>JBAMMX010000016.1:0-635000 GCA_037126225.1 Dillenia turbinata | reverse complement strand
ATTTAATTTAATTTAAATCAAATTAATTGGGTGAATGTAATTATTAAATATAATATATATATTTATATATAGCAATAATCGTTTGGAAAAAAAAAGTGTTGGAATTCAAAGTGGAAAAGTTTTATGGTCAAGTGGGTTAAGAGGTCAAGTCCAAACAGTTGACCATGTTCATCTGATGACCATTATTGTGAACATGACCTCGAAAAAGAAAGGCTAAAATTAGAAATGTAAAAAGGAATTATAAAAAGGAAAAAAAAATGATTCCTTTCTTTTAGAGAAAGTTTGTGGTCAAATGCAAAGATCTGCCGGTCAATGAATTAAATACGTGAGCAAAACAATTTTCAAACTGGGGTGGTTACTTTCGTATTCTTAGAGAGAGAGAGAGAGAGAGAGAGATTAGGCAAAGTGAAGGGTGAAACCAAGTTTAATTCCATAGAGAATTTTATCAGACATGAGTAGGCGTACAGTTGACATTGACATGAGGGGGGAGAGAGAGAGAGAGAGTTCAGGAATCTAAAGTCTATGGCAATAGCTAGCTTTTGAAAAATATGGCAAACCATGACAAACGTTTCAAATTTTCCAGCTACAAGATTCCAACCATGATGGTGCTTCGATCCTAATAGATTGTGATGGAATGAATTGTTTATTGGACTCCAAACATACATACATATTGTGGTGCTCCCGTAGGTGTATGTGTATGGGTAACACGTTATTTGTTGTATTTGAAGTTTTTCGGAGAAAAATAAAGTTAGCAGCTTCCTTATGAAAACACGCACCTTATTTTGAGATATTTTTAAACGAGAACCTTTAATGTTGGATGCATCAAGGGATGTGGCACCTAACTCATTCCCCTCTCATCTCTCTCTCTCTCTCTCTCTCTCTCTTCATCAAGAGAAAAGAACTCTGCTAAAATAAAACAAGTTTGTTGTGAAATGAACAGGTGTATGTATGTGGCTGTGCTCGGTTAGCACTAGTAATTTTACATTCATCTTTTTTTTTGGGGGGGGGCCCGGGGGGGGGGGGTGAGCCCCCACCTCCTCCACCACCAGCAGCGGTGGCAACATTTTTATTTTTATTTTTTTCTTTTTTGGGTGTCACCTTCACCGACTACCTTCTAGAAGTACAAATTCCTATACTCGCACGCATAATAGGACAAAAAGGATGGATACAATTTATGGTTTCTGGCATTGGAGTCGCTTTTTCTTGGCTGAATGGTTGTTTACCATTATTCTGCACAAACTTGCATTCTACTTCATATTTGATATTTGTTGAATTATAGTTACCCCCATACCAACGCTATACTCCCTCTGTGTTGAAATGTGGTTATAATCCTTTGTTGTGGGTCTGTGGGCCTTAACTTTGTCCTGTATTGGAATTGAAAGGAGACCAAACGAGTCACATACATCCAAGCACAATCAATACCGAAAATGATGCAACAAACTTTGAAAAGTGAGGTATAGTTTTCAATTGGTCGCCCTCCAATTCTGTGGATAGGAATTCTATTCCCAACCTTGATCAGCACTGGCCTCAATATCAACCTTGAATTTTATGTTTTATGCAGTTCTTCACCCCCCACCCCATCTTGCTTGCTCTCCCCATTGCCACAACCACAGCTACCATTGTTGCTTCTGAATTACCGGAATGGGAAGATCCTGCTGCTCAGACTCCGATGATGACACGCTTCTGATGCTGGTCCTTGCTCTGGTCATTGCAATGGTGCTTGCTTTCATCTGCCTGCCCTATCCAAGGAGAGTTACGGTCTATCGTTGCACCTCGTGAAACTCAAGTACTAATGATTTTCAACATCATTTTCTTCTTTTTGAATGTTTAGAATGACGCCCTTCATGATCTGACATTGTGCAAATCAACTGTTCTGTTTAATATTCTATGCATGAAGCAACGTATTTGCCACCCAATTTCAATTTTGCCTCCTTGAATTATGAGTTGATGGTCTCAATCATCACGTCTATTTTCAATGTACCAGCGAAAACTACCCGGTGCACCTTAATCCACCATTAGGCAATCTGAAGGCAACTTGCAGCAGAAAAGAGTTTCACTTACATTATATGATAAATATCTCATCATAGTCAATTCCCGAGGTTCCTTTTCACGACAAAATGATACCTAAATAGATATCGGAAGCTATTTCCACGAAGGAAAAAGGGAGTGACCAAAAGATAATGCTGAACCGGACAAGGAAGATCCATATTTAAGATTTAACACTTAGAAGCTACAATTTTCAACTTTTCATCAAAACATGCAAACTTGAATGTGTGGTCTGTGATGGCAGCTCATTCTAAGCAGACAAGAGCCTTTCAAGAGCAATGTTCTCATCTCCACCAACTGCTTCTAAAGTTTTTCTAACCAAGTCATCGGGAAAACCCATTTCCACAAGTCTTCGGACCTGTAAAAAAGCCAACATAGATTGGATCATGAATGTCATTCAAGATGCTGTGCATTTATGATCTATACTTTCAAGGTCCATAAGTTTCTCTTATGGAAATAAATGACCGGGTTTTACAAACCTTTTCCTCCACCCCAAGAGATGTCTTTGCAAAAGCTTCAGTCCAGTAACGAGCAGTGCCAACGAATGTCTGATAATCATCATGATACTGCAAATATTGAGGAGCATTCAAGAAGGGTCCCCATTTGGTAATGAGACCGAGTGATTTCCTTTTTTTTTTGGGGGGGGGGGGGGTAGGGGAGCCAGGACAAACCTGTTTAGCTACCACCGCATCCTGTGGATCATCTGGTTCAGGGGCAGATAGTAATGCTTGTATTGAAAGAAGTGCAGTTTTTAGGGTAAGTGCAGGACTCCACTGGTCCTTCAGAATGTCCAAGCAGATTGCTCCACTCTGACTGCTGATATTGGGGTGCCTAAGAAGATCCCCACAATTTCCAAACATCAGTACTATTGAAACTTAGAGGATATGCAAATAATGTCAATGTATATATCATATATTTTTCAAATGTTTAGCTTCTGAGTGGCCAAAAGAATGTATACAGTGGCACTTTTCAAAAAAAAAAAAAAAAAAAGAAACCATCCAGCTGCTAAATCACAGATGCTAACAGTACACTTCTTTGTTTGATGTATCACTTTTTTCTTCAGTTTTGAATCTACAAAATAGTGTTTGCAAATATGAAACTCCAGATACAGCTACAGCTAGCTCTTTAGCATGATGAGCCAAATGAAATGATTGTAAATGCCATAAAAACTTATGCCCTCAAACAAGCATTACCCTTTTTATGGGTTTCACAATAGGCAAAGGTCATATAATATGAATCAGTTTCACTTTCACCAGAAACGGTTGCTGAACACTTCTAACATCAAATGCTTTGGCCAAAAAATGAAAGACAAAGCAAATGGCATGAAGATGTCTTCAATTCTGGTTTGGTAATGCAATTCATGTCCAACATGAACAGTATAATCAGCTAAAGCGATTGCCTTCAGTAAAAATTTGATTTCAAGAAATAACAACAAATAACAAGTTTTGGAACTAATTGCAAACTCAGTCATAAGAAAGATAATCAAAATAGTTATTCGCAAGACTGATAAAAAACAGAAATAGGTTATACTTTGTGGAAAAACTTTGAAAATATGTTATGTTTAAGGATGAAATGCAGATCTATTGTCAGACTTCCTCGGGACAGAATGGAGGGTCCAGGTAGCAACTTCCTTGAAATGCATCCAAATTGAGGCTTGGATCTAGATGTCTAGGTCGGGGGTCCATTTAGATAATTGGAACTCTTCTTTGGTTCCTTGGACAATCCGAGGAAAGTCCATCCGCATGGCAAACAAACAACCATTAAAAACTAACGCCTATCGTCTCATCTCTGTGACTTACCACCTTAATTTTGGTCAATAAAATAGCATAACCCCCCCCCCCACCAAAAAAAAAAAAAAAAATCCAACTTCTCCCACCACTCACTAGATTTATCTCCCACTATGCCACACTCCTCTCTCTCTCTCACACACACAAACACACAATAAAAGAAGAATTCATTAAGGAGGGAGAGGGAGAGGGAGAGAGAGAGAGAGAGAGGACGGAATTAACAAAAGGGAGGATAAGATGCCTCAAATAACACGAATAAAAGAATGAAGGAAAACAAGACAAAAGAAAGGACTTGTAGTCAGGCAAGAAGAGCTCTCAATATTATATTCATCTGAGTACATGGAAAAGCAAGAAAAACCACTTATCTCAAATCAAATCAACTAGGGAAATAATAATTAAAAATCCTTGAATTCCCCAATGCACTAACATAATGCAAACTTAACACAACCAAAAATAGCTTTGGGATCTATAGTACTTCCAAAATCTTTGAATTTGATAATAACGATCACACAGAATGTAGCATGGCAATCCCATTGTTCACTAATTTGTCTAATCCCATTGTTCACTAATTTGTCTAATAGATGATTCCACAGAGCCCTGGAATAGTCACAGTGGAGCGAGAACTGTTTATGCATCTCATCACTCTCTCTCTCTCTCGCCTTAAACATTCTCAAATCAACTTCTCCCAGAAGCTCTACCCACATATCTTATCACCTTTATGCTGGATCTGAGACCCTGGGGCCCTAAGAATACCCGTCTCTCCTCCATACAACCTCCTCATCATCAACCCAAGCTTATGCCTAGTCTTAGAAGCAATATAGAAATTCCCCCAACATGTATCTAGGGGCAAACATATATAAAAAGGATCCTATTGTAATGTCAATTTTGAATGAGGAACAGCCTTTTTCCAAATTGGTATGTCCTGGTCTATTTTAGATGCTACAAAAAATTATGCCACCAAAATTTTCTTATTCAAATATATTTCATCTTTACCATATATATATATATTGATTAGCCATAACGAGATTGAGTAGATATAATTTGAGGTCCATGGCCCATGCAAAAGTTCAATAGATGCGCATTTGATTAGAGGCATGAAATACGGCAGCAAAGCTATGAAAAGTTGCATGTAAAATCTATACTATCTTTCACAATAAGTATTTTTTGTATCCTTTATTATAATTGGAAAAGGAAAAGGTTTATGTAATATTTTACTTGAGAGAATATCCTACCAACTCATGGGCGAGGGCAAGTTACTCTGGCTTTCACTTACCAATGGCGCAAGCTCTGCTAATCCTCAGCCACAACTGTTAATACTTAAAATCCCCAAAGTTGCAAGTATGTAGTACAGCTCATACTAATCAGGTTCTATAGCTCCATAAGCAATCAAACAATGTCACGTTTGCACGTATGCGTGTGCACACACACAAGTAGTGTTTTAAGAACTCTCTCTCTCTCTCTCTCTCAAAAACAAAAGGACATTTTTCTTTTAATTTTCCATCCTGGACTGCAGATATCAGTATTTTTTCTGAGTCACAACATATGTTTCAGCATTCCTACAGGCAGTCCGTGTGAAAACATTATGAGTGCATCATAAAACCAAATATTTTTAAGGTTCAAGTTGTCCATTTTGTTCTAAACTTAAGCCAACCACTAAAAGACTACTAGCAGCTTCTAAGGTATCTACCAAGAGCATTGTCCAAATACAAAGAGTAATGCTACATGAACTAAAAGAGTCAATGACCCGATGAACCAAATCCCACATGGCTGCACACATCACATGACTGCCCACATCAAAATGTTTTGACTAGTTTTTAATCATATCATCAATATGTTTTGACAAATTCAATCAAATATTTGATTAAGAATTCATCAAAACATGCAGTGCTGCTATGGACTGTCCTGCAGGATCTGGTGCGTCTGGTCTTTGACTTGTTTGGTCCACTTAACATTCCTCAAACAGAAATTACTTTAACACACAATAAATAGCATTAAATAAGTTATCTCAACAATCTCAATAACATTAAAAATACGGCAAGTGAATGGAGAAAGGGCATAATTCAGTTTAAAGGGTTTTCTTCATACCAAACTTTAGTAGCAAATTGCATTCTTGGAGGCTCAAAGGGATACCCATCTGCCAAAAATTACCACCCACAAATAAAAAATGTCAAAATCGATTAGTTTTGAGTCACCCACAAAGTAATTCATATTATTCACTAAAAACCTTGGTATTCTCCCACATTTGTAGTCAATTTAGAATTTCAGAGAACACGAAGTAAAAACATTCAATCAATTCGCAATTAGCAAAGAATCTAACCTAGGGAGAGAAAGGGTACCAGGTAAGGTGATGTCGATTTTAAAGATCCCACCTTCATAAGGAGTGGCGATAGGTCCAGGAATGGTGCCGATTAGACGAGTAAGATCATCGTTCTTGGGCATGACGCTTATGCCCGACTCTTTCTCATCTCTATTACACTCTGCCAGTTCTTTCTGCACTCTTGTGAAATCCACCATTCTCGCTTTTTCTCTAAATCACGCTGAAATTCGAATTCCCTCCTCTCTCTCTGTCTCCACAAACTCCTTGTAGAGAGAGAAACCCCACCTACAAAAAGAGTTGGGTTCTTTGCCGAGATGCTTTATTTAACCTTTTACTTTTAGGGAGAGTGGTTTAGTGACAGGTATCTACAAAAAAAAAAAAATAGTTTTGTGACAAGTGACAACAACATGGTAGAGAGAGAGAGAGAGAGAGAGAGAGATGCGTCGTGAATGTGACGGGAGATAGAAGAGCGGCCACCAATAAGAGTTGAAGAGCCTCCATAAATCTATTGCTAGTGGGTTGGAGCAAATGGAATCAAGACCGTCCATTTGATGCCCATGTTGTGATTGACTGTGACCAAGGAACCTACTGTAGGGCCATAACAACCTTAAAAACACAAATTAGATGTTGGGTCCTATGACATGATTCGGGGACATTTAGGTGGGATGTGAGAAAGTTAAGATTAGATTAAATTAAATTTTTTTAAAAAATATTAATTTGAAAATTATTGGGTATATTTTATTTAAATTTAATTAATTTAAATTATTGAGCATGCATAAAGCTTTCATTGAACCAAGTCTTAATTTGATTTTATTTTGATACATCTTAATTTTTTTCTGTAAAAAAGAAATGTTATACATGCACCTTAAAATTTATAGCACCTGCTGTATAAAGGAATAATAATTTATTTTTTGGACTACAAAAACAAAGAAATTGAATTTTAGGCATATTTAAGTGGGCGAATAATAAATTTCAACATTTTGAAATATTCTAGCCTTGTCTCAAGAGAAATACAGTGTACTTTGAAGAAAGGGGATATATGGAAGGATGAGCCTCAGCAGCTAACCATTTTTTTTTATTTAACGTCCATGTCTCAAATTCCATTAAATTTATTTTGAATTGACGTGGGATCTAATTTAAGAATTGTATATTTATTTTTTTATTTTTAAAATTTAAATTCAAAATATTAATTAAAAAAATTTTAATATTTCATCATTTCGAAATGTTTGCCGGCAACTAACCATTTCGATCAACAGAAAAAGGAAAATTTTGTTGGTTGAATGGGGTGTCATTGGCCCAATGAAAGACAATTCAATCCAAGTAGACACCTCCTAAACCCCATGTTTCAAATCACAATCCGCAGGCCCAACAAGTTGGCCCCGTCATAGGAGTCTTTAATGGGGTAATCCCCAGTTAAAGCAAAGTTTATTTATCAAATTCCTTTATATTTAATCAAAAATTTTGATTTTGAGTCGTGAGAATAAAGAAAAAAAGAATTTTAGAAATTTAATCCCTAAATAGACGCCCACAATATTTAGACTGGATTAATCAGATAAATCCAGAATATGGATAGGTAAAAACTCCCCCCCCAAAAGTTTGAAAAGAATTTTGTGCTTATCAAATTTAAAAGGTAATGTAGTTTGATCAATTTGAGAATGTGGTCCATCAACTCATTTGCTCAAATTTTTCAAGACCAATGAGAGAGTTTCAGTTTTATATGGATTAAGATCTAATAATGCAAAATAATATCAAACTGCATCACAATCAGTTTTACACTTTCTTTCATAACTTTTGAGATTTTATAAATAAAAAGGAGATATGTCAGTTGCGCACCATAAGATAACATTTTATTTTTTGTTCTCCTATTTTTATCTTTTTTGGTTTTCATCGACTAACATTTGAGATTTATTTGACTAATCCGATCTGAGTACTATAGTATTTATTGAGGGATTAACTTTTTTAAATCTTTTTTATTCATTCTCAATATTCGAAGTCAAGATCTTTGATTAAAGGAATTGAGTGTCTAATCACTCAAACCAAAAGAGTTTAATATTTCTATCTCAAATCACTCTCAGATAACTATTCTCACCAACATTCTTTTTTTATACTCAAAGCTTTTGAAAAATGATTTGTCATTGTCATACTTATTTTTTATGGTAACTATTTGAACTTATATATATGGAACTTTATTTCAACTACGGAACGGATGAACCTACGAGTTGTGAATTTTGCTAGTTGGAGAAACCACCCCCCCCCCAAAAAAAAAAAAAAACAAAAAATTGATTGTCAAGACTTCGGGCATGAGTGAGTTGCGCGTAGGATGGGAGTGAAGGGACCAGCTGCAAGGACAATTTGGACTATACAAGAGGCTGCAGGCATGCTTGGAACTGTGGGAAAAAAGAGAACCAAGTTCAATGTATTGGAAAAAAGTTAAGGAATTGAAAGAGAAGCTACAGGACGGCGAATGGTGAGGGGTCTCAAAAGTCTTCCACATGACATTGGGAATTTAAAGCTCAGACCCACTAACACGGCAGGCATGTTGATTAATGGGATAATGTGAAATGGTGTCTTGCTTCTAACGAAAGGTTGCATGAGTTTACTAACCATGCCGGGCAAAAGGCAAATGCTCTCCACTTTTTTGTTTGTTAACCCTCATTTTAGCAATTTCAGTAATATTTATTGAGATAGGTTTGGCTCCATAGATAATGGTCTTGTTATTTCGAATGGGAGTATTTGATCGTCTGACGATCTCGATCGATGAGATCTACAAAAAACCATCAGAAGATAGTCTAACGTGAGAGTTTTCGACGCTCAATTTAGAGAGCGGTTTTCAAAAGCGAAGAACATACTGAAAAAGAACTCCCGTGTGATGTGTGCTAGTTTAGAAAGTACATACTCGTACTTGGTTGATTGATTTCATGATGTATATATAGTTACCTTGTGCCAGATACGTGTATCAGCGGGACATTAAAATTTTAGTTTTCTTGCGGAAGTGTCTCAAGATTACAGAGATCACAATAAAAAGATTCTAAAAGATTTCAATGGTTATCGATTAAGAAAGTCCGGGGAGCTGCAGAAATTCTTTTCTAAGATTGGGGGTTTCCCTTATATTTACAAGAGATTCCACTCATGTTCATAGGAGAAGTAAATATTTGCCTTAGTAGACCGAGTGACAATCAAGTAAGAGCTATGACGAATCAGCCGTCTACCGATCAGAATATAGTCGGTGTACTCAGAGAGAGTGTGGGCCGTGCTTACCCGTCTGGGAAATAAATCCTGTATTGAAGACATATTTTAGTTGATGCGTCCTATGTGCCAAGGGTTCGGAGGGTTTAAAGCCTCTTGATGATGATGAGCTCTTAGGCCAAACAGTTAGTCGATCAAGCAGACACCGACTAATCGAGCAGTTGGCTATCGAGGGTTGTTCAACGCATTGTGGGCTAGTCTTGAGTCCATTGGACCGTTTTGGCCAACTATCATCATTTGTTCCCTACTATTGCTGTTGTTTCGACGAAGGAATGTCAGGAGTACAGTCTAGAGGAGAATTTTTGGATCTTACGAATCAAGGCATTCAATGGCCACAGACCATTTCAATGGCCACGAACAGTCTTTAGTACACTTCTTATAATGCATGTCTCATGATTGGCTTTTCCACTATCAATACCACTTTTTGACAGTTAACTTTCTTTAATGATCTAGTTTCTCATGAAAATTTTTTGAGAGAAAATGGCAAAGGATTCATTATCTGGTTCTATTCCCAGCATTGGAGATATTAGGAGAACAATTTCACTGGAGGAGCTACATGACATCAGGAGTGACATGTTGTTAGGGGATAACTTTGAAGTCGTGTCCGCGACCGACGTTGATAGAGCCAACATGGCTCCAGAAAAGTTGAGTCTTGATATACAAACAGTGGGTGAAGTATGGTCTAAAAGTACCGTATACTAGCCCAATCACTGGGGTTCTGGTGCATTGAAACATCTTTCCCACTTTGTTGATTCTCAGCGTTTGGTGCTTGGTGGTTGCAGTCATCTCTTTGATGAGTCTTTGTCACTTGCATTTCGATTTTAAAGTCCTGGCTTCTGTATTTTCATTGAAGAAGTGCAGAACGAAGGGTTCCACCGTGGGTTGGTTTTGCTTGCAGACTCAAAAAGAGTCCGGGTGAAGGCTTTTTTATAGTGAGACCATCAACAAGAGCTACATGTACAAGTATTTCTTTGTTGACTTCTTAGAGAAGGGCTTGATGTCGAAGCTTTCAACACCTGATGCTAGTCCGCTACTCGGGTTGAAGCCTGGCCAGTCTTTTTGTAACTCTGGTTTCGTCCAATCTGTGGGTGATTATTGTTAAGCTTCACAGAGGAGTATTTGGGTTAATCGTCTCTTAAACGATGAGATGCTGTCATTAGCGGGTTTATTGCTTGGGGAGAAAAGGGAAATCGAGAAGCCCCTCTTACTCGAGAAGAAGAAGAAGAAGATTACGGATTTTTTGTGCTATGCCAGGAGGAGTACTTAGGGAGGGTTACCACCGATCGTTAGATGAGGGCGAAAGCAAAGGGAGCCCTTGGGGAAATTGAGAGTTCATCGAGGGCTCATTTGCTTGACTCAACCCCACTCGCCTCTTTGACAGTCAAGAGGAGGCAAGTGCAATTGCAAGAGCTTCCTGAGAAGGAGACCGATGAGAGTCCAGAAAAAAGACCCCCGGTCACTCAAGAGTTTGCTTAACTGACCACTGATAAGTTAGCGGAGGATAGCGGTAGTAGGCACAAAGGCAAGGCCCCTGCCAGTGTAACCGGTGAGGGCTCTCTAGTAAGAAAATAAGGCCATGCTCCTAAGACTTTGGTAGAGGCAGGGGGACTTTCCTCCAGAATGTCTTGAATTTGATGGCCCCATATTGATGGAGGAGCCTAGTGCAGGGCCATTCACTGTTGTTCCATTATTGCCTTCTGACAAGGGCAAACGTATGGTGCTGGAGGATGAGACATTCCCTTACGCTATCCCTGTTCGGTCTTTTGACGAGTACCGAGACTCGAAAAACCGTGGGACGGTGATGATCAGTGCTGGAGACAATCGTCACTTTTATATTGATATTGTTAAAGGGAAATGAATAAACGATTGATTGGACTTTTACTGTTCGGATCTAGAGCTGAATAAGCTCTCACTCAAGTACAGCAAAGAGGCCTTGTTTTCAATGGTTATGATGGTATTCTCCCTTTTCTTAGTGTTCATTTGCTTTTACCTTTTTTTAATTTACTGACTAGTGCCTTCAGACCATGGTCTTGGCAGAGTTTCGAAAAGTGAAAGAGGGAGCAGACGCTTAGTCACATGAGGCATCAGTCAGACCAGATGGTGAAGGATGTCTCTCGATTGGAGAAGGCCCTTTCGTAAAAGGGAAGGGAGCTCGAGGAGGCGAGATCCTCCGCAACCATCATGAATACCCATAACGAGATGATGGAGCAGCTGAGGACCGAACGAGATGCGACACTTTATCAGTGTGAAGAGTTGAAGACAGAGGTTAAGGTTCACGAGACCTCTCTGTAGGCTGTGAAGAGTTGGCTGAGGTGCATAACCAACCTCTCCAAGCTGCCTAGCGAGAGATAACCGAGCTTGGTGCTGCCATCATGAGAAATTATAATAATCACATGCGCGCTCAGTACAAGCTATCGGAGAGGCTCCAGTGTGCTATGGAGATCTTTCATTTGGCAAGGTTAGCGAGCACCATGCCCCCAGACACTGTAAATCCTACTTTTAAACCTGAGTCTGTCATTGCCCCTTTAGATTCTGATGTTCCTTCTATTCTCTAATTGGGGTTTCTTATTTCTTTTGTAGTTTTCCCTCTTTGTACTTCTTTCCGAATGTAATAATGAAATGCTCCTTCGTTTTCATCATGGCTTGTATTCTGTGTCGGTTGAATTACTCCTTGGTGAGTAGAGTGTTATTGGGGAGGCACGTCCCTTAGTCAGAAAGATGCTCGTCTGATAGACTAGGTGATGTGTGTTCCTTTGGGGATCATTTGGGAGGATTGGGCGACGTTGACCCATTTGGAGAGATAGATCCCTAACGATTAGCTCCTTTCGGATAGACTGGGTGACAGTGACCTATTCGAGAGGATAGATCCCTAACGATTGACTCCGTTTGGGAAGACTGGGTAACAGTGGCCAGTTCGAGGGGATAAATCCCTACCGATTGACTTTATTTGAGAGAATTGGGCGACAGTGGCATGTTCAAGGGTATAGATCCCTAACGATTAACTCCGTTTGGGAGGACTAGGCGCTAATAGCCTGTTTGAAGGGATAAATCCCTAATGATTGATTCTGCTCGGGAGGACTGGGTAATAGTGGCCCGTTTGAGGGGATAAATCCCTAACGATTGACTCCGTTTGAGAGGACTGGGTGTCAGGGGCCCGTTCAAGAGAATAGATCCCTACCAATTGACTCTATTCAGGAGGATTGGGCTACTGTGGCCTATTCGAGAGAATAGATCTCTAATGATTGACTTCGTTTGGGAGAATTAGACGATAGTGACACATTCGAGAGGATAGATCCATATCGGCTAATTCTGTTCGGGAGGACTAGGTGACAATGATCCGTTCAAGGGGATAGAGCCCTGACGATTGATTCCGTTTGGGAGGACTGGGTGATAGTAGCCCGTTTGAGGGGAAAATCCCTAACGATTGACTCTGTTCGGGAGGACTGAGCTTGAAGTAATCAGCTCTCAAAAGGGAATGGAACACATTGTTAAGAGCAAATCAATAGCAAGTAGATTAAGTGCTAAGACTATGTAACACGGGACACTCGTCAAGGGGTACTACAGGAGTAATCGAAAGGAGAGAAAAGTTTAGAGTTTACTCGGGAGGAAGCACTGGGGGTTCCAGATTATAGGGCAATGTTCCAATTCCCTCAGAGGTCCTGAAATTGACCTTTATGTGATTCGTGCTCGGTAGTACGTCCAAAACATTTAGACCGGGTCGTCCCAAAATAACATTGTAGAATAAGAGGAGCCTAACCACGTTGAACATGGTCAAAGCTATCATGCAGTCGAGTGGAGTCCCAAGGGTCACGGGAGTGAGATGATATCTTAAGAATATGTCTATTTGCCTGAGAGTCCCTTGATGGGTCTGGTGTAAGGCTGCAAATGTGCTAGAGTAAAACCTATCTGTTAGAAGGCATTCCAGTAGAAACGGTTATAACTGGCCCCTTGATCGACAAAGATCCTTATGATTTTGTATTGTCGAATCTTGGCCGTAATGATAAGGGAGTCATGTCAGTCTGGGTCGACTCCGACTAAATCGTCATCACTGAAACCAATCACGGGTCTCTTCGTTTTGGGTGGTTTCCCGATATCGGTTGTAAGGACCTCTTTGGATGTGGAGCTGAACGACTATATCTTCTGAAAGATTGGGGCCACTGGTACGCCTCCTTGTTTTTCTATGCGCATACCCGGTCACGCCAGTGCAGTGCTTATAGAATATGGGCTGGGAAGTAAGGTCGCAAGGGGTCATACCCACTTTACACTTGGAGAATCACCCCATCTAGTCGGCTGAGGGTGTCCCCTAAGATTGTCTAGTTGATTCGTTCATTCTCTCACTTTAGATTGTGAGAGCTTTGGGGGGTATGGTGCCTCTCATTGCATTGATGAACTTTTGAAACCGACTACTTCAGACGAGGAATTCAAGTTCATCCCTTAGTTGCTTATATTCGTTAGTGACATGACCGTAGTGTCGGTAGAAGTAACAATATCGAGTATTATCTTTCTTAGGATCGTCCTTTGCAGGATGAGGAGACCACCTGACATAAGACTTATTCCGAATCTAGAGGAGTACTTGGCTAGGGGCCTCATTCAAACGGGTGTAACTAGTAAATCTTTATTGCTATGGGGGCCTTGTGGGACCTCTTAGGTGAGAACCGTCGAGATGAATGGCTGCGCTTTTTCTAAGTTGGCCGATTGCATCGCCTGTCAAAAGTTTCGGCGTCTTCTACTGCAATGTATTGCTCTACAGGGTATAGAACTCTTGGATAGAGAATGGAGGACTCTTAGTGATGGATGTTGTCATTTTGGACAGTCGTCATCTCGTGAGCAACTCTACTAGTGTTGTAGAGTGATTTAGGCCCGAGACGTTCATTATCTCAGTCTTGAACCTCTCAAGGAAGTCTTTTAATGGTTCATTATCTCTCTATCGCAATAAGAGGAGAGATATGGATTTTCTCTTGGCCTCTTACCGATAATGAAGTGCATCTTGAATTGTTGTCGTAGTTGGAAAAAGCTTTTGATACTAAACAGGGGGTACAAATTGAATCATGTCAGTGCATTGCCCTTAAAGGTCGTCAAGAAGTGTTTACACATGTAACATTTGACATGTCTCTTAAAATCATTATAGTGACAAAGTGGGCAATGTGATCCCTGGGGTCAACAGTCCCATCGTACCTCTCTAAAGGAGGGAGAAGTACATCGAGAAGTATCAGTTCAGAGAAGATCTTGTGATCGAAAGGCGAGAGTTCAGTGGTATACTGAGCATGCTCGTCTCTTCCCATGTTTGCGCGTTTCAATTCGTTTGCCACTAGTTCTTTGACTTGTCTTCTTAGATCGTCCGGGTCGCCTCGGGAAGTTACCAAGGGCTCGCGGGTTTCTCTCGGCTCAAGCCTCTGCGTGCGCATGGGACCCAATCCATGAGATGAGAATTGAGCTCCTGGTTGGAGGGTATGGCTGAGTTCTTCTAGCTGTTTGCTCATATTCTACAGCCTAAACTCCAGTCTCTCTACCTGGGGTCTAGTAACCCTTTCTAGGGAGGTAGGAGTGACAAGTAGTGCTAGGTGGTTTTGATAATTGGCTGGAGATCAGACCTCAGATGGGCCTATAACAATAGGAATTCTAATGGGGTCATCCGTCACAGGTGGCACTGCCTTCATTGGGGTGGCCGTGTGCCCCTCCATCAGAGACGCGGCTATAGAAGCAGCTCTGGTTACTTTTCGTGGAGGCATTCTCTGTAAACAAAGTGGTGCATGACAAGTTTCTTTCTAATTTGTTCTTATAAACGGCACCAATCTATTGGTGACGAGTTTAACTCCACAAATAATGGCCTTATTAACTCAAACGAGAGGACTTGATCGTCTGACGATCTCGATCGATAAGACTTGTAAAAAACCATTAGAGAGTGTTCTGATAGAAGAGGTTCCGATACTCAAATTAGAGAGTGGTTTTCGAAAGGGAAAAACAGACTGAAAGAGAACCCCTATGCGATGTGTCCTAGTTCAGAGAGTACATATGTGTACTTGATCGATTGACTTCATGACTTATATATAGTTACCTAGTGCCAGATACATGTATCAGCGGAATGTTAAAACCCTAGTTTTCTTACAAAAGTGTCTTGAGATTATGGGGATCACAATGAAAAGATTTCGAAGGATTTCAATGGTTATCGATTAGGAAAGTCTGGGTAGCTGCGGAGATTTCTTTCCAAGATTGGGGGTTTCCCTTCTATTTACTGGAGATTCTACCCGTATTCATAGGAAAAGTAAATATTTGCCTTAGCAGGGCGAGTGATGTTTATCGGACACCAAGTATGAGCTGTGACCAATCAGTCATCTACCGATCAAAACATGGTTAGTGTACTCCGCGAGTGTGATCCATATCTATCTGTCTGAGAGATAAATCTCATATTGATGACACGCTTCAGTTGATACGTCCCATGAGCCAGGGGTTTGGAGGGTCTAAAGCCTCTTGATGATGACGAGCTCTTGGGCTAGACAGTTAGTCGATCAGGCAGACACTAACGAATCAAGTAGTTGGGCTATCGAGGCTCATTTGACGTATCGTGGGTTAGTCTTGAGTCCAGTGGACCGTTTTGGCCAAGTATCATCACTTATCTTAACATCTGATTTTGTTTTATTAGATTTTTGTCATGTATAAATCTTAATTGTTTCTTTATGTAAGTGTTATTCGTTCTAAATTTTATTTTCAAGGCATTAAGTCCCTACCACACAAAAAAAAGGGGCAAATGCCCTCAATTGGGGGTACAATGGTGGAAAAGAAACCTCTCTCTCTCTCAAACATCATTGAACAGGCTTACCCACTCCCATTTGTCGCAACCCTCTAAATTGTGGTGAAACCATGTATCATGCTTGTTATGTTTCATGGTTTTCTTGAGTCGGTTTAGATACCCCACAATTTAATTTTCCAACTTTGGGAGGATTAGTATGAAAACCACATTGTCACATTATTTTCAGCAGTGACTAATAAGTGTCAAAAGGTGTTAAATATAGAAAATAGCATCTCTATGTTTGGTTGGAGTATGGTCGCATTGAAAGGTTGGGATGAGGTTCTCCAGCCTAGTCCATTCACTCCTTTACCCGAGGCTTTTGACCCCAACACCTTTCCAAGTACTCGAAGCGAAAGCATTAGTAGTATTGAAGGTTCAAAATTCAAAATTTTCCTCCAAAGCATCAGTAGTCTTGAAGGTTCAAAATTCGAGTTTTTCTTTTTCTTTTTTAGGTTGGTCAAATCAAAAAAATCGACTCACTCATTTGTTATGAAATGAGTTACGACGATCTACAATAGACGGATTTGAGAAGGAATTCCAAAAATTTGGTTCAAATTCACTTATATTTGGATGAATTATTATATGTTTTTAAATAAATAATGCATTTTAACAAATGTGAAAAGGTATACAAATTAAAGTTTATTCGTGAAAGCGAGTGCATAGTTAATTTTTAAACATCTCAAAGATTGTACGTAATTGAAAAGTAAATCATGATTTTTGAGGAATGACTTTGATTTATTTGCAATTCAACTCGTTGGTTTAGGTACAGTTGATCTAGTAAGATAACATATTAAATTTTATAATAAAATTTTAGGTTTAAAATTTAAAAATAAAAAAAAATCTTCAAGAAAATCAACAATGTAATATTTACACTCATATTTAAAAATAAATAAAGAGAGACGATTATGTACACGAGAGATTCAATTTTTTTTATTCTAAGAGTAAATTAATATAAATTAAAAATCTATCCAAACCCATATACTTCTTGTATATACTCTCAAAAATTCCCAAAAAAAAAAAAAATCAATTCTTTAAAATAACTAAAAAAACTACAGAGATCCTAATGTATTTTCTATAGCTTTTTACCCTAAACCACATCTCTATTTTTTTGTATCTAATTGGATTTGTATGCAAGAGTATTTATAGAATTATATTTTTTAAATAAAATGTAATTTTAAATAAGAAATAAAATATAACTCATACACAAAAACTTGTGCTAAGAAAAAAAACCTTTTATTTTCTAAAATATGAGACGTCCCTGACATGTCATGGGTTCGGTTGTTTTCCATTCCATATTATCACATTATATTCATTTTCAAACTCTTGAAATCTTAGTAATCATTAAAAAAAAAATGCAATTTTTACGTTGGAGGTGCTAGCATAATAATGATTTTTTTTGTTATTTACTTGGAATATTGGGACTGACAAGACTAATAATTGAAATAAATTTTAATTATTTAAAATTTTATATATTTAACAAGTACTAGGAATTGTTGAATGACACGTACAACGAAAGTATTGATCTCAACACAGAAAGTGCATAGTACAGATGCTGTGCAAGTGGAAAATGGGAAATGTGGGCCCTGGGGCATGTAGAAACTTGAGAGGGAGACAGAGAGAGACGCAACTTGGAAATAAATAGGGGGGACACGCACGGGGACAGAGAGCATGGCATGTGGCTTAGAATGGCTTTACAAGGAGGAAACAACCAGAAAATTTTCTTGTTCAACAGATGACACTTAAAATTGAACTTATTGGGAGGTTTACAGCTATACATACAATACAACGCCCGCAAAACCAATAGTCCCGCAATCACATTCAAAAGTCATAAATTATAAAAGAGAGAGAAAGAGAGTGAAGATTGGGGGGGAGGGGGGGAGATGGAATTACGACGAACCGCAAAAAGAAGACAGAAAAGAAAAAATCTATTTTATTTTATATTTGAACCCAACAGATAATGCCCAATAGAGTTGTGAGGTTTTATTCTTCTCCTTCTTTTATTTTTTTGATTGTCTAAATTTCTGGGCTTCTTGTTTGACAGAACAACAAATTTTTTCTTCTGTTTTGATTCACTGGTGCGTCTGATTGCAATCTGTCTTCTGGGTCTTCTCTCATTTTTTTCTTTGTGGGTCTATTCTGAATCGATATTTGATGATCAGCTTTGATTGATCATCATTTCCTTGTTCTCATGAATTTTTGTTTCTGGCTTTTTTGTTCTACAGAAAGGTGTTCTTTTTGATTGCTGCCATTTCATTGGTGTTTGCCTTGGATTTTGAGATGATCGCTTGGTATTTTAGCTTTCCATGTCTTCTGTCAAGCCTAAATCTTTTCTGAATTACACGAGATTCTGTTGCTTATAGAACCTATGTTAAATATGAGCAGAAAAGATAAACCTAGGAGTTTCAGCTACCAGGTTGAATTTGTTTGTTTCTATGTAACGCCAATATAGTTGAAAACTTATAGAGGAACAATTTTGCGAATTTTGAGCTGAGGGACAGTATCTGATGATTTGGGAAATTTGGATACACTAGATGATGTTATACATATCATTGTAAACTGATAGATCTGATTTATTTTACCGTATTGTTGCAGGGTTTATTACTTGTCACCTAAAATATCCATGAGTTCCCTATATCTCTTTGCTGGCTGTTATGAAGGTGAGACAAATGGTCTATACCAGTTTGGATTTGTGGGTGCTTTAGGTAGCTACAATTGACATGGTGATATTCTGGGTGATCGGCTGGTAGCACCATTCGTATATGGATGTAGTAATCTGATTTGGTCAGAATCATGTCTTTCAAGATCAATTTTTAGGACTTATTGTTTGTGAGATCACAATTTTCCTCGATGGCACTGGTGTGTTTTGGAAAATTGGACTTTCTTTGTGATGTGAAAATGGGTAATGGTTGATCAGGCAAGTTGAAGTACATATGCACTTTATTTAGCACGAGGAATAGTCTGTAGTAGAGTAGTTTTATGCAAGTTAAATAGCCATATAATTTATTAGGACTATACAAAAAGCATAGCAATGGGATTGCCTCAGATGTCCTCAGGCAAAATTGCTGAGGAAATGGCTGCTTCATTGAGTGCATTTGTTCAGGCTCCACCAAGATTTAGTGATTTGAATGGTTGTGATTTGGACGGAGTACTTGGTGGAAACAGTGAAAGCCGAATGCTAGGGAATTTTGATATCAAAAGGAAGGCGATCCTAGAGCTTCCAAAAAATTCAGATGCGCTGAACATGTCTGAAGATGGTGCTTCCAACTTACATAAGTTGAAGATTGGCACCATGGAAAACAGCAGCTGGCTCAATCACAAAAACAGTAGAAATATTCGCAGTCCTGCTTCAAGGATTGTTGGTTTTGAGTCCAAGTCTCTGAATTCCTCGAGCAGTTTATTAGATGGAGTTCAACTTGATCATCATCAGTCATCTGCTAGGGCTAGTATTACTAACTGTGCTACTGATTGCAGTGGTTCATCAGTTAGGAAGAGGTTGTTATCACCTCTTAATGACATGCTTCTTCCTGAGAAGTTCAGTGGTGATTCTCTAAATGTTGGTGCTAATCTTTATATGAGTGATTCCCAAGGGCTTAACAGTGACCACAGCATTTCCTTTTCACAAGAACATAAAAAAGCTAATACTGGAGATGCCATTTGTTTCCATCAGTCAATCTCATCTGCATCCAGTTCTCCAGACTGGAAAAATGTGGTGGATGGTAACTGCATGGCAAACTATCATTTTCTCACGGATGGCCCTTTGCTTGAGAACCAGGAAAAGTTTCTGCAGAATAATTGTATATTTTCCCCTGGACTCAATTACCATGGTGAAGATACTAAGTTAAGAGCACAGGGTAGTTCTTTTGCCACATCTCAGAAGAAGCTAGTATCACCTCCATTATCTTTGTCACCTCTTGGTCCAAAGTTCCATGAAAGAATGCAAATTGGAAGAGGATGCACAAATAGTAGAAAAGAGATCAATGAAGACTGTTTAACCTTAAAGGACATGGAACAGTCACTTCATGGAACCGTTTCAAGCATTTGGTTTTCTCAAAAGGAAGATCACTTGGGGGTGAAAAGCGAAGCAGTTCAGGATTTTGAACTATTGCCAAAAGAACTTGAAATGTTGACCCATGGAAGTGACATTAAGTTTCTTAAGCATTTGAGTCCAGATGTGATGCCTACCTCCAAATGTACCAGGCTAGGTAGAACTCTAAGTGGACTACCTGCTCAGAGATCTTTAGTTGGTTCATTTGAGGAATCTCTCCTGTCTGGCCGGTTGTTATCTTCGAAAGCTAGCCAGGTGCCTACATGTTTAGATTAATCGATCCTTGTGTTTGATCTTCCTCTGGTCCTGTTTAACTTATTACTTGTGATTGCATCTGCAGAAAATTGAAGGCTTTCTTGCAGTTCTGAATGTCACCGGTGGGAGCTTCACTCCCCAATCTCAGAAACTTCCTTTTTCAGTGACAAGTGTTGACGGCGATAATTATTTACTTTACTATTCATCGATACAGCTAGGTGGAAGCATACCCTCAAACAAGTGCAGGGGCCAAAAGATAAGGAGCCTGAGCATTGATGGTTCACAGTTGGAGAAGAGTCGCTTACGGGTTCCTGTGAAAGGCCGGATTCAACTGGTACGTGGTCTTTTATTCCTCAAATGAATTTGTTATTCTGTTGAATCATGAACATGTATGAAGCTTAGTTTGTGTGACTTCCATCTTAATCCCCTACATCAGAAAGATTGATGTCTAATAGGAATGGAATTGCTTTTGATAGGTTCTCAGCAATCCCGAAAAGACTCCTATCCACACTTTCATATGTAATTATGATTTGAGTGACATGCCAGCTGGTACTAAGGTAGGTGGATTTGAAGTGCATGCACCTTCTTCAAATTTGATAGGCAGTTAAATGAATTAGAACCAAGCTGAAGTTTGATGGTTCTCGCATTCTCATTACATTGATTTAATTTTAATGATGACATTTAAGGACATGAATAGTATGATGTAGTTCTTTTGCAGCCATGTTGACCATAAGTGATATTGGCAACAAGACAGATTATTTATTTTCAAATTTTCTTTCTGCTTTTCTTAGGTACAAGCCTTGGATGTAAATTCAACAATGTATAGTGTGTTGTGCTTGCCATTTTATTTGGATGTTTCAGAAAGTGAAAGCTTTGCTCGTTGGACAAAATATGATGATTTCTACCATGCTTATGTCGTTTCTACATAACATTTTCTTATGGAAAACATTCAAAGACAAGTTATTGCATGAGCTGGGGTTATGCCGAAGCCACAGTGGGGAACTTTTACAGGCCCAATTGTTTACTCATTTTAGCTATTTATGATTTGGGCACGTTAAAATTAATAATGACCTTCTTTCAAGCAAGTAACAAGTAAATGTAATCTATCAAAATCCTGAAGTGATTCTTCTCATCTCTTTATTAGGTATCTGATGACCTACTGGCATTGTTCGTCCTTTTTTTAGCTCCTCTTTTGCCTTTTCCAAATAGAGTCTAATCATGACTGTTTCCTGTTGCATATTTTTTGTTTTGAGAAGACATTTTTGAGGCAGAAGGTCACATTAGCCTCTTCAGGACTCAGCTCTATGCCAATTAGAGAACGCTGCACAAGTCCTGACGAACAAATGGCGAAATCCACAAACATGAGTACACTTGTAACAGAAACTCAACGCTCAGAAACAAATGAAGAGCTTGGTGATAAATCTTATGTTGGGTTGAATAATGTTATTGGAAATAAATCTTTTCTTAGCCCTTCAAAGGTCAATAAAAATACTACTGGTGGTGGCGTTTTGCGTTATGCACTACATCTCCGCTTTTTATGCCCTTTCCCAAAGAAAAGTTCAAAATCAGTGCGGAGGTGCAAATCTGATCCTTCATCCAGATCAGCCAAAAACAGTCCGAAATCTGAGGAGAGGCATTTCTACTTGTATAATGATCTGAGAGTGGTGTTCCCCCAACGACATACAGATTCTGATGAAGGAAAGGTATTTCGTTAATTCATTCTCTAAGGATGACTCTATAGGTCCCTGTTGTAGTTTACTTCAATCTATTGCAGCATGCATGTTCTTTTGCTCATAATTTTCATTTATCTCACCTGCAGTGCGCATCATGTTTATCTAAGACCAAATTTTTTTTCTGTGTAATCCAAAAACTAGGAAGACCATAGTTAGGCTCTGGCTTTATTTGTTTCGACAAACACTGACAATCACAAAAGGATGCTTTTTTATGATGATTCTGTGCTAATATTCTAGAAATCCATGTAAAGCAATTGGTTTTCTTTTTTGGGGGGGGGAGGGGGTTGGATAGCTTTAGCCTCCACTATGGTATATTATGTTCTTTAAAGTTTGTAAATTTGGCTTCACTTCCTTTTTCCTCCAAATATTAGAGCAATGATAGGAGTTGCTGAAAATAGAAACTTCCCCTTGCATTCTAGTTCTGGTGGATCCTTTGAACTTGATACCTAAAAATTGTTTCAAGTCATTGTCTTTTCCTTCATGTTGCGGTAATGGAAGAGGCAGTCTTCAAGTCTTAATCAAAGTCTGGCTAATGTGGCTTTTTCTTTTGTGTATGCAGTTACATGTGGAATATCATCTCCCACTGGATCCAAAATACTTCAACATCAGTGACTAAACAAGTCCATTACATAGCTCAATCTCATCAGTTTGTAAATATCACACTTGTATATTCCTTTTTCTTCATTCATTCTCTGATGGGCCATTTTATCCCATTTCACTTGTACAGACTTAATCTAAATAAATTAAATGAATTTAGTTGGAAACCTATATGAGCCTTTTACCATGTTGTCCTTTGGAAGTTCTGCAGCCAACTCCTGATGATGCTGGCTACTTCCTCTTTCACTCTAAACATTTTCTTCAGTGGCATTACAGATACCTTTTCATCAGGTTTTGGAACACCTTGCTTCTTATAATGGAGAAACCAAGCGCAGGAGAACAGAAAGGGAACATGGTTTATAAAGGGGGCAGCAAAGGAAAGACTGGGCCAAATGGAACTACAAAATGTACTAAATTTAGTCTCTTTTCCTTTTATATCTTGTATCATATTAGCACAAAGTCATGTAGCTCTTCTGCAGCTTTGGTTTTCCTAGTTCGATAGAAGCTCAACCGAGTCAAATTTTTTCTTTTGTGAAATGAATCACCTATTAATGAGATTGGTTAGCAGTTGTGTTTCACTGCAGTATATTTGCATTAAAATCTGCAAAATTGGGGAGGTAGGGGTGTCTACTTTCAGGTTTTGAAAGGGAAAGACAACTTCATCCCGTGACCAGCTAAGGAACTTCTCTTAGGTACCAAAATTTGCATGCGAATTAGGTAGAGGCTAAAGCATGATTTTTGTATGTTTTGTGTAGGAAACGAAGTGGTCAAACCACATGCATTTAGGGTTACAATTTTAAGATATGAGAGATAATTTCTAATGAATCAAACAATATTTGAACACACAGTTTTTAAAATTGTTTACATACAATTTTTTAAAGAAAAAAATTAGGGCCAGGCCTTCACCTCCTCCTTCCTTAAATGCATTAGAGATTCCAAGGGGGAGAAGAAAGCTGATTAGGCACAATATAAAATAAGAATCCAACAAGTAGTTAATGACATCCTAAAGGCCAAACATGAATTATGAACTAATTTTTGTGAAGTTGTTTCAGCCTTCTTAATTATTTCAATTCTCAATAAGATTTTATGCATGTCAGGGTGGCTGGTGTCTTATTAATTGCATTTTTAAGGCAAATTTGGGGTCCTGTTAGCATGAACCCCAATTAATTGATCATCCCTTCCCAGAGAATGCAAGTTTGTTACATTGATTCACACCTGTTCACCGAAAAATGGAACCTTGTGCTTATTGGGGAAATGTTGATAGAGCTTTGACAAAACCAAAATGTGACTATACCATTTCATGTGTGAAACAAGCCTTTCCAAAGTTTATGACGCTCACATGTTTTGTTCACATCCTAAAAGATGACTACAAATGTAAATGTTGTCTACTTTCTTACATGGACGTTTGTGCAAGTAAGTTCGTTTACACTTCATTTCTACCTAGTAAAAACACTGAACCTGTGTTCAAATTAAGAAAGGTATTAGGAGTAATTTAAGTATATATGAAGCAACTCAATCCCCAAGGGACACACCAATGGTTACTATTCTCCTCCTCTAACCCGATGATTTCGAATTCAAATCTCGATATAACAAATATATATATTCAAATAGAAAAAAAATACACTTTCGGAGAATTACTATAAATGATGTTTCATTCAATAGAAGGTTTTATTGATTGCGTTAGAAAAGGGTTCACTAGGGGTAGGAAAAGAATGAGTGTATATGTATGCAATCTTCTCTTTATAAGAGATTATTTTCACGTCTTGAACTTGTGATCTTGAGATCATCAAATAAGCAATTCAATTATTGTATTAAGATTCATCTTTTTTATAATTTGCTTTAGAACAAATACATAAATGATAGGAGATAACAAATATCAGAAGTTGTGATCCTAAGATATTTTGATGAAAAAGGGAAGGGGGGCTGTTAATGGTTGATAAAGAGAAGTGGAAAGAGGAGGTTAACTAAGAGGGGAAAGAAAGAAGGAAAGAGAGAAGACCCACACAAGGATGTAACCTCCAAAACCGTAAGCATTGAATATAGTGAATAGTGTTTCGTAGGCATTGCCATCTCAATCTCATGCCTCCTCTTCTTCCTAATCGTGTCGTGTCAACCTTCTCTTCTCTTCTCTTTCCGGAGTACTCTCTATGCAACTTTATCACTTAGCATTTTGCTAGAATTTTGAAAAAGCACACACACATACGACTTTATCACGCATAAATATACAAACACAAGTACAATAGAGAGAGAGAGAGAGAGAGAGAACCACAATGTGTACTAAGATCGTAGAAAAATGCACAAGAAAAGTGTTATTTTATTGTGCTGATACGTTTTAGGACTTTTCATCTCACTTTCCACTTTTTCTCATTTTTGACCCTCTTGCATTGTGACTGATTCCAATGCATTGGAAATGTGTGTGTATATATATATATATATTAATACGATTAAAAAATATTATACAAAGTATATGATATCAAAACTAAAAATTGAATTTTGACTCCCTTTTATCGTATTTTTGTGTTTCTTGTTCTTTTGGGACTCGTGGGGAAACCAAAGCAGCAAAACAAAATCATTTGTAGTTCAGTTGTATAGACGACTTTGACGCGTACAAAAAAATATGGGAAGTAATTAAGCTGGTATTTGGAAAACTTCAATTCCATTCGAGGTTGGTACAAGAAAAGAAATATGACCTTAGCATGGTTTTTAAAATAAGTTGAAAATAGAGTATGAAGAATAAGTTAGGTAGTCAATAGAAATCCCGAGTAAAATGGCCAATAATTTGGTAAAAAAACTAACATTATCCATGAACAAGTAGCATCCTTCCTTATCAACACCCAAACTCTCTCTAATCTATGCACATACAGATCCCACCACTCCACGTTCTACATTATTCATTCCTAGTATATAGCAAAGAAAACCATTATTTGTGGATTGAAATTTTGCAGCCCACTTTTCTCTACTCGCACAAGACATTCTCATCTCTCTCTCTCTCTATAAATAGCCCCCCCAACTCTTGCTCATTTTCTCTCCCATTAAGCCACTTGCACTCTTCTCCTCTGTTTTCTCTCCCCTGCTTTTTTCCCTTTTTGTCTTTTTGTTCATTTCACTCATGGATGGCCTTTCAGAAAAAAATTTACAAAACCCTATTCGTAAAACACAAAAGATGTTCCACGCATCCCAAATAGTCCTGAGAATCTTGGCAATTGTTTCCACATTGGCTTCCTCCTGGATTATGGTCACTAGCAAGCAGACTGCTGTAGTTTTTGGAATTCAAATGGATGCCAAATACAGCTACGCTTCGGCTTTCAAGTAAAGTTTGTTCTTTCGATCTTTTTTTTTTCTTTTCAAAGTTCTTTAAATAAATCCCCTTTCATGAGAGTGACTGAATATTGCCATAATTCTATCTGCAGATTCTGTGCTTTTGCAAATGCTGTTGTTTGTGCCTTTTCTTTGATATCTCTGGTCACCACCTTCTTCCTGAGCCGTCCAAAGTCAAATTCCGCAAACTATTTCTTGTTGTTCATGCATGATTTGGTAAGTTAATTCTTTATGGATTATCCTAGAATGATTTCCAAATTGCGATTTTATGGGAAAACTGAGATGATCTCAAATTTCTTGTTCATAAACATTTTCTTTTTCTTTTGGGTTCAGATTATGATGTCCCTAGTGCTAGCTGGGACTGCAGCAGGAACTGCAATAGGGTATGTGGGTAAATATGGGAGTAGTCATGCTGGTTGGCTTGCCATTTGTGACAGCTTTGACAAATTCTGTGACAGAGTGACCCTATCTCTTGTTTTCTCCTACCTTGCCTTTCTTTTGTATTTGATTCTCACTGTCATCACTGCAAACAAATCCAGACAACACCATCTTTGATTTGAAGTCTGAAAGTAATTAGCTGACGAAAGAAGACAAAGATGGTTGATGTTGAGATGAGATCTCTTTTCTTTCCTTGTAAAAGTTTCAGAAAAATGAGAAGCTCAGCTCAAGGGCTTAACTACTTTCATGTTTGATGTTATTATCCTAGTATGTACCTTGTACATGAGCTAAATACAAATAATGTTTGGCTTTTGATTATCACTACAAAAAAAAAGGTCAGTGGTTCCACAAATGGATTTGCAATCACAACACATAGCTATTTTTGTCTGTGCGAGAATGATGCTCGAGCCAAGGTCTTTCCGAGGTCACCAACTTTGCATATTTTGTCTTGTTTTCTCCTTTCATTTACTTTCCACATGCAAGCGTGCCGTGTGCATCTGCGCGTGTGCCTGTGTATGCCTAAGAGTTGGTTTCGATCAGCAAATATTGATAATCAACTCTCATGCGATCTCAATCACCTGTTGTCGAATATTAGACAGAAAAGATTTATTAGAATAGTTTCTATAAAAGAAAAAAAGGGGGCTAAGATAAAATAAAGTTCCAAATATGACCAATAGTCGAAAGTTAAACATGGAAGTGACTTCGTTGCCTTCATCATACGACAATCATAGAATTCCTTAGGAATTCATGACTACATCAAGTCATTAAATTAGGCAAATATTTCCGAGTAAGTTTATGAATTTCTCACATTCCAACTCCGATTATTATTATTATTATTATTATTATTATTATTATTATTATTATTATTATTATTATTATTATTATTATTATTATTATTATTATTATTATTATTATTATTATTATTATTATTATTATTATTATTATTATTTTGCTTACTCGGTACACAAAGTGCTCCCTATCTTAGTGTAGGGATAGAGGGATGGTATGTATATAGGTATGTAGCATTTCCTTTGTATTTTTACAAAGAGACTATTTTCACGTCTCAAACCCATGATCTTAAGGTTATTAAAGGAACAACTCTACATTGTATCAACATTCGCCCTCATTCCAACTCCAATTATAGTGGACATTAAATGGGTTTTCAAGGTTGAAAGATTAAGCGTTGTTTTTGAGTTAAATCGGGCATCTTTAGATAGAGGTTCGATGAGTTGCAAAGAGGTTAACAGGGAGTAGCCAAATAGACCAATGAGCTTGTGGAAAAACTAGGAAGGTATTTTAGTTCAAGTGGGTTTTGAAAAACCTACAGACAAGGTAGAGGCTAAGAGGTGCAATGGCATTAATCTAGATGCCACGTGAGTATATTACAATCATTATTGTCTTTCAGTTATAAGCGTTAAAAGATAGATGGAGGTTCCTGTCAGAGTTGGTTTTTAACATCAAACAGATGATGAAATTGGCATACCTAGGCAACAGATTGGTTTCCAGCATAAGGCCAATTTGAGGAAGCCTAGAAAACAGGGCCCAAGTACCTCAACTAACTTTTACAAAAGGAGTGGGCCTTGTCAACTTGGCCCATTCATTTGTCGATTGTGCCTGAGCTGAAGATGAGAGATGAACTTGTGCCTAGAGCTCGAACTTAGAAGTGATCCAACCACCCTAAAATGGTTGAACAAATAAGTCAATAGTCAGTTAATGAGGGACTCCTTGTCTTCACTTCACCTAAACTATATTCCTTTCGGTGTTCAATTTATTGTTGCAGATTGTCAGTTGTTTGTCATAGCTTTAACAGCTTACTATACGATGATGGGAATGTAAATAAATAAACATCTTGGTATAGCTTCATACTTGGTGGCAGATATTCAAATTATACAGAACTTGGATTTCAATCTCTCTCTCTGAACAACCAACGACAAAGGAATCTCCTTGCTTGTGCCTGCGCACATGTTAGGGGTTCTAAAGTGGGTCGTAACGAACCCTTAAGATGAGGGCCTGAAGGACCACCCCTAACAACTATAGGGCCAACAGCCAGGCCCAAGAGATACAGAATAATATTTTTTTTTCCCCTATAATATCTCAGTGTTCTCATGGTCACATGGCGGCTGCTCTGTATTTATGCTGTCTGATGCTACATTTTCTTGGTCTGATAGGATCAGAGACTACATTCAATTTCCCACCTCAACATTCATTAAGCTTAGGCCTTTGGTGAATGACAGGATCTTCTCAAACCAATAGGAATATTGAGCGAGACTAGGTTTTGATCATGCAGATAAAATATCACAGAACATACATTTATTTGAGAGAAACAACCATTATAATATTTAGACAAAAAACAAAATTTGGAGTTATATTTTGAAATTATATTTTGGGTTTGGGGATCATTTTCAACACATAGACGATCTTTTTTTTAAAAAAAAAAAAGCTGTTGTTTTTAATGCTTTTTATGATTCATTAGCCAGCAAGTTTTCAACTGGATTTTGTGCAGGAAGTCTTCGCACCTTTCTTGTTTGCACCCATTATCCTTTACCCACATCTACTTTTTAAGGTACAAACAAGTTTGTGAAGGCCAAACATGGAATGAAGGTCATCATGTAGGACAATGCAGAAGATAAATGCACAAGGTAAAGACCCACCATCACAAGGAATCATCCAAGAGACCTCAAAAAAAAAAATGTATCGTACAAATGAATATGAGATGATATGTATGTGTGTGCACTCCCTGAACGTGTATGTGCATATATTTAATGGTAATGGTAGAGTCCTTCAAGCATTGTCTACTAGTGTGGTCTGGTTTCCAACGGGATACTGAAAAACTAGTGTTCATGCAGCTGACGAGTGAAATGAGTCAGAAAATGGACGGATGGGATGGGATGTGCACAGGGACAAAAGACTTTAGATTATTTGGTCATCAATGGAAAAGACCTCCACTAACTCCCGACTCAGAAGTGAAATGCTACCATCCAATCAACATATAGAATCTAAAGGTAGAAATAGCCAACTAAAATGAAACTCCTAAGCTATCTCAGCTGAGAAATATCGGTAGAGTCAATGATTATCCAAGACAGACTCAAAAGTTAGATTCATCAAGTTTGTTGTCAAACAGAAGGCTAAGATTAAGAGAAAACAATAAATTTTAATTGATTTGAAGGAGAAAACATACAAACTCCAATTAAATTAGACCATCAAACCAAAGATTATGATTCTCTCTACAAAGAAAATCCCATCAACAATTAAAGCAAGCAACTCCTACTATGCTAGCACATATTCTAACCACCATATAAACAAAGTAAAGTAAAAATTCTGAACACTGCTATTGTACATGCAGATAAAGTGTCATCCTTATTATTCATTTGCACTATGCATCTGTTCTTTTCTGTGTTATTATCTTCTGGCAAAAACTCCCCATAGCTTACCTCGACTCAGACTTTCCAAGAGCTTCTTAGCTCCCTCAACTCCCATCTCAACTAATTTCTGCAGGTAGCCACAGGCACCTGCAGCCACCATTTGCTTCCTGCACCTCTTTGAATGCACAATCGAGGCCAGAATTGCAATCGGGTACTTCTTATCCGAATTCTGTACCAAAGGATCAAGAAGCTGAACTGCACTCACTATCCCTCTCTCTTCCTTTTGAAAAATTCTTCGATTTCCCACATATAACATCAATGAAGACAAAGCCTTCGCAGCAGCCTCTTTCTCTTCACTGGCCTTACCATCCAACATCTTAATCAAATTCGATACACACCCGCATTCCCCGATTTCCTTTCTGGTCTTTGTGCTAAATCCAAGCTCAAAAACTGCTTTAGCAGCTGCAATCCTCACACCTAAAACCCCACAATTCAACACTCCCGCGACGCGACTGATAAATCCTTTGGAAACCAGAACCTCCCCGACTTGAGGAGAAGTGGCCAAGTTCTTTAACAAGTCGACGGCAACCTCCAGACTCCGAATTGGAGGCTCCCCGTCCCAAAAATTCATCAAACACTCAACCCCACCTTCCCTAATAACCAAAATCTTCAAATTCTCATCACCAGACACCAAATTACCCAAACACCCAATCGCATTCTCCTGCGCAGTGACAGTCCCAGAAGCCGCCAATCCTAAAAGTATGGAAACCGCACTCTCCTCTATAAAATTGTCCCTAGTTTCCTCAAAAGCAGCAAGATTCCTCAGCACCCCAGCAGCCACGGCCTGTGAACCAGGAGTCCCAGCTTGACAAATATCCAACAAGGAAGAAATCCCACCTCTGGACACAATTGCCCTAGCATTTTCCCGCGAAAAACTGAGAGTTCGAAGAGCAAGACAAGCCTTTTCTTTAGCAAAGCCACTTCCAGAATCGAGCATGCGAAGTAAATGATTTAGTAAAAACAAACCCTCAGCAATTAGAACATTCTTAGTACTATCGACCATAGAAACCCTAGCAATTGCCGACACAGTTTTCTCCTTCATTTCCAGAGAACTAGAGTCGAGCAATTTAACCAAAACAGGAACAACCCCTTGAGCGACAGCAATCAAAACATTCTTGTCATCCTCGCAAATCAAACCTAGTAAAGAATCCATGGCGACATGCTTCGATTCGGGGGTACCCACTTGTAACCTCGTAATCAGATTCCTCGATTCGACCCTCACGGCTTCGCGCTTCGAGGCGACGACGGAAATGGAGGAAGAATTGGGACCCCCGAAAAAGGCGCTGTCTTGAAGGACGCCGCTCTTGATCAGAACCTCGCCGTCCTTGAGAATCTGATCGAGTTTGGCCAAGACGAAGTCGATTTCGCTCTGGGTTTGGAGCTTGCCGTCGGAGAGATTTGGGGTTTGGCATTTGGAGGAGAGAGAAACGGCGTCAGTCAGGGTGGCGGAAATGGAGCGGAGGAGATCGAGAGAGAGAGGGTTGGAGGAGAAATTGGGGAAGTCGGACAGGTCGAGGAGTTGGGATTGGAGAGTGTGGAGTTTGGATTTGATGAGAGACCATTTGCCTTTAAAGGTCTGGACTTGGGAGATGGATTGGAGGAGAGAGGAGAGTTCATTGGATGTGGAGTGTAGGATGGTCGTCCGATCGTTTTCTGCTACTTTCATGGCGGTTTTTTTTTTGGGGGGGTGGGAGGAGAGAGGGGGGATAACAGGTGTAGAGAGAGAGGGGAAAGGTGGGATAGGATTAGGTCAGGGTTTAATGAGGTGTACTGTACGCGGGCAAAGAGAGAGGGAGGGGAGGGTGATGACTAATACGTGATTAATGAGTGATGATGAATTGGCAATGTTAGGTAAAGACGAAGCATGACTGTGCGAAATTTAAGAAAATAATGCAGTTTGATTAGGCCCACACGCACACGCGCGTAGAATCATTCTTGTTCCTTTTATTATTGTTATTATTATTAATTTAAAGTGGGAGTGTTGGACTCGGGAAGGCCGACGTTACGTCCGCGTGGGAGAAGAGAGAGTTGAGAAACGAGGAGGAATCGGGAAACCAACCCAGAGGAGGGGTCAGGTCAGAGCCTTGGTAAATGAAGTTTGTGGGACCCACACACCCGCCCCAATTTCTGCTTTTACGTAAGTAGACGCTTTTCATTACTTTCCCCTTTTCGAAACTTCCATCCATCTCCACGTCGCGTACCCCGCCCCTCAAAAATCGTTTTGGTTATTCTTTTTCCTTTTTTCTTATTTTTTTAAAATATTAAAAAAACTTCTTGGTGCGTACAAAGAGACGTGATCTGTGTTTTTGTTAATTTCCAGGTGGGGAACGCGGTCAGCGGTCGTTGTCGGAGTGGATTTTAGGTTTACGGCGGGGGTTAAAAAGGAAATACGGAAACGGTTAAAAAGCGCGGGAAAAGAAAGAAAGAAAGAGAAGTCAACGTCAAACAACGAAGGCGGTCTTGTATTTATGTTCTTCAGTGTGTGGGTGCGGTCGTTTTCAAGAAAGACATACGTTGGATTAATGATTTTGTATTTGTCGGTCCCAATTATCATCATTTCATACTTCAGGGTTGTAAACATCCATTCCCTCTCTCTCTCTCTCTCCCCCTCCCAATCCCTGATTTTATTATTATTATTATTATTATTATTATTATTATAAGATTGGGGTTGTACCGGAACTATAGCTGAAGTAGTTAGTGGATATTTAATGCCCATTGATTTTGAATTAACTAAATTACGTGTAGTTAAGATTTGTTTTCTTTTTACAAATTAATTCTCATAATTATATATGTTATTTTATAATTTTTAAATTTTAAAAAGTATAACATTATTTCATCAATAACGATGACAATCTATCCGTTAAATGATGACGTAGCATCCAACGTGACCCTCGCATTTCTCTTTCTAGATCTAGTGTTCATGTTTTTGAGTGAAGGGATTTGCTTGAATCGAACAAGATACACTCTCTCTCTCTCGTTTGGGTGAACATGACAGTGGGCAAGATATCAATCAAACACATGTTGTTAATCAAAGTTCGATTCTGTTTTTCAATCATCATCAAAGTTCGATTGCCCCCGTTCAACTTTGATTGCTCCATCTCGATTCGCCTTCTACAATTTTCATCTTCTCGATTCGCCATCAATCGTCATTAATGGAGGAGATTAAGCATCAGTCATATTCAAAATCATCAAACACCAGCCCTAATCCCCAATCTCTGTTAGGGTTTGGTGATTAAAGGGCTTGATTGTGTCTCAGAGGCAATTCAAATCACCATCGCGGAGTGGACTAAACGGCTCGATTGTGGCTACTGTAGCATACTTCTACTGTGGTGGAGGCCGCAATCGAAGTTCTAAGCTTCGATTGCAGAAGCAAAGATTGGTTTCCTATGGCAGAGATAGTGGTTGTTAGGGTTCCTGTGGCAGAAGTCGGTTTCCTGTTAGGGTTCCGCAATCCATGGGTGGCAACCATAGCCACGATGGCCTCTCTCCCTAGCAAAATGATTCTACGTTGAGGTTCTTTTTTTTCGGCAGGGTTGAAGGGGCTATAAATTTGTCTATCAATCTCTCTCCCCTATTAGAATTCTGTAATCCTGTTGGGGTTCTAAGAATCGGAGGCATGGCATCCTTAATAGACTTGCTTTTTCTTCTTGGTGGATGGGACATGTTGAGAGGTGGGAAGCTGGGTAAGCGCTTAACTGATTTTTTCTTCCAAAGTTTAAAAAATCCACGCCATTGGGAAACAACTTTTGAATTTGATGGTGGTTCAGATTCTGTGGCGCTACTTTTGTCAAGACTAGTTTCTGATTCCAATCCTCCCGAGTAGACTTCCAAAACTCCTCTAGGCGATGAGTAGTCTTCAGCTACCATGTCCATGTCTAAAGATCTCAAGTCTATAATAAAAAAAATCAGGTGCATAAAAATTGTAGCAAAGAAAATAATTTTAAAAAAAATAGTAATAAGATCAGAAAATGGAATGTATATCACCTTGGATAGACATACAATTAGAAAACAAAGAACCTCATTTTCTACATTTTTTCATATCATCCTCAATTTGATTTTTAGACTCTGCAATCCTGTTGGGGTTCTTTTTCCCCCCCACCTTTCGGGGGAGAGAGGGAGAGGGGATAGAGAAAGGGGAAAGAGAGGAGAGAGAGAAGGGATTTTTTTAGAATTATTTTTTGTTTTTGTGGCAATGCTACATCAGCAAAATAACAGTGTGGCAGTGCCACATAAGCAAAATGACAGTGTCGTAATGCCACGTCAGCAAAATGCTGACGTGGCTGAATGAGGTGTTGAAGGTGCTGACCAAGCGTCGACACATCAGTATTCATACAGTTACGTTGGATGTCACGTCACCATTTAATGGATAGATTATTGTCGTGATTGACGGAATGACTAATTTATTACAATTTTTTAAATTTGAGAATCACAAAATAGTATTTCTAATTATAGAGACTAATTTATAAAAAGATGACAAGTTTTATGATCCAGAGATGTAATTTACTTATTTTGAATTAGGGAAGAAGCTAAGGAGGGAGCGTGGCGTTGATTGTTTCCATTTACACTATCGAGGTCAATGTTTTGTTTAACTAATCTATGATCATTTGAAACCTACTTCACCTAATTCATTTATAGTTGACTTTTCCTTTGCTTGTATCGATTCTTCTAATGAGGATAACATATGAGAGAGAGAGAGAGAGAGAGAGAGAGAGAGAGAGAAAAGAGTAGGCATGGGCATGGACAGGCCTCACAAAAGGGGGTTGGACGCTAACAAATCAACATTTCAATTTGGGCTAGCATGAACAAGATGATGAATGGCCCATCAATGGGAAGGAGAAGAGGGCCTTGAATGATAATAGTTTTGATTACCTGGGGGTATTTTTTTTTAATATATAAAAAACTACAAACGAGATTAAATCGGATAAAAGAGTATAGAAATGAAGAGATTCTACTGTTGAGTTGTCTTGAGGGACATGACCTGGGGGTATTGCACCTATTCTTGTGACACTGTATGGAGGTGTTTGGATTGGGTTTTGTAATGATTCTCCAATTATGTTAGATTGCGAGAGAAACGTGATAGTATTCTTTTTCTTTTGACTGTTATCATCTCTTTTCCTTTTGAAGAATTTTTGCTTTATAATTTTGGTATTAGCTTTTGGTTGATGTTCTTTCATAAGCTTCTTGCTAACCATAGTTTTGCACCATGAATCTCCGGAGTGCTCTCTTTTCTTCCAGGCCACAAATAGAAATAGGTTCTTGGACCTGGGCTTCCAAGAATTCAACAGGGAGAGGTTGCTTCACCTTCATCTCAATGGCCCAATGAGTGCTCTTGGAAGCCTGGAAAGGATAATGAGGGATGTCTTTTGCCCAGCCATACTACTTTAGAACAACATTCATCCCTCACTTTAGCATACGGACCAAAGTGGTCTTTTCCAGAGTTTTTCTCCTTGCTAATCAGTCATCGAAAACACTGAGGTTCATTGGATTTACTTGAGGAACCTTGGATGGAGGAAAGCATGCTGGTTTAATTTGGCCCAAATTCCAAAGGAATTCTATTGGAAATGCAACCAAAAAAGATTAAAAAAAAAATCTCTTGAATGTGCCAACTGAGACACCATACTTGTACGATTATTCGACCTTAATGCAGTACCCTTATTCCTTCTAATTTCACAAGAGACTAACAAAAAAATAGCCAAAAGTTCGGTGCAAGTGAAGCCATAGCATTATGTCTCGGAGGCTGCTTTTTAACTGAAGAAGCTTGGAATATATCTTCGAAACATCAACAGTTGAATTACTTGTGATTTCAAAACAACCAAAGTCAAATTGACGACAAATGGACGTTTGACATTATTTTTGTGGATTCATTGGAATAATGAGCTCATAAACTGCAAGTGGGAGAAGGGGGGGGGGGGAATCCAACTCTTATAAATTTTGATATAATTTTTTCTGATATAATCTTATCAATTTTGTTTCTCCAAGTTAAAACCTTTTTATCAATGAGGTGATTGTCTAAATAGATTCAACACCAACTTCATAATGACAAAATCTTGAATTTAAATTCGATTAAAGAAAAATATATCTAGGTGATCAAATTATTAAAGGTATTCTATGGTCTCAAAGTACTTTAGTAGAGTTCAAGAGATGTAATTATGTCTTTGATGAAATATTTAATAATAGAAAGATACACTTATTCTGATATTTAAAGGAGTAACGATCGATGCAGGTTGTTTTCAACTCCTTTTTTCCAAGGGGGGGAAAAAGTAAAAACCTTCTTCAATATCACATTACTGTGTCAATGAGACAGGTAGCAGACCTGTGCATTATGATTCTTATTAACGTTTTTGAAGAGCCAAAAGTCAGAAAAAAAGAATCAGAGCAAATTGGTTGGTCATGAATATCACACCTTTTGGAACATAACAATTTCAACATTGACAAGGTGCCCATGGAACACAAAGGATTTTGCACAGGAATGAATAATACATATATGGAACGAATGGTCCCTTCAAAATTAAGAATATATTCCTCTCACTATTATTGAAAATTGGGCATTGTTGATGAATGAACTGGTTGACTCTGGGCGGGGGAATGCTGTTTTCAGTTTCGAATCTAATCTCCTGTCTCCCCCCATTTCCCACATTTGGGTATAAATATTGAATTGTTGTATGATCGGGTTGTATGTAATGCATAAGAGAGAAAGGCCTTGTATGAAGATATAGAGTCATGTTTGGTAGCCAAGGATGACTTGCCTATAAGGCACCTGCTCTAATGAACTTCACTCATCTGCTTGCTGCAAACTTGGTCGTACAAGCTCTTCTCTTATAGGCGAGCATCCTTGCGCTAACTTAACTGGCTCTCTTCTTTCATGCCAGACCCTATTTCTCTTCCATAACACGGACAATGAAATTCAAGTTGGAAGAAGAAAGTTATTATACATCACCAGAATTCGAACACATCTGTTTCTCCTTCTTGCTAGACCCTATTTCTCTTCCATGACAGAGACAATGAACTTCAGGTAGGAAGAACAAAGTTATTATACATCACCAGCACTCACACATCTCTCTCTCTCTCTCTCTCTCTCTCTCATGTCAACATGGTATAAAGTTTGGCAGCATCAATACTTTCTCCTTCCTGATATTAATATGCTGTAGGGGCATCAGGCATTCCAGATTCATTACCTGCATTGCTCGGTGTGTAACTATATTCAGAAGCAGAGCATCTACTGTAGAACAAAATTGCCACCAAAATCAAGCACAAGATACTCTACTCCTACATGTCGTCTAACTGAATAAAATCAAGTGGGGGTGGGGGTGGCTTTGCTGAAAAAGCAAAAAGATGATCCTTTTTCATGATATAGGCGGAACTTGTTGAGCCCAAACTAACTCGGTAAAGACGAGTACATTTTTCTTTTTGTTCTGCAGGGTTTTGGGGGAACCCCGGGCGGAGGGGGGACCTCAAACAGAGCCACTTCGGATAAACAGACAAAGAAGCCCAAACTAGGCACAACACAAAACTTACAAAGCAAGCCCAATACCGGGCACAAACCAAAGCATGTATAGCAACAAAACAAACCCACTCCTCTACAATGGGCAATACACAAACCGGAAACTGCCCACCCAAAATAGGGATAGAAACCAGCACTAAAATCACTAGAAAACCGAGAAGCCGCCACTGCTACCACCCCAGCCGGCTCCCGCTTGGCGACCAAATACATGGCAAGTTTCAGCATCGAACCATCAGAGCCAAGGGCCGATCGGACCCAGATGAGACCGCCGAAGTACCGACGATCACTTCCTCCGAATTCATACCCAATGCCAAACCAGACCCAAAAACCTATGCACCAGAGGCACTAAACACTGGCGGAGATCTGGATCTCGACAAGGAGGATCCAGCCACCACCAAAACCCAAAAAGGCATAGGAGAATCAGCCTCCATCAGACCACCTCCAAACTTTCTGATGCCTCACTTCCCGTTTCAGTCTTTAGACACCATCATTTTGTGCTATATTGCATAAAGTTGCACATGTTTAGAGATTTGTGTGATCTACTTGGTGAGTTCCTTGCTTATCAGGATTGCAATGAAAGAAGAAATAGAAGTATTTCTGGTTTCTTTGAACTTTCTCTGTTCATTAGCAGAGGAAAGTTGCGAAACAATTTTCATTAAGATTCATGTCACCATTCCTGATGGGATTGATCTCATGAAAATGGGCACGGAATCAATTACACCACAAATATCGGTCAGAAACGTGAATAAATGTATTTCTTGCCTAAAGATTTGTTATTACATTTTTTCCCAGGTCATAAGCAATGTTGGCGCCCTGGTAGGGATGACAGACTTCCCAGCCGAGTACCAGAAGCATGGGCTGGAAATCTAGGTGGTCCGAGAAGCTGCAGCAGGTCACTGACTCTTGAGCTTAACAGTTTGTTTGCATCTCGAAAAGGAGAGTTAACAATGACCCCCCCCCCCCCCCCAAAACAAAAAAAAAAAAAAAACTCCGGCTAACATCTATTGATTGTATTTCAATACACTATTTTTCTCTTGGTAGCTCAAATGTTGGTAGAATCAAAGCCAATCAACGAAGAGATTTTATTTATTGTATCAACACAAGAGTAAACCAATCATAACAAATATCCGATATAAGCGAATTTAACCTGTGCCTACTATTTTTATCATCTCCTAGGTGCAAGGGCTGATTGGGGCCATATTCTTTTTATTTTTCTGACTAGGGCTGTATTTATCTTTTTTTTCCTTTTTTTTTTTTTTTGGTTTACAGGATACTTAAACCCTAGATCACGGAGCTAGGGATGAAGCTGTCACCGCTAGGCTGTAGCAAGAAGGCTGTATTTATCTTCAACTTGGTGTAAATGGAGAAAGTAATTTCATAAATGTCATGCGGTCTCGAGAATGGTTTTCTTTTTCTTTCTCCAAGTAGCATTGGTATTTTTAATTTTGGGTCCAGAAATCTCGAAATTTTAATGATTAGAGGAGGGTGCAAATTTTATTGATCTCAGCCTTCATTTAATTAATTGCCTTGTTCAGTGATGGAGAGACAAAATGGCATCCGAAAGTTTATGTTGGTCGGATGGCTTCTTTTTTCTTTTTTTTGGTGAGAGTTGGATGGCTTCTATATGTAAAGCTCTTCACAAGAAGAAAAGATTACTTGAAAATTGAACAAATTTGCTAAGTTTTTGGTATAATTGCCTTGATGTTATTTCCAAATTTAACTTGCCTGATATGCTTGGAGTATATTTTCTCCAAAGCATAATAAGAAGAACCAGGACTTGCCTCTGATATGTGATGTGAGATACTCAAAAATCTTCCTCCAAAAACCATTTGCTACTGAAGCCCTAATCCATGCATGCAAACACCTTCATAAACTATGGGCAGGGAAGGATGCCGGGGTCGTGATCCATGCACGTTCAAGGATTGTAAACACCGTGGAATGGAAATGCCGAGGGCTACAATGGGATATGCAAGTCCATATTGTTGGATACAAGAGACTCTGCAAGTACACCAAGCCAAGATATATTTTCATGCTATCTGGAAGGATAAACATTCATGTTCTGCTCCCATACTCATTTCTTTTGCTACAGTTACATGTGAATTTACAAAAGTATATAATATTTTTTTTTCATGTATTTTAGCATACTACTACTATAGTATAAGTTACTCAAAAGTAAAGCATCGACAGCACCAAGATCTTAGTTGGCACCGCAAGAGCAATTAGATAAATGCAATAGGACTACAAAGATAACATAAATAAAAAATCCTGTGCAAAATGCTACCCATTTATCGCATGGTGAAACTCTAGAACGACTGAAAAAACACTGAGAGGTACATGCTTCATGGTAAAAGAATATATCTCTGCATGCATCTTTGCACACATCTCTATGACAACATATCTGCACTATTGTTGCCATTGTATCCATTAAATATGTATATGACTTTGAAACAAGAATAGGCATCACATCAGAAGATAGGGTTGCATTCCACCAAGATCAGTGTAATACAATAAAGATACTATCATTAGCATATACACATATCTAAAGATATAGGGAAAAATGACCTGTTCCCTGTTTTTCTTGCAAACATCCATGGCATTTTCTTTACTTAGAAAGTACAGAAAGAGATTGGAGAAATCATTAGAGCTTTTAGGGGAAAGGAGGTTAGTTGGCATAAGATTTCAAAGATATGGTTCAATTCCACTCTTGGATGTCCGAGTGTCTCAATTATATCCTGTAGAACCTCTTGCTTCTAAGAAAACTTTATTTTCACTCTTTTTTGCTTGATGGCACCTCCTTATGCATGTTGATAATTTATCCTCTATGACTTTTAAATGGGATTAGAAGTGCCTAATGTATTTCAAACTCATAAACCTTAATCATGCCTTGTGAAACAACCATAAGCTAATGGAGAATTATATGTTCATTACTTTATCTTCTAATATAAAAGGTTTCACGTTACGTGAGAAAGAAAAATGCAAACGTATGCATATGGTTCTAAAACAATCAGGAAATTTTTTAAATAAACAAAAGGACTGCCCTTTGAATTAACATCTAACAAATCATGGAATTTGAAACTCGATGGCATTACGTATCTCAATAAAGATACTATCATTAGCATATACACATATATGTTATACCAACGCATAAGCACAAATACTAATGTTGATAAACAGACTCATCTTATCTCCTCCGGCTAAATGGATGATCTACATCTAAAGATATAGGAAACCATAAAAGCATTTTGTGCCACAAACATTCCACTCCATTGATAGATACTCAATTAAACTCTAGTCCAACTTAGTTGGGGAACTCAATCAATAGCAAACAGAATGTGAAAGAACTCAGGAATTAGGAGAATTCATTGCAAAACTACTAGGTTATGGAAAAATATACCAAAAAAAGGTTCAAACCAGAACAGATATCCATCTATCCATCAGATCTTTATGTCCATTACACTGACAATTAGAACTCATGAAAATCCCTTGCCAAGTTTCTGGATTGCACAGTACATTTTCCGTCTCGATCCCACCGCATTTATTCCCATATCCTTGAGATCCTCCAGTGTCAGCATTGGTAGAACTTCATCATCAACCTCATGAATCTCAAAAACAGGCGCATACCTCCCTAACCCTAACCCATTAAGCCAAATTCTCACCCCATCTTCCGGAGACCGACACCATCCTCTCAACGCACCATTTCCATTCCTATCTTTCCAATTTCGCGCTTCTGTGTCAGACTGCGGCCCATCCAATTCAACCCCATCATGAACCCTAATCCCTCTCCTTTGACCATGAAAATGCACTTCCCTATCATTCCCAGATGGGTCTACACACAAATTTTCGAGGGAATGAATTGGGCTATCATGTTCCTTCAAAGGGCTTTGGGAGCCCTCTGGATCGAAATCTCGCAAACCCTCATCGACATCTTCACCCCCACTCAATTTCTCATCTCCATCAACTTTCGAAGCCCAGCTAGACCTAATCCGCTTCGTCCCTCCCCTTTTCGACTTCGATTCCCTAACTTTCCAGCTCCCAATTGCAATAGAATCCAAATTCCCCTCCATACTGTTAACTTCCCCTCCATCTAGGGTTTCATAATCACCACCAGAAGAACCCGCTAAATTCATTAAATTTCGAGTCTTTGAAGCTTTATTCGAAGTACTAACCTCCTTTTGCCGATGGTACTTGGAGTCCCACTGTTTTGCTCGCCGGAGATGGGACTCATAAGACAGAGTCGCAGTCTGGTCTCCGATGTCGCCTAATCGAACGCTGGGTCTTCTCTGTCGCTTCCCGCCAACCACGGTTTCCGATTGAGGCGCGACCGCTCCTCCTCCCGTTCCGCCATTCACTTGATTCTCAGGTGGCTGTTGTATTTCGGCCGCCATTAACATTTAAAACTTTTTCTCTCTCTAGGGTTCTTAGAAGTGCGATGAGAGAGAGAGAATTTTATTTTTGGAGATGTCAAAGCCGATGCTTTAATGGTGATTTGGTTGAGAGAGAGAGAGCGGAAGAAGGTTGCAGAGTGGAGTAGGGCTTCCATCTCTCAAGCTTTAAGGGTTTATGTGCTTACCGGAGGACGCGTGTCCTAGATTTCTGGAAAATTAATTTCTTATTACATTACAAATAGGGAAAATTAAAATCATAAATGTTGAGTTTTTATGTTGGATGCTAAATCCTTTTTTTCTTTCTTTTATTTATTTACTTTTTTTCTTTTACTCAAACAAAATCTTATAGGCAAATGTCATTTAGATCAAAAATAGGAAGAGTGAAATCTTTTGATTTGTGATTGTAATTTCAAATTTGAAAAATCAATTTATAATAACGGTAATAATCAGAAACGGCTCCAATCAAGAATGGAAGAAAGGAAGCTGTTGTCCCAGAATAATGCGGAAACATTCAATGACACTGTCTTTGGCATGGCATCCAGACAAATAGTACTATTAGGAACATTAATGTTATTTAATGTTTTTCTGGAACGTGTGAATGCCCATAAAACGTGAAAATTATGACATGGAAAAACGCCCGACAAAGACTCCCCCCCGCCCCCCGGGGGGGCACCCTTGAAAAATCCACAGATAACCCTCGAAAAAAGAAGGATCCCATTTCATCATTATTGACACAAGAGGAGTTCATTCCCAAAGTTCAAGATAAGGCAAAAGGGAATTGAAGACAAAACCTCGTTCCTTTTGTTCTTAGCAACAATTTACAAATCAATGGGGTGAGGGTCTGGTCAGATCCTAATAGTTCTAAATTAAATATCTATATATGTATATATATTGAATTCCCTATCTCTGTCAATCCTTTGCTCTTGTGTGAATTCTCATCCTAGGTTGGCATTTGAGCTTCCGCAATGTGGTAACTAAAACTTTAATCAATTGAATATAAATGGGAAACAATTTACATCAATGTACCAAAATTTAAGGTTGCCTTTGTGACGGGGCCCTCCGTGATACGTGGTAGGTTCAAGTAGCAACCAATTTGTTCCCTTAGCAGCGTAGTTTTGCAGCAAATTCAGTTGCTTCAGATTTAACGTGCTGGCACCATGCAAAGTTGGCCATGGCCACGACTCCGCTCCAAGGGGTACATGGTTGTGCCCTTCACATATTTTTGATGCTCCAGCGCAGCCTTACCAAGGCTAGAAATTCCAGTATACTTTCTTTTTACTTGCTTCTTAACAACCGAACATGAAGCAAGGGGGTCATCTGAACCAGCTCCAAGCCTCCTGTCATTACAAAAGAGGCCATTTTCATAAATTCCAGGAACTTCATTTTACAGTTTGAACCTTTGAACTGTCACAAGGAATATTTCACATATTCATCACACCCAAGAGTAAGTCAGAACATATAAAGAATAAGCATGCTGCCTTAGGGAAACAAATTACATCATATGAAGCTATGGCACAAAGAATAAATAGATGATCGAGCCCTCCTGCCTTCTCAATTGCAGAACATAAAAGGAGTTGATGGAACCTAAAGGCAACTTGTACTTCCATCATTCTAAGGGCTCGCAGCTACTTTTCTCAGCTCTAGCTACGGAGGTTTCAAAATAACTTTTGGCAGGATAGTATCCGAGGAGTAATGGAATTCTAAATGTCATGACTCGAAAAGATTAACCCATTTTTTCATCTTCACCGACATTTTTAGAAGTCATCTCCAGCTTCGGAAAGATAATGAAGATAAGGTCGTCAACAGATTTCTTGTTGGTTTGCTCCCATTTAAGAACTATTACCGAGAAATGGTTCAAAAATTGAGCTATTTTAACAAGTTTAGAACTTCAGAAATTACACAAAAGAAGACTTTGTATAATCATTTCTAGAAACTTTCAGCTTAACTCCCGCTACATATTTGCAGATAAAACGACAAAGTTGGGGAGCACAATCAGCTATTACTGGCAGCTGAGACCAACATTGTAAATAGACCAATGATGATAGTCTTTCACCAACTATAAAACCATCAATTCACTTACTTTCCTATGCATTATACTGCCCTTAATCCTCTCATGGGAAATAAATATTTCTAGACAACAGTTTGAGCCTTCACCAGGAGCATTTGACACAATTTTGTCATCCTTTTTCAAGGTTGTTGGCCTCAACTCAGCCCAAAATTCTCAACAATTAACCAGCCACGTATTATACAGTTAAAAACTATCATCCCACTGCAGAAATTTTTATTTAGACTCTGGGTTAATCATATGGTCCTGATCTGAGGTATAATTCAGAGAATTATGTGCAAGATTGTAAAGCATTACAACTATGGGTTAATTGTTTTTGAACTACACTTATGTCATGGACACTGATTGTCTTTAAGCAAGCACCTTTGTGCTCTGTTTGGAGATTTAAGCGGAAGGTGCTTGAAACAAGAGGTGTGATTTGGAAAGAAAAGTTTGTTTGCAAACTTGTGGGGAGGAAGAGGAATACCTTCCTTTTATTTGGTTTGAAGGTTAATGAGACAAGAGAAAGGTTATCTTCACCAAATTATAAATATCTCCATCCAACTCCCCTAATTTTGACCAAGTAGGTCAAAATTTTAAGAGAGCCATTAAAACTTAATTTGGTTGTCAATTATTTTCTAAGAAATACAGTTTTAAAATGGAAAAGGGCATAGAAATTCTTGTTTACCTTGAAAACCACCCTTAGCCTGATTTTCCTCCATTGAAAATGAAGTAAAGAATAGAATTTGCCAGTGCATGGGATCTAATTGATGGTTGATCATGTTCAGCAACAAAATGGTCGAAAGCTGGTTATGAAGATTACTCATTTATGCATACAGATAGCAGAAAATTCAGAAGATAAATTGCTTGTAATCCAACATTTTTCAGTTCACTCAATAATATTCTTTAATTGGATGGGTAATAAGAAGGAAGCTAATTACCTCAACAGTTTCTCTGATGCAATTCTAGCAGCAGCAATTAAGCTGTGGTTTGGCACCCACTTCACAACACGTTTTGGATTGGCTCGCATTGGAGAATGGATTTTGATAAGCTATAAAAATCACAGAAAAAATTAATGCTTACACAATACAGTAAATTGAAGGTATGTAAATATCAGGAAACAAGCACGGGCATTGATGTTTTCCTTCTTTCACCCACAAATCACATGCATATCACAGTTAACCTCAACATCAGGTGTAACTCATGGATTTTGAGGTCTTTTCACCTTTTTACTGGATTTAGACCTAAAGACTGATAGCCTACCTTATAAAACTATAAAGTTGGGTTTATGTGCTTTCTTACGTGAATAAGACAAATTACGTGAAAACTGTAAAGTTGGATTTGGAACTATAAGTATGCAAACTTTTGTGAATAAGACAGATGGTATTTGCACTTACTCCCAAGCACTCCATCATCTGGTAATAGGCTCTACCATGAAGAGGAGTATGGCCTTGTCGAGATTCTGAAAAATATCTAGTCCTGAAATAGTATCTCAAGGTTTATTAATCTGCTAAGTACTACACATTACATAATACTGAAAATAAAACAATGATAAAGGTTTAAGAAATACCATTCTTTATATCCTGGATCCACGGTGAAACCATACATATCCACAGATTCACAAGTAGAAAGAGCAAACTCAAGAGCCTTGAGCCCAGTTCCTTTTGCTGATGAACCAAAGGATGCACCTAACATTAGATATACCGGGTTGGTTATTGGAACTTCCTACACAAGAAAAAGAAACAAGAAAAGGAAATATGTAAACAGTAATGAATATAGCAATTGTTGGATGTGAACAGGTAACTCAGATGAGAATAGCTATATATTTCATGGTATGGGTGGGACAACCATGATGGGATGACCAAAATACAACGTTCTCAAGACTGAGAAAGATTGGAGGAAAATTCCCCAACAAACAAAAGAATCTTAAAGTACTTGGTTTTGTCAACTGTTAATTAGATACAGGACTGTTCATTTAAGAATTAGTTAGACATATGATGCTTCATAACTCTAGCTAAAGGGCTACTTTTTAAATAGTTGTTGTCGTCAAATCAGCCAGATATTCCTCTCGCTAACTGTTTCCAATTCTCCGCTGGATTGGAATCAAACAAAATCCCTTTTGCTTTTATGCAGCATATGAGAAGGAGGTGCTTTTACACCTTTAGCGTTAAGTTAAAAGGAGAAAAATTGAAGCAGTTCAATGACTAACCCGAATCATTTTGTTCATGATATCATGAATTGTTGTTTTAATGATCAATGTCTCCTTCCCAGATTCTGTGGAACAAAGATCTTAAGCAGGTGTCTACTCAAATGTGATGACAAGTGGACTGGTTCTCATACCATATAATTCTGCAACTTTATCTAGTGCTTTGGCAGATCCTCGATTAAGGAGGCGAAACGTGCTTTTCTGACCCACATATTCGGTATAATTCTGCAATAGAACAAAGAAACAGTAGACCACATAATGTAAAGTCAAAAAAGTGTAGAAAGTGCTATTATAGCCAATACATACATAGAACCACAAGAACCTCTATAGGTGCACCATTTTCTCTGATAACAACATCAAAAGTGTCTATCTCCTTCCCGAACTTCGTCTTGAGAAGATCTCCAGAGTTGCCAATAACAGCACACTTCCCAAACTGCTTTGGAACATACGGAGGTGTTTCTGGGAGCACCGGGGAAAGTTTCTCCATGCACAAAGTCTTATTCTCACAGTTATTGCTGTATCAAAGGCACACAAAGTTGTACTTTAGCAATTGCTTTTGAACATGAAAGCAGGCTTTTTGATGGCCTTTTACGTGAAATTCAGGAATAGTGCAAAATGTTGCAGAAGAATTGATTGACCATCTTGAGATCTACTGACAGAGGGAAGAATCACAACCTCTTTCTTTTTATTCCTTTCCTTTTAAGGTTGAAACAAGGGCCAAAAAAAAAGGAAGAAGAAGCAAAAAGAATGCAGAGGAAGCAATGTTTTGGATAATGTAACTAGGTAAACAATCAGGTTGAGGAGACAAAAAATTCTTTTTCCTTTAAGCCAGCATCAAGAAGACCTTTAATCTTGAACCACCAGAATAATTTTTTTGCTCAGACTTAACCCACCAAAATATATAGTCAATGATTAGTTTGTGCACATCTTTAGCATCAATAACAATCTAAATCTTCTATCCCAAAATTTGGGGTCGGCACGAGGAGAAAAAAAAATATAAAAGTGTTGATTTAATTTGTGCGGATTTTTCTACGCCACTCATTCCAATCTAAAACCATCTCCTCAACTAAATCCATAACTATAATGTCCTTACAAATAACTTGTATCCAAGTTTTCAACAACCTACCTCTATATTTTTTTAAATCTTCCATATTTAAGTTTTCGGTCTTCTTAACAGGTGCGTTTTTAGATTTTCGTTGCATATGCCCAAACCACCTCAAACGGTAGTCTCGCATCTTCTTTACAATTGAAGTAATTCCCAACTTATTACGTATATCATCATTTCTAATTTTTTCTTTTTAGTTTTGTCACACCTTCGTCTAAACATTCTCATTTTAATTATAGTCATTTTTTTTGCTTTTGTTGTTATTTAATGATCCAACACTCAGTGTCATATAATAGCGTAAGTTTTACTACGCTTCTATATGGCACTGAATGTTGGGCCATTAAACAGTAACAAAAGCAAAAAATGACTGTAACTGAAATGAGAATGTTTAGGTGGATATTTGACAAAACTATAAATAATAGAATTAGAAACGACAAGATACGAAATAACCTGGGAATCAATTCAATTGTAGACAAGATGCGAGAATACCGTCTGAGATGGTTTGGACATGTGCAGCGAAAACCTATAGACACACCTATTAGAAAGGTAGAGAACTTAAATATAGGAGAATTAATAAAACGTAGAGGTATGCCATTGAAAACGTGGATGCAATGCATTCGTAAGGATATGATAGTGATGGATTTAGTTGAATAGATGGTCTTGATAGGAATGAGTGACGTAGGAGAATCCGCACAAACTAAATCTTCTTCTTTTTTTTTTTTTTTTTAACGATTTCATTATTTGTCTCTCATATGACCGACCCCAAATCTTAGAACAAAAGGTTTAGGTTGTTTTTGTTACTACGCTTCTATAGAATTTCCCCTTTATAAGTAATGGTATCGTGCGATCGCATAGAACTCCATATATCTTTCTCAATTTCATCCAATTCGTTTGAATTCTATTATTCACATTCTCATCTATATTACCATCATTCTGAATGATGAAATTAAGATATCTAAATTGTTCATTCTTTACTACTTCTCTTCCTTCTAATCTAATCGTTTCTTCATTATCTTAAAGGTTGCCACTAAACCTACATTTCATATACTCAGTTTTGAATCTACTCAATCTAAATCCTATAGAGTTCAATGTAACTTTCCATAACTCTAATTTAGTACTAATAACATCTCTAATTTTATTAACCAATATTATATCATTTGCGAAAAGCATATACCATGGTATTTCATCTTGAATATTTTTTGTAATTTCATCTATTACTATTATAAAAAGTATGGGGCTTAACGTCGAATCTTGATAGAAGTCAATGTTAATAAAGAAGTTATCGCTCAGATCCCCGCAAGTTCTTACATTAGTCACAATTTCTTCGTACATATCCCTAATAAAATTAATATATTTCAAAAAAATCTCTTTCTTCATTAGCGCCCGCCACAACAAGTCCTTGAAAACCCTATCATACGCTTTTTCTAGGTCTATGAATACCACATATAGATCTCTCTTTTACGCTCTAAATGTCTTCATCAATTGTATTAAGTGAATTGTTTCGGTAGTAGATCGTCCTGACATAAATCCAAATTGGTTCTGAGACATTCTTATCTACAGTCTCAATCTATATTTCATCACTCTCTCCCATAACTTTATCATATGACTCATAAGTTTAATTCCTCTGTAGTGTGAACAATCTTGTATGTCGCCTTTATTCTTGTATAGTGGGACAAGTATGCTCTCTCTCCATACTTGTGCACATCTTTAGCATGATTGGATTAATAAATTTCATGATTATTTGAAACTTAAGAACTCTTGGTCAAAGAATTATTAGCACTTACAGCTGTATGCCTTTGTTAATCCTTTTCCAAGCAAAATCCTCCCATCCACGTGGTAAAGCATCAATGAACTCTTTGGTGAGAATTGTGGTACTGTTCCTAACCTGAACAAACATTGTTACGAGATAACAAACAGCAAGTAAACAAGAAATAAATTGTCCACAAACCTTGAAAGAAAAAGAAAAAGTGAAGTTTTGGATTTCAGGTGCAAACGTTTATTGAATGGAAACAAACAAGCCCAAAATAACTTCATCTACTATAATTCTAATCTCACAAATATGATTATCGTTTGCAAGGCTTACCAGTTCCCATGTAGCCACAGCATCACAAAGATTAAAATCATATGACAAGCCCTCAAGTTCACCAGTTTTAGGATCGCTCTGTTATGCATGTGATTTGCAGAAAATTGATAAGTTAAACCATGAATCTTTTTATGAAAATACAGCCAACGACCAGACTTACCCATTTGGGAATAGTATCAGGGGGAAACTGCATTGTGACCTGACAATAATCTTTACCGGCCACTGCTTGAAAACCTAATCCATTTGCACTCTGCATTGGTGGAGAACAATGTAAACATGGTAATAGTATCCCAAAGAAATGCATAACTGGCTATCCAAAATAATTAAGTATATCCTGAAGGGGAAAAAAAAAATTGTGCATTTTGCTGATTCATGTACAGGTTATGGTTCTTGAGTTTTTTTCCTCATTTTGGGTTACCATTTACAAGAAGGACCAACACTAGTCTTGATCTTAAGTTTGGAGATTTTGAAAGGTGCTTGCTTGCATAGGAGATATGTGTTTGCGGCTATTCCTAGTATATTTGGAGACAATTGGAATGTAAGAATCTTCATAAATTAGACTATCAATTCTTCTCATCTATGAGATAAGATTGCATTTTATAAATCTGGGCTCATGCCTCTAACTTAGAAGATCTCAGAATGGGGTTGGAGAGCAGTTTTCCATTAGTTTTTGAATTATTATTATTATTATTATTATTTTCTGTTTGGTCTATGAGGATTTCTCATCTTGAAATTTTTGTACATTCATTAATACATCTAACACTATTTTGTTATCTATATAAATAATAATGATAACAATAGTAATAGTAATAACTAGTCATGATCTATTAGGTGAGAACTTACGTTTACTTGCCTTCTAACAGGGCAATGGATAAACCCATCAAGTTAACGGAGTACCGCCCACATACCGCGTATATTGGGCAAGTAAATTTGGTAAATCCTGTTTGTGGCTCGAACACTGTGGAGGAGATGGGATTGCGCAGGAAGAGTATTCAACAATTTCAGAGTAAATATAAATTGCAGGACTGAGAGCGAGTCTCTACACACTACAATGCTCCCTTAGATCCACAAATAAGCATACATTCAATTGGACTTAAACTCACCACACACTTCTGGAAACTGCTTTGCAAAGCTTGCAATACTTCGAATTCCTCGTCCGACAGCCGATAACTATCATCTGCACGACGAAACGAGAATTAAAGTCAAACCTTTTACAAACAAAATCATTGGAAGGAGATCGCATGCATGAGCGGAAAACATACAGGGATTGGAAACTCCAGTGATGTAAATGAAAATGGCGGCGAAGCCAGAGGACAAAGCAACGATTAAACCCAACTGCAACAGCCTCATCTAATGGCTCAGAGACCGATTTGGGGAGGAGAGGAGAAATAAAACCCTAATTTTGGGTGTCTGCTCCCTCTGGATCTCAGATTGAGGAGGATTCTTCTTCTCGTGTTGGGTCTTCCAATTCAAATCGAAAGGCAATAGAAATTTCTAAATTTCTACGGACACAATAGTCCGTAGACACGTTCGAAATCGACGCCAAACGAAAAGAAATTTCTTAAAACAACTTAAAACAAACTATTGCTCGTACATATTTAAAAAATAATAACATAAATCTATAAAATTCTGAAAACTCAATTAATATTATTTATTATTTTATAGGAGATGGGTTGAATTTTTAAAATTTGATAAATCTTATTTTTTAATATTAATCAAATTTTAAAAACTTAAACTATTTAAATTATTTTAAAAAAAAATTTATTAGAGGATTGTTTTAATATATATTTTTTTCTCGATATAGTTTCGAAATTGATTCGAGTAGTCCGTCGTGCGGGGGCGACTTCCTGTGAGCTCCATCCTTCTATCTTTTACTCTATTACCCAATCATTTCCTGCCATGTCAGTTCTTAATTATGAAACATAAATTGATTAAGTAAACATAAACGAAGAAAATTTTAAGGATTTAGTAAAATTGAAATTCCTCGTATTCCACTCCATCCCCATCCGTACCAAGTGGTCAAAATGGTGGATGGATCTCCGAATCTCATTAACTTTTAAAGGAGAGAAAAGAATTTTTTTTTTAAAAAAAAGAGATGAAATTTGTTCTCATCTTGCAAAGAATTATGATTTACCAATTCTTCATCCTATTTAATAATATAAAATTAAATTATTAAAATATTTGTATTAAAATTGTGGAATTACAATTAATAACGTATAACTTTAAAATTTTTTATTTCTTAATAAATGATCAAATTCTTAAATTGAACATGGAAGGAGAAATGTTAAAAGTATTATTGTTTGTATTAGAAATCGATGAACATGATCCTTTCAAAGACGAAAATAATGGGGATTGACTCTAGCAAGTTGGTCTCCATTCTTTATAACTTGCAATGATTCTTCATTGAAATTGTAGTCGAGAAAGTGATTGATCGAAAAGGCAATAATAGGAAAGATTTATATAACTATCGATGATTTTCTACGTTCACACAGTAAGTAGAATCCATTGCTATGATTGTTAAGCAAGGCAAAGTTTTAGATGAAGGAGAACAATGGTGGGAGCAGGAAGAAAGATTAAAAGAGGAAGTTTGAGATGAGTAATGAAGGAGAGACAAGTTTGAAACTAGAAGTTTGAGACGAGATCATCCAGAGAGATAAATGAGATCAAAGGTTTACACGCTTGATTCATTTTGTTAATTAAACCCACTAGAATGCTATAGCAGTGTTCTAGCGGATGAGGCTAAAGCGAAGATGTTGAGCTTGCCCGAGCGGGGGGAATGAGCTGAATGTTAGCCTTACACATTATGTTTTGGATGGTGAAAATAATTTCGATACTAAAAGTGTCAATATGACATAGCAGACCTTGCCCCACATTTTAGTAGAAGGAGATGAGAATGTTTCGCAAATTTTCTATTCCTGTTGTTGAGGTTTGGCTTGATATGATTGTCGTGGAGGCACCACCGGCGCTGAATAGCCATTGAAGGAGGCCACGATCTTTACTTGCCAGGTGCAAGAAAAGAGATCTCAATGGTAACACCCATATTGCCTATTAAATCTGATTAACCCCGAGTGATGATTAATTATATTTTTAAGTACTAAATTAGAATTATGCCTGGAAATAAAATCTTAGTCTAAAGAAAGAAGCAAATAATATTTATATATATATATAAAAGATTTTTATAATGATATTATCTTTGAATTTTATTTCTATTTTAATATTTTAGAGTTTTTATAATAAATAAATTTGAATAAAGTTGTAGTGAGTAATTTTAATAAATATTTTTTTAATCAAGTAAAAAAAAATTCTTAACATATATTGAGATGGATCGTCACATAAATTTGATCGTCAGTCTGTTTGACATTTTGTCATAAATTTTATAAAAATGAAATATTTAAAACTTTACGGAATTACAAATTATTAATAGTTTATCAAATAAATTTTATAACTTTGAAATTTGTTGATTGAGAAAATAAAAATACAAAATTTTCCATTTATGTAAATCGGGAAATATTATATTATTGATAAACTTTATAAATCTAAATTAGTGGAACTTCAAAAGAGAATCACAAATTTGCATATTTGATCATCATAAGAAAATGGAAAATGAAGGAAATTTCCAGCTTATTACCTCCGATCATACACACGGCAAGTAAGGATGAACTCGACCGCAGAGTATCCGAACTCAAAAGCAATTAACCAGAAAGAGACCTCGGGCCGTATCATCGTCCCGTCACCGTTCTCTGTACTGTACCAATTCGCATAAATAACATTGTATCAATCCTCATAATTATTTTTTTCTTATTTTCCCCAATTTTCTCTCTTCTCTCTCTCGTCGACCTCCCTGAAGAAGAACCGAAACCGCAATGGCGACGAGGTATTGGCTGGTTTCTCTTCCCGTACAATCACCCGGTTCCTCCTTGTGGAGTCGCTTGCAGGAATCCATCTCAAAACACTCCTTCGACACTCCTCTTTACAGGGTAAGATTCCAAAATTTCAGAGCTGCTTTCGTGAAAATTAAAGTTTTTTATTTATCTTTAAAGGTTTTTCTTGGTGGGTTTTTGTTGCAGTTCAATGTTCCGAATCTTCGCGTTGGAACTTTGGATTCTCTACTCGCTCTCAGCGATGATCTTTTCAAAGTAAGGTCTTTTTTGTTCATGTTGTATTGTAATTCAAAGTTGGGATTTTTTATTTTTTTCTTTTTTATGGGATTGTGTTGATTGTACAGTTTGTGAATGTGTGCAGTCGAATAGTTTTATTGAAGGAGTGAGTCACAAGATCAGGCGACAGATCGAGGAATTGGAGAGGATTTCTGGGGTTGAGACCACTGCACTTACAGTTGATGGCGTTCCGGTTGATTCATACTTAACAAAGTACTTGGGTCATTATTCGACTGATTTTTTTATGGGGTTTATTCATTAGTGTTAAATTTGGTGGTAATCTTATGAATTTTCATTCTTTGTTTAAGGTTTTCATGGGATGAAGCGAAATATCCAACAATGTCACCTCTTAGGGAGATTGTGGATAGCATTCATGTTCAGGTTGCTAAAATTGAGGATGATCTTAAGGTTAGAATTTTGCTTCTTATATACTACATTGGGTTCATGAAGAGATGTCGACCGTAGTGATGCTTATGTAACAATACAAGATAAGCCCAAGTGTATGCAGTAGTGCAAATAGGTTAAAATGAGATGTATGTAAGGTGTAAAAAGAAATAGACGAAGGGTAATGGTAGAAGAGTAGTGTCTTTGAGAGTTGTAGGAGGACATTGATGCTATAAGATGCATCAACCTGAGATTTCCCTAACCATCCACGTTATCCCGACTGTGGAACTCGAACCGAACAGGTGCTACACATAATCATCAAAAGGTTTTCTCTTACTTTGCAAGACTAGTTGGTTATGGGATTGGAAGTTAATGCCAAAGTTGAGGCCTTTTCTCCTAGGAGCTTCACTTTCAGGTGACCAATAGTTTCAAGCCAATAAAGCCTTTCTCAGCATGTATGTTGCTGTGTGGTGATATTGCACCATGGTCATTTCAAAATTATGATCGTTACAAATACAGTAACTTGAAATACTTGTCTTCCTCACTTCACATGCTTTCATCTTGCATGAGGCTGAGCATAACACAACATTCCTGAGAGAGTATCTTGTCATCCTATATGAGGCACATATGTCCATTGTACTTCATCCTCTTGCTTATTTTTCTTCAAATTTCACAGATATGTCAGTTGGTTGAGGTTTTTGTTTGCTATCACCAAATTGGATGTCTTCTCTTTTCCTGTCTCTCATAGGCCATATACGTAGTAAAGGCACAGTGTATTTCTTGAGCTCTTATTTGCTATATCCAACAATTGATAAATAAGGTTAGGCTTTGATGTAATTCGGTGGTGCATTGAGATGCTTATGGGCTTGGGATCAACATGGGATTTTGAAGATTCCATGCCGCCCCTGTCCATGCTTATTATTTGGATGGTCCCAAGTACTTTGCCGAGTTTCTATGAAATTTTAAGAGGGTGACATGCCATGTTTTACATTCCCTTGAAATAGTTATCACTATTTTTGTCATTCACTTGAAGAATTTGCTTTTAGACTCTCCTAGTTTTATCATTTTCCTAGTGCCAGCATTCCATTCAAAACATCTCTAACATTACCGCCACCATATATCATGCCACCTGCACAACTAGGTTGCCTTTTAGCCACCTCCAAACAATATCTCTCTTGCTCTTTTTAGTTTCTCTGCTTGTGGTCTTGTATCTTTCTAGCCTTTTGACAATGATATTACTTACTTACAACCTTGTAAAGAATTGTTATAGTGAACTATACAACAACAACAATAACAACCACTTGGATCTTAATTTCAAGTTTTGAGGTCAGCCATTCGAGAAACAAATATAGGATAGAAGACAAAAAAAAAAAAAAAAAAAAAAAATCATATCTATATAAACTTACAATGATAAAAGAGATTTAACTTGTTCGAATTCTCTTACGTCACTCATTTTTATTTAAAGTCATCTCTTCAGTTAACGTTTAACTATCACATCTTTACGGGTATATTACATTCAAGTTTTCAATGACTAACTTTGATATTTCATTAAATCTCTTATATTTAAACTATCGATCCCCCTAATTGATGCGCCTTTCGGTTTTCGTTGCACATGTTCAAACCACCTAAAGTGATACTCTCGCATCTTACGACAATTGAAGTTACTCCCAGCTTAGTACATATCTTTTCATTTTTAATCATATTCTTCCTAGCTTTACTACAAACCCATCTAAGCATTTTCATCTCAATTACAACCATTTTATTTTCTTCTTGTTGTTTAATGGCACAACATTCAGTGTCATTCAGTATTGCAGGTCTTATTGTGGTTCTATAAAACTTTCTCTTTAAATGCAATGATACATGCGATTGCAAATAACTCCAGATATCCATTTCATCCAACCTGCTTAAATCTTATGATTCATATCCTCATCTATGTTATTATCGTTTTGAATGATGGATTCAAAATATCTAAAACGTTCACTTTTTGATACGTTTTGCCCTTCTAACTTAATTTTTTTTTTTCATCATTTTGATGATTACTACTAAACGTACATTTCATATACTATTTTTTTAACCGACTCAATATAAATCCTCTGAATTTTAGTGTATCCTTCTATAACTCCAATTTAGCACTAATGCTCTTTCTAGTTTTATCGATCAATATTATATCATTTGCAAAAAGTATACACTATGGTATTTTATTTTGAATATTTTTTGTGATTTCAACTATCACTATTGCAAAAAAGGTGAGACTTAATGCTGAATCTTGGTGAAATCCGATATTAATTGAGAAGCTATCACTTAAACACTCGTAAGTTTTTATATTGGTAACAGCCCCCTCATATATATATCTTTGATGAGATTAATGTATCTCACGAAAATCCCTTTCTTAATCAATGCCCACCACAATATGTCTTTAGGAATTCTATCATATTATTTTTCTAGATCAATGAATATCATATGTAAGTCTCTCTTATGTGTTTTAAATGTTTTCATCAAATGTTTTAACAAGTGAATTGTTTCGATGGTGGATTGTCTTGATATTAATTCAAATTGATTATGAAATACACTTATCTCCAATTTCAATTTGTGTTACATCACTCTTTCTCACATTTTCATAGTATAACTCATAAGCTATAATTGGAATAATCTTATATGTCTCATTTATTCTTATATAATGGTATAAGTGTATTCTCCCTCCATGTTTGAGACATTTTCTTGATTTGTCAAATTTTGTTAAAAAGATCTATTAACATTATTATCTTAACTTCACCCAAATATTTTCGCACCTTAATAGGAATGTCATCCGGTCCTATAGCTTTATTATTCTTCATTCTTTTTAAGACCTCTTTTACTTCACGAGGGCGAATGTTACGTTTAAAGTCCCTATTGATCTCTTCTACAGGTATCGTGGTATTGTCAATATCTTTTGTACTCTCCATGTTAAAGAAATTCTTAAAATAATTGTTCCAACGCTTTCTTATGTTCTCATTTCTTACAAGTAAACTATTGGTCTCACTCTTAACACATCTAACACCATTTAGGCTCATGCAACCAAACCTTAAACCTAACTAAATCACGAATGTGGAATATATAAGCTCATTTTCCTATCAGAAGATGTGGCTGCAGTTGCAGTGCTGCTGTACTTGCACCTTTCTCATTGTAGAATTAACTAATTTGTTACAGGATAGTGTCATTTGCCAAAGAGTTAAAAAAGTACTATTAAATTATACAGGCAGATAGCTTCCTACTTGGTGCAAATTGTCTACTCTTAGTATTAGATAGACGCTGCAATAAGTCACCCCTAAGTGGGAAAGAAGGCAGGTTTGAGTTAAAACTAAATCCTTCATGTTCAGAGTCCTCAAACATTCATGGGTCCTCTAGCTTTAGATTTGGTCTGTTTATTCACACACACACACACACACACACACACACACACACACACACACACACACATATGCACATGCACCCCCCAAATACAACTTGCATCATTGCAATTAATCACTCCGCCTTAGCAGTTCTTATGTATAGGTATCTGAGGTGCCTGGCTTGTTTATGAACCATGGCAAGAGAAGACATCTACTTCACCTTTTCTCTTTTCTTCTAAAGTGTAGTTTTGCATAGTGAAAATGAAAATGACAAATGGAATGAGATCTTAACAACCTTATGTCTTGCACATGCCAGGTTCGAGTTGCAGAGTACAATAATGTGCGCAGTCAGCTGAACACCATAAATAGAAAGCAAAGTGGAAGGTATATTACCGATGTCTTTGTTCAGCTTGTTAATTATTAGTTAAATTTGTCCATCTTCCAAGTTTATTCCTTAAAAAATGACTCTTGCATGTATTCCATTATAAGCATGTTGCTGCTCATCTTTCTAAATAGAGCACAGCAGTGGACATTTTTTTTTTTTTTTTTTTTTTTTTGTGCGCGTGTGGAAGTGTGAAAAGATACAGCATAAGAGATTATGTATTTCATTTTCCTCCATAATGTGTCATAACATGATACAAGTTCATGAACATTAGAAAATATCATTAAGTGATAAAGTTGAACTTCTGTTCCCTCGTCTTGGCATTATGCCCTATAACCAACTACAGGCAGCTGCATGTGTCCCATTATGTCAAGGTATTAACATTTTATATCGGGGTGCATTCCTTTCCTGGGGATAAAATAAATATAGCATGTGTGCGCTTGCACACAGCACTGATGCTCATGGCAATAAAGTTGGTCAATTTCAAAGCCATTGTTTTGACATTCTCCTAGTACACCACAATGACATGAATGAATGCACCTGATGTTGGGGCTTTCTAGGAGCACATGCACAACACATTACGTGTACTCCCTTTGAAATGTTAGCACACGACCTAAACATTCTATCTGAGTATCTTTCTGCTTTTGCCAGCTTGGCTGTCCGTGATCTGTCAAATTTAGTGAAACCAGAGGATATCATCACATCAGAGCATTTAGTTACACTTCTTGCTGTAGTTCCAAAGTATTCGCAAAAGGATTGGCTCTCAAGCTATGAAACTCTTACTACCTTTGTGGTAAGAACCTTTATGCATCTTCCTGGTCAAAATTTATTGAAGTTGATTGGTCTTGTATGGTACTTATAGGCGTTTTGATGTGGATCAGTTGCTGAACTCACTGTTAAGAGTATTATTTATTTATTTTTTTCCTTCTCATTCTCAACATTTCTTTGATTTAAGTGGTTCTACGATTCAATTAGGTACCAAGGTCCTCCAAATTGCTTTATGAGGACAATGAATATGCCCTTTACACTGTAACATTATTTCATCGTGTTGCTGACAATTTTAAGACCAGTGCACGTGAAAAAGGTTTCCAAGTGAGTTTCTTATTTATGTTGCTCAAGTTTGGCTAAAGGATTTTATCAGTACAATATAGTTTTTTTCATCTCAAGTTTCCTCATGAACTTATTTCTGAAGGATTTGGACCAAGAGCCAAAATGATTTGAGTTTGTTACTGAAGATGTCATGTAACATGTGCACGTTCAACTCCTTGTGTGATTCAGATTCGTGAGTTTGAATATAATCCAGAAACACAAGAGAGTAGGAAGAGGGAGTTAGAGAAACTGATGCAAGACCAAGACACACTGAGGAGCTCTCTGTTGCAATGGTGCTACACCAGTTATGGCGAGGTAGTTACCCTTAAAGCTTCTGAAGCTCTAGGAAGTTTAGAAGGACATATTGATACTTTTTAACATGAAAGAGCATGGTATTGCTTTAACCTTGATAACAGGACCAATATGCTATCTTGCAGATTTTTCAGTCCATAAAATAGAAGGGCTAGTTGATGTTAAAATAAAACGGCTTCAACCAGTGACACCTGTAATTTATTCTGTGAACTCTTTGACATGGTTCGTGCCTATAAAATCATATTAATGTACATCATAATATCCTAAATTTCTTCTGACAATCAATCCAAAGAATGATAAGGCACTTACAAAAAATGGAATCTATGAAATCATAAAACATTCACATTTCAACCCTGTATCAATCTCTCCATGGAAAAATGATTGTCGAGAGTGGGGAGACCCTATGATTGCACTCACACTACAGTAGCCAAACAATGATTGTAGCAATGTGGTAACCAACTTTGATCTTACCTATGTACCTGTATGGCCCACTTTGCACCTGGAGCTTGTTTGAAATCAATCAAACTTCATTCTATAAACTCCTTAGTAGAGTGGACTAGAGTCTTAAACTACTACAAAATTACAATGCAGATGACTGAGCATTGCTCTTACTCAAATAGCATCTATTAGCTTTAATCTTACCACTTGTCCATAATATTTTAGTCCTGAAGATACTTGCATGGGACATGCCAAGAGCATTACTTGCATTGCAGCCTCAATTAGTCATGACATACTTGAGTTTGTAGGTTTTTGGCATGAAGATGCTGCTGTTGGTTCTCTTTCTTCTCCCATGCATGCTGCCACATCAGTTTTGCCGTTTCTATGGAGCCATGCCTCCACTTAACTACACCCTTTTGCATTCCTACTGCAGGTTTTCAGCTCCTGGATGCATTTTTGTGCTGTACGCATCTTCACAGAGAGTATTTTAAGATACGGGCTGCCACCATCCTTTTTGGTAATTTTACTTGTCACACACATAATGGATTTACCCTATTTGAAAAGGGGGGAAAACATTTCAAAGCATTCAACTTCAAACTAATGATTTGCTTTACTTTAACTACAGTCTGTTGTATTGTCACCTTCCGGAAAAAGTGAGAAGAAAGTGCGTTCGATCCTAGAAGGATTGTGTGACACAGCAAACAGGTAAGTCACAATTGAAGAGAATTGAGATTATGCTCCATTATCACATGAACCCTTTTACACTGTTTATTGCTGTATATTCTTTCACTGCTTGAATTGCTTCTCTGGTTCTATTTTCATAATGGAGTGGGGGAGGGGAGATTGAACCTCTTACCGTGGGGTTCAATTTCAAATGCATCAAAAGCTTCAGTAAGCCTTTGTAACTATATGAGGAAAATAGGGAAGTAATTAATTGGAAAAAATTAGGAATACAGATATGTGGAATATTGTCCCTAATTTTCAGTTATTTGTTTCTTTATCTTATATAATGAGTGGAAAATAATTTCCTTTTGATTATCGATCTTAGGTTTAAGTTAGGACGTGGTTACCACTTACCATCAAGGTCATTGATCAAGTTGTCCAATCATTTAGCTCCCACTAGGGGGTCCCAATTTTGAGTCTGTTTAAATAAAAAGACGTGTAGTCAGCCCTTCATTGACTGTGCAGAGGTGCATTGGTTTGCATGGCATCTTGATTAGGTTGTGATGATAGACTATCACTGTTAAGAGTTGTTATGACTCAAATTGGATATTGCATGATGGATGAGGAGTCTCATGGTGATGCCCAGGGGATTCCTATGCTAGCCGCCGATTTTCACCTTTTCCATTATCTTTTTTTTTTTTTAATAAAAAAAAAAATTGAAATGTGATGGTGCCTTATATATAAACTTGAGAAGTGCTCATGTGACTTGGAGGAGTTAAAAATTTTCGGGAAACTAGTGTTTACCGGGATTGGAAGGTGATTCTCTATTGATAGTAACATGTACTCGCTCTGATATTGAAGCCAAAATTTTAGAGAAAAACTGAGCAGGTTTAATTATAATCTAACATACACAAGATGGCTTCACCTCTTCAGTGAAAAAATATGTTATTACAATGTCTTTGTATCTATCCTTTGTATGTATAAATTAGGTTTTTAACCTCACTTGGTCAGTCCCTCCTTTTAGTTGGGTGATCTTGTAGGTAAAGGAAATAAGGTTTTCCTTTTGCTCTTTTGGGAATTTTTTTTAATAATTTTTTTTTGGGGGGGGGGGGGTAGAGAAAGTGCATCTCCTCTGCTCCACGTGCTTTAATTTTTCCTTCAGTCCTTTGTTTGTGAGGTCAAATGTACTGACTGTGTTCTGTTGTTTGCATGTGGTGCAGCACATACTGGAAAACTGATGATGAGGTAGGAGGAATGGGTGGTCTTGGGGGAGATGCCGATGCTCATCCCTATGTCTGCTTTACAATAAATCTTATCTGAGCCAAAATCCTCTCATCGTCACTCTGGCTTTCATCAGTCTGCAATAATGAAGGAGAACAGAATTACTGTATAGTAGCTATAATATGCTTAATTCTTTGCCAATTTATTATCATTTCTGTATGTCAGGGGTTCTAGTCATTATTAAACTGTGTGCTTACCCTCTTCTTTTTCTTTCCATCTTAATGGAAGATTCTTCCAGAAAGCTGTTTTTGACTCCTGAATTCGTGAATGCAACATTTTATCAGGTCATGTAGCCTTCATTCTGATGCGTAAAGTTCATTTGTACTAAAAGGGTGACCATAATCATGTTAGTGTTTGTAAGATCTACGACAAGGAGATTCAAAGGGTGAAAGAATTATTGAAGTTGAGGGGCCTATTTATATGGTTCCAATTCTTTGATGTTTTGGCTTTACTTGAACCCAGTCCTGTCTTCCTTGAATAGCAACCAGCAGATGGTCCCAAAAACCATTGACAATCCCTGCAAGTTGGGGGAGAGCGAGAATAGAAAAGGAGAGGAAGTGCATTAGTGAGTATTTTTTGGATAATATGGTTTGATGATTGTGATGATGAATACCCACAACTTAAATGGAAGGACCCCATTAATCTGCAGGGTCATGCTTGTATAGGGGCCGCCTTTGTTGGTTAAATGCTGCTTTTGCCATGTTCATCCAATGTATTTAGGTTGTCTATGGCAATGAAATGTCAGCACCCAAAAAGGGTGGCCTCTAGATTTGAGGGATTGCAGAGTACTGCCATGGAAACAAGTTGCCAAGTTGGGCGGTTTGTTTTTATCATAAGCCATGTAGTTCACGTAGTTGGTAGACAATGGAACATCAAAAATGGTTGTATGTTTGGTTCACTATGGAAACTGCTAAAATGCTTGTTGCTTATCAGACAGCTTGACACATTGTGAATAAATGGCATCGACAGCATTTGAATTGTTTACAGTGGCATAATGTCTGCATATGGTCATGATGATCATGGCTTCCTTTCCACCCGGTTGATCTGAAAACAGTCTTTTTAAGTAAAATGAATGGAAACTGTGAAAGGTTCATGTATTGACAATGGTGTTTCTAGTTGGTGATCCCCCAAGAAGGGAGAGGATTGTAGAGAAGTTATGTTATGCATGTGAGAAGAAATATATTCCTCTAAAAAGGGAGTGGGGGTCCTCATCTACCCTTTCTAATCCTTTCCTTGGGTTAAATCAAATTCAAGGCTGCGTTGATTTGAAAATGCAAAATCCAACATTAATTAAGGGAGAAAATAGGGGTCAATCAAGTCCAATTTTGGGACAGCCCATGACTTAGTTGCAAGGATGAGGACACAAGCATCTTTATTAAAAATCAATTGTCTGCTTTCTGTCTTCATTACCATTATCTCTCACTCTCTCTCTCTCAAAGACACAAAAGACAAGGCAGTTCAATGTCCAACGCGCCATTGCCATGTAGGTTTTGCTCTCCTCGGCCAAATGGACCAATGGGCGGAGGAGCCAGGTCCCACCAGCCGCAACCAAGGGCTGCACCGTCCCAACCGCCATGCCACCAACCGGACCTAGCCATACCCCAACTCCACACATGAAATTAGAAATCTCTAACAAATTTTTATTAAACCAACCTCCATCCTTATCCCTTTCATTTATAATATAAGTAACCTGATGTAAGATATTATATAAATATAAATTGTAGTGAGGTAACAAAGTTTATTAAAAGGGAATTTGAGTGGATTCCTTGAACCGAATTTGGTGAGATATTAGCAAATCATATGGTTAGGCTTATTTTAAAAAAAGAGACAGAGAGAAATAAAGACCAGACAATGATTGATGTTAATAAGACATAAGAAAGATTAATTGAGATTTTTGATATCTTAAGCGGCCATAATTACACCCTGTTTTGTTTCTCTCACTTCATTTCCAAACTCTTTTCTTTTAGTCAATTGCCGGGTTGAGTGTGTCCCCATGCTTGGCCCTTTTTTTTTTTTTTAAATAAATTATTATTATTGTTATATTTATTTTTAAAATATAAACTATTTTGTTTTGGTCCACACCATTAATACAGAATCCAATAAAATTACTGATAAAATTCAAATTAGATACCACTTTAATGAAAAAAAATAAAATTCATATAAAACGCAAATATGATAAAATAAAAGTATAAAGCTCAAAGTAAAACGAAACTTAAAAAAAAAAAAAAAAAAAAAAAATTGCCAATAAAACCCCTAATTAGATACCAAAAACAAGAGGAAAAAAGACCCATATAGGATATAAACTTAACCTGACAAAACAAAAATCGAACATAAGTACTTAAGCACAAATCTGCTCCAAAAACCCTGGGGATCACAACACAAATCCTTCTGTTAATCCAGCAAAAAGCAGAATCTAAACTCAAGACCTCAACTATAAATAAATTTTATTAGTTAAAATTTAATGATTGGATACATCTTTATAGTGTAGTACCATGTAAAATTTAATTTTTTTTTTTTAATAATTGACTTATATAGGACAACAAATCAAGATTGGACACTTGGTTTGGATTTTGCCCTTTAAAAAAGTTGATAACAACGACCCAAAGACAATATTTGCATAACACACGACTCTTAATCATAATACCCTCTCATTACCCACTAATCTAGCTGGATTTGTTCCCCTTGAATATGTAATTTTCATACTTAAAAGACAAAATCTATATTTCTGCGTGGGTACAACTAATCTAGTCTAGAGTAGAGCCAACCAATTAACAACACAAAAATCTCTAGAGATTTCACCCTCTACACATTTGTATTTGTATCGGTGTATAAAATGATTCCCGACTTAGTACAATGATAGAAAGAGGGTAGATATATATGTATATAGTTTTTTTCTTATATTTTGTAAAGAGACTATTTTCACATTTTAAATTCATGATCTCAAAATCATCAAATGAATAATTCTACTATTATGTCAAAATTTAAGCTCATATTTCTTATTTGTCTAATTTTCTTGTCTCCGTTTTGGCAATAAAATATGAGAGAGAGAGAGAGAGTGAGATGAAGGACAAATCCACGAAGACAGGTCAAAATAATTAAGAGCAAAGTGACCACACATGAATGTGTCTGGTAGCCCACATAGTCACTCAAGTCGGAAACACTTTTGTTTGGATAGAACAGCGGCAATGGATATGCCATGTCGACTATAAACTTTTCTTATGGTACTACTACTATTACATACATTATATGACTTGGGATTGTGACTTAATAATTGAATTGAAATTTTGATTGGACGAGTAAGGCTTTTAGTAAAACTTTGAAGAAAGCCCCAAAAAGGATATATTGGCGATCCAAGTTTTCACACGTTGATGATCAAAATTGGTTGGGAGAGATGAATGTGGGTGAGAGATAATGACACCCATCGCCATATCCCCCTTGAAAGATTTTGATGTGATTGATGAAACTTTAGAATGCTCCGGTTGCTTTGGCAAAGAAATTCTTGAAATTCCTTATTTTTTAAAACTTTCAGAATTACTAGACAAGGTATTTTGTTGGTGGAGGGAACACAAAAGAGAGTACAGATGGAGTTATGTTAGTTCACTGAAGCATTTGGCAATTGATACACGAAAGAAGAGAACCCCCACCCCCCCTAAAGATATGCTGATTTGTCATTCCAAACCTAACCCATTATTATTATTATTATTAAAATTTTCACCCTTCAATCCAATTATTAAAGAGCAACTAAAGTCTTTTTAAGTCTAGACAGAGCTTTTGGAGTTTTTCATGTCTTGTCTACGTCTAACACAAAGGTGACGACTCATCACCATTAGTGATTAGTGAACCCTTTTCCCATCTCACATGATACAAGAAGCTACTGGTCTAGAACTCATAACCTCCTCATAAACGCAACAGATATCTGGTGAAATAAAGAAAATTTGTTGAGACTATGATGGTTTGATGATGATGATAAGGTTTGGATTTGAGTGATCATGTTTGTTATGAAATGAATTTGACCTTACTTTGTGTACTTCGTGCTTATATGCTCTCCATAAGTGACATTAGAAAACTCAAAAACTATATGAACTGGTTACTTCCAGAGCTTTATTCAAGCTTCATTGGTTACACCCCATTGTGCCAAGGCAGGACGACACATGTGAGGGAGAGAGAGAGAGAGAGAGAGAAATTTCTGGTTGGTAATGGAAGGGCATTCCCGGCCAGTTAAGGACAATAGAGATTATTTTATGATTTGGACTATTCCGCGAGTGAGTCGACACATGCATTAAAAACCCCATTGGGAAGCCGATGAAAATGAATCACATGAACTGTCTGAGTCAATTTCGGCAAATTTATCACGTTCTATGTTAGGGTTCGCTTGCATTTTAAGAAAAAAGAATGAGAGAATGATTTTCATTTTTTTTTTTTTAAAATGTATCATGTATTCTGTTTCATTTTTATTTAAAATTATATTTTATTATAAAAATAAAATAATAATCACATGAATTACATTATCTTCACATGATGTCTTGTCTTGTCTTTTCCTTTTTTTTCCCCTCAACATGAATCGATAAAAGTAATAATTAAAAAAAGAGGTACAATGTATGTATGGGGGGGGGGGGTAGGTACACTTGGCATTGGCAATAAATACGAGGAAAACACATACGAACAAAACTTCATACTCACCATGCATGTCAGTTGATTATATTTTTCTAGAAATCTGCAATTGCACTGCATTCATATAATAATGCCATATAAAGGCGTCTTGGGTACAAGATTAATGGTCAGAATATTATTTTTCTTTTCTAGAATTTTCAATGCTTAAGGACATTTTTTTAGCAAAAGAATATATATATTTCTATATATCTATATATAGATATATAGAAGAATTGATATGTGGTGCATTGAGGTGAAGGACTATGGTACTTACACCACTCTTGTGCCATACTTTTCATTTATAGATATCTCTGCAGTGGTAAAAATCAATGAGTAAAAGAGTTCGTATTATTAAAATCAAATTATTCCTAATTTTGGTGTTTAATGTTAAAATAAATCTGATTTTAGGTGGGTTAAAAATCCATATCCGTCTCATATTCATGTAACAGCAAACACTTTGAAATGAATAAATGGCTTCCAAATTATGATCCTTAATTTTTTTTTTAATTAAAAATTAATTTGGATATAAGAGTTCTACTTTTTCTGTTTAATTTCTAACAAATGTGGAAATAAAATTCCCATGCAAATTCTCATGGCATGGCAATGCCACGATGGTACACCTTTCGGCTTATCTCCACCTTCTTTTGTCTGTCGATTGCTGCTTTGGGGTACAGATGAGACACTTAGTTGATTGATCCCTTGAGCTTGAGCTTGAGCTTGATGATGTGAGTGTGAATTAATTAATTTAAGGGCTCCTTGTTTTGTGTCATGATATGAACCACTTAGACTGTTACAGGATTTCTTAATTAAACTCAATACTCATTATTCAGAATGAGAACAGTCCAGCGATCACATCCCTTCCCTAATTTTATGATTCAGTTTTAAATCTCGTTGTATAAAATAAAAAATGAGAGTAATAAAGGGGCTTCGATATGTTTGGGATATGGCCGGTCACGATCACATCCATACTGTTGGGTTGGACAAGTATTTTTAAAACGATTATTTTGTATTGATTGTGTCAAAATTACTTATACATGCATTGCATGCATGTCCCTATATATTGTTTATTTGGCTTTATTAAAATTAAATTAAATTTTCACAAATTAACTTGGATTTTAGTATATAAACCAAGAATTAGACTTTTCAAGTCCACAAAAAGTAAATAAAATTAAGTTTGTAAGTCATGCATTTTATCCCTCCTTATAACAAGATATATGTTTTGCTCTTCTTTTAAAGAGTGTTATGATATTTATATATATCATATTAGAAAAAAAAATTCAATTAATTGATATAAAATTTAATATTCTTTTCATAAATGATTAATAAATCCAATAGAACAAATTTAGACTAATTTTGATAGAATTTCACAAAACAAAATAAAACAAACTTATTTTGATATAGTTTTAATATTATAATAGAAAACAAGTTGATCCCAAAATTTGGGATTAAAACTCAAGTTGGTTGTTGTATTATATTACAAACAAAAATTGACTCAATTTTTAAAAATTAATTATTAAGGCAAGAATTTATATATATATATATATTTATATTATAATTATTTTCAGGTTAAATGATGTAAAAGTTAATATGGGCAAGGCATGGATATTGAATACATGCAAAGGGAAGGGGGTTTTGTAGGAGAGATATACATTGGAGAGGAGAGGGATCAAATCAGATGGTGAGGACTGAGGAGTGGCATTGTGGCAGCATAGGAGGAAGGATGAGACGACAGTAGTAAAGAAAAAGAACAGAGTCCGTTAAAGAAAGGATGCCTCTGCTCTGCTCTGCTCTGTGCATGACCGTTACAAGAGAAGAGGTGAGAGATAGAGGAAGGGAATTTACCTGCCTCTGAAACCTTCACCACAATGAATAAATTAGCTTTGACCAACATCCCCACCTCCTCAGCCTCATCCCCCCTAGATCCCAACCCTTTCCACCCCACACGTACCCTTTCTTATCAACCCTATAACAACAACCGCACACATAGCCCCAAAAATAAATAAGAGGTATCCTTTTCTCTTAAATTGAAAACATAAATTTCTTTTTATTATTCTTATAATTGTTGATAGTTACGAAATTAATAATTATGAAATCATTATTTAATAATTATTTATTATTCTTTTTTGGGATAAATCATAATCGAATTAAATCTGATTAAATCTGATTTAAGTTAAGTTTTGGGTTCTTAGGGGACAAAACTCTTTCGATATCTATTTTTTTCGTATAAAAGATTTGAATTCGAAATCGTATTTAAGGGGTATTAATATCTGATTATTGAACTAACTAGACATGAGAAACACTAGTTATATGATGACTCAACACTATAATTATTGATATTTATAGAAGTGACACAAAATTCCCGACAAACAACGATGACAATTCCTATGTATTATGCTTAGGAAAAGAGAAAGGCAAATAAATTTCAAATAATGGTAAACAGGGGGGGTTTATTTTATTTTATTTTATTTAAGCGTATTTTCCCAATATTTCTTTACACAAATAGAAGTACATATATCATACATATGTGCTTGTTGGTTATAGGGCCAAAAGCAACAACCACCACCAGTGGGTCTTGGAATATGTGGTCAACAGTGTGGGGGTCAAGTAGGGATCTACAAAAAGATCTGGTCTCATGTTGGTCTCCCCTCCTCTTGGTCCTTTTCAGTCATTTCTCTCCTAAGCTTTCCTTACCCTTTTATCTTCTATTGCACCAGTAATCTTCCATTGTAAAATGTAATAAAAACCCTGAAGCCTAAGAAGGAGTCCACTTTCCTTGTTTTGGCTGCTGATGATCAGAGATTTTCCTTGCAAACTGAAGGACAAATGCGTGGAAAAGTATCACTAGGTTAGAAAATAATATAAAACTAGGATTACATGATCAACATATTTTTTTAATGTAAAGTCTTTGTACAAGTGTTCATATTGCATGAGACAGGGATTTGAGTGCTTACCCAGATGTTTGTAGGGGAAGCATAATCTGAATTATTTAGTGGAAAGAACACAAATTGTTGCTGAATCCAGCTTGACTAAAAAACCTGTGTCTTTCCTCATCCACATTCCACAGTAGATTGGCATTATCCTGAAAACGATGTATTTGTCTATGTGAAACAATGTGGTGGGTCAACCTAATGTTAGCTATAGCCTATAATTATCATCATCAATTAAATACACATATCCATTCTAAACAATAGTTTTTAGTAATAGATATTGTTAATATAAAAGAGCAATGCTCTTCATCAAGAACAGAACAAAATGGTAAGATTTTCTAAATGTCCCTCTAAATGTCCCAGATGGTGGCATGCATTGATTACCTTAACATCATGATAAATAGCATTTTTTTTTTTAATAGAAGCATGTATGTACCTGAGAGAAGGGATTTAATCTCTGTTGCTGAGGATGAAGTAAAGAGGAAATTGGATTGTCCACAAGAGGATGAGGATAGGTATTGTTGACTGCGGTGAAGGAGGAGGTGGTGGCGGTGATGGCTGTAGTAGCAGTGGTAGTATTAGTAGTTGTAGTTGTATCAGTAGCATAGGCTGGGACTTGTGTGGGATTGCAATGTTGCATAGGTGGCAGATAATTCAAACTCTGCAACAAAATTTTTCTAATGTGTCAGAGACAAATGTTTCACTTCTGTTTCCATCAATCAATCCAAATTGCTCAAACATTTGCTACAAAAAAGCAGAAACAAACGGTGCAATTTTGAGACCCTTCCTTTTTATTCACCTGATCTGGTCTGACCATAAATTCATCAAAGTCCATTCCAAAGCCATATGGCATGGGATTCACCGAGGCAAGCTTCATTGAAAGAAACTGAAGACAAAACCCAGAAGGAAAAAGTTAAAAAGAAGAAGTTACCAAATGCTAAGATTAGGTTTGATTTTAAGAGGAAGCCAGTAATTAATTTACCTCAACTTGATTTTGTAGGGACTGAACATAATTGATGATTTCATCCAACATAAGGGCCTTACCAGTTATCTGTTACGCAACCAAAACCACATGTTGCTTGTCAGAACTATACATGTGTGGAAGCAAAAGCATCATTAATTATTATTTTTATATAACTTAAAAAAAAAAAAATTGATAGTAAACTTAATCACACGACACATACCTTGTCACAACCGGGAACAAGACCTTGCAACATTTTCATCCTCTCACTTATTTTCTCTCTCCTTACCTGTAAGAAAGAACCATTTTAGAAAAAATTAAGTAACAAGAAAACAAAGTGAAAATAGGGCGAGAGAGAGAGAGAGAGAGAGAGAGAGAGAGGTTATAGGTACCCTTTCTGCAAGGCTGTGGCTATCAGTGGCTTGACCTCTTCTAGCTCTAACATGAATGTAACCTGTTGGAGGAGCATCTTCTGCAACCTTTTTCTCATTTTTCTTTTCAGATTTTGAATTCTTCTCATCATTATCTTTCACTAAGGCGCCATTGCATTTTCTCTGTTTCTTTCCTTTCCCTTCTTTGGTTTCCTTACATTTCATAAAAACAAAAGAAAATTAAATTCTAACATAAAATACCTTAGAATTTTTCTCGCTTAATTTGATGTTTTCTGAAGTGGGTTTATACCTTAGATTGAGCAGAATTTCGGGAAGATCTAATTTCTCTGCCTTTTCTCTTCTTCTCCATTATTGGAGTAGTTATCTTCTGAGTGACTTGTTCACCACTTTCAAGCTTATGATCATCCATAGAAGAAGTGTCGGTCCTCTGCTTCTCAATGACTGTGGAAGGCTCAGCATCGCTGTGAGGAAGAGGAACTTTTGGACAAGCAGTTTCATGGGTAAGAGTTCCAACAATATTGTTTACAGGAATCTCTTGAACATTGTCAGACGGGTAAAATTGAGGAATGAAGGTGTTGGTGTTGATGATGTTTCCATCTTCCTGCAGTGAATTGTGCGCCTTAATGGGTAAGACCGAGTTTGGCAAGAAAATTGAGTCAAAAATAAAAGGTGGGTGTTGGTATGAAAAGGCTGCCATTGTTTACAAAGAGCAGTCTTGGAATGGGGAAACTTAGATAATGATAGAGAGAGAGAGAGAGAGAGAGAGAGAGAGAGAGAGAGAGGTTTGATTAATGTTGATACTTGTGTTTCTTAAACGCTGAGAAGTTGCAGTCAAGAAAAGTGGGTCTGATCTGAAGACAAACCACCCCCCTAGAGCTCAGGTTTATATAAACATTGAGACAAGAAAGAGAGAGAAGAGAGAAGAGAAGACACGAGAAAAATGTTAAAATTCTCTTACAACTCATCCCCATGCAATTTCTTTTTTCCCATTCTTTTTAATACATTACATTTGACTGGTCATATCAATCTCTTTCTCTCTCCGTCTCTCTCTCTCCAAGAATTTTTGAAAAAAATGAAAAAAAAAATTATTCATTTTTGAAAATCGTCCTCGTATTAAATTTCATGGGAGTTAGATATCAATTTGCTGTTATTTATTTATTCTGTATATTTTTTTTATAATTAAATATCATAAAACAGTTGTCGATTGACCTTTGCTCAACAGCTAGGTTTATGAAAATTCTCATTTGCAAAGTTCCCATGAAGGAAAAATGTTTTCATGGTAAAAAATAAAATATAAAAAGAAAAATAAAAAACTATTAGAGACGAGGGATTGGAACTGGGAAGGTGGGGTTCATTAAAGACAGATAAACAGTAGCTCTGCACTTCTCCACTTGGTAAGCCATTGTTTTGGAATAAACATTTACAGAGGTAGCTGATCCATTCAAGACAATGAAAGCTTGTAAATTTTTTTTTCTTTGTTTTTTCTGTAAATCTGCAGAGATGAGATGGAAGCAGTTTATTTATTCTTGCACTAATTTTAATGATGATATATAGTTTGTTGGGGGAGTGCAGTGATTTTGGTATCTTTTTCTACTTGTCTAAATAATCAATGTCCTGCGAGTGACCTGTGCTGTCCTACTACTGCTTCTGCTGCTACTGAACGAAAACATTAGAGAGTACCCTACCCATGCCCAACTTTTCAGACTATCTAACAAAAAGGGTGTCCTTTTCTTTTAGGTCTGTTTATTGGGTCACTTTCTTTTCCTCCCCCTCTCTTGTACTGATTCTTTTGACCACAGTGAGACTATCAATAGTGATCTAGTTATACATTGCCAATGTTCTCAAAAATGTTTTTAGGTTTAGAAGTGATTTCAATTACAATTTAAGAGCATGACACACCACTAAGGTAGTTGATCATATAGTCGCGACATACACTTTATAATTATGAGGTCTTGCGTTTGAATCTAATTACACTTTCGAATACCAATTGAATACCAATTGAGCTAATGAGAAATATGATACTTCTTGGCACCTTATAGAGGATATATGGTAATGAAGTTGTTTAGAAAATAATAGTTATGATTCAAATCAGATATTTCACGATGAATGAAGATCCTCAGGTTAGGGAGGTTTCTTTAGAAAAGCGGTAACTATTGTTCAAACTAGACATTACATAGCAAGTGTAGATCCACGTGGTAATGCCTGAAGGAATAGCGAAGCAATGTTGGCTACTCCGTCACTCTTTTCCAAATGAAGAGCATGGCACATGTATTAATTAAAACAGATGGAAGATAACAATTTATTTGGATAAGAATCACAGTTGTTTGAAAGCTTAGCACTGAGATTACTGTTTTCAAATAGCTTTGATTAGCTGTCAAGAACATTTAACATTAATAATGGAAAATGAAAGCTGGTAAATCTTACATTGTTTTCTTACAATTTAATGGATAATGCATACATATAAATACAAAAATGCTAGCAATCTCAACTGATACAAACCCAGAAAGGGAGACAAAAACGGTAGGGACACTGTAAGAGACACTGTCCGTGCCTAACGGGGAAAGCCAGTGGTGTTTTTGCTGCACAAAAATTGCAATCACAATAAAAATCAGAATAGAAATAATACCTGCACCGTACAATAATAACAATAACAATTTAGATATTTATCCCTCGATCGTATAAAAGACAAATATAGAAAGAAAAGAGAAAAAGAAAATAAAAAATAAAATAAAATTGATTTAATTTATGTTGATTCTTCTATGCCATTCATTCTTATTGAAAACTATTTCCTTAACTAAATCCATATCTATCATGTCTTTATAAATACATTGTATCCAAGTTTTCAATGATATACCTCTACCTACACCATACATTTTCAAATTTATAATTATGGTATTTTCCTAGTAAGGTTGTAACATAAGGAGAACATTTTTTTTTTTTTTTGTTGTGGTCAGTTTTGATGGGGCTGCTCCCATTTAAGTACGTACCCGTCTATAATGGATTTCTTGATGGACTAAAATACAGCCAATGTCCAAAAGCCTGAAAAACACTATATTGATGCACATATTTGTCAAAATTTCCATATCTATTGTATAGCAGATCATCTGAATCATGCAAACAAAAACTTTTTGTGCATGAATGGTAAACATTTACGTCAACTGGTGAGTTCTGTAGGGTCTATACAAGAGAGATGAGAACAAGGCAAGTACAAGTATGAACTTTCATTGAAGCTAATCCTATTTGTTTCTCACGTTCTCGACCCATATGCCTTTTTTCACTTCTTCAGTATAAGAAAGATGGTATCATGTTTGCGTCTTGAATTTATGTGACACCTCTGTGATGACCTTAATGGAGTGGGACCCTACCCTACTTCAGAATTCTAAGTTGCACCAGCCAGTTAATGTTGCAAGATTAATTTGGTCCGCACTATTTTGGTTTCAGGAATATAATCTTTACCTTGATTAGTTTATGTAGCCATTCTGTGTCTTCATCGCATTAGAAAAGAATATAGGAAGCAATTAGAAACGCATCTTCATTTGGAGCATTGATACTGAAAGTTCCAATGCCAGAGGTGCCCCACAAATTTAGGACTAGCAAAAGGACAATATACCTGCATATTTATCTCTTCAATATCTGAGAGATGAGTTGTTGCCTTGGATTAGAACAACAACCAAATGTAGTTTGTACAGCCTGTACGTCTGACTTTATGAATCTTGATAACAAAAGCTACCTCCATTCATGGTCTTGCAATGGCATGTGAGAGCATTGGCCACATAATCTATCTAAGTTGGATGCATACGTGAACGTTTAAAATGCAATTTGTAAGTCCTGTACGTCACTGCCATGCTACATCTTGAGCCGCCTGAATGATGGGCAAACCTGTAATCTGACGGTAAAATTGTTTATAGGTTCAGTTCCCAAAATAAGCGAAAGTAAAATTGTTCTACATAGTACCCAGCTGGGAAACCAATTGTTTAACGGCCTGATGAATTAACCTAAGGAAGTCCTACAACAAAAAATGAAGACCTACCGACATGTCACTCAAGTCCTATGCCTCCAAATGTTATTGCAGACAGTTTACACTTGGTTAGATGGTAGGAAGCAATTCCATCACGTTTTGGTTTTATTTAAGAACTTTGTTCAAGAGGCAACAGAGAGCAAGATCTCGCCATTGAATGTTGAATGAAGACTTTGAAGAGGGTTGAGAAGACAACATAACAGCATTAAATGAGACCTTTGGGAGGGGGAGGGCCAGGACCTGGGGGGGGGAGTGAATCCGTGTGAGGGGTGACTAGTCGGCACGCGTGATGACCAAATATTTTGTCACTACCTTTTTTTTTTTGGTGATAATTTTGTCACTACATTGATGAAGTGAAATAAGTCCCTTCATTTATCATATATTTGTCCGTCCCGACCCCGCACCCCCCATTTTGATTTTAGCCATAATTATTGGTCCAAAATTCTGCACATAAATTCAAAAGGAAAAATGATTCATGGGAGATGGCAATTATTAGTCGGATATGTTCAAGATTAGTATTTTGGTAATTATGAGGATTAGTGGGTCCCACTAACCCATAACCATTACAATATCAATTTCCCTTTAATCTCTTCACAGAACATACATTAAGGATGTTAGAAAAACGTGACTTATACACGTAACGGAAGCAATAAAAATAATTTTCGGGATCGTAAAAGGATGAGTTTGCGATATATCTCAATCAGTGATACAGAAAAATTTTAGAATCACAAACTCTGAACACGAACAACTCACAGTTAGGATGATAGTCACAATAATCGAACTATCAACACGATGTCACAACGTACCAATCCTTTACCCCGATGATTCTCGCATGATCAGAAAACCATCACTATTAATTATTTTACTCAACAATTAATTTTCTCTCTTTAATAATTGCCTCTATTCTCTCCTTAGAATAGTTTTCATTGTCTCACAATTCAATATGCAATTGCCATTAGATTTGTTACATACGTAGGAATACAATTAGGAGAGAAAATAGGGAAGTTGAACTCCTATTCAAAAACTAACTCCCGTAGGAGTTTTGTGGAGACAAAATAGGGAGAGTAGGATAATGGGTAACTACCCATTACCCCTTTATTTTAAAACTTAAATTTTTATTTTTTACTTTGGTAAAACTATCCCACGTGGGCATTTACCAATATCTCTCACTTGTATACGAGGGCATTTTACTTCCGTCATAAGATTACAACTCATGCGATCCACCACATCACTCTATAGGGTTTTCATACAGGGTTGGATATCATGCGACTAGCGAGTACACCTGCAAACAAAGACTTATCGATACACTTATTAGGATGATCGAGTAGTCACCGTTAGTATAAAAAAAAAACTCGCTGTACCACAGATCCAAGACTAATTACATCAATCGAGCTACTTTCCTCATCGAAAGTAATTTCCAGATATCGCTTGACTATGTATCAATTATTATGTTCAAATTCCTACATAGACGAACATAAAATATCGGTCGGTGAATACAACACAATAATACAATATCAATTGGTCTTTCTTTTCCCAAACTCGAATCTATCGGTCTTAACTCAGTTGCTTTCCTAGACCTGTCTCTCAGATCTTAATTTATCTTTTGGGTCATCGGTAAACAGACTAAAGTAACAAACACTGAATCAAAACCTCAAGAAACGGCCGAAAGTAATAAGGGCACAAGAAATCCCATCCAATGGATTTCGGGTCTTACACAGTGGAGTTTGGGGATAAATTTTAATTTATTGTCTCAAGTAATACAGCTCCCACTATCCCAACTCGTCTTTTTACACGTGGTATGAAACATGTGCTACAGTGTTATTCCTCCATCTCTCTGTCAGATTTCTCTAACACTGTGTAGGTATGGGGACTCAGTTTACACATAAGACTTTACTCAGAAATCTCAGAGAGAGTACCTCAAAGACAACATCACAAATCGCAGGGGATATCTGAGATCTCAAACCTGGCTACTCACAGGCAACATAGATGTGGATACGTCCATGTCGGTCATATCATATATGATTTCATCCTGAACACGTATCAGGGCGACTTATGTTTTAGCAGGGTCACTCTCAAAGTCTCTTACAGCTAGAAACCGTCTCATCCCCACTCACTTAGAGTTGGAGGTGGTTACTCGTGTGAGAGAGTCGACCTCGCCTGTCTGACATATCTATTATCACATCACAGAATATATATATGACAATAAAGTCAAGTGCATTAAATGAAAATATAATACAAAAGTGACTGAATAATGCACTATAATCATATATATAGAAAAACAATAAGCATCAATGTCATCAATAAGTACAAACTGAAAAATGTTAGAAGATACCCAAACCTAATGACTCTCTATGCCCTAGAAAGGATTCTCTAGTGATGGGTTTGGTGAAGAGGTCAACCACCATGCTGTGTGTCGAAATGTACTTGACGGTCACTTCACCCTTTTCAATGATGTCTCTAACGTAATGCTATCTGGTGTCAATGTGTTTGATCCTATTATGAAACTTAGGGTCTCGAGTGTAAGCGATAGTGGCCTGATTATCACAATAAATCATTACTGGTCTCCCACTATCCGCTATAATCCCTAAATCATCCAGTAGTCTCCGGAACCAAACACTCTCCTGAATTGCAACTGAGCATGCCACGAACTCAGCTGCCATCGTAGATAGAGCAACACAAGTTTGCTTCTTACTGCTCCAAGAGATGACACCGCCATTGAGCAAAAAAGCAAAACCTGATATCGATTTGCGCTTATCCAAATCGTCTCCCCAGTCGGCGTCTAAATATCCCACAAGGCGCAAATCGCCTTTTCCGTAACACAAGGAGAAATTTGCAGTTCCCTTTAGATATCGAAAAATCCTTTTCACTGCTCTCCAGTGACCCCTTCCAAGATTTGCCAGATATCTGCTCACTAGACCAGCTGCATAACAAATGTCCGGTCTAGTACACAACATTGCATACATTAAACTTCCCACTGCACTGGAGTAAGGTACTTTACTCATTTCCTTTACTTCTTCCTGAGTTTTTAGACACATTTCCAAGCTCGGGCCTTCACCTTTGGCGATCGGAGTATCTATGAGATTACAGTCACTTATCCTAAAATGCTCGAAAATTTTCCTAATGTAGGTCTCTTGTGAAAGAGTCAACATCTTTCTCGAGCGATCCCTTTGGATCTGAACTCCGAGGATGAACTTAGTTTCACCCATGTCTTTCATATCGAAACTGGATGACAACCACGCTTTGATGGTCATTAAATACTGAATGTCCTGGTCAACATTATGTCATCCACATACAACGACAGGATCACAAAAGAGTTATCAGACCATATCAGATAGACACAATGATCCTCCTCGACCATCGTAAAACCGTAAGATATCACCTGCCCATGAAATCTTAGGTACCACTGTCTGGATGACTGCTTTATGCCGTATATCAACTTCCGAAGTCGACAGATCTTATCCTCCTGACATATTAGAACGAACCCTGGGAGCTGTTTCATGTAGATCTCCTCATCCAGGCTCCCATTAAGGAAAATGATCTTAACGTCCATCTGGTGTAACTCTAGATCCATACTAGCAAAAATCGCCAAAAGCAAACGGATCGAAATAAACTTGACTACTGGGGAGAAAGTCTCCTCATAGTCAATGTCTTTAGTCTGCGTGTAACCCTTGGCTACCAGACGGGCCTTATACCTCTCAATCGATCCGTTGGCCTTTCTTTTAATTTTGAGAACTCACTTGTTCCCAATGACCTTTCTATCCTCAGGTAAATCAACTAGCTCCCAGATTTCATTGACTCTCATTGATTCTATTTTCTCATGCATGGCCTGTAACCATTGGTCCTTTGCTGAACCCTTGAGAGCCTCCTGTACGATCCTCGGCTCTTCGTCATCCTCGAGAGTCACGATGAGGATCTCATCTTCAATCGGGAAACGATGACGAGGCACTTATCTTCGACTACTCCTACGAGGAGAGAGAGAGCCTCCACACCTTCAGATGAACCGCTCCCACTAGGACCAAGATCTATAATAGGGTCTTGAGTCCCACCGCTGAACTCGGCTGAGCCACTAGACTCATCAATCTCATAGAATGTGAAGTTTCGATCGATTTCTCCTCTCTTAGGGAAATCACTCTCGAGAAAAGTGGCATCACGAGACTCTATCTCAATAACAGTGTCATCCGTATGTTCTCCTAGGAACACATGTCCCTTGGAGTGTTCAGAGTATCTAATGAAGATACACTTCTTTCCTCGTGGGTTTAACTTGCCGTACTGATGCGAGGAATCATGAACATACGCGGCGTAACCCCATGACCTTAAGTGGCTAAGGTCAGGCTGTCTCCCTATCCAAAGCTCGTATGGGGTGCTGACTACGGATTTCATTGGAACACGATTAAGGACGTAGGCTACAGTCAACAACGCATTCCCCCAATGGGAGATAGGTAAGTTGGCTTGCGCTATCATCAACCTCACCATCTCCAATAGAGTCCTATTCATTCTCTCGGCTACTACGTTCTGCTGAGGAGTAGTAGGAATAGTCAACTGTCTAGTAATATCTCTATCGAAACAGAACTCTTTGAACTACTCAGACAGATACTCGCGCTTCCGATTGGTTCTGAGAGTTTTCACTCTCATGTCTAGCTGATTTTCAACCTCGCTGATAAACCTCCTGAAGCACTCTAGTGCCTCAGACTTGTGCGAGATCAGGTAGACGTAACCGAAACGCATGTAGTCGTCTATGAACGTAATAAAATATGTGGCTCCGTTTCGGACTCTCACAATTATGGGTCCGCAAATGTCGGAATAGACCAATTGCAACAACTCTCATTGCTTTCCCAAATAGTTTTCCTGTGGCTTTGCCCGCAAGGCAAAACTCACACATGGGCAATTGGATCTTGGTTAGCGAGCCCAACAAGTCGCACATAGCTAACCGGGCCATCCTCTCTTACCCTATGTGGCCAAACCTACTATGCCATACATTAACATCATCCACTACACTATCAAATGCAAAAGCAATAATAGAAGAAGAATAAATCTCATAGAAAGAAATCATATCCAGTACATAAAGTCTCTCATGGACCAAACCAGAACAAATTAAAGAACTGTCATATGTAATGGAAACTCTAGAGTTTCCCAACAACACAGAATATCCTAACAAATCCAAATATCAGAAACAAGATTCCGCCTAATACAATACGTCATGAAGAAATAAGACTTGGTCACTTTGCAACAATAGCTTGTAAGTGCCAATTTCTTTTACTTCTATAAATGGTCCATTCCCCACGTACAGCCTCCTTGCCTGGGGACTCAAACGACGGAACTCCACGTATGCACTCCTGTCCCAAACTACATGGTCTGTGGCTCCTGAGTCTACAATCCACAAAGGAGAAGAGTTAGCAAATATCACACTATATGACATGTAACTCAAACCATGTAAAGAAGAATGACATACCTTTCGCTCGCCACACTCGCGTGCGAAATGCCCAAACTTGCCACACACGTAGTATTGGACTTTGCTCTTATCGAGCTCCTTCTTCTTGCACTTCTGTCCTTTGTCGTCGGTCTTGGCAGGTTGCTTCTTCTTGCCTTGACCCTTGGTATTCTTCTCATGTTTGCGCCACTTGCGCTTTACTCCTCGAGAGCCCTTACTCGACTCCGTAATATTAGCATGAGCAGAAGAAGACCTAGTCACCTCCTGACGCTCCTTCTCGAGCTTACAATGCCTACTCACGTCCATGAAAGTACGAATACTCTCAGTGTGTGTGAGATAGGTCTTAACCACATCCCAGGAGTCAGGCAAGGACTGGATCACACCCAGTATCTGAAGCTCATCAGACATTGGCTCCCCCATATTCTTCAGAGAGACGATCATACTCGACATGTGTATTAAATGTTGTTTTATAGTATGATCTAGCCTCTTCTTATAAGTGATAAACTTATAGGTCAACATCATCAACTTAGAAGCTGACGGGGCGCCATAATGCTCTCTCAGAGCATGCCTGATCGACTGTGCAGTAGGATACTGTTCGTAGATGGGAATCAGCTTATTGTGCATGCTGCTAAGAAGGATTACCCTCGCTTGACCATCATTCTTTTTCCAAGCATGATACACCTTCTGATCCCGTCGTGCTTGTGCCATGGTACCCTCCCCGAGATCCACCATCTCTTTCTTAAGAACTTCCCCGAACTCTTGTTCCTCGAAGACAAACTGAACCTTCCGGTGCCAAATATCATAGTTGTCACCGTTCAGCTTGTCTTCCTTTACGAGATCTAAAACGATAGTATTTGTTGCAGCCATATCTCTGTCACACAGAAAAATAGACATTAGTGACAAATTGATACTTAAATTCACAATTTTATGTACCTTACGAATTACCAAAACCAAAATGATTCGAATACAGATCCCAAGATGAGCGTATGAGTCAACGGACGCCATACACCATAATCCGAGATTGCATCTAACCATTCGGAATAGGATTTGGTACATAAAAACCTACAATTAGTCACTTTTTATCATAAAACTCTCAAAAAATTAGAAAAATCCAATTTTAGGACAGTCTATGCTCCTCCAGACCCCCGGCGGCGCGTCCTACGCTCCCTCACGAACCGGGGAGGCGCCTGGGCGCGTGCAGAATGCGCAGCGTTGCAGGCACGCACCTGCACTGGGCCCACGTCCCCGGGTCGGATCCGGACGCGGGCACGGGTTGGGACCCGGAACCCTGGTCTGGATCCTGGGCGCGGTCGGGTCTGGACCCGGCATCTCACGCGCGTGAGAGCAACGTGCCCGCAGCCCTCTGCACAAACACGCCTGTGCGCGCGTATTGCGCACGTACCCCACTGTTGGTCTTCATGTTCGCCCGAATCGCTCTGCAACTGGGTTTCTTTCGACTCGTTTCCAGAAACTCACATTCTGGTACAGATTATATGTAATATATATATATCAAAATGTAGATCTAGAAGAGACAAATACGGATCTACCAATTTTATGCATTGATTTAACTTAAAACTCGTCAAATCTTGAGTTGAAGGGTTCGTTTACTATTCACGGCCGAATATTTTAACCGAAATTTTCTTGACCTAAACGTATTCAGAAAATTACGAAAAAATTATTTTCGTATTCTACGTGAGTTGAGTAACACAATGGTATAATTGGATTCACGAAAGTCATCCGTGATCCGAACTTCAAATTTTATATCCTATATTTTTATACCCAAATTTAATTCCAAAAATTCATTTTGAAATATTTCTAACATTCTCTGATACTAATGTTAGAAGAACGTGACTCATACACGCAGCGGAAGCAATAAAAATAATTTTTGGAATCGTAAAAATATGAGTTTGCGATATATTTCAATCGGTGATACAGAAAAACTTCGGAACCGTAAACTCTGAACACGAATAACTCGCAGTCGGGATGATAGCTACGATAATCGAACTATCAACACGATATCACAACGTACCAATCTTTTAATCCGGTGATTCTCGTACGATCGAAAAATCCTCACTATTAATTGTTCTACTCAACAATTAATTTTCTTTCTCTAATAATTGCCTCTATTCTCTCCTTAGAATAGTTTTCATTCTCTCACAATTCAATATGCAATTGCCATTAGACTTGTTAGTTACGTAGAATTACAATTAGGAGAGAAAATAGGGAAGTTGACTCCTATTCAAAAAGTAACTCCCGTAGGAGTTTTGTGGAGACAAAATACGGAGAGTAGGGTAATAGGTAACTACCCATTACCTCTTTATTTTAAAACTTCAATTTTTATTTTTTTATTTTTTTTATTATTTTTTTTACTTCGGTAAAACTACCCCACGTGGGCATTTATCAATATATAATGGATGTGAACTAACCTTCTTCTCCTAAGTGAGATTGAAAAAGCCATGTGTGAATGGCTTGAGAAGAATATAGAATTCTCTAGAGGGAAAATTCATTTTTGAGGGTTCGAGAAATTTTTGGATAGGATAATTTCTCCCGTCATAACGATCGTCGGATTGAGGATTGCGACGTCATAGTATTACGGTGGTAGTTCGATTAACATCGTGATCACCATCCTGACTGCGAGATCCGATCGAAGGAGGCACGGTTTGATGATTTTTGAAAGATCTTACATGTTGAGATATTTATCCTATACCCGATTCTATTTTATTTTTCCTTGAAAATTATTATTGATTACTTCCATTATCCGAGAACCCTAAAATTTCCGACATCAATGGATTTTGCTCTTATACGTATCATAATCTCCATCAATATATCTAATTGTTAAATAGTAATTCATCGAATAAAATACACATATACATGGTATGTTCTTTTATAACATAAACATAACCATCTCTGAGTCGAATAATGCCACAGAAATCAAATCAATCAAAAATACCAATTGTACTGAATTTTAAGAGGTGCATTTAATTTTATTTTTTTTTGGCTTTAATTTAAAATTTTTTGGCTTTTGGTCTCCTTTATAAATTATGGAAATCACCTGGTAAGATATATGGCACTCTGTATGATGTTTTATTGTCTTATGAAGTGCCAAAAGCGCGACACTATACAGAAACATGTATAAAATATAAGTATTAACAAAGCATATATATGCTACTTTTGTTGGAGTGTCCTAATTCAAGATGCATCGGAGAAATGCCATAAAGAAATTTCTTTCAAAAGAGTGATAGCAATTGGCGTTTCTTTCCTTAATTTCAAGAGCACCAAGTCTGCAGGATCATCCCTTCCTGGTCCACAACTCACAGAGAGAGAGAGAGAGAATCGATGAAAGATGACTGTTAACATTCAGATAATTTTTCACAAGATGACAAGTATGTAGCTTTTAGTGTCTTGAACTTTAACTTGACAAGCGGAAGACAAGCAATAGGTCCTTTGAGTAACATGAAAGATACTGACTGCTATATTTGGCCCCTGTACCTACTCTCAAAGCAATCTGACTCCCAGGCGAAAGCAAAAGAGAAGTTGAGTACCACCAATACCAACACCGACCCTCCTCTTTACAATACATGCAACCCCATGCTCAGACCCCCGCTTTAATTTTGTGCTTTATTTTGGAAGTTTGACCTCATTTTGCAATTGCAATGAATGCATTCACATACATACATACATACATATATCGCATATCAAACAAGGTTAAATAGTGCCAATGAGCTTTATTTCAATTGGCACCTTCTCCCTCCCCCATTATAATGGACTCGAGTTCGAGTCCCAGTATTTAGAAAAAAAAAAAACAAGGTTAAATAGTTGGATACTAGGAAATTAAACAAGACCCAAGAACAAGCACTACAACCAAAGGCATAACACTACTTTTTTTTTTTTTTGGTGCCCTAGACTTGGTCTACCACTCAGTTTCCGAAACTTTGCTCTAGCTATTCCGGGTTGAGCCGGGAAAGTCCTTTTGGGAGGTAGAGTTCTCCCCAACATGGTTTGCTCCATCCGAGACTCGAACTAGAATTCTTTGGATGGAATCTAGTGATTTACCCACTAGATCAACATGTCTTGGGTAAAGGCTTAACACTAATGGCAACCGTTGATTGGACCCATAGCAAACTCATTAGGTCATAGGCCTGAAACAGAAACATAAACCAAAAAGATGATCAACCATACACACCTAGGAGTGATACTAACTAACAAAGACATCAAGCACCTACAGGGTGCGGCCAAACATGAGAGTGTGGCATTACTATTATGCATGATATTGTAACTCATAACTGTTGCTTTGAGGATTGATGTTTCGCTTATGTTTCTCGTGATATTGTAACAGGGGTTGCAAATGAGAAGACAACATTGGGACGACGCAATTTAAAAGACAAAAAAATTTCCTAATTTGTGAAGAGATCAATATTTCGGACGTGATATATAAATGTGTAACCCTCCCCTCCATCTTAGTAGTTAGTTTGAAGGTAGTAGAAGTTAAGTTTTTACTGGTGTCAAATACTCATTGTTCCTTTTAAAATTTGATTACATAAATTTATCTATCATTACATTACCCCATCTGGGTTTAGTTATAAAATGAACATGAGAAAAATTGAGCTGTGGAAGCCAAGCCCATAACGAGGAAATACTGGGCTTTGAGTCCGGCCTCCCAGTTAGGTTGGGTATAGGTTTGGACCAGGCCCTGAGTAAGCGTTTTCATTCTTCACAACTACCGTTTCAGCTAGAAGGTTAAAAGACAGAACGCTGCGTTTCACTGCTTCGAGGTTGAAGTTGAATCTGCAGGCTTCCTCGGAGAAGGAAGAGTTGGGAATGGCGATTGGAGGACTGAGCTTTGCTTGCAGAACCAATCTCACTTTCCGACCTCCTCGTCCTCTTTTTCGTCGCACCCATGAAGTCTCTCTCGCTTTCTCTCTCTCTCTCTCTCTCTCTCTCTCTCACACACACACACACACACACTCATGATGGCTTTAATGCAGGTCCGACTGAATTCTGTTGTGGCATTTGAGACGCTCAGTGATGCCAAGACTCTCAATAACGAACCTTCTCATCCACAAGGCAAGTTGGCTTCTTTTTGTTTCTGTTGTCTTTAGCTGTCTGTCTTAAATTTTAGGTCTTTCTTTGTTTCAATTGCTCATGAGTAGACACCAAAAGTGTTATATTTGTGCCTGATACTACGAAATCTTCGTGGATTTTTTTTTTTCCTTTAATTGGTATAGATGGTGAGTTTGGTGGTAGGAGTGAGACTAAGAGGCGCAAGTGGAAGAAACTGCGTTCCAAGGATCTTGGGATCCATCAGGGTTGTTCTCAATGGACTCAAAAAGAAAAGGTATGCCCTTTGCTTCTTTACCAGCTTATTTTCGGTACGTTTAGTGAGTAATTCTTGATAGATTTTGATGTTTTGTTGTGGTTTGCAGTAAAATGCATCATTTGTCACAGCCAAGTTTTTACTGACATTTGGAATTTTCATTGGCTGATGCACAACACGATAATCATGCTTATGGTAACTCTCCAAAGTAGTAGTTTCTCAAAATTTAACATGGTTTCAAAAGGGGACTTCCAAAGTTTGAATCATTTCAGGCTGTTTTCACCCCATTTAAAAAATTTCATGTCATTCAACGCATTACCCAACATACAAGAGGGTGTCAAAATATAAAATAACACCTCTCTCCACAAGGTTGAGCTTTCAGAGTGGATCCTAGTTTCTCAAAATTTAAGTGGCTGAAGCACAACATGTCATGCACTTGTCTACCTAGATGCTTATTTTGGATTCATGGTGTCTAAATGACCTTTGGCATTATTGTCTGTACTATGCAGGGTATTAGGTCTACCTTGTCGGAGGTTGTTTAAGGGATATCTTAAAGCAAATACCGGAAGATTTTGATATTACTTCAGCTGAACTGAAACAGGTATCTTTCTGCCCAAACTACCTTCGTTTCAGCACAAATTGCTCTACACAAGGACTAGGTCTTTATATTGACAGCACACTATAATTTGAGCCAGATTAGAATACCGCTAATGATAGTCCCGCTGAAAAAGTATGATGTGATGCTAAGGAAGAGCCGTCTTTTGACCTTATCATTGTTGGAGTTGGCTCATTGATTTTAATTTTCATCCTTCCACAAAATGTCCCATACAGCAATATACAAGCTCGCGGAGCTTCTTAGGTAGTTGCAATATCTCATTTTGTATCATATGCAGGCGAAGAATACTTTCTCGCAATTTGGAATTACTGGGAGAGTGAGCCTTGGTGCAATGGTTGAGTTGCTCCTTTGGTGACCTCTAGATCACGGGTTCGAGGTGTGGAAACAGTATCTTTGCAAAATGCAAGGAAAAGACTGCATACATATACATCTACCCTCCCCTTACCCCCACACTAAGTTGAGAAACACTTTGTGTACCAAATGAGCTTTTTTTAATGTGGAATTACTGGGAGGCATTTCCTTATCTGTCTTGTACATGTGAATAAGACCATTGTGGAGGTTTGTCATTTGATTACCTTAAGAATTTTGGTAGGTAACCAGTGAAATAGTTTGGTATCTGATTATGCCTTTTCTGGATGACAATAGCTTCATTGTGTCCCCATTTTGTTTTTCTTTTCTTCCATTGCATTCTAAAATATAATTTTCTCCAAAGAACAGGTTTCAAGCTTTAGTACCAAAGTGCAAGGTTTGAGAGGGATTTGGATTTTGATTTTGGAAAGAAACCTGATTGTGATGAGCAAGATTATATACGTTGGAGGAACTCCTTGCAGCAGGATTTTGCTATCAATGGGTTCGTGTCAAACCTTGTGATGTTTAAAGTCATTTCTTCATTCATTTAAGCCTGTTTTTCTCTGAATAGTTTTCTGTTTTAATCGTTTTGGCCTTCCACCAAGCAGTTTATTGTTTGATCGTTATGGCAATGTAGTTAGTGTATGATCACACGGCGCAATGTTTCAGGAGTTGTCACACCCATGGATATGGATTCTAAAGCACTGATATGCAAGCTGATGGATCTATTTGAATCGATTAAAGGGGCACTGGGCATGCCAACAGACGAGCAATATGTTTCTCACACTATGGCTCTGTACTCTAAAGCGCCATACTCGGATCTGGTGAGCACTTCTTAGACATTTTGTACATTATTGCTTCAACTGAACTAGACAGAAGCATCTTACTGTTGGGTTTAGGAGTGTGTTAGGATGTTGACATCAGATCAGAATTTGCACAAGTAATATTTGACTATGATTTGTATATGTGGTGTTTTATCAATTTGCAGACCTAAGTTATGACTACAATATTGCAGGTCTTTATCAATTTCAGGTTGTATTTGAGGATGTGCCAGATCTTCAAGTGCATCGAGAAGGGCAAGAAGAAGAGATTTGAGGCCAAACAAGGTAGCAAGATTGATTATGAGATGTTGGGTTCATCAAATAAGCAGGTGCCTCACTTCATACCAATTCTGATGCTGACCCACAAATGATGCATTCATACCTTGTCCAATATCATAACACCAAAACCAAACAATTGACCATTCCCTTGGCAGCACCAAAAAAGTACACCAGATGCTCTCTGCTCCGATCATATTGGACCACTAGCTTCAAAACTCCAGCATCTCAATTATATAGAAACACGGACGTGCGCACACATATATATATGAAATCATTAACATTTTAACTAATCTTCAGAGCTATAATGGCAGGCATACCAACAACATAAGGAGCAAGAAGGCAGCAACAAAGAGAACTGAAAAGCATAGATATACCAGGGAAATATGGAGGAGTTTGCATTTGCTTATTCAAATCTAGAATATCAATTTCTGAAAAAATGTCAACCTTATTATTAACAAAAATAAATGATATCATGTACTGTTTCCTCTCAGATTGAGAAACATTAACCTAAATTCAACCCCCACCCCCCCCCCTTCAAAAAATAACAATCTAAAGCATCAACATATGATCTTCTATGGAGGACAAAAACAAAACCATCCTCCTAAAAATCAGTAGCAGCCGCAAAAATAAGAATGCAAACCACTCCACCACCAGCAACTAAGAACCATAAGCAGCCAAGCAGGTCCTGGTATTTTCAATACATTGGACGAAAATTTTCTCCTCTGGATGGTGTGCAGACAAATCTCTAATTTTTCGTCAATCATCATGGGTAATTCACGCCATTGCAACCTCTACAGTCGGAGCAGGAGTAACACCGCCAGTGGTAGGCCTATGCAAATAATGGAAATCCATTATTAAATTAGTCAAGGAAACAAACAGGCAGTGGTACTGACATGCAAGCATTTGAAAAGCAAAATAAGAATATAGAGCAGAACTGCTAAATACAATAGAATGACAAGCCAAGAAAGTAAATGAAGAAGAAACTCACAGCCCAACAAAGACTTTGAAAGCATCATAGATACCCCACTGAGATCCTGTGAGTGTACCAATCATGACAATACGAAGAGGAAGGCCTCTCGTAAACAAACCCCACAAACCCAGCTTCTTCACAGCCTGCAACTCGCAACCAAAAGAAATGAGAATAAAAGATGATAGTGAAAATCTTACTACCTAATAGGGGCATAATTCACTTACATCACCAACAGTTGCTCCCTTGGCATTGTTGAGGAAAGAGACCAGGTTATCAGCAGGGTGTGACACAATAGCACAGAAGACGCCAGCAATATATCCACTAGCAAAGCTCACCCCAAGTTGCAAAGGTTTGCTGCATTGATCTTTGGGGGTTGGGATGGCATGCTTATAAACCAATTCCACGATGGTCTCAAATGATGCGAACTTCATCATTGTATCTGCAAAATCCATCTCAATCATTTCCACATCTCTCAAAACATACAACAAATTATTTCCTTAATTATACCAGAAGTATATTTCTTCTAATTTTAGGATCTGACAACCACACAAATCATAATCAGGGAAAGCTCTGAGTGAAGACTTAAGTGAGCTAATCAACTGAACATCGTGAGAAATCCCATGCACAATTGCCAGCACAAAATCATCAGAAGAGAGAAAATTCCAGGATGTGAAATTTAAACATGGAAATGAAACATATTGAGGCTCTATGAAGGCTTTTAAACCCATAAAAAGCACCAGTAACAAAAACAAAAACCTGGCATAAGCAAAGCACAACAGAACTTATATCTGGTCCTGAGACTCCAGATAATAATTTGGAACTTCAGATGTGACAGACATCCACATGAAACAAATGCACAGAATGGAGGAACCATCAAGGGCTTTTTTTGGATAAAAGATGCAACTCATAGCAACTATCCATTTTTCCAGACAACAACAAATACGGACTGGAAAAAGTGAGGATGACCCCAGATTAAGGAGCGGTATATAGAGATAACGAAAAAAATAATAATAATCACCCAAAAATTGTTCAATGCTCGAAGAAGAAAGAAAAAAAATACCATGTACTGCAAAAACAAGCTATACACAAACCAATAAATACTTCGACTTACAAGGTATTTGGCGTCCCCAGAGAGGAACAAGCCCCTTGTATAACCTGCAAAAGGAAAAGAAACGCATCAAACTAAATGCTTCTACAGTAATTCATAAGTAATCAAAAAGGGGTCATCATTATAAACTTACCCAAGGGCACCTTCGGACTTGACAAACTTTGGAAGCCCATCAGCCAAACCTCTGGCAAACCCAGGTTGGGTTTGTACACGAACCTTTACTGCCTCAAATGGACAGAGAGCAAGATCAGCAATAACTTCAGCAGATGCAGAACCAGCAAGGTAGATCAGCGTCTTATACTTGGCCGCATTCTCAGGCCCGGCAAGATCTGAGTAATACTTCTTAAAGAATTCATAGAATCCAAGCTTGCAGGCACCCTGAGCACTGTAACCAAGCCATGTTGGCACCCAACCTCTGAAGAAGCCTTTGACACCCTGCTCTTTAAGCAAAACTCCAAATCCAGAGCTAATGTTCTTGTACTTTGCGGGGTCAATCTGAATATTCATGGCATAAAACACGTTAATCTTTCAGAAGATACACGGAAAGGTGCATGAAATCCTTGTCTGCAGAAAGATGTTGAGAAAGAAACAATCTTGGAGCTAATTTCCAAGCACAGAGCCCACAAAATGGCCCAATTATTTCCAAACCCAAATAAATTAACAAAAAGCACCAGATGAAAAGTAAAATACTCATCCAATAAAATGAACGAGATGGACAGGCTAAAGACAAAGAAACGCAGCCATCATATACCCATCTAAATATCTTAACTCTTCTGCATGTACTGCACAATCCAAGAAGACTGGATTGTCGACTTCAGATCATTAGCCTTCTTTCCTTTGTAACTGTATATTTCTTTATTATTATTATTATTATTTTAAACATCATAAACTGAGTTCTTTCTCTATTTTTCCCCCTTAAAAATGAAAATTATCGTTACAGCACAAATTTTGACTTCAATCTAAGAAACACATCTACCAACAAAGATAAAATGAACAGAGCAAAAAAGCAACAAATCCCAAAAACAGGACAAAACCATCAAAAATCAAGCAGAAAATGAAGCAGAAAACGAAGAAAGAGAGGCGGAAACAAGAAGGACCTGCATGTTACACTTGACGAGGTCGAGAGGAGTGACGGCCGTGTGAGTGAGACCACAGCTCAAGATTCCACCAATAGTGCAAGCAGCGTAGTACTGCGGCGAGAACATCTCGATCTTCCTCCCAGGCTCGTTCGGGGATGGAATCACGAAGCTTCCAGAAGGAAGAGCATTGGTGGGGGCGGAGGAAGAAGAGGAAATGGAAGCCAAGTTGTCCAAATCGATGAGCTTCTTAGCCGAAGGAGTTGAGTAGAGGAAGCTGGGGATGAGGGATTGACGAGTCTTGTCTGAAAACGCCATTTTAGGGAAAATCTATGGTTTGAGAGGGAGGGAATGAGAGAGAGAGAAACGAGAAAAGCAAGGATCAGTTGGTCCTATGGTACTGGAAATGTGTCTGGAAATTCAATTCAAAGCAAAGACAATCCCTCCAGCCTCAGTCCTTTGATTTATAGGGGTCTCTTATTCCTCGAATACCCTTCTATTTGAAATTAAATTACGACAGCAGCCATTTGACCTTTCTAATTGTTAGTTTTTTGGGGGGTCGACCAATTTGGACCGCATGACCCCAAGTCCTAATGGGTCGGACGTGCCCTCCTCTCCGTGGAATTGTCTTCACATATATTATTTTTATTTTTCGAAGGTAAATTTAAGCTGTCATTTCTTATTATTGAATTTTTTTAATTATTAGAGGTGGGTGTAGACACCTCGGATAATAACTCCTTTAGTTTGAGAGTGGAGACGATGTGGATGTAGTTCTTGTTCACTCTGCAGGAGTGTACCTGTAAAACTCCATCGGTCGTTGATCCAACGGAGAAAATTTTGATGTTCAAATTAAGAGAAAGTGTTTGCAAAGAGAGAAAACATGCTAGAGTAAAAGTTGCGAATTCACCATGTGTTCTTATGTGTTTTCAATGTAGGGTTTTAGAGTGTACCGCCTAGACTACCTCCAACCTACATATATATATTGTGTCCATGATTCTTTCATAGGCCTTTAGGGGATTCGAAACCCTAATTCACTTGTAGGGAGATTGGTGAGGATTTCTTAAGATCGACGGGATTGAAGTCGGCGATTAGAAAGATTTAAAAATGTTAAGATTTTCTTGATCAAAGAAAGTTCTAATTGTGATAGGAGTCTCATGCCTTATCGGGGGCAACTGTCAAGATCCGTTTCCTTCTGGAAGAGACTATCCCGAGAGTAGGGGAGATTCGGATTTGTTAGAGATTTCTTTCTTAAGTTGTGCTTACCATCAAATAGGGAGATATGGATATAATGAGATATGTCTATCAAGGTATGGGGTTCAGAGGGCTGAGAACTAAGGTGGCCAAGGAAGTCAGAAGTCACATATTAATGCTCGACGAAGTACTCGACTGAGGAACTTAGAAGGATGGGGAAGTATTTGGCCATTTACAGGCTTGGCATACACAAACTATTCTATCATCACATGGTTGTGGGCTGTCGGTCCATATACCATTATTTGCCCCCCACTCCTAATTGTTGTTTGGTGAAAACAGTATTTAGGAGTAGAGTAAAGATCCAAAGGGGTACAAAAAAGAAAAGTTTTTTCATTGAGTGGGATAGGTGCGAAAGAGAAGCATTTAATACGGGTAATGTCTTTTCAATTTTCTTTGAATCTTCTTTTATAAGCTTCTTTTTCGTTTGTTCTGTGATTAGTTAAGGTGTTTTGGGCAATTGCTTGAGAGAGAAAAAAGAGGAAACAAATGATTTTTAGGGTTCATAGAATTGTGAGGAAAACAGTGATGGCTTGGGGTTCTAATTCACGCAAGTATCATAAGATTGGTAAAATTACGAGTGTAATGATGGAGAGAGAGTTAGAATCTATGGCAAAAGACATGAATCTTGGCGGAGATTCTCGGCTGAGGTTGCCTAGTAACGTGGAGAGGGCCAACCAAATGTTGGAAGGTTGTTTTCTTATGTACAGAGAATACATCAGGTATAGGTTATAGGTTCCTTATTTGGGGCCTTTGTCTGCTATTTTAAGGGGTTGTAATGTATTTCTTACCCTACTGATTTCAAGTGCGTGGTGGTTAGTTTTAGATGTGGCTAGTTTGTTGAGTTTCTGTCGGTTAAGATTTGATTTTGAAATATTGTCTTCTATTATTCGATTAAGGAAATGTGGATGACAGTCGAATTAGAAGTTGTTCTACAAGAAGACCTTAGACAAATCTTGGAGAAGCAAATTCTTCTTCTTAGAGTTTGTGAACAGAGATTTATTGCCGTCATTTATACGCCAACGTAGAGCCCTTCATTGGGTTAAGGGCACCTATGTCTTCTCAACACTCTGGTTTCATTAGATCCATGGGTAGTTTTTATAGGGCGTCAAGTAAGGCAGTATGGGTAGATGCTCTAGTTGAGAATGAAATGCTCAAGTTAGTCGGCCTTTTGTTGGATGAGGAGGTACAAATTCAAATGCCATTCATGTTAGAGAAGAGGTCCAAGAGGCTTGTCGATGTTATTGATTTTGCTAAATTTGATGACCTTGACTAGGTAACCACTTTAAAAGCAATGAGGGCTCATGCCAAGGCAGGCGCTAAGGGAGAGGAAGATGAGGGGAGTGCCTTTGAAGACGAGTTTTTAGGTTACATACCTTGAAAGAAAAGAAGGCTCGTGTGGACACTGAGCAATGAGGAAGGTAAGGATGGTGATGGATTAGGTTCAGCAGGGGCTATAGTGTCAGTGCCTGGGAATTCTATTGTTTTATTGGAGGATATTGTTGAATGGAGAGAAGTTAAAGTGGAAGCGTCGATAGCCATGGCCAAAGGGAGGGATGAAGAGAGGGAGAGTTTATCGAAGGATGGGGCAATTGATAAGTGCCCCATTGCCACTCTTATTCCTAAAGGGAAGAGGGGTAAGTTGTTGGCACCTACCGCTAGTATTGAGGAAGTACATCTTACTAGGGAGTTTCCTCAAGCCCCTTCTTCAGCCATAGGATATGATAATTTGTTTCGAGTCCCATTAGGGGGAATAGAGCTAGGTTCTTTTAGCGCCTTGTCGGAGCACTTATATGTCTAAAGGGGCAAAGGGATGATACCAGAGCAAGCGACCCCACATCCTCTTGTTCTGGTTCAGTTATTTGACCAATTAAAGTAGTTAAAGAAGAGAGAAACTATCGTCGTAAGTCGTAGGGATCATTAGTTTTGCTACTTTGATATTTCAAAAGCGAGGAGATTCGCTGATAGACTCAATTTTCATCGGGCGAAGTCAGAGTTAAACCACCTATTGGTGGAGTATGGTGACAAGTTTATAATAACTCTTCTAATTCAGGTATGTTCTTTATAATACCCTTTATGTTAACTCATTCATTCCATTATCATTTTTATAATTTATTTTTCTTTGCAAGCTATTGTGATGTCTGAGTTTTAAAAGACGAGAAAAATATCAGTTGGTTGATCATCTAAAGAGTCAGTTGGACCCACAGGAGAATAAGATCACTTGGCTTTGAGTTGAGAAGGCCCAAAGGGAAGTCAAGGAAGTAGAGGCATCATCTGTTGCTCTTCATAAAAATAGAAAATTGATAGAGATGTTACAGACTGACCTGAAGCATTCTTATGAAGTCACCGACATGGCTATTATTGAGGGGAAGAAGTTGAGGGATCTCTTTAATAGTAGCGAAGCAAATAACTGACTGCCAAGGAATTGGCATGAGAGTGGGAGGAGGCTTTTCTTTCTTCGCAGAGGGAAATTGCAAAGCTAAGGGAAACATATAAACGGGACCATCAAGAGCTATCTTAAAAACTACGGTGAGCTGAACAAACCATCCACCATTTATAAGACGACTTGGCTGAGGGAGTGGATGTCAGTAGTTCTAGTAAGCAGGGTTCAAGTGTAGTTAGATTTGCTAGGGGTGGTCCTTCCAAAAGTGTGATTGTTGCTGGCTCATGGATCACTGCTCTTCAGCTAACCTTTCGAATCTTCAGCCCTCCTCCTCTTTCTCCTTTTGTGCTTCTCCTTCGTATTCCCCTTCTTCTTTTTTTGGTGTATTAATGACATTTAGAATGGAAATGACTTCTTGAACCTAATTTTCACATCTTGTGCTTCTGGTCTATCACCATATTGTTTTGTACTTGATAATCCGTTTGAATAGGAATGAATAGGAATGCTAGGTTTAAGTCCTGAAGAGGGATTGTGGAATTCTTGTTCTGTGGGGCCCTGTTGATCACCGGGGGTAGGGTGCTAGACTCACATCACTTAGTGAACTGAGTAGTTTATTAAATTATGCCGGGATCTTATTGAAATTTTGTTTGGAGAGGATGGCTAGGCACTATGCCAAGTTGTACAGAAGTATCATAATAGGGGAGTCATCCTGAGTATATATATGTATCGAGCGTTGTGCTAAGAGTACTAGGAGGTGTTGTGCTTTGGGGAGGTATAGTGTATTGGGCATTGAATCAAGGGTACTCAGAAGCATCGTGTCTTGAAAATGTATAGTGTATCGGGCGTTGCACTGAGAGTTTTTGGAGGCATTACACCTTGAGAACGTATAGTATATCGGGCATTACGCTGATGGTACTTAGAGATGTTGTGTCTTTGGGACGTATAGTGTAACGGACATTGCGCCAAGGGTACTTGGAGGCGTTACGCTTTCAGAACGTATAGTGTACTGGGTGTTGCACAAAGAGTATTTTGAAGCGTTGCGCATTGGGAAGATATAGTGTATTAAACGTTGCACCGAAAGTACTTAGAAACGTTGCACCTTGAGAATATATAATGTACCAGGCATTGCACTGAAGTACTTGGAGGCGTTGCACCTTGAGAACATATAGTGTAGTAGGCGTTGGGACGAAAGTATTTGGAGGCGTTGCGCTTTGAGATACTTATTGCTCGTACTTTGTAATAATTATTTGTAATCAATGTGAGTTAGTGCTCTTCGTTATCTAATAAATGAAGAATTAAGACATTATTATTAAAATATTTGCAAACAGAAAACATCAAATAAAATTTTTAATGGGTGGCATGATGCCACCGGTAAAATAGCATAACAGCATAAGGTTTTGGACAGAGTGTACTAGACAGAAGGAATCAAAAGATCTTGATCATAGCTAATTGTCCCGATACCTAGAGGTGCTCTGAATTTAACTTTCTTATGCTTTATTCTCAGTAACACCTCTAGAACATTCAGGCTTGGGCATCCTAGGATAGCGTTGTATGGGGATGAGAACTTAACCTCATTGAAAGTGGCAATAGCGGTGGAGTAGTTCGTGGTTCGGTGGCATTTCCAACATCACAGGAAGAGATATGATGCTTTTGAGGTACAACCATTCATCTAAGAACACTTTCACAAGTCCAGCATCGGGTTACAGATGTGCACGGTCAAAGCCATTTGTTTGAAGACGTCCGAATAAAGGAGGCCATAGCCCGCTCCTTAATTGATGAAAATTCTTCTGACTGCATATTGGCTGATTATCGTTGTGATGATCAACGGGTCATCGCGTTCTGGATGGACTCCCATGAGGTCGTTATCATCAAATCCTATCATCAATCTTTTTTTGCTTTTGTCCCTTTCCAACACAAGTCGAGAGGACTTCCTTAAAAGCAGATAGTTCGGTCAGCTGAAAAATAGGGGCCACTATCACCTTCGTTGAGTGGGGGCCTTCTTCTATTATGTTAGCAGATCGAGGAGTAAGAAGATCATCTCTATAGGGAGGAGTCATCAAAGGTATGTTCTCGGCCTGTATGTGAAGCGTTACCTTGTTCGCCCGGTCATCGGTAGATCTCAGGCCACATTGTTCGTTCGTCTTGTCCTCTCATTTCTCCACCTGTGGTTCTCGACGAGAGTTACCCTAACGATCATCATGGATAAATCTTTGGAGATTACCATCCTAGACTAATGTTTCAAGCTCATCCTTTAACTTTCAGCACTCATCTATCATGTAACTGTAATCTCAGTGAAAATGGTAGTATTGTGTTCGATCTTTCTTGGAGTCGTCGCCTGGGAGGCACCCTGTCTATCTAACATATGACTTGTTTCTTATTTGTAACAGAATCTAACTTGGTGTTTCATTTAAGGGCATATAGTGATTGAACTTATGATGAGGAGGGAGCACTGGCCAGCTCCTCTTGGGAGAGTATTGTTGAGGGGAGTGGCTGCGCTTGATTCTATTAGAGTTGGATTTATTTTGTTACCTATTGAATGCTTCTGCCTCCTTGGTGACTATGCATTTTTTGGTACGCGAATAAAACTCCTGTATCATGGCTGGGGGATTCATTGTGATTGAGGTCTTCATTCCTAAAGGCTGTAATCCAGTTGGTAGCGCTGCCAAGGCTATTGAGTGATCTAAGCCTAAAACCTTCATCATTTCTATCTTAAATTTTTTCAGAAAATCTTTCAAGAGCTCATTGTCCCTTTGTCAAAGTAAGAGAAGGGAAGTAGATTTCCTCTTGGCCCCACAGCTAATCACGAATTGGGTCTCAAATTGTTCCCTTAATTGGGAGAAATTTCTAATACTAAATGGTGGTAGAGAGTTGAACCACGTCAAAACATTCCCCTTCAAAGTCATGGGAAAATGTTTGCACATGAATGCGTCAGACATATCTCTCGAGATCATCATTATTATAAAATGGGTGGCGTAATCTTAGGGGTCGGTTATGCCATCGTATTTTTCCATGCAGGGAAGAAGCATATCTCACGACATTAGTTTGGTGGAGATCTTCGAGTTAAAGGGTGAAATATTAATTACATATTGGATGGCCTCATTGCATCTAGTGTTAGCACATCTCAGTACGATAACCACAAGGTCCTCCACTTGTTTCCTCAAATCGTTAGGATCATGTTGAGAGGTTGTCAAGTTCTCTCGGTTTGCTTGAGGTTGAAGCCTATGTAGGCGCAAGTGTACCGATCTCTGGGAGAAGGATGATTCCTCTTGCCAACGAGCACAACTGAGGTCCTCCAATTGTCAGCTCATATCTTGAATCTTTAATTTGAGTCTCTCCATTTGAGAGTGGTAGGGTCTGTCCGGAGAGGCTAGAGCAAGATTTGGAATTAATTGGTTTTGGTGTTGTGCGATTGGTGGTCAAGTCTCTCCCCGAGGCGATCTCGTTGGTTGAATGTGGGGGACGGGAGCATCCCTTAGGCCAATTAAGGCTATTGGCTGCACATCCTTCATCGGAGTGGACATCTGCCCATCCACTGCAGACACAAATTTGGAAGTATTCCGACTCCTTTTTGGAGGCATGGTTAGCAAAAAGTACGACAACATAAAGTGTGAAACGAGTCTCTTTCTAACCTATTACCACGAATGACGCCAATATGTTAGAAGTGAGTTAGGCTCTACTGATAATAACTCCTTCGGCTTGTAAGTGGAGACGAGGTCGACGTAGTTCCTTGTTCACTCCACGAGAGTGTACCTGCAAAAGTCCGCCAATTGTTGGTCCGATGGAGAAAATTCCGATACTTAATTCAGGAGAGAGTGTTTGCAAAGAGAGAAAACAAGCTAGAGTAAAAAATTATGTATTCATCCTCTGTTCTTGTGTGATTCAGTGTAGGTCTTAGAGCGTACCTCCTGGACTGCCTCCAACCTGCATATATATATATTGTGTCTATGAGTCTTTTGTAGGCCTTTAGGGGAATCGAAATCCTAATTCTCTTGCAGGGAGATTGGTGAAGATTTTCTGAGATTATCAGGATTGAAGTCAGCGAAGGAAGATTTGAAAAGGTCTATGATTCTCTTGATCAAAAAAAAATTCCAATTGTGATAGGAGTCTCCTCCCTTATTGGGGGCAACTGTCAAGACTTGTTTCCTTATGAAAGAGACTATCCTGAGGGTGGGAGATGCGAATTTATTAGAAATTTATTTCTTTGGTTGTGCTTACTATGGATGTCTGGTATAATGAAATACATCTACCGAGGTATGGGGTTTATAGGGCTGAGAACTAAGACAGCCGAGAAAGTCTGAAGTCAGAGGTTAATGCTTGGCAAAATACTCGACTGAAGAACTGAGAGGAACAAGGAAGCATTCGGTCATTATGGGCTAGGCGTGCGCGGACTATTTTGTCTTCACATAGTTGTGGGCCGTCGGTGCATATACCCTAACTACTAAAAAAATATATAATTTTTTTTTTAATATACGGATCAAGTTTTAAAGTAAACAATAATTTTTTTTTTTTTTTAAAAAGGCCAAAGCATGACCCGATAAAACTTTAAGTCAAGACGCAGTAGATTGACGTAAAGTTTTAAAACACTAACAAAAACGAAGGAGCTGATACATATATATATAATTGCAAGGTGGAAGTATCTAAATTGTACACAGGTAAGCAAGGTCATACAATAGAATATTCCCCTCCCATCAAAGACGCAGACAATCTATTTCTTTCTTTCTTTCTTTCAAATTTTGAATAGAAATTTTCATTTCCAAGCTAATATTAATGTTGGCTTTGCGACAGCTTTCGAAGGTGCATCGCATCATTCAACCTCTTACTCTTAGGATAGCTTTACTCTTTTAATAATTTAATTCGAATCAAATTAAATTTAATTAATATTAACATGACTGTCAAATAACAATGAGTGATTGGTTAAAAAAAAAAAAGAAAAATTTATTTTAGTAATATAATCTCACAATTTATTATAGGGATATTCCATACTTTCATTGCTTAGTTTAGGTAATATTCATTTGGAAAAATTTTAATTTTGGTAATGTGGACATCATAGGATGACGATTTTGGTTGCATTGCATTCCGTGTTTTTGTTTTGGTTTTCCTTATTCATTTGTGTTGTTGCGTTGAATAGGCTAATTTTGACTTTGGGACCCGGAGGGGGGGGGGGATCATGAAATGAAGTGTAACACCCTTTTCAAACACGTTTAAAAGAATGATACGTTCATATTATAGACTTTTCTTCCTTTTAAAAGTATTGCGTTTAGAAGGAATGCCATGCCATGCCAGTTGCCAGGTCAAAAGTTTGAATAACTAGAAGCAGCAGCGCATGGCGCACTAGTCGTGGATGCTTAAACCTCTTTCTTTATGTATATATACTAGTCATTTGTCTGTGTTAACACGTAGAATGTCACTCAAATATGGATCATATTTTTTACTATAGAAATATTTATTAGATCTATAATAAAATTAATATATGAACTAGATGGTGTTTATGATTGTTTATAACCTGATCAAATCAGTTATAAGCCAAAATTAAAATTCTGACTCTTTAGTAATTAAAATTTATAAAATTGTTTATAAACCAAAAAAATATTTATAAGCCCAAAAAATAATAAATTGCTTCCATCAACTTTTTCATTTTGATATTTATAAGTACAATTAAAATAATCTATTTTGATCAATAAAATTACATCTGCACCCTTTTATATTTAACAAAAATTATAACTATACCACTTCTTATATCCACTATGGTCTTTTCTCTATTTTATATAGTTTATAAGCACTCATTTTACTAAACAGTTAATTAATTTTAAATAACATTTATCTAAACAGATAATAACTTATTTTTTAAAAAAGTTAAAATAGACTTATAAACTAAAAAAGGTCAAAAAGTGCAAGAAGTTAAATAAAAAAAATGTGCAAGAACCCAAATGTAAAAAAAAAAAAAAAAAAAAAAAAAAAAAGACAATTTGGGAAAAACATGTAAAAAAATGTGGAAGAACTTGAATAAAAAAAAAAAAGTGTGGTCCCAAAAATATAAAGAATCTAATTGAAAAAATGTCAAAAAGATGCAAAAATCTGAATAAAAAAAAGTATGATCACGAGTTATAAAAAATTATTGGGATCTGAATGAAAAAAAATAAAATAAAGTGTGATCCAAAATAGATAAAGGATCTAAGTGAGAAAAAATGTAAAGACTAAATAAAAAAAATACCACAACGTGGTCACCGGAAAAAAAAAATTTGTTGAGGCTTGAACAAAATAAAAGTATGGTTTCAAAAATATAAAAAATCTAAGTGAAAAAAAAAAAGCAAGGACTGGAATAGAAAAAAAAATACAACAGTGTCAAAAAAAGGGAAGGAGTTTAACGAAAAAAAATATAATGCGGTAAAAAAAGAAAATATAGGGAAGTCCTTCCAAAAGAAGAAGAATCTAAGTGGAAAAAAAAAAAAAAAGAAATTGGGAAAAAAAGTGCAATGATTGAAATGAAAAAAATAAATGAAGAAAAATTGTAAGATCTGGAATTAAAAAAAACCACAACGGGGTTCTCTAAAAGAAGAAAAGGCGAAGAAAAAAAAGAAACAGGATCAAAAAAGGCAAATGGTTCCAAAAATATAAACGACTTAAGTAAAAACAAAAAAAAAAAAAACAAGGACTGAAATGAGAAAAAAAAATATAGCGGTGTTGAAAAAAGAGAAAAGATTTAAACAAAAAAAAAATATAACATGGTTAAAAAAAATATATAGTAGGGTCCTCCTGAGAATCTAAGTGAAAAAAAAAATTGGGTAAAAAAAGTACAAAGACCGAAAAAAAAAGAGAGAAATTACAAGGTCCTGAATGGAAAAAAAAGAAAAGACATACCGTTCTCTAAAAAAGAAAGAATCAAAGCAAAAAAAAAAAAAAAAAAAAATAGAACAAAAAAAAGCAATGATTTAAACAAAAAGGGGGAAAAAAAAAAAAAAAAAAGAAAACAAGGGATACTTTAATAATTGGACTTGGGATGCTATTCATGAATAATGCTCATGACCTATTATTTAGGAGCGAGTTATCTGAGTGGTTAACTCTTAACATTTAGTGCATAACATGTTAGCATGCATGTAGTCTTGTTTTTAGGATTTGGTTGCTTTCAATTGTATTGATGTATTATCTATATAATGGCCATCATTTGTGAAATGAAGTAGCAGTGTCTTTTTCATATAAGATATAAACTCCATCATTATATATATATATATATATATATATGCTTTACTCACTTCATTTAAATCAAATAAATTAAGAAATAAATATATTAAATTTTTAAATGATAATTTTTATCAATATATTTTGATTGATTTTATAATAAATATTTATTTGAATTGATTATAATATATTTATATATTATTATGTCAAATTTTTTTTAATTTTTTTTATTTATTAGGTCTATTTAATGATTCTCTTGCTAAAAAGGAAAAATGATTGTATAATAATAATAAAGAAAAACAAGTGAGGTTTTTCATGTATGGATTTCTCTTAATTAAAAAATACATTCTCAGTTCATTGAGATTTTCAATTGATGGGACATAGTTTTAGACATAATTCAGATGGGCCAACACCAACAAGGCCCACTCACGAGACCCACAAGGGATAACTATCGATCGATATTCAATATTCTATATGATAATCTATCGAAAAGGTTTAGTCGTCCAGATTTCCGAACAAAAGGGTCTCAGTCGCCCCGCTTACCTAACGAAAGTCATCTCCTCTATCGAGTATACAATCACTTGTCCATCGAGCAAACACCATTCATCGGCCAAACGACCGATCGACAATCAACAGTTCTAATGCCAATAAAGAAAGGCAAAACACCCTACGGATTTGGTATCCTGCCTAGGAACGACATCTTTAGAATCCTTCGGTTAAGGAAATGATCTCTCCAAAAAATGAAAGTTCCAAAATGATAAAGATCATAATCAATTCGGAATATCGAACTCCTGAAATTTGCGGATCGGTTCAATAAGAAAAGTAGGATAGAAGCATTCCAATGGCGTACGCTTCTCGAGGTATAAGATATCTCAACAACTTCCAAACCAGGTACGCTCCTTTAGTCTTACACATTGGAGCACTCTACTTACAGGGAATTGTTCCCTCCCAGAGCTCTCAGTTTGTTCTTTTACATTCGAAAACCGCTCTTACTGACTTGAGTGTCGGAGTCTCTCCCGTCGGAACACCCTCCAGTGATTTTTTATAGGTTTCACACCCTGTCGACGGCAATCATTCGAGTCAACAAGAAACCAGTATCTGTAGAGTCGAAACCCACCTCCAACAGATTGGCGCCGTCTGTGGGAACAGACTAGAGCAACTTCTTTATTTCTGACAACCATGCTTCCGAGAACCAGAACATCCTCAAGAGCCGCCCTTGCTGTAGAAGGGCGTGCCCCTATACTCGCTAAACATGTCCTTCCTCCGGCACCCGATCACTCGATTTATGATCAAATGTTTCCTCCTTAGCCATCTCATCTGGAACAAGTTTTACAACCTGCAGTCCAAGAATAAATAGTCATGGCCCCAGCGCCAGAACAAACGAATCAGCCTCAGATGGAAAGATTGGAGTCAAAACTCCAAAGAATGAGTAAGCAACTGGATGGACTCAGTCGAGCCCTCGAGTCAGATGGCCACTCATCCACGGCGGAGTCCGATTATGAACGACCACCGAGACAAGTATTTCATGCGAATTATGACCCATCGGTGACCTCTCGACACTATGCTAGGGATCTGAAGAAGCAGGTCGAACAACTCGTAGCCGCTGAGCTTAAAAAGGTAGGTGCCAGGAAGGGGGAAGATCCTCTCCACCTTCTGGGCGAGTCGCCCTTTGATCCAAAGATTTTCTCAGAACCAATGCCAAGAGAAGTCCTTCTGCCTCCCATGGAATGATATGACGGAACAACTAACCCCCATGATCATGCTACTCATTTCATAACAGTTATGGTTTCCAGAAACCTGTCGAACGCAACGATGTGCAAGCACTTCCTCACTACTCTCAAGGGTAATATCTTGACATGGTTTAACTCTCTCCCGCCATTCAGTATCAAGAGTTTCACTCAACTCCGACAATAGTTTGAGGCTCATTTTATAATCAACCAAGGAGTCAAATGAAAGTCCACTTCCTTACTATCGTTGCGACAGCAGGGAGACAAATCTCTGAGAGATTTCTTAGAGAGATTTAAGACGAAGATGTTAAAAGGTCCCCACTTTGGACCATTCTATTACATTGGCTACTCTTCTAACGAGTTTGCGCTCCTCCGACATGAAAGTCTCCATTATAAAGAAACCCCCGGAAACCATTCAACAATTTACTCCCGAGCCGAGAAGTATATTGCGGCAGAAGAAGCGGAGGCGTTTGACCAACAGAGGAACCGTCCTAGCAGAAAGGAACGCAGCCGATCACCTCGCCAGTCTTCTCCGAAGAGGAGTAAACAAAGAGTTATACCCTCGTGAAGATTCAGTGTCTACACTCTACTGAACGAGACCTCGAGCTGGCTTTTCTATCAAACCAAAAACAAACCATACGTCAGATGGTCCCCTTATCCCGTAGAGGAAGATCCCAAGAATGATAAGTCTAAGTATTGCCACTTCTATCGAGACTATGATCATATGAACGATGAGTGCAAAAGGCTCAAGGACGAGATGGAGTTTTGGTTCATAGTGGTAAGCTACAGAAGTTCATCGGTATGAAAAGAAGGAATTTGCCTTCCTCCGACAGACATAATACACCACGGGAGAATGAGCCACCTAACAGACTGAATCCCAGGCCGCCACATGACGAATCAAGAGGGGAAATACTCCAGATCTGCGACGAAGATGACTGGCATGAGCTCTATGTTTCTACTAGCGTTTGCCCGGCATATGACCCGGATTTCCCAGCACTCCCCCCTTGAAAAAGATTTCGACACTCTCCCGTTATTCAGTCATTATTCTAGTAGTGGTTCGCGACACGAAACTCTTAATGGCTTACAATGGAATCGCCTCCTATCAAAAGTTTTCAATCGAATGTTGGGCCTTAGACGCCCTGAACCTACCAATTGAATGTGTCATCAAAATGAGATGGAACTCCCCGAACGGGTGGACACGACCCTAATTTCACTCGAACGTCAGGTCTTAGACGCCCTGATCTTATCGATCAAACGTGTCATCAAAATGAGATGAAACTTCACGAACAGGTGGACACGGTGCTAATTTCAATCGAACGTTGGGCCTTAGACGCCCTGATTTTGCTGATCGAACGTGTCCTCAAAATGGGATGAAATTCCCAGAACGGGTGGACACGACCCTAATTTCAATCGAACGTCGGGCCTTAGACGCCCTGATCCTGCCGATCGAACGTGTCCTTAAAATGAGATGGAACTCCCCGAACGAGTGGACACAGCCCTAATTTCAATCGAGCGTCGGGTCTTAGACGCCCTGCTCCTGCCGATCGAACGTGCCATCAAAATAGGATGGAACTCCCTAAACGGGTGGATACGGCCCTAATTTCAATCGAACGTCAGAGCTTAGACGCTCTGATCCTGCCGATCAAACGTGTTATCAAAATGGGATGAAACTCCCCAAACGGGTGGACACGGCCCTAATTTAAATCGAACATCGGGCCTTAGACGCCTTAATCCTGCCATTTGAACGTGTCCTCAAAATGGGATGGAACTCCCCGAACGGGTGGACACGGCCCTAATATCAATTGAACATTGGGTCTTAGATGCCCTAATCCTGCAGATCGAACGTGTCATCAAAATGTGGTGAAACTCCCCGAACGGATAGACACGACCCTAATTTCAATCGAATATCGGGGCTTAGACACCCTGATCCTGCCGATCGAACGTGTCATCAAAATGAGATGGAACTCCATGAATGGGTGGACACGGCCCTAATTTCAATCGAACGTCGGACCTTAGACGCTTTGATCCTACCGATCGAACGTGTCATCAAAATGGGATGGAACTCCCCAAACGAGTAGACACGGCCCTAATTTCAATCGAATATCGAGTCTTAGACGCCCTGATCCTACCGATCGAACGTGTCATCAAATTGGGATGAAACTCCCCGAATGGGTGGATACGGCCCTAATTCCAATCGAACGTCGAGCCTTAGACGCCCTGATCCTACCGATCGAACGTGTTATCAAAATGGGATAGAACTCCCCAAACAGGTGGATACGACCCTAACTTCAATCGAACATCGGGTTTTAGACGCCCCAATCCCATCAATCGAATCGGGATGGAACTCCTAAATGGGAGGACCCGGCCTTAACCCCTATCAAATGTTGGCCCTTAGGCGCCCTGATCCCATTGAGATAAAACTCCCCGAACAGATGGAAACGTTCCTAGTCTTTAAAACTTCTAATCGGACATTGAGCCTTAGACACCTCGATCCTACTCGGGTGAACATGCCCTTAATATCTAAAGTTTTTTACTATACAGAGGGTCTAAATCACCACGACCTTATCAAGCAAACGAGATAAAACATTCCAAAGGTTTTCTTTTCGCGGAGAATTGTTACATCTCAGTAGAACATGGAACAAATGGTTAAACACAATCATTCCATCACCGGAACAACATGAGATTACAAAGGGGAGGAAGAAACGATAGGGCCCTCAGGGGCAGAACCCGGATCCACTGTCGCTTTCTCGGTTGAACCCTCAAGAGGAGGTAAAGCCTTATACTGACCAACTTGACGGAGGATCTCCTCAACGCACCTCAAATGCTCAAGTAACCTACGCTGAAAAAGCTGATGAACGACAGCATCTCTGGTAACAGACGCCTTGAGGTCAACTATCTCTCGCTCAGCATTTTGAAGGGACTCCTCCTGAAAATGAGCTAACGTTTTGGCGGTCGCTAGTCTAGCTTCCCGTATGCGTGCCTCCGCCTCCAACTTTTCACAGTGCTCTCTAACCAGAGCCAAGTCAACATGAAGGCGTTCGATCTGCCTATCTCTCTCCACTTCGATGTCTTTTTCCTTATTCTCCAGGGCGTCTTTCAGTGCTAGGACTTGGTTACTCAAACGGATAACTTGCTCATCGTGCTATTTCCTCTATTTCCTTTGGAGCTTAGTTAAGGCCACGGTTTGGGAAAAAATATACTTGTTAGAGCCATGAAATAACAAATTCGGACATTGCTCGAGCGAGGAGACTGCTTACCGTAAGGCAACGAGAGTGAATAGCTTTATCAATCTGATCCAGAGGCATCGTTCGAAGGGCAAGCTTCGGAGGAAACTCAAACCGTTTGGCTAGCTGTAGTGCCATTTGCAGATCAATAAAACTATATTGACAGCCCCCCACACAGACGGCCACCGATCCTTCTTCAAAATCATTCTCTTCTCCATTGAGAGACTCAACTAAAATAGGAGGTGAAACGCCGATCTCATCCTCTATATCTTGCAGAAGACATTGAGATGCCTGGGGAGACTGTTCCGATGCTTCTTCTGAAACGAGAACACAAACATGCATCATTGGGGCCTCTTCCTGCTACTGTGGATCCGGAGCTAGAGCACTTCCAATCGCCTCAGGGAGTTCCTTGTCCGGAGTGTCCCCCTCTTTGACTCTAAAGGGTGCACCAATGGTCATCGGATAGCCAATTGGCTGATCCTCTCCCGTCTCAGAATGTTTTCGGAGAGGCTTATGTTTTCCAGTTCCTGCCAGCTCCTCCTCACTAGCAAATGGGCTAGGTAATCACGCCCTTGATCTTTTCGGCTGGATCTAAGGGGAAATATCAGTTGTCTTCCTCTTCGCATTCGGCCGTATTTCCCGATTGGTGGAAATCTCCTCAAGAAGGGAGGAATTCACTGTCGACACAGAATCAACCATCTCCTTCCCCTGTTGCTCCAGTAAAAGAGGCTTGGTAATCTGCCTCGCTTTATCCATCAGTGAGCCAGACAACAGCAGTATTTGGTTTTCTATTAAAAAATCTACCCAAATGCTCCGATGGAAAGTCTCACAATAGTGGCCGACAAGTCGTAAAAGACGAGAATGGCGTAGAAGATCAGGAATCTTCATGTTCAGAAAGGGTACTTGGTTAGCATCCGGAAGCGTTGGAAAAAGATCCTTGTTCAGAAAGCTCACGTAGAAGAATTTCTGCATATAATGTTTGTCCTGGAATTCACTATAGAAGAACCTCCAATGAGACTCCCGACGGATTTGGAGCTTATACCAGCCATGGATAGAACCTTTGGTACAGCAACGCCCCAAAGAAAAAATGGCCCCTAAAATCTCTAAGTCGAAGTGAACACGGAGAAACCCTAGCAAAGAAATCAGAGCAATCACGAAACACCAAGTGCTCTGAATAAGCAATGAAGGGTGGATATTCCAATATCTCAGAACATCCGCCAGCGGACCCGTGTATGGGATCCTCAAACCGAACTTTACGCACTGTTTGTACATTGGGACACAATCCTTAGGAGCATGACTTGCTTTGTCCTCCTCACCGGGCAACACTAGTTCAAAGTTGCTCCTGAGCAACATGTCCTTTCGGACTTCCATCAGTTTCTCTTCGGTCATCGTACTCTGTATGCTGTCTACCCCTCGCGAAGAGGAAAATCGTTTGACATTTTGTCTACAGAAAAAGTTTCTTCGAAGAAGGATTAAAAAAGAGTAATGAATAAGAATGCTGAAGTATGTGATCCTCTGACGAGCATAAATCCTTAAGAAGCGTGCAGAAGACGATTCACAGAAATCGAAACGACAAAAACCACATTAAAAAGCTTTGTGCCTTTTTTCGATAATTATTACTCATGGCGTCTCTTTACCAAGAAAGCCATGAGTCGGGGGCAAATGATGAGACATAACTCTAGACCCAATTCGGAGGGGGCGACACCAACGAGGCCCACAAGGGATAGCTATCGATCGATATTCAATATTCTATATGATTATCTATCGAAGAGCCTTACTCGTCCAGATCTCCGAACGAAAGGGTCTCAGCCGCCCCGCTTACCGAAAGAAAGTAATCTACCCGATCGAGTATACAATCACTTGTCCATCGAGCGAACACCCTCCATCAACCGAATGACCGATCGACAATCAACAGTTATAATGCTAATAAAAGAAGGTCAAAACACCCTACGGTTTTGGTATCCTGCCTAGGAACGACACCTTTAGGATCCTTCAATTAAGAAAATTATCTCTCTGAGAAATGAAAGTTCCCAAATGATAAAGATCATAATCAATTCGAAATATCGAATTCCTAACATTTCCAGATCGATTCAATAAGGAAAGTAGAGTTGAAGCATTCCAGTGGCGTACGCCTCTCGCAAATATAAGATATCTCAAAAATCTCGAAACCCGGTACACTCCCTTAATCTTACACATTGGAGCACTTTACCCGAAGGGGGCGCTCCCCCCGAGCTCTTAGTCGACTTTACATTCAAAAACCGTTTCGACTTGAGCTCAGCAAAGAAACGAGCAACACGAAACACCAAGTGCCAAAAGCAAGAAGGGTGGATATTCCAATATCTCGGAACATCCGCCGGGGGCCCTGTATGGGATCCTCAAACCGAACTTTACGCACTGTTTGTACATTGGGACACAATCCTTAGGAGCATGACTTGCTTTGTCCTCCTCACCGGGCAACACTAGTTCAAAGTTGCTCCTGAGCAACATGTCCTTTCGGACTTCCACGCAGTCCCGCCGCGAAGAGGAAAATGTTTGACATTTTGTCTACGAAAAAGTTTCTTCGAAGGATTAAAAAGAGAATGAATAAGAAGCTGAAGTATGTGATCCTCGACGAGCATAAATCCTTAAGAAGCGTGGGGGGGCGATTCAAACGAAACGACAAAACCACATTAAAAGCTTTGTGCCTTTTCGAAATTATTACTCATGGCGCTCTTTACCAAGAAAGCCATGAGTCGGGGGCAATGGAGACATAACTCTAGACCCAATCGGGGGGGGCGACACCAACGAGGCCCACAAGGGATAGCTATCGATCGATATTCAATATTCTATATGATTATCTATCGAAGAGCCTTACCGGATCTCCGACGAAAGGGTCTCGCCGCCCGCTACCGAAAGAAAGTAATCTACCCGATCGAGTATACAATCACTTGTCCATCGAGCGAACACCCTCCATCAACCGAATGACCGATCGACAATCAACAGTTATAATGCTAATAAAAGAAGGTCAAAACACCCTACGGTTTTGGTATCCTGCCTAGGAACGACACCTTTAGGATCCTTCAATTAAGAAAATTATCTCTCTGAGAAATGAAAGTTCCCAAATGATAAAGATCATAATCAATTCGAAATATCGAATTCCTAACATTTCCAGATCGATTCAATAAGGAAAGTAGAGTTGAAGCATTCCAGTGGCGTACGCCTCTCGCAAATATAAGATATCTCAAAAATCTCGAAACCCGGTACACTCCCTTAATCTTACACATTGGAGCACTTTACTCACAGGGAACTGCTCCCTCCTAGAGCTCTTAGTCTGATCTTTTACATTCAAAAACCGTTTTTACTGACTTGAGTGTCGGAATCTCTTCCACCCTCCGACGATTTTTTACAGGTTCCATACCCTGTCGACGGTAATCATTCGAGTCAACAAGAAACTGGTATATGTGAAACCGAAACCTACCTCCAACACCAATGTTAAAAAATTATCAATCCCCTCATGTTCAATGTAAATTCAGAGAGAACAAGATATATATATATATATATATATATATATATATATATATAATGTACATATAAAGCTTTAATAGAAGTTTAAGTGCCCATTCGATAGAGTTTATTTTTGACTTCTCTTCTCCTTATAAGGAAAAGTAAAAATTAAGAGTTTTTAAAAAAAAGTTAAAAATTGTTTGGTAATTTTAATTTTAAAAACAAACTTGTTTGATGATTTTTAAATAAAGTTAAAAGTAAAAAATTAAAAATTAAAAGTAAAAAGTAAAAATAAAGGAAAAAGAGAATATGAGGGTAAATGAATTTATGATATGGACATATTTGAGATTTCATATCCTTAAAGTGAGGATATAAAAAGAATAAAAAAAATAAAAAGTTAGATTAAAAAAAAAAAAGAGAAGTAAAATCTCCTCCAATGAATTTTTGCTAAAACTCTATTTTTTTCATTAAAAAAATGTTACTTTTCTTTTTTTTAGATTTTTTTAAAAATGATGTTTAATAAATTTTCTTCTTAAAAGGAGAAGATAAGTAAAAAAAAAAAAAAAAACTCTAGAGCTCTAAGTCTTTTTATTATCGGATGGTATATTTTTTTTTAAAAAAAAAGTACAATATTTGCTCACCAGGTTCTATTTTGCCCTTGGATTTTGATAGGTTGACATTAACTCACCGCTGTTTTGACCAAGGCGATGTTGGGGTATCACCAGAGATGGTGGATGTGCTGCTATCAAGATTTTATGTAGTTTTGCTATCATCATCGTCATTATTCATAGATAGTTTATTTTTATTTCTTTTCTTTTTATTATTTTTATTTTTTAATATTATCTTTTTTTTTTTATTTTTTTATTTTTATTATTTTTCTTTCTCTTATATTAATCTCTCGTACGGCTAACCCTACAATTTAGATCGAGACTCATTTTACTGTTGTATTTAGATTTTAGTTTATTTGTTTGTTCTGTTGATTTGAAATATGTTGACTTAATCTTTTATTTGAAAATTGTATGACCTCTGTAGATGCATATCCATGCTGTTCAATATTATAGTTCAAAAATTTAATATTACCATCCAAAAGTCTAATAACACCACTCAAAACTTATAATAACGTTGGCAATAATATTATAATATTTGAATAGTAATATTATTATATTTTAAAGTTATGATATAAAAGTATTATGAGGTGATTTAAACATATATAATATAAATCTAAAAATATACAGTTAGAAAAATTAAAAATTTAAATATAGGAGATTTAGTAAAATATAGTGATAAACTGTTAAAAAATTAGATATAAATTATCTGTAAAAATATGATAATTAACGGTATGTTTGAGTGTTTTGGAGAGAAAAGAAAAGATTAGTTAGGAGAGAAAATAAAATGAGAGAAAATTATAATTTTCTTTCATTTTGTTTGAGAGTTTTATAAAAGAAAAAGAAAGAAATGAAACTCATTGAGAATAAAAAATTTTACTTTCAATTTTAAAAGGATAAATTTAGTATATTTATGATATAACTTTTTTTTTTCATTTTCTCTCCACTTTTGGAAAGAAAATTTTTTATGTTAAAAATCACTCAATTTCTTTTCTTTTCTTTCCACATAAAACTCTCAAACGAAAGAAAATAACCAATTTTCTCTCAAATTTTTTTTTTTTTTAAATCTTTTCATCCAAACATACTGTAAGAGTTTAATTGTAGAGATAGATTTAGATAAATATGAGTGAGATAAAAAATTTGTATAAATTAAATTAATATATTTTTTTTAATATTTGTCTTTGTTGACGATGAATTTTAAAATTTGAGATTGAGGTCTCATTGGTCGTTCGGCTCCCAATAATTTCAAGTGGGGGTGGGCTTTGAATTGAAGTGGAAGCTGATTGGGTAAATAATGGGCGTTTGGGTTGGAAAGGGCATCTGATGTCGGATGGAGGAGCTTGGCTGGCTGCTCGCCCTAACAAATGTGGGGTCCAGTCCAATGTATTCGATTTCACAGGAGATGCAGTGAGTTGCCAACGTAGGAGTAGATAGGCTTTTACGAGAGAAGCGAATGTTCGCCACTCGTCTCAGATTTTCTCAGCTCAGTCGCGGGCTGGACTTTCCCATGATCGTGATTCACAAATACGACGTCGTATCACAAATCTCTCCAACCACCCACCCTTTAAATACACGCCCCCAATCCTGAGAGAGGGCTCACGTGCTTTCTGTGTATCCCTGTAGCCCTCTCTCTCTCTCTCTCTCTCTCATCGTCACACTTCAAATGGCGGCTGTCCCGGCTACCGCTGTTGGGTTCCAGCGTTCTCTGAACCTGTCCTTGAGGACTAATGAGGTAAGGGTGAAACCCACCTTAACTTACACTCTTCAGCAAATCTTAAAAACTGGAAACTTGGGACAAATTTTGTGCTTTTGCTATTTTTGTTTGCCCTTTGACGCTGCAGGCTTGTTCTGATTTAGATATAGATAGATCCGTTAAGAATGATTTCTTTTTTTGTCTGGAGAATTAGATCTGTGAGGGTCACTGTCCTGATTTTAAGCTTGGAATTAAAATTCCTGGTGCAACCGGTTCATTCGTGTGTGTCGGTTCTTTTCTTAGGCATTGGATTTTGTTTTGAATACTGGGCCTGTGATGTTTTCTGGGTCTGATACATGTTCTTCAGTTTTTACTCCCCATGGATGTAACTTCCTAAAAATCAAGCTGAATGGGTCTTCAAGTGTTTTTACTGCCCATGAGGTGCTTATTAAATCATTCATGGAAGTTGCTTGCTAGAAATAAATGGTGAATAATGAGTTAAGGATCAAATGGACCAAATTCTACAAGATAGTTCACATTAAAATGTTTAAAAGCTTTTGACGGATTATAAGGTATTTTGATCAATTAAAATTATTTAAGTTTGAAAGATAATGGTATGAATTTTTGGGGAAGGGTACATTTGGTTCATGTAGTATTTTTCATAACTGGTTCCTTTCTATCCAACCTAACACTAATTGCATGAAGCGGATATCAAAAGCATGACAAATGCAAAACACAGCTCTTAAGAAAGTGATCCGTGATATCTCGTCTCCCTTTATTATTATTATTTTGGGTATTGCGAGTGTGCGCGATTAGTGCTTGACATTTCCTAGTCGTTCTACTAGTCTTGTACATTCGGTGTACTATGTACTATATTATATATACCTCCACAACAGCACCAAATTCGGGCAACTGATGCTTTTTATATGTCTCTGGTAACCCTTTTTTCTGTAGGCAGCCGGAAAATGTGCAAGTTTGAGACTGGTTTCTCTAGGCTGGGCAAAGACTAAGTTCCCCTCTTTGAGAACCTCGCGCTTCCATGTTTCCTGCGCTGTAATTCAATACTTGTCTTTGTGGTCATTGCCTTTTTTTGTCTCTTTTAGATCTCTTGTACATGAAGTTAATGGTTAATGTGTGCATGTGTATATTTGGCAGGCAAAACCCGAGACAGTGCAGAAAGTTTGTGAGATTGTGAGGAAGCAGCTGGCACTGCCTCCTGAGACAGAACTGACCCCTGAATCCAAGTTTGCTGCACTTGGTGCAGATTCTCTGGACACAGTAAGCTTTCTTTCATGGCCTCACTGACTACTCCATGAGTACGCATACTAGTGCTTTGTTACCATTTGTAATATTGCCATACTTTTCCAAATACCCTTGGTATTAGCTTACACGGCGAGGGACAAATATAACCACCTTCCCTAACTTTTGGACAGGTCGAGATAGTGATGGGGCTGGAGGAAGAGTTTGGCATCAGTGTTGAAGAGGAGAGTTCACAGAACATAACCACTGTGCAGGAAGTCGCCGATTTGATTGAGAAACTTGTTCAGAAGAAGGCTGAATGATGAATCTGAATAGCCAAATGGGACCAAGTTTTGGTTGTGATCTGTGTTTGTCCCCTTTTTTGAGTCGAGAGATGGAACATTAGGCATTTGATATCTAATTTGGTTTACTTATAGGTCCATTGTTTGTGATGTCCAATTGGGCAGGATATTTGTATTGTTTGTTGGCAAGATGCGATTTAGATCAAAGTCCGCAGTCTGCATACAACATTTGGTGCTTCTATATATCATTTCATGTCATGCTTTGCTTTAGAAGGCTTAAACATGCAGCTTTTGCATACTTACGCCACCCAAAAACTTAAAGAGGATCTGTTTAAGTTCTTTATTATAGATCCTAATTAGTATAACTCACAACAAACTACTTCTAGTCTAGTCGTAAAGCTTTTTGATGAGGAATGTAGACGAAGATGAGAGAATGTGCCTCCATATCACATACTGCCCATGACCATTCGTGTACGTCCGAACCATCCCTCTGGCTAATTAGATTACTATTTGGATGAAGCATGGCATACCCTCAAGGACTGCAGATATAACTTTAGACAAAGTGTTTTTCTAGTTAGTACAAGTGTATTTTGTTCAAAAGGAGATTGGGAACCTATAAAGTTTTAATCCAAAGATTAGAGTTGGTGCAGTCTTCTTTTCTGTGGTTAAATAGATGATCTACTTTTCATACAATTACTAAATAAAAGTAATTGCTTTGATTCAAACATGCACCTTTGGAGAAAAATATCAGGTGTACCCTACTATATAAAAGCTTGCCGGTGTGAGCCTATATTTAGATGCCTTCTTCTCCCCCCCCCCCTCTTGGTCTTCTATAATGACTTTTGTTTTCTTTTATTTTACTATTAATATTTTGTTACATAGATTCAATAAGTTGAGTACCAAAAGAACAAAATTGTACATGTCAGTGCACACCAATTTCCTTTTACGTATTTTTTATCAGATGTTTATTTAAATTGATCATGAATTGATAAAAATTTATTGATATGGATTATCCGTAAGTTTTGATCCATTTAATAATGTTAGATTTCATGACTCTGTCATACAGCGGAAGCAATAATAAATAAATTTTTGAATCGTAAAAAAAATAAGTTTACGAGATATCTTAATCAGTGATGCAGAAACTCTTCGGAATCGTAGTGAACATGAACAACTCGCAGTCGGAATGATAGTCACAATAATCGAACTATCAACACGATATCACAACGTACCAACTCTTAACCCGATGATTTCATGTCGATCAGAAAGCCCTCAAGAATAACTGTTTTTCTCAACAATTAATTCTCTCTCTCAGAAAAATTATCTCTATTCTCTCCATAGAATAGTTATCTGTCATCAAAATACAATACCCAATTGTTCATCTATTGAAATTGTAACTCCCGTAGGAGTCTTTTGAGAGAATATAGGAGGGAGTGGGTAATGGGTTTAACCAACCCAATTTGAATTTCAAAAATTCAATTTTTTAACCTTTGGTAAAACTATCCCATCGTGGGCATTTACCAATATCTCTCACTTGCATACGAGGGAATTTTACTTCCGTTATAAGATCACAACTCATGCAATCCTCCATATCACCCTACAGGGTTTTCATACAGGGTTGGACGCCATGCGACTAGCGAGTATACATGCAAACAAAGACTCCTCGACACACCTGTTAAGATGATCGAGTAGTTACCGTTAATATAAAAAAAAACTCGTTGTACTCCAAATCCAAAACTAATTACATCTATCGAGCTACTTTCCTCATCGAAAATAATTCCTAGATATCGCTAGACTATGTATCCATTATTATGTTCAAATCTCTACATTGACGAACATAAGAGACCGGTCGGTGAATACAACACAATGATGCAATGTCAATTGGTCTTCCTTTTCCCAAACTCGAATCTATCGATCTCAACTCAGCTGTTTTCCTAGACCTGTCCATCAGACCTCAATTAATCTTCCAAGCCATCGGTAAACAGACTAAAGTAGAAAACACTGAATCAAAATCTCAAAAAACAGCCGAAAGTAATAAGGGCACAAAAGATCTCATCCAATGGATCTCGGATCTCACACAATGGGGTTTGGGGATAAATTTCAATTTATTGTCTCAAGTAATACAGCTCCCATTATCCCAAATCGTCTTAACACACATGGTATGAAATACGTGTCACAGTGTTATTCTCACATCTCTCAAAAGAGTATATGTCAGATTTCTCTAACACTGTACAGGTATAGAGACTCAGTCTACACGTAAGACTTTACCCAGAGATCTCAGAGAGAGTACCTCAGAGACAATATCACAAATCGCAGGTGATATCCGAGATCTCAAACCTGACTAATCACAGGCAACATGGATGTGGGTACTTCCATGTCGGTCATATTGCATATGACCTCATCTTGAACACGTATCAGGGCGACTTATGTTCTAGTAGGGCCACTCTCAAAGCCTCTTATAGTTAGAAGCAGTCTCATCCCCGCTCACTCAGAGCTGGAGGTGGTCACTCGTGTGAGAGAGTCGACCTCGCCTACCTGACATATCTATTATCACATCACAGAATATATATATGACAATAAAAGCAAGTGCATTAAATGAAAATATTACACAAAAGTGACTGAATAATGCACTATAATCATATATATAAAAAAAACAATAAGCATCAATGTCATCAATAAGTACAAACTGAGAAAAGTCAGAAGATACCCAAATCCAATGGCTCTCTATACCCTAGAAAAGAGTCTCTAGTGATGGGTTTGGTGAAGGGGTCAGCCACCATACTGTTGTCGAAATGTACTTGACGGTCACTTCACCCTTCTCGATGATGTCTCTAACATAATGGTATCTAGTGTCAATGTGTTTGGTCCTACTATAAAACTTAGGGTCTCGAGTGTAAGCGATAGTGACCTGATTATCATAATAAATCATTATTGGTCTCTCACTATCCGCTACAATCCCTAAGTCATCCAGTAGTCTCCGGAACCAAACACTCTCCTGAACTGCAACTGAGCATGCCATGAACTCAGACTCTATCGTAGATAGAGCAACACAGGTTTGCGTCTTACTGCTCCAAGAAATGGCCCCGCCATTGAGCAAGAAAACAAAACCTGATGTCGATTTACGTTTATCCAAATCACCTCCCCAGTCGGCGTCTGAATAGCCCATAAGGCGCAAATCGCTTCCTCCGTAACACAAAGAGAAGTTTACAGTTCCCTTTAGATATTGGAAAATCATTTTCACTACTCTCCAATGACCCCTTCTAGGATTTGCCTAATATTTGCTCACCAAACCAACTGCATAACAAATTTCCCTTGTTTCTTTCTAAGTTTTTGGACACATTTCCAAACTCAGGCCTTTACCTTTGGCGATCGGAGTATCTATGGGATTACAGTCACTCATCCCCAAACGCTCGAGAATTTTCCTAATGCAGGTCTCTTGTAAAAGAGCTAACGTTTTTCTCGAGCGATCCCTTTGGATCTGAACTCCGATGATGAACTCAGCTTCACCCATGTCTTTCATGTCAAAACTGGATGACAACCCCGCTTTGATGGTTATTAAATACTGAATGTCATTCCCGGCTAACATTATGTCATCCACATACAACGACAGGATCACAAAAGAATTATCGGACCGAATTAGATAGACACAATGATCCTCCTCGACCATCGTAAAACCGTAAGATATTACCTCCTCGTGAAATCTTAGGTACCACCGCCTGGATGACTGCTTTAGGCCATATATCAACTTCCGAAGTCGACAGACCTTATTCTCCTGACCTAATAGAACGAACCCCAGGGGCTGTTCCATCTAGATCTCCTCATCCAGGCTCTCATTAAAGAAAGCGGTCTTAACGTCCATCTGATGTAACTCTAGATCCATACTAATGATAATCGTCAAAAGTAAACAGATCGAAACAAACTTAACTACTGGGGAGAAAGTCTCTACGTAGTCAATGCCCTTAGTCTGCATGTAACCCTTGGCTACCAGACGGGTCTTGTACCTCTGAATCGATCCCTCGGCCTTTCTTTTAATTTTGAGAACCCACTTGTTTCCAATAGCCTTTCTATCCTCAGGTAGGTCAACTAACTCCTAGACATCGTTAACTCTCATTGATTCCATTTCCTCCTGCATGGCCTTTAACCATTGGTCCTTTGCTGAACCCTCAAGAGCATCATGTACAGTCCTTAGCTCTTCATCATCCTCGGGAGTCACGATGAGGATCTCATCCTCAATCGGGAAACGACGACGAGGCACTTGTCCTCGACTACTCCTACGAGGAGAGAGAGCCTCCACATCTTCAGATAGACCGCTCCTACTAGGACCAAGATCCATAATCGGCTCTTAAGTCCCGCCACTGGGTTCGGCTGAGCTACTAGGCTCATTCATCTCATAGAAGGTGAAGTCTCGATCGATTTCTCATCTCTTAGGGAAATCGCTCTCGAGAAAAGTAGCATCACGAGATTCTATCTTAGTGACAGTGTCGTCCGTATGTTCTTCTAGGAACACATATTCCTTGGAGTGTTCAGAGTATCTAATAAAGATACACTTCTTTTCTCGCGGGCTTAACTTGCCGTACTGATGCGAGGAATCATGAACATACGTGGCGCAACCCCATGACCTCAAATGGCTAAGGTCAGGTTGTCTCTCTATCCAAAGCTCGTATGGGGTGCTGATTACAGATTTCATCGGAACATGATTGAGGACGTAGGCGACAGTTAACAATGCATCCCCCCAATGGGAGATAGGTAAATTGACTTGTGTTATCATCGACCTCACCATCTCCAACAGAGTCCTATTTTTTCTCTCGGCTACTCCGTTCTGCTGAGGAGTAGCAGGAATAGTCAACTGTCTAGTAATGCATCTATCGAAATAGAGCTCTTTGAACTGTTCAGACAGATACTCGCGCCCCCGATCGGTTATAAGAGTTTTCACCCTCAAATCTAGCTGATTTTCAACCTCGCTGATAAACCTCATAAAGCACTCTAGTACTTCAGACTTGTGCGAGATCAGGTAAACGTAACCGAAACGCGTGTAGTCGTCTATAAACGTAATAAAGTACGTGGCTCCGTTTCGGGCTCTTACATTCATAGGTCCGCAAATGTCGGAATGAACCAATTGCAATGGAGTTCCAGCTCTCATTGTTTTCCCAAATGGTTTTCTAGTAGCTTTGCCCGCAAGGCAAAACCATACATGGCAACTGGACCTTGGTTAGCGGGCCCAATAACTCTTGCCCTATGTAGCCAAGCCTACTATACCATACATTCACATCATCCACTACACTATTAGATGCAAAAGCAATAGTAGAAGAAGAATAAATCTCATAGAAAGAAATCATGTCCAGTACATAAAGTCCCTCATGGATTAAACTGGAATAAATCAAATAACTGTCATGTGTAATAGAAACTCTAGAGTTTCCCAACGAAACAGAACATCCTAGCAAATCCAAATATCAGACAGATACAAGATTCCGCCTAATCTCAGAAGCATACAATACGTCATGAAGATATAAGACTTGGTCACTTCGCAACAACAGCTTGCAAGTGTCAATCCCTTTCACTTCTATAAATGCTCCATTCCTCACGTACAGCCTCCTCACCTGAGGACTCAAAAGGCAAAACTCTATGTATGTGCTCCTGTCCCGAGTTACATGGTCAGTGGCTTCTAAGTTTACAATCCACAAATGAGAAGAGTTAGCGAGCATCACACTAGATGACATGTAACTCAAACCATGTAAAGAAGAAGGACATACCTTTCGCTTGCCATACTCGCGTGTGAAATGGCCAAACTTACCACAAACGTAGCATTGGACTTTGCTCTTATCGAGCTCCTTCTTCTAGCACTTCTGTCATTTGTCGTCGGTCTTGGCAGGTTACTTCTTCTTGCCTTGGCCCTTGGCCTTCTTCTTATGCTTACGCCACTTGTGCTTTACTAATCGGGAGCCCTTACTCGACTCCGCAATATTAGCATGAGCAGAAGAAAACCTAGCCACCTCCTGATGATCCTCCTCGAGCTCACAGTGCCTATTAATGTCCATGAAAGTACGAATACTATCAGTGTGTGTGAGATAAGTCTTAACCACATCCCAGGAGTCAGGCAAGGACTGGATCACACCCAGTACTTGAAACTCATCAGACATCGGGTCCTCTATATTCTTCATAGAGGCGATCATACTCGACATATGCATTAAATGCTGCTTCATAGTATGATTGGGCATCTTCTTATACGTGATGAATTTATAGGTCAGCATCCTCAACTTAGGAGCTAACGGGGCGCCATAGTGCTCTCTCAGAGCATGCCAGATCAGAGCATGCCAGATCGACTGTGCAGTAGAATACTGCTCGTAGATGGGAATCAGCTTATCGTGCATGCTGCTAAGAAAGATCACCCTCGCTTGGCCATCCTTCTTCTTCCAAGCACGGTACACCTCCTGATCCCGTCGTGGTTATGCCGTGGTACGCTCCCCAGGGTCCACAATCTCGTTCTTAAAAACTTTCCCGAGCTCTTGTTCTTCGAAGACAAACTGAACCTTCCGGAGCCAAATATCATAGGTGTCACCGTTCAACTTATTTCCTTTTACGAGATAGAGAATGATAGTTTTCGTTGCAGCCATATCACTGTCACACAGAAAAAGAGACATTAGTGACAAATTGATATTTAAATTCACAATTTTTTGTGCCCTACGAATCACAAAAACCAAAATGACTAGAGTATAAACCCCAAGACGAGCGTATGAGTCAACAGACACCATACACCACAATTCGGGATTACATCTCACCATTCGGAATAGGATTCGGTACATAAAAACTCAAAATTAGTCACTTTTTATCATAAAACCCTCAAAAAAATAGAAAAATCCAATTTTAGGACAGCCTACGCGCCGCCGAGAGGGTTCACGCATCGCCAGACCCCCGAAGGCGCGTCCCGTGTGCTCTCACACGCTGGGGAGGCGCTTGGGCACATGTAGGACGAATAGCACGTCAAGCACTCGCCTGCACGAGCCCTTTGGGCGTCGGTGCATGCGCCGGATGCGCGGGCGCACGGGCGACGCACCTGCACACGCGCGGCTCGCTTCTCCGGATTGGATCCAGACGCGGGCGCGGGTCGGAACCCGGAACCCGGTCCAGATCCCGGGCGCGGGTCGGGTCTGAACCCAAGTCGGTCCAGACCCGGTCTGGACCTGGCATCTCACGCGCCTTCGCACGTGATATGCATGCGCCCACGCCCTGTCCATGAATGCGCCTCCCCGCGCGTGTTGTGCACGCACCTCACTGTCGGGCTTCATCTTCGCCCGAATCGCTCTGTAACTTGGTTTTTCGACCCGTTTCCGGAAACCTCACATTCCGGTATCAACAACATGCAATATATATATATCAAAATATAGATCTAGCTGACACAAATATAGATCTACCAATTTCATGCACTGATTTGACATAAAACTCACCAAATCTGGGGTTGAACTGTTCGGTCACTATTCACGAATGAATGCTTCAACCGGAATTTTCTTGGACTAAACATGCTCAGAAAATTATAAAAAAAATTATATTCGTGTTCTACGTGAGTTGGGTAACACAGTGGTATAATTGGATTCACGAAATTCATTCGTGATCCGAATCCTAAATTTTATACCTTATATTTTTATACCCAAATATAATTCTGAAAAATTATTTAAAAATATTTCAAACATACTCTGATATTAATGTTAGATTTCGTGACTTTATCACGCAGCGGAAGCAATAATAAATTATAATTTATGGGTGTCGGGTCGGGTCGCCCATGTGGGTTTGACCCTAACCCAACTCTCTCCCATATTTGAAATTCAAAGGGAAAAGGGAGGGAGTAGTTTTTCACTAGAAAACCAACTCCCACTCCCCTTGGCAACCACCCCTTGGTTTTGAATTTCAAAAATATAGTGAAAGAGGTTATTATACATAATGTAAAATAACCAACGTACATGAACAATTGAAGGGAGAAAGAATACACCAAATGGGGTATTTTTTTCTTAGACAAAGACAATGGATCTACACCATATACTGTTACAATCAAAGACTCTTGGATTGTGAAAACAAAGGAGATTGATCCATTCATGACGTTTTTCGGATCCGTACATCAAAACGGTTAGTGATTCGACCCTAGATATTAGGACATCAAATATTTATTTCGCTGTAATTTGTATCAAAGTATGCTTTCATTGGTATCAGAGCATGATTTAGGGTGTTTCCTAATTTTTTTGATGTAAATTCGAGTTCCATTTTTCTTTAAAAAATTGAAAATAGTAACTTTGAATATTGACCACGAGATGCTTTGAAATTTGAAAGGTAGAGTACTCATGATGTTAGGAATTGATCTGCAAAGTTTCATGCATGGCTGTTGTAACGCTGACTCTGCGGTGTCGTACTTTTGTACTCCCGTTCCTGAATTTAATAAAACATTCCTCAGTTTATTATATAGAGAGAAAATTTTTATTTATATTGATATTTGATTTTTGGATTTTTAATTCAAATTTTTGGTATATTAAAAGTATCCGTACTTCTGATTCGTAATGTGAAGATATATTTTTCATTTATTAATTTAATTATTTATTTCCTCATTTATTTATTTATAAATCTATTCTTAAAAACATATAATACTAATAATAATAATAATAATAATAATAATAATAATGATAATGATAAAAAAGAGAGAAAATAATCGAATTAGGGCTTAAAGCCCTAATTCCCTTCTCTCTTTCCCCTCTCCTCTTTCTCTCCCCGCCTCTTCGTCTTCTCCCCCTCGCGCCTCCGCCTTGCTATCGCCGCTGCCCTCCTCTGCCGCAGACGGCCGTCAACCACCACCCAACCACCGATCAACTCTCTCCCTCTCCTTCCCTTCTCGGTTCTCCGCCATATTCCGCCGCCCCCTTCCACCACCCACGACCGGCCGATCATCTCCCTCCCTTTCGGTTCTCTATCTCTACTCCGGTTCTCTCTCTACCTCACTATTTCTCTCCCTCTCTCTCTCCCTCCTTCCCTCTCCCTCCCTGCCCACGCGACAGTTCCTCTCCCGCGCGCGCGACTGCGGCCTCTTCCTTCCTTCTAGCACGCGCGACGGCTCCCCTGCGCGTGCGACTGCAGCGCACGATAGCCCTGCACGCTCGACTGCAGTGCGCGACAGCTCCCTCGCGCGCGGCTACAGTGCTGCTTCCCCTGCTCGCGCACTCGTTCGCCTTGTTTCCTTTCAGCCGAGAGCGCTCCTGCAATCTTTGTAGGAGCCCCAAACTGGCAGCAACAAGAAGCCTCAGAAACCCTAGGCCGCGATGGTTTCCTACGATCCCATTCTGCGTAGGTAAGGGCTGGTTTTTTATTAATAGCCCTAGGGTTTGATCTCTAAGTAATTTAGCCTAAGTATTAAAATACGTCAGTTTGGAATACTGCAGGTTTTGGATTGAACGAAGTGCATTCGGAAGTTAAATCTATGAATCGAGAAACCCTAGGTAAGGAGATTTCTGATCTTTTCAGTAATTGAATAAATTTAGAGTTAATTTATGGTGAAAAAGTCTTATATACGTTTAGGAACTTTGTTCGATTGGAATAGAATGTAATTTCGGAAATGCTATGTTTGAATGTTAGGGTTAAGTTTAAAAGTTTACGCGAATTAGGCTGCTTAGTGTGAAAGAAATATATTAGAAGATAAAGGATTCATATTTGTTTAAATTGAATGGTTTTCATTAGAGTTTAATTTGAAATATGCATGAAATCATTTTGGGATCAGAGATGGAATGAAATATGCCGTGAAATGAAGTATATTGTTGTATTTCATGTCTTTCCTAGGTTGTTTTGAGTTGTTAAATTTCATAATGGTAGGTATATGAAGGATAACTTAAAAATTTGGGACTTGAGCTTAACGATCGATGTAGTCTTTTCCATTATAAGTTGTCTTGCATATAGGAAATCAAAATACAATTTTCGTATTATGAAAATAGGCTTCAATACCTTTAAAATGACTTATGGTTTGAAGAAATCGGATAGAAATTTAAAAGTGTATGATTTTTCAAAATTTTTTTCATCTTGTAGGAAATTTATTTATTTTAGTTTGGTTTTCATTTTGAACGGTTTTAGACTTGAATTTAGATTTAGTTTTGATTTCGTTATTATTTATAAATGAAATGAAATTGATTATATTGGAGTACATTTATAAATTGAAGAATTTAGGGTTTGTACGAACTTAAGGAAAATGATAAACCATGAAAATAGTCAAAAAATTGATAAAATTTGTGATGATTTGATGTAGGTTGGCTTTCTTGGAGACTCCAGGAGTCGAGTTTGTTTTGGTTGTGGAAATAGGGAGTGACCACCCTCCCTAGAAAGTGAGTGAAACTACGACATCTACTATTGATTGACAAATCATATTTTACCGATTTCTAAACGACATGATTTCTATACGCGTGAAAATTTAAACTTTTGGATTTTGATATGTATTTATATACATATTTTTGTGACCATTGGAGTATCCCAACTGCTGATTTTATTAATATGCATCCATGAGTTTGATAACCGGATATTGTGCCACCCTTTTGATATATTGACATGTTTTAATATTTCCACTTGCATTGACACATGGTTTTGAATGGATTTATACGTACCATTTGGGCTGTATGCCCAGCCGATATTATGATACGATGCATCCCGGCTGACGTGGTGATGAGATGCTTGGGGTCACGTGCCCGGCTGACTTGATATTGTTCCGTAGCTACGATAGACATTTGGTAGCAGCACCCCTTATGCCAGGATACTCTTCGGCCGGAGGTATCTGCCAAATTGTCATGTGTATGGTTGTCCCAGGTTGAACCCTCATCGGGGGAGGACGTGAGTTTTACCTCTGTCTAACACTGGGCGGGGGGCATCATACACAGCCGACTATTTATATGTATATTATCATTATTATTATTTACATGCTAGTTGGAGTAGCCTGTGGCCAACGTTGGAATAGAGAGCCATTATTTGATATTTGTATTGTGAAAACCCCCAATGCGCCCGTTCTTGGTCGAGGTAGACCATTGTCGGGGTTGTTTATTCGGCTGCTCTACTCATGTGATTTGATACATTGATAGATGCATATGTTATTTTCTGATGTGTGCCTTGAGATATGTTAAAATTGCACGTTGTTTTTGTATATCTGATATTATATTACATGCTTTGACACTCTAAGTTCATACTTTATATTGATAGCACGATGTCAATCCCCTCATTTACTGAGTATCCTCCCATAGATACTCACCCCTCTTTGTTCCTCCCTCAGACATGATTGTTGTATTAGAGCGACGTTTCAGACTTTGGAGGTTTCGGTTGATCATTGGCGGGTTTGATTCTTCTTGACGGTGAGATTTAAGTTTAATTTGAAATTCAAATTACTCACTTTATTTCGAATATGCGAGGTCTTGATATTGAGGTCCGTAGTTAACCGTGTACATTTTTATGGGATGACTGTAATAATTATGGATATTGTTTTGAAACTCTCATATTATACTTGCATTGAGGCGTTTGTAAACATTTAAACTCTCTACTTAGGAAATTATTGTATATTATATAAAAGTCTAGGTCCACTCATTGTGACGGCTGTCCATGCTCTAGTGGGCATGACAGTAGAGATCTGTGGGTAGAACTGTTGGGGATTTATTTAGCCTTGCGTTGTCTGGATGTCGATTGTGGAATTTTGAATTATACAAGTTTATTTGTACATGGGAGACCTCTAATTTATGGGGAGATTCTGTCCGATTTTCTGTAAAAATACAGTCAGCATTCAGGATAACGGACGGCTGTTCACGATCTCGGTTCGAGGCGTGACAACCGTAATGTATTTTTGAAGAATCCCTAGCCGAGACTTATTGATGGAAAAATCTCCTTAGATAATGTGTTTCATGAAAAGAAAAATACATGATTCAATTCCTTATTAAAAATCCTTTCCAGCCATATAAATAACAAAAAAAAAAAATGGTTTAGAAATGAGGGAGAAATCAGGTCTGAAAAATTCTGGTCGAGTTTAGTATTTTTCTGGGTTTAGGAAGACGATGAACAATGCAGAAAACCAATCCCACTCTCGGGCAGTGGGTTGTGAAGCCCAAACGCTAAGATCCAGACCTCAGATCGGAAAACTGAGGGCACCATTAGATTCAGAGACCCAAAAAATGAGGGGGTAGGCAAATTCCGGTGGCAAGATTCAGCCGGGAAGGCGACGCGTGGGCGGGTCACCCACTCGCCTGCCACTTTGGGTGGCGCGTGAGGAGCCCTCTCAGGCCGGAATTTTTTCCAAAATTTTAAAATTTTTTTTTTGGATTTTTCTATAATTTTAAATTAATTTTTCTGGACTGAAAATTATTTTCTATTGATTTTAAGTTTATTAAATATTTGAAAATTACAGAAAAATCAATTAATGGCTGAGAAAAATTTCTGAAAATTTCTTATATGTTTGGAAAAATATTTTTTTTTGCTTCTGCCTACCTGAAGTAAATTTTGTAATACCTATTTGATTTTGTACTCTTTGATTTACGTATGAAAAATTCATTTTTTCGATATAAATCTTTTGATTAATGAGTATAAATAATTGTGGATGGTGTTTTAAATTTTTTTTTTGATTGGCTTCGTGTCCAATCTAATATTTATCCCATTTTAGGAATATGGTGAGAATCAGACGTACCCTTGTACCTCTCTGAGGGAGATGTAGAGACGAGAGGACCCTGAAACGTTTGACAAAGCTGTATATGATTTTGCATTATAAGATGTAAGTAACGCGCACTTTGCCATAACATCTGTGGGTTATGAGTCGAAAAAGTTATAAATTTTGGCGTTTGGGTCACTGGTTCGGAGGCAACGAAGCCGAGATTAAGATTATAAGGAATTCCCTCCCTGATCATTTGGTTGGAATGGCCGACAAGATAATGGAGGATAATAAGTGGCTCTACCTCAAGGATTTCAGACTAAAACTGTTTAGGATGTGGAGAGTTAGGGAGATAGAGATTAAAATGAAAAGGTTGTTGTCTCTAAAGGTTAATGGCTCTGCACCCCAAGCTGTTAGGAGATTCACTCCGAGAGATAGACTTTCAGTTGGAATGATCAATATGGTTACTCGCATGTATATGGAAGATAAGAAAGAAAATAAAAAAGAAATTTGATTATATATTTTATTTTTCTTTTCTTTGATGCATAGTTATATACTGTGATGAGAACAATGCCATGAACATGTGATGTAATGTTTCTCTTTTTAAATATATATCAAGAATGTGCATATTTATATATTTATACGAGCATGTGAAGAGATATGTTCTAAATTCGCATGATTTTAGTAGGAGTTTTTAGGTTAGTAGAATTTGAGTAATTCTCACCTCAGACTTAAAATGATTTTTGTTACTTCGAAATCAAATTTATGATAATCAAACATTTGGATGATGGATGATGATTGGAAACTTAGTGATCTTTCGAGTCTACACCTTATGTTTGTTTATGATCAATTTATTGGATTTTAAGTACAAAATTATGTGATTGAATGAGCGTGAATACTTATAATTACCTATCTCTGAAAACCCAAACCATGGCATCGAAATCAATTATAGCAGAGTTAAATAAAGGTGATAAGTTTAATGACGACAATTATGACATTTGGTACCATAAGATATGGTATGTGTTGGAAGAGCAAGATGCCTTAGAGGGTATCAACCATATCATGCAAGACCCTGGAAATGGAAACACTGCTCAACATAGGAGAGATCAAGAAGCTTACCAAGCGTGGAAGAAAAAAAATTCCACTGCACGTGGCATCCTGGTTAGTTCTGTCGTTGATGATCTCATACATGAATGTGAGCAATTCCCTACTACTCATGACATATGGGTGTACCTCAGAGAGAAGTATGGAGGTACCAGTGTGACCCGTCTGAGATAGTTGACTATTAAGTTTGACACGTACAAAAAGAAAAATGATGATAGTATCAAACAACATTTGAGAACTATGTCAAACATGATAAGGGAATTGAAAACGACTGGTCACATTCTCTCTGATGAACAGCAAGTTCAGGCTTTGATCCGATCCCTTCCAGACCAGTGGGAGCATCTGAAAGTGAATCTGACTCACAATGATAGCATCAAGACTTTCTCTGATGCTGTTCGCCACGTAGAACTCGAGGATGAGCGGATTGGTGCTGCGAGATCGATTTCTAATGCCTTTGTAGCTAAATTTAGTTCCCAGAAGGTTTCGGGCTTTAAGCAAAAGCGGAACAAAAACAAAGGTAAGAAAGGGAAAGATGATGATGGAGGGTCTAAGAAGAACAACTCCAACCGCAAGAACAAGCGTAAGCGATTTTGGAAGAAAAATGACAAGAGTAAGATGAAGTGCTACAATTGCAAAGCTCTTGGTCATTTCGCTCGAGAATGCCTTGAGCTGAAAAAGGTAGCACCTCATGACGCTTATGTGTCTATTGTAAATGTCTCTAGTACTGTTTTACTTTCTGAATCTTATCCTGTGTGGATTATAGACTCAGGAGCAACAGACCATGTGACAAAGGATAGGGAAGCGTTCGTGGATTTTCGTCGAATTCCTCGTGGTACAAGATGGATATATGTGGGGAACAATACGAGAGTTGAGGTTAGAGGGATTGATATTTGTAAGCTTGAGCTACGAAGTGGCCGAACCCTAATCCTGCACGATGTTCTTTTTACACCGGAGATTCGACGAAACTTAGTTTCTGTTATTGTTCTTCTTAGGTTAGGATATGACTTGAACTTTTCTAGAAATAGGGTTTGTATCAATTACAATGGTGTGTACTATGGATCTGGATATCTCTTTGATGACTTTTTAATCTTGGATTGTGACAAACGAATGTTTAACTGCTATGTAGATCGTTATGCATCGTTAAATATTTGTTCTTTTAGTGATGCTAATGTGAATGAAAAAGAATGACATGCTAGACTTGGTCACATAAGGCAAGACAGGATGAATCGACTAGTGAGAGCAGGACTATTGGGTTCACTCACCAAAGTTGATTTACCAACTTGTGAATATTGTCTTGCCGGGAAGATAACTCGAAAACCATTTGGAAAAGCCGTGAGGGCTGTTCTTCCATTACAATTGGTTTATTCTGACATTTGTGGTCCAATAAATATGAAGGCTAGGCATGGAGCGTCATATTTCATTACTTTTATTGATGATTTCACGCGTTTTAGTCATGTCTATTTGATTGCTCACAAGTCTGAAGCACTTTAGTGCTTTCGACGTTATATGAATGAAGTGGAGAATCAAATGGGTAGAACGATTAAAGCCTTAAGGACAGATCGAGGGCGTGAATATCTATCGGATCAGTTCAATGATCTATGTAATGAAAAGGGAATAATTAGACAATTGACTATTCTCCACACACCTCAACAGAATGGTGTTGCTGAGAGGAGGAATAGGACATTGTTGGATATGACGAGATCTATGATGGCGCAGGCTAACTTGCCAATTTCCTTTTGGGGAGATGTATTGTTAACTGTGACCTATATCTTAAATAGAGTGTCTTCAAAAACAGTACCCACAACACCGTATGAACTTTGGACTAGTAGGAAACCAAGTCTGACCGGTCTTAGACCTTGGGGATCGGCAGCATATGTTCATGACCCTTCCAGTAAATTTGGAAAGTTTGGTCCCCGGGGGAAGAAATGTATCTTTATTAGATATTCTCATCGGTCAAAAGGTTATGTGTTCATCGGTGAACGGGAAAATGGTACTGTAACTAAAATTGAATCACGAAATATAATCTTTTTGGAGAATTATTTTCCTAATAGAGGAGATATAGCACAAGGGGAACATTAGTTTGAATTAAATAATTCAGACGATGGAGCTATACCTGATGTATCATTGGAACAACAACAAATTGAATCCCAAGATGACTCCAGTGGGAGGGACTCAAGTTCCAATGATCTACCCGAATCATCGGTTCGAAAAAGTGCTAGGAAAGGTATGCCGAAACGTTATTACGAGATTGAAGGGCATGCCTTTATCATTTCTCCACAGGATGTAGATGAGCCTAAAGATCTATATGAGGCTCTATCTTGTCCTACAAAAGAAGAGTGGATGAATGTAATGGAGGAAGAAATAGATTCGATGAAATCTAACCATATTTGGGAACTGGTTGATCTTCCTCGTGGGCACAAAGCTATTGGGAACAAGTGGGTTCTCAAGATTAAACGAATTGCTGATAGATCAATTGAGAGGTATAAAGTTCGATTGGTGGCAAAAGGTTATACCCAACAGGAGGGTATTGATTATGAGGAAACATTTTCTCCAGTGATGAGAATTGTCTCTATTTGTCTGTTGCTGGCTATAGTAGCCAATTTGGATTTAGAATTACACCAAATGGAGTTGAAGACTGCTTTTCTCAATGGGGAACTTGAGGAAGAAATCTATATGGAACAACCTTTAGGTTTCATAGTCGAATACCAAGAAAACAAAGTTTGTAAATTTAAGAGATCAATTTATGGCCTCAAACAGTTTTCGAGGCAATGATATTTGAGATTTCACAGAGCTGTAATCTCTAACGGCTTCATAATGATAGACGAAGACCATTGTGTTTACGTGAAAACGTCCAATAACAAATTTGTAATTCTATCTCTATATGTCGATGACATATTATTGGCCGGAAACAATATAGAGTATGTCCTAAGTATCAAAGATTGGTTGTCATCTAATTTTGAGATGAAGGACATGGGTGAAGCAGATTACATACTAGGTGTTAAGATCCATAGAGATCGCTCTAAGAGATTATTAGCAATGTCTCAAGAATCTTATATGAAAAAGATTCTGAAACGATTTAGAATGGATAACTGCAAACCCATTGATACTCCTGTGACAAAATGTGAAAATTTAAGCCTAGAAATGTGCCCTAAATCACCCAAAGAGAAAGAAGAGATATCAAAAGTGCCTTATTCCAGCGCTGTTGGGAGTCTGATGTACGCTATGATGTGTACACGGCCTGACATCTGCTATGCCGTGGGTTGGTGAGCAGGTATCAATCGAATCCAGAAAAAGGTTACTGGACAGCTGTAAAGAGGATTTTAAGATAACTGAAAGGAACTGCGAATTATTCCCTTTGTTATCAAGGAAATGACTTGTTATTGAGCGGATACACAGATGCTGATTGGAGTGGTGACTCAGATGAACGTAAATCCACCTCAGGTTATGTTTTCTTGCTAAATAATGACGCCGTCTCTTAGAGAAGCAAGAAACAAACATGTGTATCACTGTCTACGATGGAAGCTGAGTTTGTAGCTTGTGCTTCTGCAGTTCAGGAGTGTGTTTGGTTAAAACGATTTTTACAACATTTGGGGATCGTAAGCGATACAGTGGGAGCTGTGATAATTTATTGTGATAGTCAATCAACTATTGCTTACACGAAAGATCCCAAATATCATGGGAGAAGCAAACACAATGATACGAAATTCAACTTTATTCGAGACATTGTTGAAAAGAGAGAGATGATATTGAAGTATTTATCTACGCATTTAATAGTGGCTGATCCATTCACGAAAGCGATACCTAGAGATGTATTTTTGAAACATATAAAATCTCTAGGATTGCGTACAGTGTAATTGTATTTGTGTATACAATGAACGTGATGTAATGCTCATTATTATATGACATTTGAATTTATTTGCATTTGCGAGTTCTTATGTCTTGAGTAAAAAGTATATCGGACAAGTTTGGAAGATTGGCTTTCTCACACAAGCAATTGCCTCTAATATCTGTGTGATATGTAGAGATGAGGCAATGTTAATTTTGGATAATTAACAAAAATTAGCCGCCTTAGTACAGAACTAAGATGAGATCATCCTTTATATTATTTTCTTGATAATCGAAATGGATTTCCCACAATCCATTACACTTGTCTAGAAGACAGGTGTGGTTCTCTCTTGAAAGAGTGATTTTTTTTTGGAGGATTTATAAGAAGAGAGAATCAAGTCAGTGTCGTGATACACTTGGACTAAGACCTGTAAGATGCATTAATTTTGGAATAAGACATACGTTTCTATTTGAATAGAAAAGGCATCATAGCACATGTTTTCATACCACGTGTGCATTTGTGACCCTATGGGTAATGAGTTTGTTGAAATCACTCTATACTTCATTCTGTGAGATCCAGATGTTTGCGATTAACCTCATTAAATACCCTTATGACTTTTATCTGTTTTTTGAGATTTTATTTTAGTGATGCTACTTTAGCGTGTCATCAAGAAACCATGATTGATTCAGTTTTGCGGTTCATCTCGAGGAAAACAGCTATGGTGAGGTGGATAGATAATAGTGTGAAAGGAAGACTATCTTAAAGCTGACACGTCATTTGTATTCATAGACTGACCAGTTATGTTTTTTAACTTGAAGTTCTGAAACATAATTGTGAATGCATAGTTGAGATGAGTCAAATATGCTCTTGTTTATATAGAGGGATGAAAGGTACGTTGACTCCAAGTGTAGCAAAAGAGGTCTGGGGTATAGCGAGACTTGATGTTCTCATTGTATTAGATCTTGAGTTGCTACATATCCTTAACCGGTGTATAGCCATGAGCTCTCGATGTACTCGCTGATCACACGATCAATTTGTCTGTATGAAATCGATGATATATGGAAGTGATTGGGCTAAATGTAGGTCTAACCCTTATGTGCGAGTGGGAGATGTAAGTTATGGGTGTCGGGTCGGGTCGTCCATGTGGGTTTGACCCTAATCCAACTCTCTCCCATATTTGAAATTCAAAGGGAAAAGGGAGGGAGTAGTTTTTCACTAGAAAACCAACTCTCACTCCCCTTGACAACCACCCCTTGGTACATGAACAATTGAGGGGAGAAATAATACACCAAAGGGGGTATTTTTTTTTCTTAGACAAAGACAATAGATCTACACCATATACTGTTACAATCAAAGACTCTTGGATTGTGAAAATAAAGGAGATTGATCCATTCGTAACGTTATTCAGATCCGTACATCAAAAGGGTTAGTGATTTGATCCTAGATCTTGGAACATCAAATATTTATTTCACTGTAATTTGCATCAAAATATGCTTTCATAAATAAATTTCAGAATCGTAAAAAAAATGAGTTTGCGATATATCTCAATCGGTGATGCAGAAAATCTTCAGAATCGCAAACTCTGAATACGAATAACTCGCAGTCGGGATGATAGCCACAATAATCGAACTATCAACACGATGTCACAACGTACCAACCCTTAACCTGGTGATTTTACGTCGATCGAAAAACCTTCAAGAATAATTATTCTTCTCAACAATTAATTCTCTCTCTCAGAAAAATTATCTCTATTCTCTCCGTAGAATAGTTATCTGTCATCAAAATATAATACCCAATTGTTCATCTATTGAAATTGTAACTCTTTGAGAGAATATAAGAGGGACTAGGTAATGGGTTTAATTGACCCAATTTGAATTTCAAAAATTCAATTTTTTTTTTCTTTGGTAAAAATGCCCCATCGTGGACATTTACCGATAAATACTTTACTCATTTGGTCAATGCAGCATTAGTTAAATATTTTTTACAAAATTAAATTTCTTTAAACTAGATAGAAAAATGTATTTGATAACTACAATTATATTGAAAGTCCCGACTAATATTTTCTCAAATGAAGCATCTGAGAGATCCATGTCCATGCTTGTGTTTGTAAAAAGAAAACAGACCTACGATCAACTCTGCCGCGTGACAAACAGAAATACTCACCGCCATACTACAACTGACTCTGCCCCCGATGAATTGTAATACTAATTCAATGGTTTGCTTATTTCCTTCTGCATCTCATTGCCTTCATGAAAAGTTCTAGGGAGAAAAGCCCAAAACTCCCCCCTGGGGGGGGGGGGAGAGGATAACAATTATGCCGTCTAAATGCGAATAAATTTCGTTCTATGTTTTTAAAGAAAAATTGTCCGAATTCCTCAGGTAGAGGTTAGGATTTAAAAGTGGTACATAGAGAGAAGCTAAAATGGTAGTGGAAAGTATGTTTTTAAAGAATTGGAACAAGTTGGGAGCAGTGTAGGAAGCAGCCCAGGAGGAAGTTAAATGGAGGGGTTGTGGAGTGGGTTGGGAAGGGTCTCAAGTTTTGTTTAGACGAGTTTGTGTTGGATTGGGTTAAATTTGTTTTTCCTTTGGGTTTAAGTGTTAAATAAATAAAAAAAACCATGATTGGACTTTAGAAGTTCCACTAATATTACAAATATGATCACTTTTTCTCTCTTTTTTTTTTTTTTTTTAGATTTGATTTATCACTTGATTTATAGAGTTTAATTCTGATTAATTTGGATCAAGTTGAGTCGTTGAAATTTCCTTGCACGGATAAAGCTCTTCCCAACCCTGTGTGTGTGTGTGTGGGGAAGTGGCCAACACCATCATTTACATGGTTATTACTATAATTGATCTGGCATTTCTGGGGTTGCAATGTTATGCAATGCAATGGTTGCATCCTTGGGTTTTGAATTAAAATGGACCAACCCATTTTCCAAATCTTGCAGAAGACAGACGACAGATCCACCCCTCACATGCCCTGCACTGCATCATTGATCTTCGAATCAAGTTGAGATAATGTATTACCAATTAAATAACACCCCCAGACCCACCCCCTAACTTAAATAACTATGAATTAAAACAACCCCCACACGCAATATTATATGTTTCCTAATAATAAATTCTCTTCTCATTGGATTTAAATTCTTTGAATTTCTTCCCCCTCAAAAATAATTACAAATTTGTTCAAAAAAATTAATATAATTTTAATAAAATGTTCAATGATACAAAAATTTTTACATTTTTTTTTTAAACCAAAAATCATTGATTCTTTTGTATTTGCTGCTATTGAGGTCAAGAAGTATATAGGTTAGAAACGAGTCATCATTTAGAGAGAGAGAGAAGACTCCGTAAACGCAGACGGTGAGAGGGTCTATTCTCTTTCGTCGTCTTCAACTTGTTCCCAATAATCTCGTTTTAGACAAAAAAAAAAAACAAAACACCAACCCAACCCACACACAAATCTAGCTCAACACAATAATTTCGATGCCCTCTTTTCTTTCTTTTTTAATTATTTAAAACAGTAAGAGGGAAAAATGGATCGGAGACGAACCGCAAGTCCTGTTTATTCGCGGCAGTGGAGCAGCGGTTCGAATAGTACTGCATCGTCTTCCCCGGCTATGTCTCCCGCTCATCCTCACTCCCGATTGTCCGCCGCTGGTGCTGGTGGTCTCTCCTCCATCAAGCGCTCTCAGAACGTTGCCGCTAAGGCTGCGGCTCAGCGACTTGCTCAGGTCATGGCTTCTCAGACTGCCGACAACGACGACGACGACGACGATCTAGGGTTCCGTTTCCCCGGCGCTCCTCCCCCTGCTCTCTCGTCTTTCTCCAGCAACGTCAATAACAACCACAGCATCACCACCACCACCAACAACCATAGCAACAGTGTGTCTGTTTTCTCGTCTTCTAGAACCAATCGATCTCCGTCTCCTGCGGTAAATTTCATAAATTTCAGTTCCTTCAGTGTTGATTTCCGTCTAGTTTTCGATTTGGAGTTGAATCGTGCCTTAAAAAGCTCAAGGTTTTCAACTTTTGTATATAACATGTGATTGAAGTGAATTGGTACTTGTATTGCGGTTGACCTGGTGTTTTTGAAATTTCCAACTCTTAAGTTATTTGTAAAATCATATCAGATTAGAGGTCTGATCCGACTTCCATGTTAGTCCAATCATGCTTGTCCTGCATCACCAAGAGACTGTTTAATGTTATGTTTGGAAACAATTGGGTCTTCAATTTCAGTGCATTGATGCCAGTTAGTGTATGCCGTATAGAGACAATTTCTCAATATGAATTGCTTGATATCTTTGCCCGGGTTTCATAGCGGACATAGATTGGAACTCAAGTTCTGTTACACCCTTGATGATGCATCGGGGTCTGAATGTTGCATCCCAGATAAATATGATAATGGTTACATTCTAGTTTTACATCAGGGTACTGATGTATTGAGGCATACTTGTTACTTTTGTGTGACGATCATAAAGAAATCCTCATCTTTCCTGGTTTCACTTTGGTAGTCTAATTGGATTCGATCATATTTAGTTAGGTCGGGAAACTTTGTAGAGCACTCCTCTACTGTTCGTTCAACATCAGCTGGAAGACCATCAATGTCTGCTCGTTCAACATTTCTGGTGCCACCTAGCAGAGCATCATTGAAAACCCCGGTTTCAATACCTCCTATCGAGCCTCCTTCATCTAGGCTAAGAGAGAAAAGGTAATTATTACTAGTATAGATTTTGTTTCATGTATTTTATCTTTGTTTAAATAAAAATATCAAGCCAAACCATGTTCATCTTTGCTTAAACTTCTATAAATATTTAATTTTATCAACTGCAACTGCATGAAGGAATGGAGACTGAAACATCATTTGTAATATAACACTTAAATATCTTACTTTCGATCACTTAGGGAAAGTCTAAAATATGCACTACCGAATATTGAAGGATTTCCTGCAATTATTTTTTGTTTGGAATGAGTCTATCATCTACTTTGTTGTCTTATTAAACCAATTTGGTGATTTTGTTCCTCCATTGTTAATTCCATTTAGATTAATATTTTTGAATGGTATAGTGATAATCCAATAATAAGGCATTCCATATTTTCAAATGAACAATTTGAAGACCCTTTGATTTAAGGAACTAATCGCAAAGTTGATTATTAGCAGCATAAATCTTGTTCTCCTACCCCCAAAATCCTTCTAGGCAATATAATTGGTCACAGTTCTCTCTCTCTCTCTCTCTCTCTCTCTCACTCGTGCGTGGGCACACACCTTTGGATATAGCTACAAATACAAACTTTTGACATGCCAATAAAATATAAAAACTTAGTTTGAAGAAGCATGGATATGGATACGTGACCAATTAATATTGTATATGTTGGTCCCTGTGACAACCAAGAAGGGAGATTGAATTGGTTGTATTTGATTGGTTTCAATTTCTTAATCTAACTTCACTTAGATTATAATTAATCCTATGGCTAATCTACATGTATGCAATAGGAAATAAAAAAAAAAGGGATAGAGAATCAAGCCCAATTTTATAGTGGTTCAGCCTTATGTCTATGTCCGCTCTTCTAGCCAGCAAGTCGGGATCAAACAATCTTCTAGTTTTCCACTATGATGAGAAGTTACAAGATACAATTCAAAACTGTTGACTTATGATCTTTTTAACTTGAAGATACCTTCGTCCAAAGTGAAAGATTCACAATTTTCACCAAACTACCTCATAAGACTAAGTACACAACATTACACGGGCTGTTCAAGTAGTCAACTTCCAGCATGAATATCTCACTCCAAAAATGTCGAAATAGCTCTGTAAAAATTGTTGAATAATCTTTGTATATCAGTCTTTAAATCCTAGAAAAAATCCTTGCAAAACTAGTCACCATCGTGAAGATATAAGAACCCAAAGTTGGCTTCCCAACAACATTTAGAGCAGTAAATTTTTGGTTACTTCCTGATTTTTTGGTGCCGAAACTTCTCCTGATCTCTTATGATATTTCAATTGTTATAATTCAAATTTAAAGTTTGAACTTCCCTCTTTTTGTTCCTCAACAAGCTCTCCAAAAACTGGTTACAATAACCAAGATTTAAAGTCTCAAAGTTACCTTCAAAACCAATTTGCTGTAGCAAAAACCAAAGAAGATCCAAATTTTCAGAATATTTTTCTCCTTCGAAATCTCTAATTTTTATCACTGTAATTGTTTAGATTTGAAATCCAACAATCATCCTAAAGTGTGAAATTTTCAAATTTGAAAATGGTTGACCGGTGGAGAAGATATATGTCTGCAAATAGCCCCTGAAAATCAGCTTCTAAATAGCGCTCTTACTTTGAAAAATCAAGTGACCAGCTAACTTTACCAATATTTTTCTCCATCTTACCCTTGAACTTTTAATGCTGTAAACATTTGTATTTGTAACCCTACACACCTTTTTTAATATGTAATTTTTGAATTTTAAAAAGGTTGATCACAAAAGGAGATATAACAGGTTAAATATATGCAAATGATCATCTGGAAAATTGCCCGTCTTTCTGGACTTTGAAATTTCTCATCTAAAATTTGATTTTCAGTTCTTGAATCATTGAAATGTGTACCTGAATATGTTTTTAAACTAAGTGTAGCATCCAACCTAAACTTAGATTGTTGAGCTGCGTCTTCGATTAATGAAAAGAACTTTTGCCTCTATAACAATCTTTATAGCGACCTCTATAGCAAATTCTATGGACCTTTTACCTTCCTTCTGTCTTACAACAGACTATGTGCCTCTACAATATGTTCTAGGTTGTCTCTATGACAACCTCTATAGCATCAGTCACCTCACTTTTGACTTCGCATAGAAAACCTTCAGTTTCTATGATGTTTATATGTTAACTTCTATATCACTTCTAGGCCACTTTTATGAAAATTTCCTAACGAAACTTAAGCTGCATACTTAGTAAAAATATCAGAACAATATGAAAGGGTTTGTTATCATCAAAACCCAAAGGGACAACAATTTCCCTAACAGTATATGTGCATGGCATGGATAGAAAGTTTTTAGAATACAGGCATATGACTTGCAAATGATTAAATAAATACATTTATATTGGTCAAATTTTATTATTTTTATTTATTGATGAATCTAGTTTAGCAACATTTATTATTTAAAATATTTAAAGTCCGGTGCTAGTGAAATATGAGAACTAGGTGTGTCAATTGTGATTTCTTTATTTAATATTGTATATGTGCCATTAATGAATATTATTGTTATAAAAATGCTCATATTGCATCATGTATCTGGTATTTAAAAAAATTAGCAAAAAATAGATAACCACATGGAGTATTTGACACATGTTCCATGTGTATCAGTGAAGAATCATATCTGGTACAATGTCTATTACAGATATGGCTTGCATTTTGAAGCATTCGTGCTTCCTAGGTTTAGTATGTATATTAATCAAGCCCATCCTTGATTTACATCGAAACATGGGGGAAAGCTATTTGTCCTTCAATTCCCTCCCTTCCCTTCCTTTGAACTTGTCTCTTCCTCCTCTTCAAGATCATACACATGACATTATTATTATTATTATTTTGATAGAAAAAAGGGATTGTATTAAATGTAATAAAGAATGCACGATAACTTGAAGGATGAGAAATCCTTAGAAGTGAGATAGAGAGCAATCCATAAACTAATACAGAATGGCGTATCCAGTGCCGAAACTCCGACATTGTGGGCTCTGGGGAAGGGAATACCTAGGCAGCCTTCCCCTTACTTTTTTTTGTAAGGAGGTTGATTCGAACCCCGGACCAATGGAGAGACTCCGTCATTGCGCTAAGTCCGCCCTTCCATAAACTAATACAAAAATGTTCTTAAATCCCCCTTCAACTCTTCAGTATAAGTGTATAGTTGACAAAGTATTGGGCATGATAAGCACCTTATCTGAAGAGGTTTAGGTCTTTAATGGTCATCTGTTGACTGAAAAGTTCATAGGCAGCTTTTTTTTTTTTTTTTTTGTGGCAGCAGGAAAGAGGAAAAAGTGAAATATGTGCTTCTGTTGTTAGAGTTTCTAAACTCACACATAGCCTCCTTTACAAACTTTTATAGGAGTAGATAAGCTTCCTCCTATGGGAATCAATGCTGACATTTCTGCAAATGATGCCACAGGTTTATTCCAGATATGGGACATCTTAATCTTAAGGATACTGGAAATCAGCATGAGGCATCTGCACTTCGTGATGAAGTATGCTCCATTGATCCATCATATGTTCTTCCACTTGATTCTGAATAGCTTTATTCTTTTTTTTTTGGGGAATTAAATGACTTTCAAGATCATTATTTTCCTGCTTTCAGTAAATGGAGACTGAGGAACATTCTTGCTATTTCATGTTTAATGAATTTAGGAGCTTTTGCTGTGAATCTAATATCTGCTGGTTCTGCAGCTTGATATGTTACAAGAAGAGAACGAAGTTATTTTTGACAAGGTGTGCAATTTTACCTTTTGATCGGCCTAAACAATCTAAAACGAAGCAGGGGAAAAAAACCCTACTACTCAAATTTTCAGTGACTTGAGCAATTCATTGTGGAATTCAATTTACAGCTTCGAAGGGCTGAAGAAAAACGTGAAGAAGCAGAGGCAAGAGCTAGGGAGCTTGAGAAACAGGTCCATGTTTTCTCACAACACGTTTTCCTAATGCAAGTTTTACATTGAGTGTCGTGCTGCACATCAATGCAAATGAGTGTTTCTTTGGTGTTGGACAGACTTCCCTGATAAGAAACTAGCTGAGGATTTTTTTTCTGCAACTGTTTCAATCAATATTTGATTGTCATTTTTATTTGTCTTTTATGGGTGCTTTTGAGGATTATCTACACATATATGGTTAATTTGGGAACATGTTGGTGAATTTTTTGTCCAATACTGTCAGTTTCTTTTGTAATGGTGCATCAGCATATGCTAATTTTTACCCCATATTGGTTGTTATTCTTTCTGCTGAGATGTATCTCGAATTGACTAGAGTAATGTATTCTGAATCACAGGTTGCTGCTCTTGGAGAAGGTGTATCCTTAGAAGCTAAGTTGTTGAGCAGGTAAAGTTGGTCTTAGCACTTTAATATGGCAGTATTGATTTGAGTCAGAAAACCAAAAAACTGTGGTCTTGATATCTTATGTAATATCTGCAGGAAAGAAGCAGCAATACGTCAAAGAGAGGTAAAATGAGAATGTTAATTGATATTTGGAATCAGTATGATGCTGGGACATTTTTGCATTGCACTTTTTGTTACATTTGAGCTGTGGAGGTAACTGGCACTGGACTAGGAAATGCTAACAATAGCTTTATTGTATGTTGACTGCTTTATTTGGATGACTTCAATTATTCTTCAGACTCTGCTTTTAGTTGTTAATCCTTCTTTTTTTATAGGCTGCTCTTAAGGCTGCAAAACAGACCAAGGATGGAAGAGACGAAGAAATTGCATCTCTTCGTTCAGAACTTATGGTAAAATTATTCTATGATTGAGTTGAAAGTGTTAGTTATGTTTGATATTATATCATTATGTCTTATGCTAATTGAATGCCTTTCAACCAGCATTTAAAAAATGAGGCTGCAGCCGCACTTGAACAGCATCAGGAAGCAGAATCTGAGGCAAAATCTCTTCGCATAATGACTCAGAGAATGATTTTGACCCAAGAAGAGATGGTTTGCTCTTAGCTCTGTAATGAGATGAAGAAGTGGCCTTTATGAAGTTAATTGCATTTCTAACTTTTCATTTCAGGAAGAAGTTGTTCTGAAGAGGTGTTGGCTTGCTCGTTACTGGTGTTTAGCTGTTCGTTATGGTAATGTTTAGCTGAGTTCTTTATCTTTGTAACATGATGTTCATTCGTTACTAGATGCTCTAACTTCATATACTTTTCTTGGATGAGGCCAAAAGAGATATTCAAAGCTTGATTTATAGCCACTCCTTTTTCTTTATTTTTGTGATGTTCGATTGGTAGCTCTTGGTTTGAAAGAAGTTCGAACTGTTTCTGAATTATTATTATTATTATTATAAATTTGGGTTTTGTATATTTTTATTCCATGTGTTGTATAGGTATTTGTGCAGATATAGCAGTGTTAAAGCATGAGCATTGGTCATCTTTAGCACCTCTTCCCTTTGAAGTTGTTGTTTCTGCTGGTCAAAAAGCTAAGGAAGAAGCTTGGAATAAAGGCCGGTTTGCAAACTAGTGATTATTTTTTATAAGTACTCTCTTTTTCATGCTTCTTTGTGGATGACCTTGTATGAGACATTATTGTTATGGAACAGATGGAAATGAATCAAATAAGAGGGAAAGACTCGCTCGAGAGCAGAGTGATCTAACTGGAGATGGAAATATTGAGAGTATGTTGTCAGTTGAGATGGGCTTAAGAGAACTTGCATCATTAAAGGTTAATTTCTTGTACATGCAATGGCTGCTCTCTCCATTGAATGTTATTTAATTAGTTTTCATTTGTTGACGTTATCAAAATAGGCACTTGGTTCTTACACTCATTGCCTGTTTTGTAAAGTTGATCTTTGGGTTTCACATTCTCTGTCATTGTGTATTAGAAATAGGTTCTGGATTCTTGGTGGCACGTGTTCGATTAATCATTTCTGCTTCTGTTTGAAGGTTGAGGATGCTGTGGTCCTTGCATTTTCCCAACACAGGCGCCCAAGTATCACTCGACAATCCATTGGTACACTTTTTGATTATTGATTATCATGCTTGAACTTTAATTTACAATGTCATGATCTGTTTTCTTTCTTCTTATTTGGATAACGTACCCCTCCTTTTGGGTTTCAGGAAAAGCATCATTATTTCTGTTTCTGTATGTGTTACCTTGTGGTAATTTTTGCAGTTTTTTTTTGGGGGGGGGGGGGGGTTTGGTGGCAGTTGTTGCCATGAAGTTTATCAGTGAAGAAGTTACAAATTGTTTGCTCTTTTCAACTGCATATGGCGAGATGGCTAATATGGGAGCTATAATCTAGCACATTATTTTGCTTCAATGCCATGGGAGTTTTTACTCAATATTGAAGATGCTTGTTGGGTAGAAAATATACATGGGTGTGTAAAACATACAGATGAATCTAGGGATGCACCTTTCTCTGATGAAAGTAGTAGCTTATTTTGCTCATGGTTTTCAGCAACAATTGTTGCTTCGATGATGCCATTGCCCACAATTGAAGTAATGTATAATTTTAATCTCATTGAAGTTCGACTCTCATCATGTCTGTTATGAGGAGGCTCTTGTGGTTTAAGTGAAAAACCTTAACTCCTTTTCCGTTTGTCTTTCAGATCTCAAATCACCTGGCGATCCAAAGTTTGTGGAGGCCTATGGTAATTTTAAAATAGAGATCTTCCTGTCACTCATTAGATATGAATTTAGGGGCATGGAAACACATCCCTTTTTTTTCGTTCTTACAACTGCTTTTAAATCTTATGAGACCTTGGATATTGTTTGAAGAGGATTTCCTTTTCTGCAGAATTAAGGGAAGAGGAGGCAGAAGATGTTCTTTTTAAGGAGGTATGATACCATTCGTTCAAAATGAGGGCATTCATAGTACATTCTAATGAGAAGTGGATGTATATCCGACTTTGTGTAGTGGTTGTTCTTCAACTTGAAGTGGGCCAGCTTTTGTGTCTTTTTTTGGTGGAGGCTAAATATCAACTTTTTATCCTTGCTTCTACAGTAATATTCATTACAGAATTGATCTGGTTTACCTGTGGCTTGATACTTGTCTTTTTGCAACAGAAGCTTAAGCTTCCCCAGCCTTATGTTTGAATGTGCTGTTGCTCATTTTGTAACTGATTTAGGGACAATGGGTTATGATTAGGTTTGGACTACTTGGGCTGGGCAACTTGGTTCTTGATGCTTTGAACAGTTTTGGTGTGTTCACTTGAGTCAAGAACTCTTATCAAATTTTGAAAACTTACAATATCAGGCTTGGCTTGCATATTTCTGGAGAAGGGCCAAAGAGTATGGTGTGGAGGAGGATATTGCTGAAGAGCGATTACAGTTCTGGATTAGCCGATGTGGGCAGACACCAACATCACATGATGTTGTGGATGGTAATTTCTTGTTAATCTGATTTTTTGCCCAATTTGTCCTCAAAATGAGTTGCTGAATTTTCAGGCGAACAGCCTATTTAATATTGAGTAGGACCCTGTTGCTAAGGGACACAATCAATTGTTTCATTCATGTTAGCGAAAGTTGATTCTAAAGCTTGGTTATTATCTTAGCATGAGCAGTATACAAAAATGTGTATTGGGTACAGAGCAAGTACCAGTTTTGGAGAGGTTTATAACTTGCCGCTTGAACTATTTATGGTTGCAAAGTGTTTCCACATTCTCTCCATAAAAAATATATTGTCCATCAATGCACTAAAGTCATTCAAAACAAATGAGACTGCTAATTGTTACTCGAGTGCTGAGACACTGCCTTTTGCATTGCTAATGGCCCCAATATTTTAGACAAAAAAGTAAATTCCAAATATAAGTTGCATTCAGTCAGTTGGATAGCTTTTATCTTGCACTTATTGCACTTAGTCAGTTGGATGCTGCCACATAGACCTTTCCTTCTTCCAGTTTGATCCCGGTGCCATAAGACGATATGAAACCTGGAGTTCAGATACAAAATAAAAACATTCTGCAACAAATACGGGAGCTAAGTAAAATGCAGCATTAGGTTTTAAGATTTCAGTTTCTGTAGGTGCTTAAGTACTTGCATCTTTTTAATATTTGCCTCGGTGACAGTTGAGAGAGGGCTGACTGAGCTGAGGAAATTGGGGATAGAGCAGCAACTTTGGGAAGCATCTCGTAAAGAAATTGAGCTGCCTTCTTCGAATTCTGTTGGTAATCATAAAAATGCTTTGGAGTCGGAGGCTTCTTCCTGAGGAATTTATACATAGCTTTATGTTGCTTTTATTGTTTTCCTTTTTTACTTGTCCATTCAATTTTCCACCCATGGTGTGGGTCTGTGCAGCTTGTGTTGTGATTGTTGGCTTCTCGTAAGAGAACAGTGGAATTTTTGACTTGGTGGCATTAGTCTATAGTGTGTGTGTGTGTAATTGTGAGTTTTCTGTAATATAGACAGAAGCACAACACAACCAAAGGTCACATACAAAAATATATATGAATTCATTGAATTTTTATTTATTTATTTATTTATTTCATGGGATCAAGTATATAGAACCTTAAATGTGTTCCCAGGGAATCTTATGAAAAATAATTCCCAGAGGAAATTGTCATGATATGAATGATGAGCTTCCCATCTCAACTGGAGCAATTGCTTGCAATCAATCAATGACCTCATCCAGAGAGCTTCCTGTGGAGGTAGTGCTTGTCCTGCTTTTGATTGTGATTGTTTCGGGATATGGTAATAAAGCTGAACGACAATGAGTGTGAGAAAGGTCCCCTACCCTCGCCTCTCCCCGTACATTTTGTTCTATACGTAGGAAAGAAGCTGAATGGTAGATGGTAGGCCTGTTCTTCAACACATATTTGGTTCCTACTTCCACTGAATTCTGGCTGCTGGTGTAGAATTCAAGTAGTTATGGACAGTTTTTGATCTCTCTTGATTTCTCAGCTGATCAAGGTTAAACTGCCTTATCTTCTTGATAGGAAGGAGACAAAGGCGAAAGAGAAAGGGATGTCATTGACGTACCTAAAAACATGATGGGGGTGCTGCTGCTCATCATCTTTATATGGTTTTGCAAAGCGCTTCGTTTAATCTCCTTTTCAATAGTTTATTTAAAGAGAAAATTGATCATGTATGTCATGAGATCAAGTTCCGCTCCGGTCATTGTCATTTGTCACCTATTATTATTATTATTTTCTAGAAAAAGGAAACTTAAATCCTACAGTGGCATCCCGGGGAAGCCTTGTCTTGTTCTTTCTTGGTTCATGCCATAATGAGAGGGAGGGGTCAAATTCCATTCCGAGTGTAAATGCAAAGCATATCTTTGATTTTATAAACTTTATTTATTCATTCTCAGCAGAATATTCCGATGAGTCCCTCTCCTTTCCTTCATTATGAGCCCTCAGATGGTCAGACCAGATTATTTGAGTTGCAAACATTCGGCAATTGTTGACCACACCGTGGCATTGGGCTCCTGTTTGGATGATACCCCCCTAAGCCTTGACAATAGGCGTGAAAATAGGTCAGGCACAATTTTTTTTTTTTTTTTTTAATACATAAAAACGTTTGAACTTAATATATATAAAGAGAGAAGTGAAGGATGCCAATTGAGATATAGGTCAACACATTTTGAACTATAAAAGTTAAGATTATATGTTGTTAGCTAGTTATGGGAATAACTCTGAGTATATTATCTAAAAAATGCTTATAGATGAGGAGCTAAATCTCATGCCATTAACCGAATCCATATCATGAGCACAACCATAACGCATTGGGATCTACTTGTTTGATCAATTGGTTTATCGGCTTGATGAGATTGCCAGTGTAAGACATTTATAATAAAAAATATATTATATTAAATTACTGTTATAAATATGTAATATATATAATATTACATAATTTTGGTATTATAATGTGCATAAAGTTATTATATATGTCTAAGTATACTATTAGCCATTTTAAAAAAAATAAATAAATAAAAAATGGGTGGTTAAATAAACTCTCATCTCAGACCGAACCTTTCAAAGAAGTCAGAATCTAAATTTTGACTTGAATTAGGGTCATTGTTTCCTCCTATGGAGACCCCTACGAGAATGGAAAAGAGCAAGGCAATACGACGACGTATCTGGCGGGGTCGGGGGGAGCGTGATGGTAACATAAATCAACATCATTGCCCAAAGGCCCGCGAAGCCAACCTTGTATAATTTAACTACACAACAACCATAGAGAACCCCACTTCCCACAAAAAGCGGCAACAAACCGCCTTTTATGTGAGAGAGAGAGAGAGAGTGTGTGTGTATGTAGAGAGAGAAAAGTTTATTGCGACGTTTCTTTTTCCGGTACAAAAAATACTCGCGCACAATTGGTTTCTCATTACAGGAATCTGTCTGTCTCTCTCTAGAAATAGATGGGTGATGAAGAAGAGACGGAGGCTAAGCAGCCACCATCAACGCCACCACCTGCTGCAATCATCACAAGAGCAACGTCCCTACAGCCTTTTCGTCTTCATCACTCCCCCACCCACTTTTCCTCTTCACTTCAGGTTTCTCTCTCTCTCTCTCTCATTTTTTCCAACAATTCCTACTTCTTTCTTACACTGAGTTACCGCATTCACGCCTATTCCTTCTTTTCTCAAATTTAGTACTTTTGATTGATAGGACATGCCATTCTGGATCCAAAGAATTATCCTTTCCTCCATCACCATCATCATCATCTCTCTCTCTCGCTTTCTCTGATTTTTGGTTACATATACATTTTACATGCCGATTTTGCAGGATAAAGAGGAAGATTGTTCTCTTGATCTTGGATCTGACGAGCTCGACCTCCCTTTGCCCCTCACCATCACTTCTCGAGTTCTCTCTCTCTCTCTCTCTCCCCCCCTCTCTCTCCACACGCTTTAAAACCAATTAAACTTTGGGTTTGGGAAATGCAGGTACTGTACATGTTGGGAGACATAACAACCGGACCGGCATACAGGTTCGCCCAATGGTTGGAATTGGTTCGTAAGCGCAGCGGCCGACATCGCTCCTCTGGCTTCCCTCATCATCATCGTCTTCATCCTCATCCTAGTATGCCCTCCTCCTCTAGGTACTTCTACTGCTAAACATTGAACGTAGGTTTTATCAAAACCCTCATTAGTTACTTGTACAATGAAGAAAGAAATTCCCTCTTTTTAGCCCTTGTGACATAGGGGTATTTATGATTGATGCTCTCCTACTCTAATCTACCGCTAAACAACAAACATGGGTTTTATCAAGAATACTCGTTACTTAATTAATTATACAGTGAACCAAAAATTTACCTTCTTTTGGGCCCTTGTGACGGGTATTTATGATTGATTCTCTCCTACTCAACTGCTGAACGTTAGACATTAGTTTTATCAAAAATCCTGGTTAATTACTTAATTTTACAGTGAACAACGAAATTACCCCTTTTTTGTTTCCTTTTGACATAGGGGATATTTATGATTGCCATTTCAGTGCAGGAGAATCAATTCATGATCCAAAATGTAGTCTACCTTCCGAGAATGATTCTGATATCAGTTTGTGGGAGAAACTTGGTAAAGCTGCTATGATCGATATAGAGTCGAGTTCTTTTTCATGGACCAGACTTTCTTCACTTCACCACACTGAACATGGTAGTAGTACTGAGCAGTCTGAGGACGAGTCCAATAAAGCCCTTGAGGTATGTATGGAGGAATTTTTATGTGCCTTGTTGAGGCAACAGAAGGCCTCTTCAGCACTATCGTGTCATTTGTATCTGTATATTTCATGGGGTTTTCTATAATTTCACATTCAGTTTTGCTGCAGGTCACTGTGAATTCTGGAGGGGTTGTCTTTTTTGCATTATTCAACATACCTTGTAACGGTGATTCTTCCCCTAAGGAAGCGTCAGCTGTTATAAAGATTTCATCTTCAAGGATGGCCACTCAGTCAGAGCGCCTTGGCTATGAATTTGCTAAGTGGCTTGGCGTCCGAACTCCACAGGTTGGACCTTTTACCCTGAATTGGTTACTTGGGGATTGGTGTAACGGCTGTTAATTTCTAACCTTATTGGAAAATGGGAATGTTGCAGGCAAGAGTCATTCACAATTCTAGTCCAGAATGGGTTCATATTAAGGAAGCTGCAGAAAAAGCTAGAGATGCAGCAAAATCAGACGGAGATGAAGTTGGTGAGATGACATGCACAGAGCTTTTGGAAGCTCTTGATTTGAGTCGATGCCTTCTTCTTATGAGGTATAGATCACATTTGTGAAGCTTCCTCCACTGCTAGCCATCTACTCCATTTGGCCTGCCAGGGAGCTTATCTATTATCAATTTTCTCATCTTCTGCCAGAGAATAATAATTAGAATATTCTAATCAGTTTGCTCTGGAATTTCAGTGCTATCTGACTAGGGTAAAACTGTTTGCTAAGATTCTACTTTTCAGGAGGAAATGATGGTTTTATGTTAGACTAATGGCTGTGTTACCCCCAAAACAACGCAAATTAAGGATCTTTATATGTAGTTTCTTAAATCAGGAAAATTTTCATCCACAGACTTTGTAGTGTATGATCTTGGGGTGATAGGTGGCACTCTTGCTACCTCTCATGCATTGTAGAGACTCCACAACAACAACAACAACAACAACAACAACAACAACAATTTAGGTCTTCTATTCCAAAATTTTTGGGGCCGTCCAAATATCGAAAAAAAGAAAAGAAAAAAATATAAAAAGACATAAAAAAATAAATATATATATACACAAATAAAAAAAAAAAAGAGCTAGGTTTAGTTTGTGTGGATTCTCCTATTTCACTATTCATATCTAAAACTATCTTTTTAACTAAATCCATAATTATCATGTCTTTTCGAATACATTGCATCCAAGTTTTCAATGACTTACCTCTACGTTTTATTAAATCTCATATATTTAAGTTCTCGGTCTTTTTAACAAGTACTTCCTTAAATCTTCGCTGCACGTGCCCAAATCATCTCAGACAATATTCTTGCGTCTTATTTACAATTGAAGTAACTCCCAACTTATTACATATCTCGTCATTTCTAATTCTATCTTTTCTAGTTTTATCACATATCCACCTAAATATTCTTATTTCAGTTACTGTCATTTTTTTTGTTTAATGGCCCAACACTCAATGCCATTTAATAGTGCATTTAATAGTGCAGGTTTTATTGTAATTCTATAAAATTTTTCCTTTAAATGTAATAGCATCGTCCAATCGCAAAAAATTCCAAATGTTTTTCTCCATTTCATTCAATCCACTTAAATTCTATTATTCACGTCCTCACATATATTTTTTCTTAGTGGGTGTGCCGGGCCCAAGCAATAGTGCAACGCAAGGGCAACGCGTGAAGACCCAAGCAGCAAGCCACTTTGATGGGCCTTCCCCATTAAAAAATTAATTTAATATCATGTAGCCCAATGACCCACGTATCAGATATTAAACTGATAAGAACAGATATTACACGTATCAGATATTGTAGAGGCTTCAGTTGGACCTTAAAGGTGGATGAGTAGGACTCAGATCATAATAGAATGCTAAATTAGTTTTAATTTGGTTTACTGAGCACCTGAAAAGTCTCCATTCTCTTTGCAGTTACATCCATGGATCCCCACTTATGGAAAGCACCAATGCATTTGATTCAAAGGAAGCTGCTGAGAAGACAGCAGCAGCTCTTGGCAGGATTTTGATGCTGGACCTTGTCATCCGAAATGAAGATAGGCTCCCTTGCCATGAGCTGAGATGGCGCGGGAATCCTGCAAATCTACTCTTGGCTGATAAAGTGACATCTGGAAATCTTGATGCACTGGAGGAAGCTTTTGATTCTGCAGTGAAGCGTTACAGGCCAAGAGTTATTAGGGCTCTGCAAAAAGAAAGAAGGGCATCATCAGTAGATAGCAAATTGAACACTCATAATTCTACATTGGCATCTCAAAGATCTGACCTTTCTGATGTTGTTGAATCTCCATCAGCCAGCGATATGTGCTTAAAAAGTCAAGTATCAGTTGAATCAACATCATCCAATTTCGAGATTGTGGCTATTGACTCTGGTGTTCCTCGTAGACCCCCTGCAGGTAAACGTGCAAATGACCAGGCCATTTATCCTAAGCTGGTTGAGCTCCTTCTTAACAGTTCGGATTACTCCTCAAGTCTGTTACACAACATAACAGGGGGGAAATTGGGTACTTCATTAAGCAATGTGGATGAATCTGACCCATGTCAGTTGGACATGACTTCTGTGGTCCAAGAGTTCCGAAATGGGTTTCGTGCAGCCCTAAGGGATCTTCAGGGTTTTCATATATTTTTACTCACACTTCATCAAAAACTTGAATGCCATTTTCGAGCTTTTCTTAACATTATTAACAAAAACTCTGGGGAATTTGAAAAAGAAGATGTCGCAATGCCGGAGTCGCCATCACATGCTACTGGTCATTGCATGCCTTACCCCTCTCCAATGAGTAAGGAACGTGATAATTATGATCACACTCCAATGAGTAAGGATCGAGTCAATTATGACCACACTTCAGATCGGAATGATCAGGAATTTCAAAGAACAGTTCCGAAGTTATCATTGCCGGGACATAGAGAAAGCACAGACTCAAATTCTCCAATGTCACGAGAAAGTTGCCATGGAAAGTTATGGAAAGGCAGTGGGGAGCCCCTCCGTAGTTTGCGCTTGACAGCAAAGCTGCGGGATTTTCACAAATTTGCAAAGGCATGTTCCTCTTCTGAGTTGTTAGTGATAAGGCATCATGCATGCCGCCTTACAGAGTAATTGTGTTTATAGAACTTTATGGATTTTGCTTTTGCCAATGCTGTCTGAAATTTTGGTGAAAATTTTCATCCGTAGGATAGTATGTTATTCAATGTTTTATATTTTTGATAATCAACATTATATCAATAAATGTGCTGTTCAATCTCACTGAACTAACCCTTGAATATTATATGGAAGCTGACCAGATCCTTGATGCTTAAGTAATATGGTGCTCCAGCAGACCATTATTACGTGAAATTGCCCAGTTGTTTGACTTAGACCAATCACTTTGCAAATTAAAGAGGTTGACTAATGACTCTATGGGTTCACCTTGTACACAAAGTGCTCCTCGGCCTAGTGCGGAGGCAGGGGGAGGGTGGACATATATATACGCAGCCTTCCCCATGCATTTTTGCAAACAGGCTGGTTTCACGCCTCAAACCCGCGACCTCAAAGTCACAAAGGAGCAACTCCATTGTTGACTAATGAGTCTGATCTCTAGAATTTATTTCTGCATTTTCCAACTTTATTAGAGACATTTCAGCTGAGAAGAAAATAAGTAGATCATGAGTTGAATAAACATAGCTCTTCAGCCACTCAGCCATCGATGCTTTGCTTTTTGCATTATGCTAGTTTGATTTTAGCAGCTAAAATATGTTTTCTGATTTGATTCAGTATCATTTGTACAGATAAACATTTTTCCTCATGAAATGAAGGTATCCTCTGGCCAAAGATTAATAATTCCTTAATTGTCAGGTTGATGCAGAATTGAACAAAGAATTGGAGCAATGGAATGAAGTGCTGAAAAATGATGCAGTCAAGTTATGTCTAGAGAACAACTTCAGCACAGGGTTTTTTGAGGGTGGTGATAATAATTTTGTTGTTGATGCTTATGAATTGAAGGTAACTGCAATGGTGAGGGGGGATTCGTATGACTCATCTTTGGGCTTATACTTTTACATTTTCTTTATCCTGTTTTCATTTCAATGATGCTTTACAGGTCAGACTTGAGCACATTCTTGAGAGAACATCACTGATATCTGATGCTGCCAATACAGAGAGACCATCGGCAATTACCAGTAGCCTGTTCATCGGTGGTGCTTTGGCGGCAAGATCTGTGTACACACTGCGGCATTTAGGGATTACACATATCTTGTGCTTGTGTTCAAACGAAATTGGACAAGCAGATTCTCAATACCCTGATCTTTTTGAATATAAAAATTTCTCTGTAAGTGCTCTGGTACTAATTTTCTGTTTGCAATACCACGTGTAGCTTGTGGAGTTTATTTGATTGAATGCATCCTTACTCTTTTATTGTATAGTCCATTCTTTATTTCTGAATCTTGTGGATGCAAATTAAGGATAACTTTAAAGAGCCCTACCTTCCTCCATATAATTTTTTTATTCCTATATGTGGGAATTTGCTTCTGCCATCTGATAGATGTGCTAGTTATTTCTATCGTGGTCCATTTGAGGAGACAAATTAGAGAATGCTGCAGTAAAATGTTTAACGGGGATGATTTCATTTTATGCATATTCTTTGAAATTGCATGCTCTTTCAAAAAAATCACGAGAGATTTTAGTTAGAGGTGCCTTTGTTTTGCCTAGTAAGCTAACCTTATCCCTTGAATTTCTTTGTAATTTTCTTCCTCTTTCATAGTATATATTTCCTTTTTTTTTCCCTTAAAAAATGATTATAAGTAATAGATAGCTTTGCAAACATGACGTGTGCTAAAGGATATTTGAGCTAGTTCTAGTTAAAAGGGCTTTTGTCCTTTTTGGAGGGGGTTCTTAGCACTTATTTCTAGGAAATCCTTGCCAAAGGTATAAACTACTCATTTGCGTGATGTTTAGACTACCCTAGTTTTGTATTTTTTAAGGTTGCAGACCGGGAAACGTGCATCTTGAGCTTATGCTTATAGTTTTCCAAATGAAACAGTTTCGTATTTCTTGGAAACCTGATATTGTTACTGTGGTCCAGATATGTGATGAAGAAGATACCGACATCAGCAATATCTTTGAAGAAGCTTCAAATTTTATTGATCGTGTTGAGCAGACGGGGGGGAGGATTCTGGTTCATTGCTTTGAAGGGAGAAGTAGAAGTGCTACACTTGTTCTTGCTTACTTGATGCTCAAGAAGTAAGTAATAGAATAGGGCTTCCTGGGCCCACACAGAGGAAGGGCTCTCCTTATCACAATTATTTTTCTACTGTTAAGCACTTGATCACTACAATCACTTCATCTCTGCTCCAGAGAGTAGTTTCATTACAAAAGTATCTTTTCCATGCAGGAACTGCACTCTACTTGAAGCATGGAATACCCTAAAAGGAGCTCATCGTCGAGCCCATCCAAATGATGGTTTTGCAAAGACCCTTTTGGATCTAGATAAGAAACTGCATGGGAAAGTATCAATGGAATGGCAGCAGCGAAAGCCAGTAATGAAAGTATGTCCAATATGTGGTAAAAATGCTGGTCTGAGCAGTAGCTCTCTTAAGCTTCATGTGCAGAAAGCACACAAGAAGCTTTCATCAGGAAGTGTGGACAGTGCCATGACAATGGAAATACAGAAGGCTTTGACTGCACTTAAGATAAGCCGAGGTGGGAGTGTAAGTCCTACACAGAGGCAGTCCCCAACCATGGACGACTCGGAATAGGAAGCTAATGATTTCCATCTTTAAGTTGACTTAAACCATAGAATAGAGATCAAATGGAGTGGTTTTCCACTTCCACACTTGCAAACAATACTAGTTTGGAATGCTAGTTGGTCAAAGGTTGGTCGGTTTATATTGTACTAAAATGTGAAAATGGTGCTGTGCCTCATGTCCCAGTTTTGCTTTTTGCTTCCAAATGTAGAGAAGTCCGAGGTGTAGAACGTGCCTCCTGTTTGTACGCAACATGTTGTACAATTTGTTTGTGGAGTCATGTTCCATAGAATGAATTGTGTTGTCTAATCTAATTGAAGGAGCTAAGAAAATTTAAATAATAAGAAATATTGTTGAAATCAAAGTAGGTATTAATTTGTTTTAAGGGCTGGGAATAAATGTTAAAAGCAAGGGCAAAACCTTTTCATGTAAGCAGTAGTAGGAATGGTAAAAGAGAAAAACCACTTAGGGATGCCTTTGCCTTGCCTCCTTTTGTGGTCCACTTTTTGTTGTGGCTGTGGGTAGAGATATATTTTTCTTTAACCGAGTGAATAATATATTGAAGTAAAAATTAAATAAATTAAATCTATCTCTATACAATCTTTTTTTACATGTTTTATCGAGAAATGGTAAAGAGAAAAACCACCAAGGGACACCTACCTTCTACATGTAGTAAATTTTACATGTGTTTGTGCTAGCAAGATCAAGATTGAAAGAACTTTCTTTGTATTTATGAATAAAAATGTACAACTCTTTAGTGTGAGACGGTTGTCAAATATTTTGAGAATATTTTATAAGAGAATAATGAGCATTATAATACTTTTAGTGAGAAAGAAAGAAAAGGAGAGAGGAAGAGTCGAGATAATTGTTCCACTTCACATAAGAAATTGTTCTCCAAAATTTTTCAACTTTCTTTTTAAAGTCAAATGAGAAGAGGGACCCTTATTTATAGAGAAATGGGGCTTACTAGCCAGTAAAGAGAGGAGAGAGCCATTGGGAGAGGAGAGGAAACTAGCTGTTAGAGTCCAACGACTAGTTTTCTAGTTATTAGGCTCAAGGTAGGTTGACGAGTTACCCTCCTAAGTTGATTTGTTGCCTTCACAAGTCGACCTGACTAAGTATGCTCTCAGAAGTCCAAGTCTATAAAATTGTAAGTAGGATTGGCAATTGAGCCGGGATGGCCCTATCTTGGTTCGTTTTAAAGGGCCGAGCTTGACTCATTTTGGGTTTGGGCCGAACTTGAACTCATTTTTTAGTCTCGTTTTAATTATAAGCCGAGCCTAGACATCGATAGGCTCGGTCCGTTATGGACTAAGCCCGTTTAATTTATTTTAGTGGGATTTAAAATCAAATATTATGATACTTGAATAATAATTTTGATAAATTTAATATATTACCTTTGATATAATTTTTTTAATTTTTCATAATATTATTATTATTAATTTTCATAATAGTGTGTAATTCTTAATTTGAGATGGTGATATTTGTTTTGTATTTTATTTTGAATGATTTATGTATTTTTATTTTATGTTTTTATATTATAAAATGTGTTAAAAATATAAAAAGATAAAATTATGTAAAAAAAATTGTTTCGGGTTGAACTTGCCCCGAAATATACCTGAAACCCTTTTAATTTTTCAGATCGAGTTCGAGTCTCAATTCGCTGAATTTTCTCAAGTCGAGCTCGGGTACAGGCCCATAAAAATTTAATTGAGCCGAGCCTAAACTTTGTAAAGCCCGGCTCAAAAAACCCAATTGCCACCCCTAATTGTAAGTCGACCAAAGAATGAAACAAGTTGACCAAACAAATGAAGTACTAGTATTTTGCATATTAAGTCGACTTTGTTAAGAAAATTATTATCGAACTCTAATGTTTTGATGATAACAAAATCCTATATATTGTATTAATCAATTTACTAAGTGTGCAGCTTTTTAAAATTGAGATTCTATAGAAATTTTCATAAATCAATCGTTGCATAGAATCTGTTAGCATAAAAGCATCATGCTTCTATAGAAATAGTTTTTAGACATTGTAAAATTTGGTCAGTTTTGAAGCAAATGCATTTTTATCTCAAATTAAGACCCAGTTCAGCAAATTAAGTATAAATTAGGTACTACACTTATTCTAAAAATATGCCAAAATGCATTATCACAACTTCAGATGATTGAAAATTCAAAATTTAAATTATTTACTACAATAGAAACAAATTTCCAGAATAAGAAACTGATTTTTAGGGGAAGTTTTGTCACCTAAAACTTATTCAACAGTTAACCATTTTTAAATTTGAAAGTTCTACACTTAGGGTGATTATTGGACTTTAAATTTAAATATTTATAAAAATAAAAATTAGAGTATAAGTTGGAGAAAATCAAGTATGAAACCAGGAAGTTAACCAAAATTTTACAACAGTAAAAGTTGTCGGGAAGCCAACTTTACAGTCTTATATCTTCATGATCGTGATCAGTTTTACAAGCACATTTCCTGGGATCTAAAGTGCAATATACAAAGAATATTTGGCATTTTTATATAATAATTTCGATATTTTGGGAGTGAGATATTAGATTTGAAAGTTAGTTATTTGAACAGTCTAGAAAAGTGTTTATTATGTAGAGATTGTTTTTATGTTTGTTTTGTATTATATAGTCTCATAAGTTTAGGGAGAGTGTGAGAAACACTTGATTGAGATGATAGGTTAGTTGGGCAAAAGTTAGAATTGAATCTTGTTGGACTAAGTTATCCTCAAGGTTGGAGATATAGATTATCAACAAGCGGCTATCCTCAAACTTATAACTCTCTAGGCATTTTGGAAACTAGTTATCATTGGATCTTGGCTTATTGAGTTGGAACAGTAGACATAGGCATAAGGCTGAAACACGATAAATTGAGCTTGTTTTCCTCTCTCTCTCTCTCTCTTATTTTCTTTGCACTTTTGCATGCATTTTTCACCTCAATATTATTTAGATTAATCAGAGACTAATCTAAGAATTTTTAAAGATAATTAATTCAATTCCCTTCTTGATTGCCATAGGGACTAATAAGTGGTATCAGAGATAGTATTTTTTCTTTGAAAAGTGTTCACTTATGAGTCAAAGATCTTATGGTATTATACTTAATTTTTGGCAAATCCACCAATAAAACTCCAAATTTTGATAGAGCGAATTTTTTCTATTGAAAATGTAGGATGGAAACTTCATACAAGTCACAAACCATAAGGCATGGGAAGATATTTCCCAAGGTAATTTAGAAGTAAATATTCCCATAATAACTGAGAATGACAAGAGAAAAATATTTGTTAGATCACGTGTCAAATATTTACTTTTATGTGCTATCTCTCTCATTGAGTTTAACCTTGTTTTTTCTTGTGTTACTGCTAAAGATATATGGGATCACATATGAAGGTACAAGGATAGTAAAGGATACAAGAATTGACATTTTTATGCAGGAGTATGAATTCTTCAGATTCTCGTCAGAAAAGTCAATGAAGGATATGTTCAACAGGTTTACAACCATCACGAATAAATTAGAAGCACTTGAGAAAAACCTTTATAGATACAGATCTTGTCAGAAAAATGCTTAAGAGTCCTTCGTAAAGCCTGGGATGTACAAAAAAAAAAAAAAAAAAAAAACAACAACAACAACTACAATAGAGGAAGCCCAAGATCTGTCTAGATTGTCTTTGAATAAGTTGAGAGGAAAACTTATGTCATATGAAGCTGATGTGTTTCATGTTGCTAAGAAAGAAAACAAGAAAAAACTGGTTGCATTTCCAACAAGTGAGGAAGAAGAATCTGATGATGAAAAATCCAACGATGAAAAAATAAACATGTTGCCAAAGAGAGTGTCCAGAATACTCAAAAGGAAATGTAATAAGTTTTTTAATTTTTTTTTTTAAAAAACTAATGTCTCTTGAAAGTCCAAATATGATGCAGGAAACAGTGACAAAACAAAGGATCAAAAGAAAGAAGTTTATCTGTTATGAGTGCAAGAAACCAGGACATATCAAATATGAATGTCCTGTTTTTTTAAAGTAGCCGCAGAAATTCTAAAAGAAGGAAAAAGCAATGATGGCTACCTAAAGTGATTTGGATAAATCCGACTCAGAGTTTGAGGTTTATGAAGATGTGGAAGAAACTAAATTCTGTTTCATGACAAACACACTGGTGAATTCTGATCATACTATAGATTTTAGTTTTGAATATAATGAATTGTTAAAGGCTAAATTCAGGTTGATATGCAAACTCTTGAATTTGGAAAATGGAAAATGATGTTTTAAAAATATGAAAATAATAATTTAAAATCTGAAAACGATATTTTAAAATTTGAAATTAAAGCTTTAACTTAGAAAAAGAAGCTATAAAGTCTAAAAATAGTGTTTTAAGAGAAGAAGTAAGTTGTCTAAAAAATAGAGTAGAAAACCTATCAAAATCAATAAAATCAACTTTCCAAAAATTAAATAAAAGTGATGAAAAACTAACTAGATTATTTGCATTTCAAAAATATGATTTTTCTAAAAATAGTTTAGGGTATAAATGTGTAAATGAGTCTAGTTTATAAGCTAATAAAATAGTATTTATAAGTGTAGTAGAAAACAAAAAATACAAAAAATTTTAGACTACAGAAATCAGGTATCGAAGTAGTGGTCATAGAAATATAGCTTTTAGGGGTAGAAGAAGTCATGATCCTGCCTATTTTTATAGAAATTTCATAAATTTTTCCAAAAATAAAAAATCTGATTTTTCTTTTTATGTAAAATATAGATATTTAGATAATTTTCAGAAAATGAAAAATAATTTTTCATGTTATTATTGTTATAAATATGGTCATATTGCAAAATTTTATTTCGTAAGTTTGAACAAGCTTAGTAAATATCAAGATAAATGTAATATAGATATAATCTTGTTTTCTAGAGGATCTAAACTTGTTTGATTTCTAAGCACAGATTATCTATTTATTTAATTTGTGTAGAAACAAGAGGGTAAAAATATTAGAAAATTTTGATGAAAAAGCATTAAGGAATTTACGTCAATAGGAAATTATAGTGTTAAAATTTTATGGTTAAAACAACAAGTTAGAGATTATGAGTTGGATTATAAAAATATTTTGATAAAATGTGATATCTTACAAAAAATACTATAAATTATTTTAAATCTAGACACAGAAGTTAGACATTATTTTATAATAGATTATATTTTGAATAGAAATATTGTTTTATAATATATTAATAATAAAAATCAATTGGTATATATTTTTACAAAACTATTAGATAGAGAAAGGTTTGAATTTATTAGAAATGAGGTTGGAGTTTGTTTTCTCTTTAAAAAAATATAATTAGAAAGTTCTATAGAAGTATGAATAGATGTAGAAAATAGTGACTCTATGTTTTGCATTATTTTGATTGTTTTTATATTCTGTTTCTTTTATATGTTTTAATTAATGTTTGAAATTTTTGAATTTGAATTTAAACTTTTTTATTTTTGATGAAACAAAAAGGGGAATATAGAGAAATAAAAAATGGTGAAAAAAATGTGCACATATAAAGGGGGGAATAACAAAATATTCATATGTTTCTTAATAGAGAGGAAGCACGATTTTAAGCATTTATAAGCAAATCTTTTTAATTTTTTTATGGTTTTGTTTTCATCAAAAAGGGGGATTGTTAAGGAAATTGTCGTCAAACGCTAATATTTTGATAATAACAAAATCTTACATATATTACTAATCAATTTACCAAGTGTATAGATTTTTAAAATTTATATTCTGTAAAAATTTTCATAAAACAATAGCCGTATAGAACCTATTAGCATAGAAATATCATGTTTCTATAGTAGCAGTTTCCAAACATTGCAGAATCTGGTCAGTTTTAAAGCAAATGCATTTTTATCTCAAATCAAGACCCAGCTCAACAAATTAAATATAGATTGGGTGCTATATTTAGTATAAAAACATGCCAAAATGCATCATCAGATGTTCAGGTGATTGAAGATTCGAAATTCAAATTATTTACTACAATAGAAACAAATTTCTAGAATAAGAAGTTGATTTTTAATAGAGATTTTGCCATCTATAACCTCTTCAACAATTAACCATTTTTAAATTTGAAAGTTTCACACGTTAGGGTGATTGTTAAACTTTAAATTTGGATATTTACAGAAGTAAAAATCAGAACATAAGGTTGAGAAAATCAAGTATGAAATCAGTAAGTTAACCAAAATTTTACACCAGTAAAAGTTGTTGTGAAGACAAATTTGCAACTTTATATCTTCACGGTGATGACTAGTTTTGTAAGCACACTTCCTGGGATTTAAAGTGTAATACACAGAGAATATTCAATATTTTTTATAGAGCAATTTGATATTATGGGAGTGAAATATTAGTTTTAGAAGTTGGTTATTTGAATAGTCTAGAAAAGTGTCTATTATGCAGAGATTGTTTTTATATTTGTTTTGTATTGTTTAGTCTTATAAGTTTAGGGAGAATATGAGAAACACTTGATTGAGAAGATAGGCTAGTTAGATGAGAGTTAAAATTGAGTCTTATTGGACTAAATCATCCTCAAGATTGGAGACACAAATTGTTAACAAGTGACTGTACTCAAACTTATAATTCTCATGGAATAGTAGAAATTAGTTATCGTTAGACCTTGACTTACTGAACTGGAAGAGTGGATGTAGTTATAAGATCGAACCATTATAAATTGTGTTTGTTTTCTTCTCTCTCTCTTTTATTTTCTTTGTACTTTTGCATGCATTTTTAGCCTCAAAATTATTTAAATTAATCAGAAACTAATTTAAGAAATTTTAAAGAGAATCAATTCAATCCTCTTTCTTGATTGCCATTAAAACCAATAGATTTGGTGGGCTATTTGCTGGGTTGAATCTTTGGTCTTCTTTGAGCTTCAAATTCCCCAATCTCTTTTGTCCAAAAAGGACTTGAATGAAAAATGGATTGTTCTCTTCAACACCCCTTCAAGTTTGGGGAATAGTTTTCTATGGAGTCAAATTTGTCGTATTCAGTTGGAGATTGATTGACTCCAACTTTGCTGATGGCAGGATAACTACTAGCCTTTACATGCTTGGACTTTTTGTGGCTCTGAAGGGAAGGTATGGTGATGAATCTCCTATTGCATGAGTTGCAGGAACAAAGACCATCAGATTTGGTGGCTTTTCCTTTAGATTTGATCTTCTTTGGTTAGATAGTTACATTTAAATTGTAGATCATCCACTTGGACGGAGGGAGCCTCAGTCTTGTAGATCTTTTGAGAGGTGATGAAGATAGTTGAGATTCCCTGCTTTTTTCTTGAGCTTCCAAAGAAGGTGAACTATTTTGGGGTTTCACTCCCCCTTACTCCCTACTTCCTTCAGCTTCTTGGATATTCTCTTCATCCTTCTATTTAGTGGATGCTGGAGCTTCTCCCCCATGCCCTGTTCTTTCCTTCTTATTGGATTGTTCATGAGGATTGTTTGGCACTTGTGAGATATAGTAAAAAACGTAGAGATTTTCTTGCCTTGTGCTTCATTTACACTTGTATCTACAAAATTAAATTTTTTTCTATAAATATTACATCTTTCTATGTGTATATCTGATTAATCCCAAAATCATAACATATATAACCTTTTTTAAATGATCCATATCATAAGAACACACATTTTTTTTTTACCATTTTTGTCTAATTTGTCTCCAAATTGACTAGCACATAACATACACAACCAAACACTTTAATATGATTAAGGACAATGGGGATTTCCATTGAAGTATCTTAGAGAGCAATCTATTGATTAGGTGAGCAACCATACTAATGGTCTCACTCCAAAATTTTCTTAGGTATTTTTGCTTAGAACATAATTGTCATAGCGATTTCTAAGATATGTCAATTTTTTCTTTCAACTATACCATTTTATTATGGGATATATGGACAAGATGTTTGTTGAATTATACCATTATTTTTTAAAAATTTTCTAAAAGTATTGTTCATATATTCCTCACATTATCCGTCCTATGCATTTTTATTTTTCCATTAAATTGTTTAGAGATATATTTTTAGAAATTTTCAAAAACCTCAAATGCAAGTGCTTTAAATGTGAGCATATAAACCTATGTGAATCTAGTTTTGTGGTCAATAAATGATATGAAATATTTGAAATCTCTTCTAGATTTTACAAGGGCTGTCCATATATCCAAATGCACTAGCTTAAATGGTTCTTTATATTGGGTTTCGAACAGAGGATAGTATACCCTTGTTTCTTTTTCATATATGCATGCTTCACAATATTTATTCTCACAATTTTTATTTAGAAACAATTTCTTTAAAGTTTCACTATGAAGATGGTCTAATCTAACATGCCATAATTCATAGCTATTTTCTCCATGCAATGCATGATTATTTGAAGAAGAGGAGTTAAGGCAAAAACCTTAATTGAGTATTATGCCTTGCATTTGTTTGTGCAGTATTATGGCCTTGCCCATGATTGCTTCTTTTGTTGGCCTAGGAAAAGATTGTCCCCTATTCCAGAAGTGCTTGGCCTTGAGATTAGGATGAAGGCTCCAATGAAAATTTTTGGAGTGGCCTGCCTTCTTGCAATGAAAGCATCTTCTCTTGACCTTTTGATTCATTCTTGTCGGAGATGGATTGATCGAAACTTGTTCTAATACCATGTAGTAAATTTTACATGTGTTTGTACTAGCAAGATTAAGATTGAAAGAATAACTTTTTTTGTATTTATAAATAAAAATATACAACTCTTGAGTGTGGGACGATTGTCTAATATTTTGAGAGTATTTTACATGAAAATAATGAGCATTACAATGCTATTAATAAGTAAGAAAGAAAGGGAGAGAGAGGCACAGTGGAGATAATTGTTCCACCTTGGAGAATAGATTGTTCTCTAAAACTGCCCAACTTTCTCCTTGCATCAAAGGAGAAGAGATGCCCTTATTTATAGAGGAATGGGGCTTACTAGCCCGTAGAGAGAGGAGAGAGCCATTGGGAGAGGAGAGCGAACTAGCCATTGGAGTGCAACATCCAGTTTTCTAGCTGTTAGGTTGAAGGTAGGTTGACTTGTATTCACAGGTCAACCTATTAGTTTCACAGATTGACCTGGTACTAGATATGCTATCAGAAGTCCATGTCTGTAAAATTGTAAATCGACCTAAGAGTGAAACAAGTTGATCCAACAAACAAAGTACTAGCATTTTGCATATTGAGTCGACTTGGTGGGCTTCTTGCTCATTTTTCCAGAGTTGAATCTTGTGTCTTTTTTAAGCTTCATATTTCCAAATCTCTTATATCCAAAAGGTCTTGAACGAAAAAGGGATTGTTTTCTTCAACACTACAGTGGAACCACTATTGGGTAAAGGATTTTTTTTTTTAATACTAGTAATATTATATTGAGTTCTAAAATTAAATAAATCAAAATTTATATAAATATTATTAAATTATTAACATCGTTTTATGTGTCTTACACAGGAGGGAATGATATAGAGGAAAACCACATAGGGACACCATCTCTTGTACTATGGGTAAATGTCTTCTTTTTCTTAACAAATAATACTATATTTAATAAAAAATGAAATGAATTACTGATAAAAAATTAAAATATTTTTTAATATGTTTTATAAAGTGGAAAACGAAAAAATGGAAAACAAGGCTCCTATGAGCCACTTTTAGGTATATGATTTTTTTTTTTAACCGATAAATATTATATTGAATTAAGAATTAAATAAATCGAACTTCAGAATTTTAAATTTAAGTAATCTTAAAATAGTTACATTATCTTTTATATTATAAATAAATTATATTTAAAAATATATAAGATTTTATTTATTTAATTTTTTAACAGATTTGATATATATATAATATTAATTTTTTTGGCGTATCATAATAATTACTATTTAAATTTATTATATGCAGAACGCCAGCATGGGTTTGGCGAGGGGGAGAGAGAGAGAGAGAGAGAGAGAGAGAGAGGGAGGGAGAGTAACGTTACTAGCAATCGTGTCGTGTCATCTCCATTTCACAAAATTACAAAAAAATAAATAAATAAAGAAATAAAGAAATGATGCCCCTCAAAAAAACGACCCCCAGGAAAATAAGTCATAAAGCAAAACTCCTTTCCTTCTGTAACGCATGCCTTTGCCATCCTTTTTCTTTCGTCATTTTTTCTGTTCTTCTCAATACCTCTCGCTTCTCCAAACGGCCCTTCCTCAGTCGTCAGTTTCCTTCTCTCTCTCTTTCTCTCTCTCTCCAACTTTTCTTTGTTCCGTCTACTATAGAATACACAGAGAAGAGAGCATCGAAAATTCAAAAATGTTGTCCAGACTAGACGGGGTCCTTTGGATGGAAGGCAGAGAAGACGACGATGCTGCTTCTTCTTGGTCCAAAACCCCCCAAAACCAAAACCCCAACCCCAACCCCAACAATATCATCGGCGGTGGTGGAGGAGACAACTCCTCCTGTCTCTCAACATTGAAATCAATGCTTGATGCGGAACCTGTTGACTGGTATTTGGCAACTAATAATGGTAGCCACAATCATCACAATCAGGAGGAATTCAACCACCAGCACGGCCACCACCCAGAAATCAAAGACCTTTCTTTCTCTCCCAACCTCGCCGAAGCTGAACCTCTGTTGCTTCATTCCGTCGACTCTTCCTCTTCTTGCTCTCCTTCTTCCTCTGTTTTCAACAACCTCGACCCTTCTCAGCTACAACACTTCTTGCCTCAAAAGCCATGTTTATCTTCGCTCCTTAACGTTGTTCCTAACAATCCTCTAGAGAATGGGTTCGATTTCGGCTGCGAACAAGGGATTCTATCGAATTCCCCTGTTGTTCTGCCGAACAGGGGAAGTGGGTTTATTAGTGGGTTCTCCGATTTGGGGTCTCAGTCCCAGATTGGTACTCCTGATTTGTGCTCTGCTTCTCAATTCCCAATGACCCGTTTGCTTAATTTTCCTGAAAATGGTGCGTCCATTGGTTCTGGTTTTGGAGGATTTCAGGAGGGTTCCTTGAACTCTTTGTTTGTGAATAGGTCTAAATTGTTGAGACCTCTTGATAGTTTTCCTTCGTTGGGTGCACAGCCCACTCTTTTCCAAAAGAGAGCTGCTTTGCGTAAGAATTTAGCAGAAAATGGTGAGATTGACAATCTTAATCAGAAGATTGTTTTGGGTCATGAGATTGAGAAAAAGAGAAAGGGAAGTAATAATTCTGATGATATGGAGAATGGTAGCATTGATGGGTCGTGTTTAAATTATGATTCTGATGAATTAACCGAGAATACCAAAGCTGAGGAGAATGGTAAGAATGGTGGGAATACTAGTGTCAATGTTGGAGATCACAAGGGGAAGAAAAAGGGTCTTCCAGCAAAAAATCTGATGGCTGAGAGGCGCCGCCGGAAGAAGCTCAATGATAGGCTTTACATGCTTAGATCAGTTGTTCCAAAAATTAGCAAGGTATGAAACTGTCTCTTTGTTTTGTTTTATTTTATTTTATTTTATTTGAATGCCTTCCTATAACCATGCTACAGTAAAATGAGAGTGACTTACTGATAGTTTTTGGCCTTTGGGATCATTGAGCATATTTCAACCTCTATTTTTTTTTTTTTTTTGGGTCATGGTCACAGATAACAATTTACAATATTTGAAACCTTGTGCATTGAATGTGAAAGTTAGCATTGAATCCCTTCACATGGAGTCTGTTGTGATGGTCTTAAAGTTCACACAAAAATTTTGGACCACAGGCAGAGAATTAAATCTATTGTTTAAGCCACTATGACATTTATGACTCAAATTGAAATGTATGAGAATTCTATTGCTTCTTAAATTTCTTTACTCCATACAAATTTGAAGTCCTTGAAATTGATCCCTCTTCCCCTCCCCATCATACACAGCCGCATGCGCTTGCATCCACACATTGAAAATATTGGACCAAGTATGTGACTGTGTGGGTTCCTCTTTCCCACTATGGCCTTTCCAAACTTTGCCCAAATCCTTGGCATTCTTCTTTTCCTAACTCTTCCCTTTGGCTCCTGTGCTCTGTGTATAAGTCGATGATTGCTACAATCAGTTTTACATTGAATTATCTAATTTTTAGGGCACTTTTCCGAGCCTAAGAAGCCATTTTTCTTCCTTAAAGACAAGTATGTGTTCATCTGGATTGTAATTTATTTGCAATTGGTCAGACCATCCTTAAACATTGATAACAATTATGCATGGAATGGGTTGAACCTGAGAAACTTAGAAAGTTGAGAGCTGGATGAAAAGGTTAAGTTTCTTTGTCCAATGGTAATTTGAGCCAACTCAACCAAGGGCAAGATGTAGTCTTAAGCATCTGATACAACACCCGGATACTTAACCAACCAAACGAGTTGACAACCTCAAAAGCAGTAAAATTCCCAGTGTATATCATGTGATCCATGGGCCAGTTCATAATAATCTTTCTAGTGGCTAAGTTTCGTTATCTATCTACCCTTGATATCACTTGGTCCTAATCACTCATGGTTTGATTTGGAAACTAGGGGGTGCATAGCAGAATGCTCAATAAGTTTTGTGTAAATAAACTTTCAACCAGACAACAGAAAATGTTTAAATGGAACAATTACTTTGTCTGTATTGCTGGAAGTTAAAGCTTATATTCCCCCTTCTTGCTGTGATTTTTATTAAGATTGGATGAAGTGCAAAGAAGAGAGAACTCAAAGAGCTTATCAGTTTATAAAAGAACTTCAGTTTCAGTTACTTTATTGTTTTATCTAAGTCATATGGTCATATTTCCCATTTGAAGAATAAGCCATTCCACTAAAAAGTCACTAAGATACCTGACTTGGTGTCTGTATTTCTTTCATGGACACCTACAGATGGACAGGGCTTCAATTCTTGGGGATGCAATTGAGTATTTGAAGGAGCTTCTTCAGAAGATCAATGACCTTCATAATGAACTGGAGTCTACACCTTCTGGCTCTTCTTTGACTTCTACCACTAGTTTCCACCCTTTAACACCAACTCCACCAACACTGCCCTGTCATATCAAGGAAGAACTATGCCCAAGCTCATTGTCAAGTCCAAGTAGCCAACCTGCACGGGTAAATTCCATCTTTCTTTGCTACAATATTTCATCTTAAATTTTTCTCATTTCTTTTTCTTCCCTGCCTACCTTAACATACTATCATTATCCAACACTATATTATATTTATGACCTGTTGGGATTAAAAGCATTGAACATTAGGACTCCAAAATTTTGCATGATTTTCCATAATGGAGTGTGTGCTTTCAATCTGGTGCCTGTAATACATGATTCCTAGTGGTTTGGATGATGCAATATACTGAAGACCATTATTGCAGAAAGAGACAAATACCACTATTGTAACTCATTCAAATCATTGTTCTCAATTCAGCTGTGCCTCTACTCAATTAATTGTAATGCAAGAGAGCTCCTCACTGACACATTTGTATTGTTGTTATTGTTGTAGGTTGAAGTTAGGGTTAGAGAAGGAAGAGCTGTGAACATTCACATGTTCTGTGGCCGTAGACCAGGTATTTTGCTTTCTACTATGAGGGCATTGGATAATCTGGGGCTGGACATTCAGCAAGCTGTCATTAGCTGTTTCAATGGGTTTGCTTTGGATGTCTTCCGAGCTGAGGTAAGCATCTTTTCTGCCCTCTCATAGTCATAATATATGTTTCTGGGTGGACCAAGGAAGTATGCCCCAGTCTCACTACTAAATCCCATGAGAAACAATTGCTGCAACTGAAAGCTATTTACCTTGATAAGTAAGCAGAAAGCCTAGTAGTCAGAGTAGGGGGATAGCCATGATAGTATGCAACCTTTTCCAAGTAGAATGTATTATTCTTACGAGAGAAGTTGAACTTTGAATATTTTTATGCAACATAATTTCAGTCATAATTTTGCACGAGTTTTATTTTTGTGGGTAGGACCCATTCTGGAGATTCCTAATCCCTTGGTTCAAGGGAATACCCATCAATTCCAATTAAAATATCATCTGCAAAAATGTTTTAGGCATCTTGAAAACAAGAGTTGATAAGATTTGACTCATAAGACTTATGATCCATTGGTCGTGGTTGAGGGTTTGTATGAATATGGTTCAGTTGAATTTTAAATTGGTTGGGACTGAATCCAGTTTCTAGAACCGGGTGAGCTGAACTTCCTACCTAGCCTTTCTGAAGGGATGAAAGCCATGATAGTTCTTATGCGTGTGAGAATTTGTACTTCTGTTTAATTGATAGGTTCGAGAGCTACAGGGTAGAGTTTGTTCTAATTGGGAGGAGAGAGAACAAATAAAACAAAATGCTGGAATTTTATGATTAACGTTAGATCATTAGAAGGTGCATTGGTTTTTCATTTGGTCTGTGTGTGTGTGTGTGAAAAGATAAACCCTGTAAAGTGTGATTGTTTTGCAGCAATGCAAAGAAGGGCAAGATGTCCATCCAGACCAAATCAAAGCTGCCCTCTTGGAGTCCACTGGGTTCCACGGCATGATGTAGTTTTTGACGAGACTCCGTCACCTGCCATTATAGACTGAAACAAAGTAGCTGCTTCCTCCTATAGTCGTTTTATATAGTTGTCCGAATTTTATTTATTTATTTTTTCCTTTCCTTTTCTTTGGTTTTGGTTTTTGAATCATGCATGGTTTAATAGGCAAATTTTTCATTGTACTAGGTCAGCTGTGCTAATAATCAAATAGCAAAGCAAGTTCTGCGCTACTGATGCCTTGACACCTTAACGAACCCAATGAAATGGTTGCCAATAAAATTTCACCTAACTTGTAATTTGTTTTGAGTTTCTTGTAATCACAAAATACGAAATGTATTGCCTTTACATCAATAAGATGCATACAACGAAGAAAAAGAAAGAAAGGTAAAAATGAAAATTAGATTAAATCTTACCACACCACTAGACATATCCTCAAGAAATGCGGTTAAAGCCCCTTTAGAATCCAGTAGGAGCAAGTCCATTGAAGTTGAAAGGGATGATAGCATTTAATGCGGTTTATATATATATATATATATATATATATATATATATATATATATATATTTGACAATTATATATCCCCTTAGGGCAGTATCAAAAAATTCAACCATTTTATGTAATTTTTTTTTTTTAAAGTGTGGATATTACACCATCACACGTGGAAGAATGGGCAGGTTGAATCTGGTTTTTAACTCATTAATACCCATATCTAGTACTTTTTAACTACTGGATTAGGATAGACACAACCATGTTTTACATCCTCATCTCAATTTGGCCATCACGCTTGGTAAAATTTAAAATGCCCATATGACACAGATTCCAAAAGAAAATCATCAAATCAAATCAGATGGGTGTATTTGCAACATCAAAAAATTCACATATTCAGTCGCAATCCCCAATACTGCCAGCAGCAATACCAGGAACCAAAATCTGGATCATAATAATAACTAGAATTCTGGCACCTTACTTACATTAAGGATAAAAAGAGAATGAACCAATAAAAATATTTTAGGCTCTATGTACAATGTGGGATTGTCTAAAATTACAAGCCAACCACGGTAACTTGCTCAGTATCTGGTATATCCATATATGATATATATCCTATGTATATTATTGGACACCAAAGGCAAGACTCCACGACAGGTCTAAAATTGGTGACACCAAAGCGCTACTATAGCTATATAGCCCCCCATGCATCAAACTAGTTAAAAAAAGTCTTCTGAAGTTCAAGGGCCCTTTCATGGCACTTCTTCCCAAAAAAAACTGCACAAGTAAAATCAGAGGAACATTCAGTCTCACCAGTAATTACATTTAGACAAAAATATCCAAGGAAGTGACTACTATCATATAGTTTGCCTGGACTAAGATTAAGCTCTAAGAGATGTGATTAGGATGAATTTTGAGATTAATACTAACAGATATCAAGGTAAAATTTAGAGATCTTGATATTCAAGTCTCATTGAGGCTCCCAGGTCCATCTTAGCTATAACTAAAGATAGAAAATCATGTTCTCAAAGAGAGACAGGAGATAGAATTACCTGGAATCATGGGAGAATAACCTAATGGATCTCAAGACTAGTGGCCAAGGGATGCACCAAACATTTCACTTCTTTTGTCTCCACACCTTCAGCAACTGGACTTTCATCAACCTTTGAACCTAGAGTCCGAGGATTCATATTCTGAACCTCCTCCCTTGTGTAAATGAAGATCTTACGAACCATACCACAGAATTCCCTGTTTATACAAAGAAAATCACTAACCCATGAACTTAAATTAAGGGAACAAAAAATGGTAGAATGGTTAACACATGGTAATCTAGTTGTGTTTTGAAAGAAAGGTATTCATGCATCTACAAGGCCAGACGGTCACAAAGGAACACACACACACACACACACACACACACACAGAGAAACCACAAAAAGTTAGATTCTCACTGCCAAGGATCATCTCCAACCAGCATCATATCACCTTCATCGTCTGTATATACTATCAGCCAATTCTTGTTGAGAGTCATTGATTCACCACCAAATTCAAACATTCGATCCAATTCAGCAACCAATTCATTGTAGTTGCTGAATTTAGTAAGGTCCACAGACCTACCAAGAGCAATTCCTTGCTTGTGAACCTGAATGGAGAATATTAGGGCCAAATTCTTTATAGACCTCCAAATGGGGGGGGGGGAGCAAGATTCCATATGAATACCTTGGTGCAACTTCGACTTGACACACCCAGAGTTTTTCCTTGGACATCCCTAGAAAATGCCTGACATCCTGGAACAGATTTCTCTAGCTCAGTCCCAGCAGCCACACTGTCAGACTTTATACTTTCCGGTTGTTCTAACTTCTTATCACATTCAAATGCATGAGATGGGCGTGAATCCTGAAGTGTATGATCGGTTGAGCCATTCACAGCATTCTTATGTGATACAGTTGGCTCTGATGCCATGGGGCTGCTGAAGAGGGGAATACCAAAAAGCTTGCAATTTCCATCTTTGGGCTTTACAGCCTCAGCTCGCTGTGCAACCGCAGGTTTTGACATAAACTCCCTTCGTTGAGGACTCCCAAACTGTGATGGTGGAGGCATCAACCATTTTTCTTGGTGGTTCTCAACACTATGATTATGGAGAAGGTTACACTCACTGCATCCACCAAATTTGCCATTCCCCCATGTTTGATGAAGTGAATCATATTGTAGAGGTACTTTGGCACTTGGTTCTAACAAATTGAGGGAGAGGTTGGATGGCATCATGGAACATGGGCCAGAGAAAAAGTTGAATTTGCATTCTGGATCTGGACAGCACTTCTTCATTGGATTTGCAGTCTGATCACTATAAGCAGGACAATAACCATCAGAGGAATCAGCCGGGGTCCCGAAACTTGATAATAAGTCACTGTAAGGAGGTTCATGCCTTGCTAAGGACACCCAGTTATCAGATCCATATCTTCTTGAAGCAGAGACCATATCATTTTTCTCATCATCTAGAGGAGGAAGCCAAACATTGGGCTTCTCAACAGCATCCAATTCATTACTCTCAGCAAAAGTGCCTCTCAAGGTCAAGAATTCTTGACCGTTCCAGACCCTTGTCCCATTAATGGGTGAAGGGTCCGCTGCTACTTTAGATGAGCCTAGAAAAATAGTGAAGTATTAGGCATCTAGAGATTCAAAATTGTTCCTGATATAACCAAAAGCAGCAATGGAATACCTTCTCGAGTGAGTACAGAGGACTCCGGAGATAAGGGAACAATATTTGATCTTGTCCTTTTTGGCCTGGACACTGTAACGGGATTTAGTGCAGGAGTCAGAGCAGGTTCAATTTTCCAGGGTGAAACTCTCTCTGGACGAGGAACCGTAGATGTCTCATCCCATCTCACCTAAATGAACATGAAATGTGAACTTCCAAATTCCAAAGTCAATAATAAAAAAGAGCTACCCGGTGCACAAAGTGCTCCCTAAGTCAATATGTTACAAATTTCTGGTCTTGAAGAATACAAACTATCTAAAGGTAGACCCAAAACTACCTTGAGGCATCTCCATTTTGAGTCTCGCCACCTTTCAGGATCAGCATCTTCAATCCCAACTATGGTACCAGTAAACCTGAATTGTATGCATTAAGAAAAAGTGTAAGAGACTCAAGAGGCCAGTCATGAAGAAAAGAAAAACACGAAACAGTTACCTCTGCTCTGGAGCTTCTTCGCCTTCAAATCTCATTTTGAATCTCACACCAATAGAGCACTTGTTCTTGACTGACTCCATGTACAGGTCAAAAGGAACAATGAACTCAGCAGGGCTAGTCCTGCAGAACACAATGAGAGTGTTAGCTGCCATGTGCAAACCCACACACACACAGGTGCAATTACACAGCATCACAGAAACAAGAAAATATCAAATGTATGAACATTGTTCCTATAACTTGTATACATTATGACACTGAGCAACATCAGATCCAAAAATGCTCCCCTGCAGATAATTAATAAGCATTATGCAATAAAATGATAGTCATGTAACTAGTATCATAAGTATGACCTCAACTCAACTTTGAATTGTCCGAAAAGAATTTGATGGAGCATAACACATTCCATGTTACCTCTTAAAGGCTCACATTTGGAGATATACATCAAATATAAAGCCCAGTAAACGCACCTAGGCTTATAATAGACTGTGAACATGGTTCCAGTAGAGATGGCATGCCATGCTGTAGCCAGGACGCCAAGGTGCATGCTATGAGTTGATATGACTGATGATGGCACATTGCCTTGTTGTCTCATTGCACGTCTTACTCCCACACGAAGTTCACCATTTTCACCTCTACAATTACAAATGGTGCTTATTTCAGACAGCATATTCATCAAGCAGTTCATGAAAGAAAGGTGGACCATGCAAACCTGAGAAATATAAAGGCATCGCCTGCTACAAGCCTTTTGGCACTAACAAAAACACTCCAGCCACTTTGAAGCAAGTGCCTCCTTGGCTGACCTGCCAAGCTCAGAATTAGATAGACAAATGAGAACAAAGACACGGAAGACTGATGATGCCTTTTGACAGGAAGAGCTCTTCAATGTAGAAGCCTAAAAACCACATGCAATAGCCATGGATCCAACATTCCAGAGCACATGAACGGAAAAGTAAAAATTTTAAAGGGCATCAATAGTCAACGGAAGAGAGCAAAACTAGGCCTACTAGTTCTGCCAAAGAAGAACCAACTGCAAGCTATATAAACATATAAACATGAACCACTTCTAAATTATGCCAAGCTGCAAGATTTGTTTTTTAACTACGCATTGCCTTGGTCTTTCTTTTTCATCCCCCCACCCCGAAAAAAAATACAAATCACCTTCAACACCCAATCACAACTCCAGATACAGGAACAAGTGAATAATAATTTAGTAAAATGGGCAAAATTATAAGAGTGCACTCAAGTGGGTTGAGGGTAATTATAAGTTCTTCACTTGAGTCAAACTTCATATCATCTTCACAAAAATGCTTTGTTTGCAGCCAAACCAGGCACATTAGTAGAACAGTCTTCTCAACAAGGTTCCTCTCATGACACTCTTAAGCCCTCAAATGTATAATAATGCGAAGTGCTGATAGACAGCATGTCCATAGTAAGAACACAGCAAACCACAAAAATGAAAACCAAAACGCGAACTCAGCTCAATTGGCATCCTCTCAAGTGAAAGCAAGACACAAAATTGAAAAGACCTAAGCGTTTGTATGGCCAATCATTACCACGAAAGATATGCCTGAAGCGCCACTCGTTTCCATGCAGGTCCTTTGCAACCAACTCCTGATGGGGAGGCTGTCGTGACATGTCCTGTTTAAATACCATAAAGAAGATGTTCAGACCAGTTCAAACAAACATAGAAGAGTCAATTATGTCAGCTATACAAATTATAATTTATTGAAGCCCAACCAAAGGAGGGAGGCATTCTTCTGCGTGACGCCTGAGTACCGAAAATCCACCATGAGTGCTCGTGTCGGAAGCTGTCAATGTCTTGCAAAACGAACGAACATGAAACCGGGGCGGGGGATGTGGAACTGGTTCCTTCTCCACAGCAGTTTCATCTTGCTGCAAATGAAACACAGGTGTTAAAAATGCATAAAACTAGAATTAAAATAAAAAGTCCAGGAGAAGAAACTCACGTTCGGGTCAGGAAGTAGGGTAACTTGTGCAAAAACCTCATCAGTTTCAGCTTCAGCCTATAGACAAACCCAATCATCAAACATCAAACTCAAATTAAAGATACCCCCATTAATTAATTAATTTAATTAATGACGCTTAAATGGGCATAGGCTTAGGATCAAGCCAAAAGTAGTACCTTGAGTTCAACGTTTATCACACGGCAGGGGATCTTCCAAGGAAGGTTGTAAACAGGCATCTGCTGGTCAGTTACCTGGTTAGTAGACGCCTCAACCTGAACACCCATCACTCATTATTGATTAACCGATCATATTAATAAGTAAAAGTGGTACATAGTATCATTAATCTTGACCAAAAAAGGAAGAAAATCTGAGGTCTTCGCAATTAATAGGACAGAAATCGAAAAAACCACGAATCAAGAAGAGAGAGAAGAGGGTATTATTAAGTAAATACGAACCTGCTCGATATGACCCTGAGGAAAGTAGAAGACCCGCTCGCCTTGACGTGGAACGGTGACAAGAGGACCAGCACACGAGTGCCAGAGCTCCGTGTACAGCGCTTTTTCCGAATCTAAAAAGTACCAACGACAACAACAAAAGACAAACCCACCCACAAATCAGAATCATCGCAGATCGCTTAATTTTAACCCAGATCCGGGAATTTGTTCACTTTCTGGGGTGGGGTTTTCAAAATTCAAAAATTGGGGGTTTCAAAAGTTCGTTTACCGGTGGCGGCATCGGAGGACTCGTTGTAGCCTCCTCCGGAAGAGAAGCCTCCTCCTCGGCCGCCGTTGCCTTTGATCGATACCTCTGAATACCCCATTTATGTTCCTTGGAGTAGAAGAAATCAAGAAGGCAGATCTCTCATCTGAAACCCCCAGAAAGAAAAGCTTTCGATCGTTTACTCGCATATAACCCAAATCCACCCAAAAAGTAAAGTTGAAGCAGCTGTGGCTCTATGTTCTGCAATAGTTAGGACGGATGTGATGCAAATTTTGCCCTCCTGCTAAAAGATAAAGATTGGGAGAGATGAAATTGCAGGTGGCAGAAGCGTCGTACGGTCCTTCTGATGAAGAGAGAGAGAGAGATAGAAGGTGTGTTTGTGCATATGTCTGTGTGTTGTTGTTGCGTAATGGTAAGGTTAATGGTTAACCATACCATGGGAGGGGTTCTAAACAGAGAGAGAGAGAGAGATAGAGCAATCATTTAACAGCGGTCAAATTTCTAACCCAGAAGGAGTGATGGACAAATATCAGTTGGGTCGACCGTGAGTAGCCGGTGAAAAAGTTGAAGGCGGTTGAACGGCGTGACAGGCATAGTCGCCATCCGATTGGCGGGAACAGCAGACGGCGCTTGTCCAAAGAGGAAGCGGAAAGCTGTTGTGTGTTTTTTGGGGAAATGTCCTTTGTCGGCCTATTAACGGGCATAAGGTCTTAACTCAACTCCTCCTTAACTCAACCCTGGTTTACTTTCTTCTTTCCCTTCATTTTTTTTTTTAATTTTTGTAAATTTCCTCTATGAGGGTTTTTTTTTTTTCATCGTAAAAAAAAAACCCTACATTCATGGGTTATTTCCCATATTATTAAAAATTCAAAAATTATATAAATATAGTATTTTTTTTGTTCCAAAACTATTGAAGTAAGATCGGAAATTTCGACTTTGAAATTAATTTTACCAACCTAGACTTCATTATTGTCCATTTTGCTGCCCGTTTTTCCTTTTTTTTTAAAATAGAAGTGGTAATATATATTTAATAAAACAATAATATTTATAAAATTATAATTAATATTAATAATTAAAAATTATAATATTTATAAAACTAAAAAAATTAGAAATTGTAATATTTTAAATTAGTAATATATATTAATTACAACAAACTCTTAATAGTGGAGATATCTTTAAATGATTAATCATTTTATAGCTTAAAATTTAATTTCCATATATAATAAATTACAAAATAAGGGTGAATTGTAATATTTATAAATTTGTAATATTTAGAAATTGTAATAGATTCAAAATTACAATACATATTAATAATTAGAAATTGTAATATTCATAAGGTTAGAAAAAATTATTAATAAAATAATTAAAAAATAATTAGAAATTATAATATTCATAAAATTAGAAAATGTGCATAAAATTAGGAAAAAATAATTTGAAATTGTAATATTCATAAATTGTAATATATATCAGCAAACCTTTCATGGTGGATATATCTATAAACAAATATTTTAAATATAACTTAAAATTTTAAACTCTTGTAAAACACATTTCTTGATATACAATGACTTAACATGTCTAGAAAAATTCTATTTAGTGATAAATAGTTATCCAAGAAAACATATACTTAAACGAGTATAGACGAGCTCTATCTCTTTTTTGGAATTTTCCTGATATTCCCTGTTACAAAATTAGTTTGTGTTGAACTTAAATGAGGTTTATAAATTTATATAATTGCAACTATAACTATTCTATACTTTCTGGTTATTTTTTTTTTTTAACAAAGATTTTATTCTCACCTAATTATTCTATATTCAACAAAATTAGTTTTATATTGTGAATATCAAAAGTTTACTAAAATGAATTTTATCAAATAACTTTTTCTAAAAATATATTAAGGGTTTGCTGCCATTGAGCTCAATTAAGGTTTTAAGGTATCAAAAAATCTTAGAGTTATTTGAAAATGGAAACTTTTGTCTTGACATTAGAGTTTTAGGATTTATGATTAAAGTTGATGTGTTTTTGTTAATAATAATTGGTTATCTTTTTAAAATTAGATTTCAAACATAGTTTTTTTTTTTTTTGTAATGATACATAAAGCGAGAATAGCTGAGAATCGAGTTAGAGTATTGTTTTATTGGGTTGACGAAATTGTTACGGGGGTAAATAGTTATAAGTACAATGAAACTCTTAGAAAGCGTATCGTGGTTGATAGTCGAATTAGATAACAGCAGTTGTTAAAAATTCTGCATGAAAAACTGGAGTCGATAGAATTCAATTCAAATTGAAGGTTTTATGATGATATCCTATTTAGGAATATGGTGGCTCAGTGAGTTATATCGTGATATCAATTGATGATGATGACATTTTACCTGAAATTCTATCAATTCCAAAATGTTTTTCAAGGCATGTTTTAGTGGAGTTATTTTTAGAGATGGAGCCCCTTTTGGAGGAATTTGGTGGGGCACTTGGGGTTGGTTGCTCAAGTCGTGCCGGCACTTCAAATGTTGAGAGATTTGAATGATACAATCGAAAGTGGGGTCAGTACTGAGACATACACTCATATGAATCAAGTATTTGATGTTGGAATAATTAGAGATGAATGGACCCAATATAGGGCAATGTTAACAAGTGATGTGATTACCCCATCTCTGAACTGTAAAGCTATGTCACATCATGTAACCAACCCAGTGTAGCCCAGTAGCAGTAGATTTGAGTCCGATCCCATAGAGACATTTATTGATGGCGAACATGCAGAACCAAATTTAGGTGAGGATAGTGACGAAATGAGTGATAGAACGGATGAAGGGGAGAACGTTGTTGATGTTTTAATGACTATAACCAACCAATATGGCAAAATGATGAGACATCAATTTCACAGGTTGGTATGATTCTTAAAATGAAAGAGGGAGTCCAGTAAGCTGCTAAATGTTGGTCGATACGTGAGCTTAGATTCTTTAGAGTTCACGAGAGTTCGCCAACTACTTAGTTCATTTGGTGTTTTTACAACACCAAGAAAAACCGCTTGTGACATTTGCAAGCGAAACAGAAAGAGTCATCGGTTCTTTGAAATAACTAAAATGAATTTTACAAGCACTTGCTTCCCTGAACAGCTTATAAGAGATCACCTAAATCTTGACTCCAATATGTTAGGTCGATTGGTACAGAACCATTTGAAGGAAAATGTTTTGTATAAGGTATGTGATGTTGTTGAAGATATTAGAAATTACAGAGTCAATGTGTTATAGAAGAAGGTATGGATGGGAAAGCAGAAAGCCATTAATCTGGTATACGACAATTGAGAGAGTTCGTACACAATATTGCCACAGTTCATGGCCGCTTTACAAGCTAGTAATCTGGGTACAATGGTCGATTAGAGGTTCTCTAACGTATTCGGCGAGTCCCCAAATGTTTTCCAGTCAGTGTTCTGAACATTTAAACCCTGTATTGATGGGTTCCATCACTACAAACCTATTATTTTCATCAACGACACTTTCCAGTATAGCAAGTACTGAGAGAAAAGTCTTATTGCTATAGGCTCCGATACAATCGGTTATATTCTACCATTGGCTTTTGCAGTAATCAATAAAGAGACTTTGGTCAACTGATAATGGTTCTTACAAACTTAAGAGTTCACGTTATCGGTGATTGCCAAGGGGTTTGTATCATTTTGGACAGGGCACTTGGAATTCTTTGAGCGATTGAGAGGGATCCCTATTTACAATCACAATTTGTTTATCATCGAATTTGTTTGCATCACTTAAAGGTAAACTTTAGCAAACGGTTCCAAAAAAAGCCATTGACGAAATTAATGCATAAGACCGTTAAAACTCACCAAATTCAGAAATTCACGCGGTGATGCCCACGTTTCGATGGTTAATGGATATTCCACTCGACAAGTGGAATATGTATTATGATGGTGGTTGATGGTGGAATAATATGACGATAAATAGATTAGACAGTTTTAATAGGGTGCTAAAAAGAGCCAGAAAGTTATCGATTACTGTATATGTCCAGATGACACTTTATCGTATGGTTGCATATTTCAATAAGTATCGGAATAAGGCTGTACAATATCTTAAAGATGGCAAGAGATGACCGATAATTGTAATAGACAGAATACTTCGGAACGAGATGAAGTCTAAATACCATCACGTTTTTGCTTTTGATAGGTCGATTAAAGAATATGAGGTAAACACCGAAGTTCATGGAGGTGGAGGTAGGAACAAGGACAAATAAAAATTAAATTTATTTTTTAGAGGGAGGGGTAAAAAAAAATTATAAAAAAATTTTTTAAAAAAAAAAAAGAGTTAATTAAATTAAAAAAAAAAAGAAAAGAAAAAAAGGAGGAAAAAAAAAAAGGGAGGGGGGGGGGGGGGGGGGGAAAAAGGGAAGTTATAATAAAAATAAAAGTTGTATCGTCCTCATCTGTCTGTCCTAATATGGACAGAGAACTGGTATGGTCTAGCTATGTAGAGGTCGAGACTCGATCATCACAAAAACTCCTAATATTATAATTTTAATTTAATATTTATATATTTAAAATTTTCAAAATATAAAAATATTTATATATAAACAACAACAATCAAGATCTTTTCATATATTTTTCATATACTAATGTTCTTGTATTTTTGCATTTTGAGATCCTTAAGAGAAAACAATATCCCTTCCTCTCTCTCTCTCTCTCTCTCTCTCTCTTTCTTAGAGACTAGGTAGAAGAAAGTGGTGGGGTTGATCTATTGTCGATTTTGTGCTCTCCTCAACTTATTTTTTCAAATTTGAACTCAACGGAGGTTATATAGGGGTTTAAGGACACTTTTTCATTTAGGTACTCTTGTTTTGAATGATTTTATTTCATTTATTTTACATTTTTCTTGTTGATTTCTATTTCTTTTGATATTTTTCTTTCATGGGTGTCACTTTTATTTCTTCATTTTTGATAGGTTTTGTCTTATTTTTTGATTTCTTTTTTTTTTTTTTAGAAATTCTTGAGGTGTTTTCTCTAGTTTACATGATGTTGGCACTTGACTTGATACATGGTACATAAATATGATCCAATAATGTCTTGTATTTTTGAGATCCTGAATCTCGTATTTTTGTGTTTTGACATCTTGGATATTCGTACAACTGAATTCAATTCAAACACATATTTGAACCCCCACACATATTTTGTAAGCAATGAAAGTAATAAAAATAATATCAATTTTGACATCATGAGAGGTTGTGGCCTTATATTTATTGGTTCTACCCCCACACATTGAATCCATCCTTTCAATCAATTCAAGCACATACAAAGCTCTTCCTTGTGAATAAAAAATTATAAGTGAAGTAGTGAATGTGGGATCAACTTCAACATCAAACCCATCAACATGAAACCTTAAATTCAACTCATTTGCAAGCAATGAAAGCTCACCCCAAAATAAAAAATCAACCATAGAAAGGGTTCTAAAAGGGGCACAAGAAGATTATCAAATGAGAAAGAATAAACACCGATTCAAAATGACTCAAAATTAAGTGCCTACATTGTCTTGAATCTTGTTCGCCTTTAACTTCTTAAAGTAGAACTGGTAGAGGAAGAAGAAACTGAATTGAGTGGATCCAGTGAAAAAGATTTAATTATTCTTGACTATATGATTAGAATTTCACTTTTAGTATTCCCTATCATTTTTTTTTTCTGATAATATAAAACACTTATCTGTGAGTTAGTTTTTTCTCACCTTCGTGTGTGTGCGCGTGTATTTTTTTTTTTTAATTTGAAAGAAAAAATAAAGATAAGGAGCAATCCAATATAGGTGTGTATTGTCAATTTGATTTTTTTTTTCTCACCACTGATATTCGGAATTATATTCTGACTAATCCGATCTGAACGTCTGCAGTGGTCCTATTTAGAAATAGCTCTCTCAACATAATTTTTTTTTATTTTCAAATTTTGAATCCATGATTTAGTTAAAGGATTTATCACATCATTTTACTAAATCGACATCTATTGTTAGCATTGTCCATTAGATAGATGTGCGTTTGGTCCATACCAGCCAACCCTTGGAATTTTTGTCCTTAAATTATCTTTTCTTTTTCCCCGTCCAAGACGTCAATCCCATTTCTATCCTCATCTTTTTCAAGATAGACTTTTTACCCACCCCACACACACTCACCATCAAAGCCCGACCCTCCACTAGTGGTGAGACTAGGCTAGGCTGGGCCGGTTTGGATAATTCATGGAACTGCAGGTACTTGGTTCCAGGCCGGACTGAGTTGGGCCCAAAAAAAATTTCCTTAGAATCAGCCCAGCCCGATTAAATCGAGCCATGCCAGGCTGGTTCTACGGTTCTTTTTTTTTTATGGATTGTTAACTTTTTTTTGTGGTTTTTTTTTTGTTTGTATACTTGGGCTTTTTTGTGGTTTTTTTTGTTTACTTGTTGTTTTTTTTTTTTTTAAATGTTTAGTTGGGTTTTTTACTTAATTTTTCTAATGAACTAAAAAATATGAAAAACAAAGATACAAAAATTTTTTAGAGTGATTCCACCAAATTTGGTATATGTCCACTATCAAGCTTTTACTTGGATTTTTAAATTCACTAATTTAATATGATTACATTTGATATTTTTACAAGAATGATTTTTTTTAATATATATTTATATTTTTTACTGCTCATTTGATTCAAAACCCAAAAGAAGGAAATGGAGGAGGAAGAGAAATTTAAAGCTGGACGAGCAAAGCAACTTTCACTCGTTTCTTGTCAAAATTCTTGATGTCAATATTCTTGAAGTGTTTTATCTTGTTGTTTTTGACAGAGTGTGATTAACATGATTCTTTAGGAGCACCTTGCTCTCCCTTTTTTGGTTAATTTGTTATCTTTTTTTTTTTTTTATGAGTCTTGGCACAAAGGTTGGAGGCCATGGATTCGAGATGTGAAAACAGACTCTTTGTAAAAATCAAGGGGAATGCTGCATACATGCCAACTCTCAAAATCGACCCCAATTATTGGGATTAAGACCCTGATTGATTGATTGATATATGTATTTATATATTTTTATACTAAAAATTTATTCTTTATCTTCTTTTTCTTTCGTCCCCGAGCTAATGCTCATGTCTTGCCACCTTTTTCCACATATATCCAATCATTTATCCAAATCAACGATTTTAAGGTGTTGTCCGCCAATTTTGACCGTTTCGGTGTTAAAACTCATCCACTTGCACTGAAAACACTTTCTGATGACATTGTGGACATCGAAAGAGCTAATATATCTTAGGTCATTGTGGCCAAAATTGGGAAATAATTAGTATTATTTATCCACTAATCTAAAATGTCGAAAATGTCGTCGTCATCAAAATCTTTTAACATATATATTTGTTAATATAAAATTAACTCCTTTAATAAAAATGACTATAATATTTTTTGTTTTTTTCTAACATATATAAAAGATTAAACCTAAAACTAAATGAATGTGTTAATAAACTACTAAAACTACTATCTACATCACTAACACATATACTATTTTGTTTCTTTTGATACAATGAAAACATATTTTGTAAAGTAATAGATGTTATATGTTTTAAATGTGTACCGCTAATATACAATTCCGTAGGAAAACTATCTACAAAACAATTAATTAGTGTTTCTACCCCTTCAATTTTTACCCTAAGATCTAAAACACTAACTACTAAATATAAAATAAGAATTTTTTCATAATATTTTAAAATTTTATTTTTTATTAGTTAAACTATTTTAGTAAATCTTTCTATATTTTAAAATTGTTTAAATACATAAAAAATTTTACATAAATTAGACAAAATTAAATAAGTTGTTGGGTAATATACACTAAAAATAAATTTGTACAAATATAAAAAATTTTCAATAAATTAGTTAGTGTTTTTACAAAATTAAAAGCGATTTGATCAATAAAACCATAATCGTAATTAGAAATAGCAAATTCGATTAAGATATTTCTAAATAGAAAAATACCTTGTAACATATCTAACGAGACATAGCCCTAGACCCAATTCGAAAGGGTCAGCGCCAACAGAGCCCATATAGGAGGCTCACAAAGGACAGCTACCGTCCAATATTCAATGTTCCCTATGACTATCTATCAAAGGGGTTTAGTCGTCTAAATCTCCCAAACGATAGAATTTCAATCGTCTCGCTTACCGAACGAGATTTATCAAATGTGAGTAACCTCCCCCGATCGGGTATTCAATCATTGGTCCATCGAACGAATGAACTCCAAAGACCCTTCATTGGCCAAACGATCGACCGATAGCCTGCAGCTCTAACACTTCTAAAGGAAGGTCAAGGCATCCTAACAGTTTCGATTTCCTGCTTATGAACAGCACATTTAGGATTTTTCGTTAAAGAAAGGATCTCCCCAGGAAACGAAAGTTCCTATATGATGAAGATCACGATCAATCTGGGATATTGAACTCCTGAAATTTTCGGACCAGCTCGATAAGGAAAGTGAGGTTGAAACACCCCAGCGGCATACAACTCTCACAAGTATAAGACATCCAAAACCCTCCAAACCAGATACGATTCCTTAGCCTAACACATTGGGCACTCTAATCACAGAGAACCTCTCTCTCTTTGAGCTCTCAGTCTATTTCTTTAACATTCAAAAACCGTTTTTTCTGACTTGAGTATCGGAGTATTCCCCGCCGAAACATCCTCTGGCGGTTTTTATAGGTTCCACATTCCATCGACGGTAATAGTTTAAGTCAACAAGGAGTCAGTATCTGTAGAGTCGTAACACACCTCCAACAGATTAACGTCATCTGTGAGAACAGACTAGAATAATTTCTGCGAGTCTAACAACCATGTCTTTAAGAACCAGAGCATCCTCGAGAGCCGCCTCTACTATAGAAGGACGCGCCCCTATACCCGCCGAATCTGTCATCCCTCTGGCACCCGATCACTCAATTCATGATCATGTGTTTTCTCCTCGACCATCCCATCTGGAGTAAGTCCTACAACCTGCGGCTCAAGAATAACCAGAATGACCCCAACGTCAGAATAGGCGAGCCAGCCTCAGATGGAAAGACTGGAGTCAAACTCGAAAAAATAAGCAAACAACTGGAAGGGCTCAGCCGATCCCTTAAGTCAGACGACCACTCATCCGCAGTAGACTCCGAATATGAACGACCACCGAGGCGAGTACTTCCTATGAATTATGAGCCATCAGTGACCTCACACACGATCCTGAGGATCTGAAGAAGCAAATCGAATAGCTTGTAGCCGCTAAGCTTAAAAGGGCAGGTGCGAAGAATAAGGAAGACCCCCTCCAGCCTTCGGGAGAATCGCCCTTCAATCCGAAGATTTCCTTGGAACCAATGCCAAAAGACGTCCTTCTGCCACCTATGGAGTGATACGATGGAACAGTTGACCCATGTGACCACGCTGCTCACTTCATAACAGTTATGGTCTCCAGAGACCTATCAGATGCAGCGATGTGCAAGTACTTTCTCACTACTCTCAAGGGTAATGCCCTGACATGGTTTAACTCTCTCTTGCCATTCAGTATCAAGAGTTTCACTCAACTCCGATAATAGTTTGAGACTATAATTAGCTGAGGAGTCAAGCGAAAGTCCACTTCCTTGCTATCGCTGTGGCAACGGGAAGAAGAGTCTCTGAGAGATTTCCTGGAGAGATTTAAGATAGAGATGTTAAAGGTCCCCACTTTGGACCATTCCATCACATTGACTGCTCTCCTAATGGGTTTTCACTCCTCCGACATGAAGGTCTCCATTACGAAGAAATCTCCTACAACCATTCAAGAATTTTGCTCTTGAGCTGAGAAGTACATTGCAGTAGAAGAAGCATATGCGTTCGATTGACGAAGAAACCATCATAGCAGAAAGGAACATAGCTGATCGCCTCGCCAGCCTTCCCCAAAGAGGAGTAAGCCGGGGGCTCCGCCCTCATGAAGATTCAATGTCTACACTCCGTTAAACGAGACTCAAAACTAGGTTTTATATTAGATCAAAAATAAATCATACGTCAGATAGCCTCCTCGTCCCACGGAGGAAGATCCCAAGAAAGATAAGTCCAAGTACTGTCACTTCCATCGAGACTACGGTCATATGACCGATGAGTGCAAGAGGCTCAGGGACGAGTTGGAGTTTCTGGTTCGTAGCGGTAAACTACAAAGATTCATCAGTATAAAATGAAGGAATTTACCTTCCCCTGACGGACGTAATGCACCATGGGAGAATAAATCGCCTAACCGACCATATCCCAGACCGTCACACAACAAATCAGGAGGGGTGTTCCTCCAGATCCGCGACGAAGACATCTGGCATGAGCCCTATGTTCCTACAAGCGTTTGTCTGGCATATGACCCGAAGTTTCCCATGCTCTTTCCTTGAGAAGGATTTTGGCGCTCTCCCGTTACTTAGTAATTATTCTAGTGGTGGTTCGCAACACGAGACCCATAGTGATTTACGGAGGAATCACCTCCTATCTAAAGTTTCTCATCGTACGTCGACTCTTAAACATTCTGATCTTATCGATCGAACTTGTCATCAAAATGGGATAGAACTTCCCGAACAGGTGGACACGACCCTAATATCTAAAGTTTTCCATCGTCCGTCGGATCTTAGACGCCCTGATTTTACCAATCGAACATGTCATCAAAATGAGATAGAACTCCCCAAACGGGTGGGCACGACTCTAACATCTAAAGTTTCCCATCGTATGTCGGGTCTTAGACGCCCTGATCCTACCGATTGAATATGACATCAAAATGAGATGAAACTCCTTGAATGGGTGGACAAGACCCTAACATCTAAAGTTTCCCATCGTACATTAGGTCTTAGACGCTCTGATCCTACCGATCGAACGTGTCATCAAAATGAGATGGAACTCCCGAACGGGTGGACACAGCCATAACATCTAAAGTTTCCCATCGTATGTCAAGCCTTAAACGCCCTGATCCTACCAATCAAACGTATCATCAAAATGGGATAGAACTCCCCGAACAGGTGGACGCGACCCTAACATCTAAAGTTTTCCATCGCACGTTGGGCTTTAGACGTCCTGATCTTACCGATCAGACGTATCGTCGAAATGGGATAGAATCCTCCGAATGGGTGGATACGGCCTTAGTATCTAAAGTTTCTTATTGTATAACTGGTATAAGTCACCCAAACCTTATCGAGCGAACAAAACTCCCCAAGCGGGATATAGCATTCTAAAGGCTTTCTTCACTATGGATCATTACACTTCGATAGAGCAAGTAACAAATAGCTCGACACACTCAATAAAAAAAGATTTTTTTATTATAGAAACAACACAAGATTACAAGGGGGTGGAAGAAACAATAGAAGTCACTGGGGTGGAATCCTGATCCGCTGTCACTCTCTTGATTGACCCCTTAAGAGGAAGTAGAGCCTCATATCGGCCAATTTATCAGAGAATCTCCTCGGCGCACCTCAAATGCTTAAGCAACCTACGCTGAGAAAGCTGGAGGTTAGTAGCATCTTTGGCAACGGATGCCTTGAGATCAGCCATCTCCCACTCGACATTTTGAAGAGAATCCTCCCGAAGATGAGCTAACGTATCGACGGTCGCTAATCTCGCTTCTCGAACGCGTGACTCAGCTTCCAGCTTTTCACAACACTGTCGGGATAGAGTCAAGTCCAACTGAAGATGTTCAATCAGCCTGTCCATCTCTTCTTCGGTGTCTTTTTCCTTGTTCTCTAGAGTGTCCTTCAGCGCTAGCACTTGGTTACTCAAACGGATAATTTGCCATCACGCTCTTTCCTCTGTTGCCTTTGGAGTTCGATCAAGACCACAGTCTGGGAAGAAATACACTTGACAATTAAAATCATATGATAACAAATCTGGACAGAGCCCAAACAAAGAGAATGCTTATCGTAAGGTAAAGAAAGTGGATAGCCTTATCAATGTGATCCGGAGACATTGTTTGGAGCATGAGTTTCGGGGGAAATTCAAACTGTTCGGCAAGCTATAGTGCCTCTCGTGAATCAATAAAGTTGTACTGACGGTCCCCCACACAGACTTCTACTGATCTTTCTTCAAAATCATCCTCCTCTCAGTTGAGCGACTCAACTAAAATAGGAGGTGGAATGCTAGCCTCATCCTCTACATCTTGTAGAAAACATTGGGATACCTGAGGAGACCGTTCAGGTGTCTCTCCCAAAACAGGAGCAAAAGCGTGTGTCATTGGAGTCTTTTCCTGTCGCTGTGGATCCGGAACCAGAGCACTCCTTGTCATCTCGACAACTTTCTTATCCGGAACGTCCTCTTTCCTGTCTCTGAGGGGTGCACTAACGATCATCGGATGAGTGATTGACTGGCCCTCTCTCATCTTGACACGTTCTCGAGGAGACTCATGCTCTCCAATCTCTGCTAGCCCCTCCTCACCAGCAAGCAGGCTAGACGATTGAACCCTTGATTTTTTTGATTGAATCTCAGAAGAAGTATCAACCGTCTTTCTCTTTGCGTTCAGCCGCACTTCCCGCTTGGTGGAGATATTCTCAAGAATGAAAGCATTTACAGACGACAGAGAATCAACCAACTCCTTCTTCTGTTGCTCCAGTAAGAAAGGCTTTGTGATCTGCCTCGCTTCATCCACCAGCAACCCAGATAACAACAACATTTGGTCCTTTATCAAAAAATCTACCCAAATGCTCCGATGGGTAGACTCATAATTGCGGCCGACAAACCGCAAAAGACAAGAATGGCAAAGAAGGTTCGGGATCTTCATGTTCAAGAAGGGTACTTGGTTAGTATCTGGAAGCATTAGAGAAAATCCTTGTTCAAAAATCTTACGTAGAAGAATTTCTGTATGCAACACTTGTCCTGAGATTTACTGTAAAAGAATCTCCAGTGAGACTCCCGACGAATTTGGAGTTTATACCAACCATGGGTAAAACCTTTGGCACTGCACTGTACCAAGAAAAAAAGGGCCCTTAAAATCTCCAAGTCAAAGCGAATACGAAAAAACCTTAGCAAAGAAATCAGAGCGACCACAAAATGCCAAGCGCTAAGGATAAGCAGCGAAGAGTGGATGTTCCAATATCTCAAAACCTCTGCAAGCGGGCCTATATATGGGATTTTCAAACTGTACTTCACACATTGCTTATATATTGGGACGCAACCTCCGGGGGTTTGATTCGCTCTGTTCTCTTTGCCAGGCAACACTAGTTCGAAGTCACTTCTGAGCGACATGTCACTCCAGACTTCCATTAGTTCCTCTTCAGTCATCGTACTTCGTATACTACCTACACCTCACGACGAAAAAGAATTCTTCGATATTTTGTCTACGGAAAAAGTTCAAGAGAGCATCGGGCAAGAATGCTAGGTTATGCTATTCTCTGACGAACGTGAATCCTTATAAAGTGTACAGAATATGATTTTCAAAAATCGAAACGACAAAAGTCACACTAAAAAAGTTTTGTGCCTTTTTTCAATAGTCATAACTCTTGCCGCCTTTCCCGAGAAAAAATGCCATGAGTCGGGGGCAAGTGACGGGACATAATCCTAGGTCCAATTTGAAAGGGTCAGTACCAACAGGGCACATATAGGAGATCTACAAAGAATAGCTACCATCCAATATCCAATGTTCTCTATGACTGTCTATCGAAGGGTCTTAGTCGTCCAGATCTCCCGAAAGATAAGGTCTTAGTTACCCCACTTACCGAACGAGATTTATCAAATGGGAGTAATCTCCTCAGATCGGGTATTCAATCATTGGTCCATCGAACGAACGAACCCGGGAGACCCTTCATTGGCCAAATGACCGACCGATAGCCTGCGGTTCTAACAATTCTAAAGGAAGGTCAAGACATCTTAACGGCTTCGATTTCCTACTTAAGAACAACAGCTTTAGGATCATTCAGTTAAGGAAATGATCTCCACAGGAAATGAAAGTTCTCATACGATGAAGATCTTGATCAATCTGGAATATTGAACTTCCAAAATTTTCGAATCAGCTCGATAAGGACAGTAGAATTGAAACACTCCAGTGGCGTATAACTCTCATAGGTATAAGACATCCAAAAACCTTCTAAACCAGGTACGCTCTCTTAGTCTAATACATTGGACACTCTAATTACAGGGAACCTCTCCCTCTTTGAGCTCTTAGTCTGTTTCTTTTACATTCGAAAACCGTTCTTTCTGACTTGAGCGTCGGAACCTCCCCCACCGGAGCACCCTCTGGTGGTTTTTGCAGGTTTTGTATTCCATCGACGGTAACAGTTTGAGTCAACAAGGAAACGGTATCTGTGGAGTCGTAACCCACCTCCAACAGTATCGTATGTGGAGTTTCACCTAGTGTCAGTTTCTAGTTTAAATTTTTTATATTTATATTATTTAATTGACATAAAAGTCTAAATTTTTGTATTTTAACTGAGAAATTTCTAATTTGATAAATTAGATCACAAATAGGTTGTAAAATTATTTTTGCAGCATCTAATCCATCTTTTATACATAAATTTAATATGTGACATACACACCTATTATGGAAAAATATTTTATCTAATACTGTTTTTCAAATATTTTTAAGAAATTAATGGTGCAATTATTGGCCAAATATTATCTAAAGATAAATAAAAAATTTTATCGGTTATTCCAAATTCATGACAAACATTAGTTATTACCTAAGTAATATTCTGTCCCGAATGTGGGTAGTCCCATCTTTGAAAAGCTATTTTTTTTAAATACATTATTCACTTATCTAATAATATGTTACAACTATAAAATATTCACCCTTTTTAACTCTCCAACTATTTGAAATTATTGACAATCTACTCGAAATGGTTCTAAATTTTATAATCAAACCATCTTTTAACTTTTGAAAGCGATTTAGTGATCTCCTTTTACTTGATTTTTTAGAGTTTTTTTTATAACCCGATTGTAAAAATTTTTGAACATATTTTTCAATGACTTCACATTCAATAATACTAAATAGTAATTCCTTACGGATTCCTCATTAAATTTAATTATTTTTTTGACCTCTGCATTATAGCTAAATGTACCCGTGATATTTTTTCCCAGTGGCCTTTTGTCTTTACCTAGTTTATGATAATCTATTCGGGTGATCTCTTACAATGTGTTTTTTAAGAGTGTCTACTCTCTAACCTTTCAAAAATTTATATTTTTTTGACAAATTTTACAAATTGCTCTTTACTCCTCATAGTTTTTAGCCCAAAAAAAAATTCATACATTAAAATCATCTTTTCTAGTGCGTGTGGTATTAGATTGTGTTTGATTATGTTCATTTTTTTCTATTTCTACATCAATATTAATTTGTTCATAAATATCCTTTTGAAAAAATGTGAATCGATGGAGAGGAGATTGGTGTAAAGATTGTGATGAATATGTTCAATAAAAAAATAAATATTATCGATTTGACGTAAATCGTGATTGTTTATCTCCAAATCTTGATTAATTTGAGTTTCCAACTTTCAAATTTTGGGAGATGTTAAGAAAAAAAAATTGGTGATGTTATGAAGAAAAAAATGGTGAGATTGTATATTGTAGGTGGAAAAAGAACGGTGGGATGTTGTAAATTGTAGGTGGAGGAAAAAAATGTTGTAAATTATAAGTTGGTGGCAAAGAAATAGTGAGATGTAAATTGTAGGTGGAGGAAAAAAAATAATGATATTATAAGTAATAGGAAAATATTATGTGATTGTGAGAGAGAATAAAGAATGTTGTAATTTGAGAGAGTATGAGAAATTGTTGTGTGGAATTAGAAAATGAGTTGTGTCTATTTATTGTAATCATTTTTTACCTTATGGATCAAAATATCTCTCAAACTAATCGTTTTATAATTATTGGGAGGGGTATTTTGAAAAAAAATAAAAGAAAAAAGAAATTAACCATCGGAATTGGTCTGACCCGACTATTATAGTCGAGTCGATCCAGTTTTGGTCTACTTTTTCCCGGCCTTTATATGCAGTAATAGTTGAAAATAATAATAATAATAACAAAAAAGAAAAAAATAGTTAAGAATACACGGGCATTATATGAAGTGTAAAATCTGATCAGTTGGATATTCGGTGGAACTTTTATAAAATGAGGGGAAGAGGCAGAAACTTCAGGGCAACTTGGTAAAGGTTGACGAGAGTTCCTAGATATGGTTTTGGGGGGAAAGTGCATCACTAAAACGTGGAATTAATTGATTTTGATGGGTGGGAGCTTCAAGACACATAGGGGTTGTGATTGAGAAGACAACTCTAAACCCTTCGAACACATATAAGATCACATGCTTCGCTTCAATCATTGCAAGATATGCGTAATATTATAAGTTGTATACTGTCTTTTACTCTCCATAATATTTTACTGTCGCATCATCATCATCATCATCATGGTTCCATACAAAATGGTTGATGGAAGCTATTTGGGAGCAAACCTTGAGAAAGCAGAGTTAACAGATAAGGAAAGGCAATTTGGGAACCCATGGATGTTCAACGTGGTTTGCATGTTACTTTTGGCTTACCTCTAGGACTTGTCACATCACATTTGGTCTCCACGATCCAACCCCATATAGACAGGGATAAGTTCTCTAAGGACGATTATTAGTGTACTGTGCACTACTTTATGGATTACTAAGAATAAAAAACAAGCGTACTTGTACTTTGAACTTCGAAGCTATCTTCCACTAATTTTAAATGCCTGGACCCTCACAAATTTTGGGGACCAATCATGGGTCAGTCATGCACCTTTTGACCCAACTTGACCCATATTTAGTTAAACCCCCCACCCAGGGGAGTTGCTCTCGTTCATTCCAACTTTTGTTATTTAAGAAAAATGACCGACTGCTTTCTTTGTTTTACCGTGGATGGTGACAATGACCCAATGAACCTTGTTGGTCTTGAAATTCACTAGGGTACAAACTTGAGCACAATCATTTTTTCCCCGTTGGTTGACCTAATTTTCATCAATTATTGTACCTTTGGTAAACTTGTTTAGCGTACCCAATAGTTCATTTAATAAGTTTTGGTTCAGAGTTCTTATCATAAATAATATTACAGAAATACATTTACTAATTAAGAAATGAAGCATAAGCAACAAAAGGACAAGATGGAGGAGCAACTATTTACTTCAGAATTTCTATCTTTTGCTTCTCACCCCAACTTTGATGTGAGGAATCAGCAGATGATGAAAAATAATAAAGAGGAACAAGGAAAAGTTCATTGAGCATATCTAAATCTCATGTCAGTTCATATAGGGAATGCAATTCTCTTCGGATAATATTTAAAATTCAGATTTCAATTATTATGTTCGGTGTGAATCGTTTGATGAGTTTATCAAAAAACATTCAAACAAGCAAGAGAAAAGTGAAATATAGAGAGAGAGAAATACAATCATTATAGTCGCCCAAAACAAAGTTAAATTATCTTCTTCCTTGTCATTCTCAATTCTAAGTTGATGTAACATAACTCAAAAGCCCGTTATCATGAGACTTGAGGTTCTTCGAACCCATAACTCATGGACATAACATATAAAAGCATATCGTCAATACAAGATTTATTTTCGAAACAGAAAGACACAGTCCACCCTCTTGGTACTTACCGATCAAATTCTTCTTGATAGTCAACTGGTCAGTTCTCATATCTTCTCAATGCTTGGTATCATTGTTCGGCGGAAGGCAATATTCACTTTTCCTTAAATCATAGGGACAACCTTCCATAATCGACAAGGAAACCTTTGACCGGTATCAATAAGAAAAGGAATCTTTTAGTGATCTAAGTTTCCTTCAGTAATAGTATTTTAAATTTTTGGGAATTCTTAGCTATGATCCCTGTAATTTCAAAATACTTTCATAAGAAAATTAGGATTTTAACGCTCCGAATGTATACGAAATTCACACACAAAAACTATATATATATATATATAAATATATATATATATATATATATATATATATATCATTAAATCAATCAGTCAGATATGTTCCCTTAACTTGTACATAGTATACAAAGATATTACAAAAATCTCTTTCAATCTGTTTCTTTTTCAAAAACTGTTCTCTGACTTAAGCGTCAGAGCCTCCCCCATTATAACACTCTCCAATGACTTTTTGCAGGTCCATTCAATCAACACCATCTAACGATCAGTCATCCTGCCCGATTTAACAAAACCATTATCTGTGGAGTAATACTCACCTACAATAGATTGGCGTCATCCGTTAAAACGAATTAGAAAGAAGTTTTTTTTGCACTCCGTCCTGCCGAAGATCATGCCTCCCAAGAGAAAGACTAGAACCATATCCAAAACAGCGACCATGATGGAAGGATGCACAGCTATCCTGACAGACACTGGCCAACCTGCAGCACCAAACAATCCTACTGAGATTCCTGCCGCTGGCAACCAGCTTGAAACCCAACCACCGGTCATACAATAGAATCAACCAATTCCATCTCTAGCTCCAACCTCTCTGCAAAGGGCCACTTGACTCGAGACGGGAAGGCTCGAATCCAGATTGTAAGGCATGAGCAAACAATTGGAGGAGCTCAGCCATGTCCTCAGACTAGAAGCACAATCTTTCTTTCACGTGTCAAGTCACATATGCTGACGAAGGCTCAAGCCAAGGGAACTCTAGGAGCTATTAGTGACTTCGCAACATAACCCTGATGATCTGAGGAAAGAGGTCAAAGAACTCGTGGCACACGAACTCAGACATGCTAAGGCGAGAAGAGACAAGCTCGTCCAATATGCTATCTGTCTCTTATCGTTCGACTCCAAGGTTTCTACAGAACCGATGTCTCGCGACTTGTTCACTTCTATGGAGAGGTATGACGGTACTATCGATTTCCGAGACTATATGACTCACTTTGGGACTGTAATGGTCTCAAGAGACATGTCAGACGTGACCATATGCAAACACTTTCCTACGACCTTAAAGGGCAATGCATTGACATGATTCAATTCATTTTCTCCATTCAGTATCAAGAGTTTCTTTAAACTTTGACAATGGTTTGAGACACACTTCGTGATCAGTAGAGGAGTCAAGAGAAAGTCTACATCCCTCCTCTTATTACAACAGAGGGATGATGAGCCACTAAGAGACTTTCTCGACAAATTCAAAACTGAAACGATGAAGGTCTCAGGCTTAAACCATTCTATTGCGTTAGCCACACTATTTACTAGCTTGCGGCCATTAGGGATGAAAACTTCCATTACGAAGAATCCCTCATCCACTATCCAGGAGTTTTATATTCGAGCAGAAAAATACATTGCCACAGAATATGTTGAAGCATTCGACAAATGGTGGAACTGCATTCATTCGCCCTGACAATCCTCGCCTAAGAAGGCCCGACAAAAACCCCCTCAACAACGAAGGTTCATAAGTTACACCCCTCTGAACGAGACACAAAGTCAAGTTTTGCTCCAAATCCATATCAATCCCTACATCAGGTGGCCTCCTCGCTCCACAAAGGATGACAAAACCCATTTTTACCATTTCCACCGAGATTATGGCCACCTAACGGACAAATGCAGAAAGTTAAAAGATAAACTTGAGTTCTTCGTTTGAAATGGCTGGCTTCAAAGTTTTATCAATGCCAAAGGTAAAAGTCTTCCCCTCTAAGGTTCACATATCGCAAGACTTGAAAACAAGCAAGACAACTAGCCTATTCCAAGAAATGCCTGCAATCGACCAGATGGAGTAATTCTCTAAGTACAAAATGAGTATGACCACTCAATCCTTGCCTCCCAACTCACATTTTAATAGTGCTGCACCAACACAACCGAGTATATACACAAAGGGATGAGAAGGAAAACTTGGTAACCCTAGTCTTTCAAAATATGGAGCCATCCGACTCCATATCCAAGCAAGTTCTCACTACGCACATGAGGAAATAACCCAAGAGAAAAAGATCAATGATCGGTTTCAATGATGATGACCTAGTAAGAGTTAATCCAGATCGACATGGTTCTCTCATCATCACCGAAAAAATTGGACAATATGAGGTAAGAATGATCTTTGTGGATCGAGGGCCGGCTATAACCTCCTATATTGGAACGTTTTTCAGCAGATGGGTTTCAACCAAATGCACTTACAACCTCATGGCGGGCCGATCAATGGGCTTTTGGGTGAATGGATATATTCTAAAGGTATCATTTCACTTCTTATCACCCTCGAAACTCTGTCCGACCATGCAATGACTACAATAATGTTTAGTGTGGTTAAGTTACCCTCACTTTATAATGTCATCTAGGAACGACTTTGCTAGAATGTCTTGGAAGCACTATCGAGCACCAACCATATGAAAGTCAAATTCATAATCTCTACCAGCATCAAAATGCTATCCTACGATCCGGATTTCCCGACTCTTCTACTCAAGTAATCTCAAATCTCTCATTATTATGTTTACTTCCCTAGGATTATGTTTAATTCACGCTTGTTCTACCAGTCATATCATAATTACCCAGCTCATATCGACTTGTTTATTATTCTCTCGCATTGAACTAATCACACTCAGTTCATATGCTCAAGTTCGGGACACTCTCGAACGTACATGCCATCAACAAGGGATGTCAGCCCACTCTATCAAATGAATGTGCTAACAACAAGGGATGTATCACTCCATTGGGTAGGAACGACCTACTCCATCAAACGAAGGAACCGTCAATTAGGGATATATCTCTTCGATGGTACTCTATTCGTTCTATGCAATGAAACATATTATCGATATGAAGTTCTAAATGCTTGCTTATGATAGGACAATCAGACATTTTTATTAATTCTTTCAAATATGCGTACGTGCCGACAGCAAGAGATGTATCTCCCTATTGGTAAGCACGACCCTCTCTATCAAATGAGCACACTGTCAACAAGGTATGTATCTCCTCATTGGGTAGGCGTGGCCCACTCTATCAAACAAAGGTATTGACAACAAGGGATGTATCTTCCCGTTGGGTAGGTATGACCTACTCTATTGAATAAGTATGCCATCAACAAGGGATGTATCTCCCCATTGAGTAGGCGCAGCCCACTCTATCAAACAAACATGCTAACTACAAGGGATGTATCTCCATATAGGGTAGACGCGACCCACTCTATCAAACGAACGTGATAACAACAAGGGATGTATCACTCCATTGGATAAGCGCAGCCTACTCCATCAAATGAACGAACCGTCAATTAGGGATGTATCTCACCGATGGTACTCTATTCGCTATATGTAATGAAACATATTATCGATATGAAGTCCTAAATGCTAACTTATTATAGGATAATTGGACATTTTTATTAATTCTTTTGGGTCAAAAGCATACAAAAGAAAGACTAAGTTAAAAAAGAGATAGATAGAGAGAGAGAGAGAGAGATGGGACAGAGACCCCGATGAAGGAGGGGGAGGAGTTAGAAAAGCTTGGGACTCTAAATTGGCTTGAGGTGGATCGACCATCACGTTCTCGCCCGCTACTTCCAAAGGTACCTCACCCATTGGAATAAGTGCAAGTTCAAGATTGAGTACTTCAGAGTCAACACTCTTGATATCCGGGGGCATAGCACCCGTCAGCCCTACTTAACAAATAATCTCCTTGGCGCAGTGAAGGTTCTCACTTTATTTACACCAAGCACGCGTGTTCTGGTCGATAGTCCTCGGATAGTTTCCCCTAACTTAACTATTCTCCGCTCAACAGTTTTTAAGGATTGCAGCCAACTTTTGCATGGCTTGTAGGTGTACCTCACGCGCTCTGGCCTCTACTCCAACTCTTCGCACCTTTTGGAGGCCACCTCGTACCATTGGAGTACTATGCTCAGCTTAGCATTTAATCGCTCCATCTCCTCATTTAGAGTGTTCAAAGTGGCTGCAAACGCCCTCTCCTCCTTGATCCCCCTCTCCAATTGCAATAGAGCATCCTATAATCGAGATACCTCCACACCTATCTAGTCAGCTTGATGCTTTAGATGGTTTATCGTCTAATCTCTCCTCAATCTTTAAAACTCCACTAGAATAATAGTCTACGCAGAACAAAAATGGTCATGAATGAAAACCAGAGGTAAGAGTAAATTACTTTCCAATATAGTCATACCATGAGCTCTGAGGACATGATAGCCTCATCGCTTTACTTAAGAGACAGTTTGTTCAGCTCCAAATCAGAACGATGAAAATCCACCCGTTCTACTATCTTCCTCACCTAGCTACCATCAACATAATTGTAGCAGTGATCACCCGTGCTAACTATTATGGTCCCACACTCCCTCAATCCCCTCCGACCATTGAAGGATGAAACAAGAATGAAAGGTGGAAGAGTAACCCTCCCAGACATCTTTTGCTTGTTTGGTATTAGCAGAACAACAGAAGAAATCCTTGCTTTGGGATCTCTGATCAGCCCTAAGGGAATTCCTTCAACGTCCCCAGTAGCTTGTCCTTGTCCTTCTACTTCTTCTCTTCCTTCCTCAAGATCTTCAAGAATATGACCCTTAATTTCTTCGCCTCCTACTCTCTCTCTCTCTCTCTCTTCTACCCTTTCTTTCTCTCCAACTCCTACTCTGTTCGCCTCACCACTTCCTGACTCCTCAACCAGAACCTCCTCATCTTCTCAAGCCCCAGACTCGTAGTCCTCGACCTCGACAACCCTTGACACACTTGGGGAGCCTTTCCTCTATTCTCTCTCGCAGCCTCACCTGATGAGCTCGACATTTGAACTCTCCATTTCTTTTGCCATTGGGATGAAATAAGAATGACATCAGCGCATGTATGAGAGGAGTCCTCTACCTAAGTCGTTTCTTTCTTCACATCAAACCTCATCTGCTTGTCGTTAGTTATTGTCTTGAGGTCCTTTTCTTTTGGGGAAGAGAGAATGCTCATGAGCCCCTTGTTTTTCTTCTTGACTAGAAGAGGCTTCTCAATCTTCCTCTTCTCCCCTAACAAGAGGCCCACAAACGCAAGTATCTCATCATTCAGGAGAGCCTCAATCGAAATATGCCTCTTCTTGATGCCATAATAACTGCTAATAGAGTGAATAAACCACAAATGTCTAGAAGATTTAGGGGTCTTTAACCTTAAAAGTGGTTCCTCATCGAAGCTCGGTAGCGTGGGTATAAAGTCCCAATTCCAGAACTTAACAAAAAAGTACTTATACATCCAGCTCTTATCGATGGTCTCTTTATAACAAAACTTCCAACCCAATTTCGGTTTGAAATACTAGCCTTCTATAGGACTTCGGTAGCCGCACCTCTTAAGGGAAAAAATGGAAGCCAATATATGAAAACCAAAGCGGAGGCGATAAAAACTCATTAATGACATCACAACTATCACCGGATGCCAAGTGCTGGGAATTAACATTGTTGGGTATATATTCCAGTAGAGCAAGACTCGGGCAAGAGGACCCGTATTCGACACCTTTAAGTTGTACTTAACACTCTGTTTGTACATCAAAACATGACCTTATAGAGCCTTGTTAACCCTATCAGCATTAGTAGCCAACAAAAGGATGTAATCGTCCCCTAACAGCATGTCATTTTGAATGTCACGAAGTTCCTCATTCGTCATGATACTCTTATTGTCATTGATGGCCCGATGAGCCTACGACGATGAACCCTTAGCCATCTTGAGTCCGATTCTTTCTCTTTGAGTATTGCTTGTAGATTTTGAAAGGATTGACTTGTGAATCATCTTTCTGTGCGAAAATTAAAACTGTCAAAAAGAAGTCACGATTGTGCACGAACCAATTAGACGCCACATCTTATAAAGCATATCGGAGACTATTTGTAGGGATCGAAGCAGTACGTGCCGCATTTAATGTTTCATACTAATATTTTTTCAAATTCTTATCCATTTAATATTACTCTTGAAACCCTTTCTATGGAATGACACTAGGAGTTAAGGGCAAGTGATGGAGTATAACCCAAAAGCCCGTCATCGTGAGACTTGAGGCCCTCTGAACACATAACCCAATGGGCATAACGTACCAAAGTGTGTAGTCAATATGAGATTTATCTCCCTGATCAGATTCTTCTCGATAGTCAGTTGGTTGGTCCTCACATCTTCTCAGTATTCGGTATCACTATTCGGCTAAAGACAATAGTCACTTTCCCTTAATCGTAGAGACAACTTCTCGTAATCTGGAAGGAAACCTTTGACTGATATCAATAAGGAAAGGAATCTTTCGATGATTTAAGTTTCGTATTTTAAATTTTTGGGAATCCTTTGTTATGATCTCCATAATTTTGGGATACTTTAATAAGAACTAGGGTTTTAACGTCCCGAATGCATACAAAATTTATACATGAAAGTTATATATACATCATTAAGCCAATCAGCCAAATATGTTCCCTTAACTCATACATACCACATAAAGGCATTATGAAATTCTCTTTCAATCTGTTTCTCTCTTTGAAAACCATTCTCTTACTTAAGTGTTGGAGTTTTCTCCGTTAGAGCACCTTTTGATAGTTTTTTGGAAGTCCATTAGATAAGATCACCTGACGACTAATCATCCCGCTCGAGTTAGCAGAATCATTATCTGTGGAGTAAGACCTATCTCCAACATAAGTAACTATTAGTTTGGCCATAACATTTTTATGCTTTTTTCCTTTAATTTTAAGTAACAACAAACACAAGAAGTTGGATAAAGAAATACCCACCAAACTCACAATTTTTATCCAATTGTTGACCTAAGGCCATACGAGCTGTTTCGTGACATATAAGGATTAGACTTAAAATTGCAACTTTAATTTTCCTCTACTAAGTTTTTGAGATCATCATCTACTTTGAAGTTAGAATAAAAGATAACTATAACTTTAAATCTTTGGTCGTTGAAAAAGTTTTTAATTTACAAAATGAACTTTGTACAACATATTTACTTTATTTATATAAGTTTATGAGTTATTATATATAGATATAAGAAATTGTAATTAACCTTCTCGCTCTTTCATAAGCAAAAAAGAAAAAAAGAAAAATCACGTATAGAACTTATTTACTTTGGAGTGAAGATGATTATATGTGTGATAACCAAGAGCTTGGAACCAGTGAAAATACGGCGTCCTGCCCGGGTCTACTACCTCCACCTCCAATTCCATTCCCCATTACGGAAAAGTTAAAATAGGAAAAGAAAAATCAATATTTTCAACATGCTCTCTTGAAATTTGGTTTTTGGTAAATGCTTGCTCAAAGATTGACAGTAGGACTCGTGCATCACGCATGCAAAGTTTGTTTGAAGAATAAATTTGAAGAAGTTCCAAGTTTCTCAATTATAAGAAAGTTTTGTCATTCAACATTTCTTTGGAGCAAACTATAAAATCTCTCTCGTGGTTTGCCTGTATAGCAGCTATCAAATAAATTTCCCAAGATTTAGCATTTAATTCTCTCTCTCTCTCTCTCTGATTGCACCCCCAAACAGAGCTTAAACTTTTCTCTTTTTTTTTTCACTACCAGTACTCAGAGTTATACTCCATTAATCTGATTCGAATGTTTGTGAAAACGACCCTCTTAATATAATTTTTTATATTCTTAAATTTTAAACATGAAATTTAATTAAGAGATCTAACACTTTATCTTATTAAATCAATCATCCGTTGATAACACGTTTTAAACTTAATTTGTTTTAAATTATTTACGATTCCTGTTTATCATGGCGTGGACATTTTAGCTTAGTGTCGAACTCTTTCTTATCCAAAAATAGAAATATCAATTAGCATAGCATACTTCTAAATAAATTAGAAATAGTTTCTTTTTAATTTTTATGTTAAATTAAATGAATGATGAATTTAAATTAGGGGGCCGGGGTTAACATAACACAAGGGTGTGAACAGATGGGAAGTTAACGTCAAATACATAATTCATACGCAATAAAGATGGGTGTGGTCGATGGGTGACGGTGTTCTTCTTTTCGGACTGGGAGGGTCGAGTAGAAGAAAGGAGCAAGTCTGACCAAGTTGGGTTGGGATCCACCCATGTTTCCTACCGAAGAGACACTGCCCCAACCCGAGAAGTGGGGTCCTCCCCCTTCTGGGGTGCCTTCTGCCTCCCCATGTCTTGCATTTTGATTTGATTCTCTTGTGTCAAGTTTTGGGCCCCGCGCCGGGGGGAGGGGGGAGAATTCAATCAAATGCAGCGTCCCACCCAAGGGTTTCATTACACAAATTTCCATGCAAGCTTGACTCCTGTTAAAAATAAATGATAAATGTAGAACATAGCTTCGACAACATAATAAAAATAGATGAATATCAAAAAAATAGATGAATATAATTTTGATATTGGTGGAGGTAGATTTTGCTCTATAGATAATGGCTTTACTGACTCAAACGTGATAATTGATATTAGACGGTCTTGATCAATGAGATTTAAAAAAAAAGTCGAAGGATGTTCCAGCGATAGAAAGTCCGACGCTCAAGTCAGAGAACGGTTTTTGAAAAGAGAAATAGACTGAAAGAGAGTTTTGTATTACCTTTGTGTGCTAAGTGTGAATTAGGATGACTCGTGTGTATCTAAAGTGTTGAAACCCTAGTTTCCATGTGAAAGTGCTCTGAGATCGCAGGACCCTTAAGAAAACTTTCTATCAGATTCAGAATCATTCTAATTAAGAAAGTTCTATTTGTTCAGGAATTCTTTTGCTTATCGATTAGGATTCAGAGTCTCCTCATTAATTACGAAATATTATTTCCATGAGTTAAAGAAATTCAAATATTACACCGAATTGACAAAATACCGAGCACTAGGGTGATCTGGGAGCCAATCAGGCTTTTACCGAGAAGGGTCCGGTCGATGATTACCAAAGGAACAGACCATGTTTACTTATCTCGGAGATATACCCCACATAAACAACACGTTTCGATACGTTCCGTATAAGAAGTTGGGAGGATTTTAAACCCTATGATAATGGGTTTTCGGACCATACTCTATCACTTGCCCCCACTCCTAATGTTGTTCCATAAGAAGGGCTTCAAGAGTAGCATTAAATTGATAAGAACTTGAGAAAACGTTAGTGCAGTTCATTAAATGCACAAGTATCTGAAGATGTGTTTTTAATATTATGCAATGTCGCCGGTTCCCTCATTCATTGTTGGGGAATACGATGATAATTCGCAAAATCGAAGGGCTACGAAACATAATGGGTAAGCGGGAAAGCCATAATGGGAAGCGTTAGAGGTGCAATGTGACCATTAAATGTAGAGCGTCCTTTTGCCTTTCGGAGGATTCATTAATTCAGTTTTCCCCTTTTGCCTATATATACGTGTTGGTTTGGTAGGAGGAGGCAAAGTAAAGGTAGTGTCTTCTTTGTGGGTTTGAGATTTCGAAAGGAGGATTTTTTTGTTCCTTCTCTGCAGGTTTGGCTTCTAAAGAAGTTGTGGCGGCAAGAACCACGAGTACAATTCCATCAATAAGAGAACCACAAGTACACAGTTCTATCATGTCAGTTAGAGAGTTCAAAGGCTTCTGTCATGGCAGTACTACTTCGAAGTGTTTTGATTGGGCTCTATTCAACTTATCATTACTCTTACGCTCTTTTGTTATCAGGGCTTGAGAGTAATTCAATGGGCTACAAAGTCCTTTTCAGCTTCTGTTTTGCATCCAGCTAATTTTCTAGTTTTAGTATTTTACTGGGTGCTAGGCAGGGGCTATGAGATTCATAGAGTTCATCTACAAATCAATTCAACAAGGTGTCAATTTATTTATCGAAGAGAAGGTATCAAGGCCTAAGGGGTCAGTCTGTAGATGAAGATATTCTTTTAAGTTTTTCTATTTTGGTGTAGTCTAGTTTATGAACATGTAAACTTTTCGTTTCATTGTATCCAACTATGTACTTTGAAATAATAAAGAAAGTTTTTGTCACTTACCTATTGATCTTGCCTTGACCGAGAGATAATTGTCTTGCCCGTTTCATGGTTCTAGAATGCCAATGTGAAGAGCGTACTATTGAGTGGATTTTTGATTGATATCATTGTAGCCGGTCGGCTTGCTTATTCAGTCCCTAGATGTAGCATCTAGTTACTTCTCTATACATCTCAGTATCTTGATTGAAAGAATGGACCATGTTTGTTGGATAGGGAGATATATCCCTCATTCACATTTTATTCGATAGAAAAATTGAGTCATGCCTAACCGTTGGGGAGATGAATCCCACTTTAATAGCACAACCGTTTAATTAGAGGATTGGGTTATGCCCACCTATTTAGGAGATATATCCCTCATTGACAGCACATTTGTTCAATTAGAGGGTTGGACCATGCCCACCCGTTTGGGAGATATATCCTTCATTGATGGCATATTCGTTCGATTAGAGGATTAGATCAAGCCCACCCATCTGGGAGATATATCCCTTGTTGATAGCATATTCGTTCGATTAAGAGTTACACACGAAAGAAATGGAGCCCTATACAGATAAACCGAGAGAGTAAATATTAAAACCAATAAGAGTAATAGAGATTACTGGTCATAGATACGCAGGTTCTCGGAGTTTCACATTCTTGGCATGACCGATCCGTCTAGATGAGTAAATACATCCTTGGGCGTATGATGCGACCCCTTGTGGCTAGGCACGCAACACCTTTGTTTTCCTTCAACAAAAGGATGAAAGCACCAATAGTGCATTGTGATCCTTGGCGTTGGCACTTAGAATAGCTGATTGCCTAGATCTTGCACTTGTTTGGTTGAGTTCGGGGGAGATTGAGTGAATGGGTTGAAGTTCTTCCTTATGCACGGTACCAAAATGCCCTATGCGAAAGGATTGTCTCACAGAGGAGAAGAGATGGAGTAGAAAAGAAATGGAGAAGATGGATAGAATTTGAACTTGCCTTAATGGGTCTTCAAGTACAAGAGCCGATATATCACGCGGGGGTGATGGTACTCAAGGGGTTTTGCCTCCTTAAACCCTATGATAGATATTCTCACATTGGAGAAGAACAAACTCTATTTTTTGTATTATGAAATTCGCCTATTACAAATGCGGGAAGCCTGCCCTATTTATAGATGAAGGAAAGGCATTAAAAGGTCCTTATTACACACAACTTTTGGATTGAAAAGACTCATACTATAAGAACTACTTGGTGGTTATATACCTGCCATTATTACACACTTAAACCCTTACAAAAATAAAAGGAATTGTTTCAAAAAAATAATTACTAAGTAGGGAGGTTGGTGGCCTTTTGACTGCCTAGTTCCATGCTAGCACGCGCTGCCTATGCGCTGCTACACTCTGGCCCGTGCGCTAGTGTAGTCTCCTCAGGCCATGGCTCAATTTCCTCGAGAATTATCTCTTTTCTTTCGATCCATGTGTCTTCAAATGATGTCTCTTCACTTGCTAGCTCAACTGCATGCATTTCTTTGGATGTTTGATCATGCTCTTCGTGCACTATGTCATGAGTGTGCATTGCCTTGTCTTCCTCGGCCTTATGCTCATGCGGTTGCTCTATGACTTGCACCTTTTCATGCTGTAATGTCTTTTGGCATGGATTGCTTGGTGTCTTCTCTGCAAGGATATTACTTTGCTAAGGTTGGGTGCATGCTCATGTGTGGACTGCTTATGCAATGGCGCATACTCCTGCGCAGACCGCTCAGGCAATGGTAGCTCTTCACTTCGTGTCCTTTTGAGTGGGGGCCTTCTTGCTTGGCAATAGTCTTCTTAACTTCTTTATAGACTTTTACTTGATGGTTACTTGATGTTGCACGAAAAGTTGTGTTCTTTGGATGAAAGGTCACGACCTTTGGTACGCGATTACTCAGTTGCCTTGTGCTATTACTCAGACGCTACCTGTCCTTGCTTATGCGGGCTTAAGCATTGTCATGCAATGCCTTGGGCAATTGCTTTGCCATGTTAAGTGCTGATGTTGCATCATTGATGACCTTTGGCTTAATAGGAGAAGATGTGTCCCTGCGAACCTCCTTAAGAGATGTGTCCGTGTGAACCTCCATGATTTCTTCATATGCATGCCTTGTGAACGTTTCTTGAGCGTGGGCAAGAGTGTTGCTTGTAGCATCGTGAAAAGCTACAACATTCACCCCTCCTTGAAGATCAACCTTGTCCCCAAGGTTATTTTTTTTGCTTCTCGGGTTCATATCTTCTTGAAAGGGCATCGGCCACTCGGTTATTCCTTCTTGGGTGGTGCACTACTTCCATTTCATATCCTTGAAGATTGGCAACCCATTGTTGTTGTTGAGGGGTTGTGACCTTCTGTTCAAGTAGTGTTTTGAGGGTTTGTTGATCCGTAATCACCTTGAACCTGCGGCCAATGAGATATGGCCTCCAAACTAGAATGGCCACAATGATAGCCAGCATCTCTCAAGCATATACAAACCATGCCTTTTTTTGGACTCCAAGGGCCTTGCTAAGGTAGGCCAATGGGCTTCCATTCTGGACCAATACGGTTCCTATGCCTATTGCACTCGCATCCATATGGATTTCAAATTCTTATCAAAGTTGGGCATAGCTAGAACCGGAGTAGTGGTCATAGCCTTCTTCAAATTTTCAAAGGCCTGTTCACTCTCTTTACTCTATGAGAATGCATCCTTTTTCAGCATGTTGGTGAGGGGTTTTGCAATAATCCCATAGTTTTTTAAGAACTTTCAGTAGTACCATGTTAATCCAAGGAAGCCTTGGAGTTGAGTGATATTGGTTGGTCTAGGCCATGATTGCATGGCTTCAATCTTTTTGGGATCAACTTGTATTCTGTCTGCAGAAATGATGTGTTCCCAAATATTCCACTTGTTCTTTTCCCAATGAACATTTTTAGGGATTGAAGTGGAATTGGTGGGTAACAAGGATTTTGAGAGCATTGTCCAAGTGCTACAAGTGCTACTTCCAATCCTTTGAGTAAATAAGGATGTCATCGAAAAAGATCAATATATACTTTCTCAAAATAGGCCTGAAAATTTCATTCATGCATGCTTGAACAGTACTTGGCGCATTGCACAACCCAAAGGGTATAACTAAGTATTCATAGTGCCTATTATGAGTGTGAAAGATTGTCTTGTGTATGTCTTCATTTTTTATCCGAATTTGATGATTCCTTAACCATAGGTCAATCTTGGTGAAGAATTTGGCATCTCCAAGTTCATCCAGCATATCATCAATTGTCAAAATAGGGAGGTGATCCTTGACAATTGCTTGATTGAGAGCACTATAGTCGGTTTAAAAACTCCAAGTGCCATCATTTTTCTTGACAAGGAGTATGGGACTTGAGAAGGGACTTGTAGTACTTCAGATAAGACCATTTTCAAGCATTTCCTTCACTTGCTTCTCTATCTCTTCCTTTTGAAAATGGGCATACCAATAGGGTGGGACTTTGATCACTCTTGAGTGGTCCTTCAGGACGGTTTGGTGATCAAAATTCCTTGATGGTGGAAGGTTGGTTGGCTCCTCGACCACAATCTTATACTTAGATAGTAAGATCTTTACATCTTCGGGAACTATTTCTTCCTCTTCGATTGTGTCTTCTTAACCGACCAATGTGATTTGGACAGCATATGCACTGCCCCCTTTCCAGATGTGTCTCTCCATGTTAGAAAGCTTGACACCCTTCATTTTTTTGTGGGTGGTTGGATTTTGAGTTTGATCCACTCATTCCCGTGCATGAATTCCATATCTATTTTTCTATAATCGAGACTATTCTGCCAAGAGTGCTGAGCAATTGACTCCCAAGTACTACATCCATTCTGATCAATGAAAGTGAGTATAGATTGGTTGTGATTTCATAACCTTGGATAATGATCGTGACTCCTCGGTGGATTTCCGAACATAGCAACTTTTGACCATTGGTGACCTTTACTTCGAAAGGTTTTATCTTTTCAACTGGTAGCTTGAGTAATCCCACTACTTTGTGGTTGATATAACTGAGTGAAGATCCATTGTCAACTAAGAGAACGACTTCTCTTCCTCCAATCTATGCTTTGGTCCGCATGGTCTTAGGACCTTCTATGTCGGCCATTGTATGGATGGAAATGTAAGGGTCCTCATTAAAAGGTGCCACTTTGGATTGTTCCTCTTTAAAGGAATTTTCTTCCTCAATAGGTCACTCTTCACCTTTACATGTTTCAATCATAAAAATCCGATGCCTATTACACTTGTGGCCCGATGTGAATTTTCTCGTCACAATTGAAACATAATCCTTTATTTCTTCTTACGTCCATCTTGACATATGTAAGAGTTTTCACTCCTTGAATTTTGTAACTCGTCATGCCTTATTGGTAATCTTAGAAGCAGTGGGTTTCATAGGGATGCGAGGACTTGCTATCCCCTTGAGTGGTTTAGACCTTGAGAACCTTCTTGTGTCTTGGAGTTGGTCGTCTTTGACTCGAGCAATCTCCCAAGCACACATTAGGATCTTAGGTCAATGTAACTTTACTTTGGAAGACAATTTATATTGTAGTCCACCAATAAAGGTGCCGACTAGGATCTTAGTATTTCATAATCAGATTCAAAGGTTTCCTATTCAGAATTTACAGCAGTGTTTGATAATTTCATAGCATCATTTTCAATAGTTAAAGTTACCAATTCAGATTTTATAACTTCATTTTTAGATTTTAATATCTTATTTTCATATTTAAAAGCATCATTTTTAGAATTCAGCAGCATGTTAGTCTGTTTCAGAAAATCTTTTTCATGTTCTAAGCCTAATATTCTGCATCTAAACTCTGAAATTAACTTTAATATGTCATTATCTTCAAGAATAACATTTTCACAGCTTTGAGAATCAGATTTCACCTATGAATTAGCCATTAAATAGAAGTTAGTCTCTTTAGCATTTTCTGAATTCTTTGAGTATGAATCTGAGGTTGATTTATCTAAATCACTCCAAGTAGTCATCATGGCATTTCCTTTCTTCTGAAATTTTTTCATCTTCTTGAAAAGAACAGGACACTCATACTTGATGTGTCCGGGTTTTTTGCACTCATAGCACACCATTTCATCTTTTTCTTTCTTTTGCTCCTTGTATTTACTGAATTTTCCTGCATAAGACTTAGACTTTGGAAGCATATTAGTTCTCGGTAAGTTAAAGGATTTTTTACCTTTCCTTTGGAGTGCTCTAGACAATCTTTTTGCTAGTAAATTTACTTTATTGTCACTGCATTCATCCTCTAAAAATTCTTCTTCTGCAGTGAATGTAATAGACTTTTTCTTTCCTTTAGTTTCAGCAGAACGTTACACTTCTACTTCATATGCCATTAGCTTTCCTCTTAGCTCATTCAAGGATAGTTTCAAGAGATTTTGTGCCTCCTCAATGGTAGTCTTTTTTGCATCCCATGCTCTGGAAGAATTCTCAGAACTTTTCTAATCAGGTCTGAATCCGAAAATTCTTTTCCAAGAGACTCTAGTTCATTTGTGATAGATGTGAGTCAATTGAACATGTCCTTAACTTGTTCTCCATGCTGAAAATTGAATAACTCATATTCCTATATCAAAAGGTTAATTCTTGTGTCTTAACAGTCTGTGTGCCTTTATGTGTGATGCACAATTTGTCCCATATTTCTTTGGCTGTGGAACAAGAAGAAACTTGATTAAATTCAGTAGGTGATATTGTACATAATAATGATGATGCTTTACTCGTGAGTTTATGGACATTTTCCTCTTATCATCCTCGGTCACTATTGGAGTTTTCACATCTAAATTTCCTTGAGAAATCACTTCCCAAGCTTCATAATCCGTAGCTTAAATAAAGGTCTATATTCTACATTTCCAATGAGAGAAATTAACTCCATCAAAATAAGGAACTCTATTTGTGTATTGGCCAAAAGTGCACTGCGAAGCCATAGGATTTTGGCTCAAAAGACAGGTCTTTTGTGGAGTCAAACACTTATTCTGATACCACTTATTAGTCCCTATGCAACCAAGAAGGGGGTTGAATTGGCTAGTTTCAATTGTAGATTTTACTTCACTTAAAATCTAGCTTAAAATCTAAAGCCAAACTAGATGGAACATATACATGCAAGTGTGTGCAAATGCAAAAAAATAAAGAAAAATGATAGAGATATCAAGCCTGGTTTATAGTGGTTTGGGTTTGTGTCTACGTCCACTCTTCTATCTCAGCAAGTCAGGGTCCAACGATTGTTAGTTTTCATTATGTGATGAGAGTTTTAAAATTAGTACAATGCCAAGATGTAGACAATCTGCACCTTCTCTCTTAAAGATGACTTAGTTCTATACTCACTTAACTTAAACTCTCTTACACCTAGCCTATCAACCCAAGAGAATGTTTCTCACACTCCCCTTAGACTTGTGAGTCTATATAAAATCTGAAACAGAGGTTAAAAACAAGAAGAACACAATGGACAACAAGAATACAGCAGAAAAATGATGATTGAGTAGGTATTTTCAGGTCATCTTTTCTCTCAACCCAAAGCCTAAAAATGATCTATAAAAACTTCTGAATTGGGACTGAATATTGCTCTTCAAAGTTTAATTCGAGTTCTGCAAAAATTTTGTTTTTTTTCGAAATGATATAAGCCCTTCAATATGCCTTCAGAACTATCTCTTCTCTTAGAAAAACACTCTGCAGATCTTTAATTTCAGCCTTCAGTTCAGGGGCTTCAAAAAACCTTTTTACTACTATAACTTTTTGAATTTAAAGTCTAACAACACTTTATTATGAGGAGAAATTGAAATTTAAAAAACTTAGGAGTTGGAGAAGATATATGAGATCAAAGACCTCTTAAAAACCTGCCTGAAATTCAGAAAATGTTAAAGTCAAATTCTGAACTTGAGTTTACCTTCAGTAAATAATTGGATTTTACTTGAATTTGAACCATCAACCTTGAGAGTCTTACTGGTCAAGTACAACACACAATCTGTACTCAATATGTTAAATTAGGTCTTGAAAAGAAAATAAAATTGCAGTAGAAAATACAGTTTTGATTTTCAACTGTTTCTACCCTTCTTGCTGCTTCTATCATCTTGTTTCTACCCAACTTCTGTGACAGTATTTTCTGAGCAATTCTTTATTTTGAAACATTATATAAGTAAGCTTGTATTGCATATTCTAAATACCTGCACACTTGATAAATTTGTTAGTAATACATGTAGGATTTTGTTATTATCAAAATATTAGGGTTCGACAACAATTTTCCTAACAAGAAGCAATGCAGTAGAGCAAATATAATGGATAGGCATACTTGGAGTAGTGGTAGCTTATTCGAGAGTCCCAATTTTGATGGTGCAATACATGAAGATAGAAATGATTCGGCATGGATACAAGGTGTCGAAAGGAATTTAAGATTGATCAAGAGACTTATGGTTGTCTCCATTGGAGTGGCTCTCTTGTCACTTGTAATTTGTTGTGCAAAGTGAATGTTGGTTGTTATCTATTGTGAATTTGAGTTGTAATTTCTCTTGTTAGTTGTTGTCGTTGTTTTTTTTTTTTTTTTTTGTAATTTGAATGTTGGTTGATATGGGAAAGGGTTCCTTATCTTGAATTTTAAGTGCAAATTTAGTAGCTAAATCCAACATATTTTATTGAATGTTGGTTGTGCAAAGTGAATGTTGCAAGTGGTGTAGGTGCTCTGTGAAGACCGAGGTCTTTTCCTAGAGAATAAGATATAGGCACGCTTGATTGTTGAGGTAAAGACCAGCTAATGAGTATTGGCATAAAAGATAACTTACTACAGAGAACATTTCTTTGATCTTACCAATATAAATTGATGACTAATGTTATTATGGACAGGCAAACAGGAATTGGAATGTAAAAAGTTTCTACACTCTCGTTAAGATTCAGAAGCAAAATTTTTTCCTAAAATTCATTATGAACTTGCATTCCACAGAAGCATTCCACATACATGTAAACTTGCAAATCAACAACACCAATTTTATATCAAATACAAGTTTCAAATACCAGTAACAACTTAGTTACATATACCAATTGTTGAACAACTCAATTTCAAGGAACTTCACAGACTATATAGCAATTCCAGCATACCAAACTAGGCCGCTAGATCAATGAATTCAGGGGATCTATTTGGTGTTTTCCTAATCCTTATACTACTATGCAATCATTTGGATGGTCCAACTTCATTCCTACTTGCTTGTGATAAAGGAGTCTTTGATGCATGTTGAACTCTATCCCCATCATTGAAGCTACTCCCAACTTGCTAAGAGATAGTGGACCCAGTTGGAGCCTAAACCAATAAAACAATTGATATCAACAATAGAATAATTGAATGAAATACTATTAAAACAGAAGTTGCTAACATTGTTGAATTTGCTATTAGGGTGAATAGTATTCTTACATGTTCTGGAATTATGATCTACCTGGAAACACCTCTTGTAGTGAACTGGTAGTTCTTTTCTCATGGATGGGGTTGAGACAATAGGCTTATCATTACCTTTTCTCCTCTGCTTCATAGGTCTCCCAGGTTACTTTTTAATAAAAGGAGGATTCACTTGTTCTAACCCCTCGTAATTATCCCAATAATACAAGAAGTCATGGCAGTAGTGTTGTAAGCATAGGACCTTAAGTACATTTTCTTGCTATAACATGAATGAACATATGACTCCACAACTTTCCTGGTACTGTGAATGGCTACTATGGAATGAAGGCATGGAATTCCAATCAACTAGAATGGGCTACAAATGCAGGTCCTAGTGTGAAGGTCAACTTTGAATGTCCTTGTTGCACAGTCTAGTTCATACTCATCATTACCAGACCAATTAGCAATATAGAATATGCTAAGTTGTCACGCCCCGAACCGGAGTCGTGAACAGCCGCCCGTTGCCCTGAATGCTGGCTGGATTTTTACAGAAAATTGGGCAGAACCTCCCCATAAATTGGAGGTCTCCCATGTACAAATAACCTATTTAACCCTGTGAAATTCAAATCATGCTGTAAAATAAACAAATGGCCATCCCGGCCTCTCCAAAATCAATCAATTCCCACAGCCAACATTCAGAACAACGCAAGGCTATAAAATCCCTAGCAGACCTAAACACAGACCTCTACTGTCATGCCCAACTAGAGCATGAGCAGCCGCCACACTGAGCGGACCTAATTTATACAAATGTATAACAAACTTCCCAAGTAACATTCAAATACGTACAATCGCCTCAATGCAAATGAATTGAGAATTTCGCAAATAAATATACATAAATTATACAGTCATCCCAAAATAAGTACACGGCCAACTACGGACCTCAACAAGACCTCGCAGGGTCGAAATAAAATACGTAATTCAAGTTTAAACTTAAACTTAAAACCTCACCGTCCAAAATAACCAAATCCACCAGTAATCTATCAAGCCCTCGAGCAAAAATACGTCGCCCTATCGCAATGATCCTGTCTGAGGAGGGAGAAGAGAGGGGTGAGTATCTATGGGAGGATACTCAGTGAGTGAGGGGATTAATCTCAAGTACTAATAGTGTAGGTGAATATTGGAGTGTCAAATAATATCATTCATAAACAATAACTCAAGTTTCGGAATAAATCATGATATGTTCAATAAACTGATCTCATTTATCCAATCACACGATATCATACATATATGCATCCATTTAAAAATCAAGTATATCATAGAGCTGGCCGAAAGGATCCTGGCAAAGGTCAACCATGACCGAGGACAGGCACATCGGGGGTTTTATTATGCAAGTGTTTCAAAAGTAGCTCTCTACCCCGACGTTGGCCATGGGATTAGCCCTTGCTTACCCAGACTCGTCAATAGGTCACCGCCCGGTGCTAGACTGTGGCGTCACACACGTCCTCCCCCAAATGTGGGTTCAACCGTTCGTGCCTACGAAATATACAAACTGGCTGGTCACTAGGTCACCGCCCGGTGCTAGACGGTGGCGTCACACACGTCCTCCCCCGATGTGGGTTCAACCGTTCGTGCCTATGACTATATAAACTGGACATTTGCGGATACCTCCTGCAGAAGCGTATCCGGGCAACTCATGCCTCTACAAAGTCCCTTCGTAGCTACGGAATCATCAATGTCATCATCATAGTATCTCATCACAAGTGGGCATCCCGGTGCCCTCACAGTTCATCAAAACGTTTCAAATACGTGTGCCAAATACATTTCATCAAAGTCATTTCAAATCAACAACCGATGCAATGGTAGTATAGAAAACCTTCCATTTCTCAAATCATGGCACAATTTCATTTCATTTCAAACATGGATGCATAATCGCAGAAAACATAAGTACGACACCCCAATAGTCACAAAACAGATTTTGAGATTTAATCACACGTCGAATCAATGCATATCAAAGCATGTTTTGATTTAAAACACTGTAAAATCGGATTTTCACCATTTCATGCAAGAGATTAGGGTCCCACTCACATTCTAGGGAGGGTGGTCACTCCCTATTTCCAAAATCAAACCAATTCGACTCCTCGGGTCTCCAAAAAAAATCAACCTAACCAATCAAAGTCGGAAATATGTTTAAAGTAAATAAGTTTCCGATAAAATAGATAAATCTTTGAAAAATCATACACTTTTCAATTCTAATCCGATTCCTTCAAACCATATGTCATTTTAAAGGTATTGAAACCTATTTTCATATTACGGAAATTGTATTTTGATTTCCTATATGCAGGATAACTTAAAATGAAAAATACTGAATCAATCCTTAACTTAAATCCCAATTTCTGACTATTTTCATGAATACTTCAAATTTAAACTCTAAAAGAAACTATTCAAATCAAGTCAGCCTGATTCTATCATCCGAAACAGCTCAATTCCTATAAAATTCTATACTTAACCTAAATAATAACATATAATGTCAAACAATGTGTTCTAATTGAATCTAACATGCATTCGAAACCTATACAACACTTCCTTATCCTAATTTCATCCTAAATGCATTCAATTAAAGGAAATCAGTTAGAAACCCCTCACCTAGGGTTTCCACAGTCCACAACTCTATCGTCTGTGCGCCTACAATTCAGTCCAAAACCTGTAAAGCTTCCAGTTTGAAGCAAACTCCATTGGTTAGTCTAAATTACCGAAAGGACTCAAACCCTAGAGCTACTGTTCAAAGGAATGGTTCTTACCTGCGCAGGAGTGAAATTTGGGCCTAGGGTTTTCGTGGGTTTGCTTCTACGCTGCAACCGAGATTGCAGCAAGTCTGCGCAAAGTGAGCGAGCGAATGAGAGGGGGAAAGTTCTGCAATCGCACGCGCAGAAAGAGAGGAAAGGCTGTATCGTGCGTACGGGAAGATGGAGAAACAGAGTGATAGAGAGAGAAAAAGAGAGAGATTGAGGGACTGTGAGACAAACGGGGAAAGAGAGTGAGAGAACAGAGGGAGCGAAATAGAGAGAGTGACCGAGAGAAGATGAGAGAGGTTGGTGGTGGTGTTTGAAGGTGGTTGAAGGCGGTACAGTGGCGGGGGAGCGATGGAGACAGGCGGAGAGTGCGAGAGATCGAGAGAGAGTGTCGCGGTGAGAGAGAGAGAAGCCAAGAGAGGAAAGGAGAGAGATAGCGAGATGAAGATGGAGAGGATGAGTGGTGGCTGCGGCGGTTGGTGGTGGCGGTCCGGAAGAACGCGACAGTGGAGAGGGAGGCGAGGGAGAGAGCACGCGGCGGCGGGAAGAAAGAGAGAGAGGGAGAGAGAGAGTGTGTGAAAAGGGTTAGGGTTTTCTAACCCTAACCCGTCTTATTCTTCTTTCTTTTCTTTTTTTTTTTTTTTTTTATTTATTACTATTATTATTATTATTATTATTATTATTATTATTATTATTATTATTATTATTATTATTATTAATATATTTTTGTATGGATAAATTTAGAAATAAATAAATGAGGATATAAAAAAAAATTTAATAAATGAAAGGAATAATATATTTATATATATATATATACTTTATTATTCTTTTTTTTTTTTTTGAAAAATTTAATATACCAAAGGTTTGAATTAAAACCCCAAAAATCGAAATTTAATAAAATTAAATATTTTTCTCTATATATATAAATTGAGGATTATTTTATTAAATTCAGGAAATGGGAGTACAGAAATTTGGTACCGTAGAGTCGGCGTTACATAAGCACCTTATTTTTCTCCACTCATTGCTGAATATTTGGACAGATATTTCACACATAGTTCTCCATGCCTACTCTCTTAACTCGTATTCTCTTCACAAGCCTCTTCCTTATCCAGTGAAACATTTCCACAATGGTCATTGATCTTGTTTTAAGTATGTAGTTGTTGAATCTTTTATTCATATTGTTGGCAAGTATATCACTCTTACTCACATGACCAAAGTGTGCTCTTGAGTACAAATGGGGTAGTACTTTTTTCAGCCAACTTGTTGCATTTTTTTCAACTCTCTCCAAGTTATCCAAAACTTTTTCAAAGTCCCTAACATTCCATGCTGATGTTGCTGCCTCAAAAAAGTCCCTTAACTCCTTTCCCTTGAACTTTTCTTTGAAATTCTGATATAGATGTCTCACACAAACTCGATACTCAGAATATGGAAACACTTCTTTAAATGATTTATCCAACCCCTTTTGTTTGTCAGATATGAATAGCCAAGGACATTCATTATCAAGACCAATAATAGTTTTCAACTTAACTAGAAACTGATGCCAACTTTCAAATCTCTCTGACTCTAACGTAGCCAACGCAAGTGGAAATATATTTTTATTACCATCCCTTTCCATTGTTGTTAGTAGTTGACCACCAAATGAACTTTTCAAAAACACCCATCCAAACCAATAATGGGCTTGCATCCTTTAAGAAATTGTCTCATCATTGTATCCAAACATCAAAATATCCTTTGAAATGTGGGCAATTCATGGTCATTATCTTTCCACTTTAATAGTAACATGACTGCCAAGCATATCATGCAATACTTGTAGGGCATAGGCTCTAATCTTTGATATTGCTCCACATTAGCACCATGGATGTCCTCAAATGCATACCTCTTCATTCTATAGACCTATCTTAGACTTATATCTACCATTAGTTCTCTCCAATAGTGTTTTGCAACCCTTTCAAACTGCAACCTATATTATCTCTAATATAATACTGAAATTTCTTGATTAGATATCTAGTATTTGCATGACCATTTTTATATTCTCTTCCATATTCATAACTGTCTCTCAAAGTTTTGATCTGAAAAGTCTTCTCCTTTGAATTTGACTAGCGTGTAGCCTCCAAGAACAGCCCCTCTTGCATGTTACAATGATTTTATGAGAGTCATATTTAAGATACTTATATTTATAGCCTTCTCGGACATGCCACTCAATCAAAACTTCCTTAAAGACTTTTTTAGTTGCAAATTTTTGGCCTACCTTGAGTTTAAAGTTTGGTTTTTGAATTCGAATTCAGGATCAAAGTTTGAGAGATTTGATCGATATATTGACGCTCCATCATCATCACCTGTGACTTCATTTGGGAAATCTTCCTCATCTAGATCATCAATCTCATTCCATGCTTTATCTAACCCATTAGTCCCCACCTCTTGTTGTGATTGGGTTCCTTCATCTACATGGACAAACTCATTAACATCTGGCTTCTGAAATTTTTTTCCTAAACCACCAAAGATATTCTCATTTTCTAAGCATTCAAACCCCTCTTCCAGCCAAGATGCTTTCTCATAAGATTCAGAATTGACATCATCATTATCATCATTTTCTATGAGTTTTTTATTGGCAGTTTCTTTTTTAATAATTTTTTCCTAATGTTCTTCACACATCTTATTTGCTTTGGACCACTTTTATTATTTCTAGAAGGCCCACTGCATCATCTCCCTGACCAGCATTAACTTATTCTGCCCTAAAGTTCTCCCTTTTGGACCCATAGGAATGTGACACAACTTGCTTGCTCTCTACCCTTTTTCTACATGCAAGTTAATTTTAAATACATTTTCATGTACTTCTAACATAGTCTTAATGTCATCCTCACTTTTATCTCAACTACACCTACATCAATGCCACAAGATAGAAGTTTAAAGTACAATTTAATTTCACATGGATCCTTATCATAGAATGAATTACCCATAATACCTAACTCACTTCAACATAATTTATTTCAAAGATAGCTATTAAATACTACAAATCTATCTCCTTTGTACTTTATTGGGTATAATAGGTTTGATTCTCATAAGAATCTCCCTCCATATTGCAATTTAACATCTACCATTTCAAGCTTAGTTCTAAGAGGCAGTCTTTTGCCCATTTTGATACAGGATAATCTATATAAAGACAAAGAAAATTAAATACATACAAATATTAATACAGTTGCAAATAAAATAAATATTACAGAAAAATGACATCTTTTCCATGCATCAAAACAAAAAGAAAAACAATGCAGTCCTACATCTACGATATGATATACCCACTATTCAGATAAAAAAAATATATCTTACAATTCTACATATAAGAATGACCTCACATCATCATATAGCATGTGCAATTCAAATATCATTCTACATTCAAAATAATAATTCATCAAAACTCTAAAAGTGCTTTACAGAAAAAAACTAAAAAATTGGAGAAAAAATCCCTCTACTAAGTTTATCTATACTTTTTAAAAAATTTCGACATTCAATCTCCCTCCACTAGATCTCGCTAAAATCAACTCTTAAGTTTCCTACCAGTACCTAAAATATGCTTTATATAAAAAACATAAAACATAAAAATAACATTCTCACTCACTGAAGTTATTTGAAACATTCTATTTCTATCACTAAAAATTCAAATTTACAAAATAAGCAAAACCCTAAATAAAAAAAAAAAATCAACAACAACAACTTCTACCTGATTGTGCCTTTGATATCCCTTTCTCAATCTGAGAAAAAAAATTTGATCTTATCCCCTCGCTCAAATGGAAAATCCCCTCACTCAAAGTGTTTGATCGTCGTTCATCCTCTCTCTCTTTAGAATGGAATAAACAAAGCGTGTTTTAGGGTTTTGAAAAGAATAACCTTTTAAAAGAGATATAATTGGTATTTTATAAAGTCCCATGAAATCTATATTATTTATGACTTTTTCCATCCAGTTGCCACACTTTTTAAAATTATAGGAACATAAATTGACATTTTTCACCGTAAATGAGATTTGTGAATCTCGGACAAATCATTGGAAGAAAAAATATAATTTACCTTTCAATAAATAATATATTTATTAATGACTTTGACCCACCGAGGGACTCTCTTATTCATCCTACACTCTCTCTCCTTTGGTTTTTTGTTATGTAAACTAAATATTAAAATGGTTTTGGGTCGTTGGTTGTTTCCATTCAAAACTTGATTGTTCCGCCATGTCAATTCCTCATACCTCGTCACGTTCTTTTGCTTTATATCATAGTTTTTAAATCCGATCCATATATTGATCCGTATATCTTAAAATTTATGATTCAACTGATTGAATCTTTAAATCACTGATTTAACCATTGATTATTTTTTTATTATTTTAAAATTTTAAAATATATAATTTTATTTTTTTAAATATAAAAAATTAATTATTGAGGAAGGATATAAAATATTTTTACGTTATAATTAATATAAATGTTGATTTCTCAATTTAACATTAAGATGTTATATTAATATAAATATTATAACATTATATTATATTGTATTAATATAATATAATTAATATTTTTAAATAACATTTAACAAATTTGTATATTTTTAAATATAAAATATTTTATTTTGTAAATATAAAGATATTTGGGAAAGGAAATGACAGAAGAGCCCCACCAATGGGGCACACAGACAAATTCAAAACTCATTTCCATTTTTGCTCCTCTCTCTCTCTCTCTCTCTCTCTCTCTCTCTCTCTCTCGACTTTTGGATTTTTCCGCTTCTTTTATATCGGTACTTTCGTTTCCGACTTTTGGAAGATTGCGACTACTTCAACTTCAACTTCTACCTCTACTTCCGAGACTTTTGGGTCTTCATCATCCTTTTTTTTTTTTTGTTGCAAGTCTTCACCGTCTTTTTTTTCTAGGTCTTCATCGACTTCAACTACGTAGATCCAGGACAGAAACGGTGGGACTTCTTGACCCCGACGATGGCCGGAGTCGATTTGTGAGCAACTTTGGTCGCGACCTGCTTCCGAGGGACTTTGCTGTCATCTATCTTTCTCTCTCAATTAACTCTAAACTCGCAGCTCACACGATTTTCCGATTAACCCACATTGACCCGTGAGTTTTTTTGGTTCAATTGGACAAACAGTCCATTTAATGGACCAACCCTTATACAATGCAGGTGACGGGTTGACCCAATCCGACCGACTGATCGATCTGGGTTTAATAACTATACTTTATATTACGGGACATCGTGGACTAAGGACCATCAATTACGAACAATATCTTTAAAACTGAATCAATAAATAATTCTATCAATCTATTCATTTATTAGTTTATTGTTCAGACTAATCAGACCATTTTACGAACCGAATGATATCATATATATGATTTATACATTATATATTTTGAAATAAAAAAAATTCGTATATCTCTATAAAAAACCTGAATTTGTTCCATCAATTACGGTTTGTATATTATATAATTTGTATATTATAATTTTTTTGAATCGGTTTGAATAATTCACTGATTTTATCAGTTTTGATCGATTTTAAACAATTTTGACCGAATTTGATTTTATTTGATTTAATGATAAAAATCGAACAACACTATAGAATAGTTTACGCTAGAATCGGTTGAATTGATCAATCCAATTCGATTTTAAAAACAATGGTTACAGACCTCATAGGGGATTCTATTCCACTTCATTAAAACCCCACCCAAAAAAAAAACAAAAAAAACAAAAACCCAGGGGCTCAAACATTTTAATTACCTTTTACACAACCATCCAACAGGTTGACGCCACATCTACCAAAAGGCCACTGAGATGACACTTGGGTCTTACAAACAATGCCACCTGTTTTTCCTTTTTCCTTTAATTATAGTATTTTTTTTGTCATTGGACTCGGTCTACTTGGATTTTCATTCTGATTAATTCGGATCGACTCGATTAAAATCTTTTTTAAAAAATAAGAATCTTTTAATATAGTCGACTTCATATCTAAATTACGAATCAAATTGGTAATTTTAATTATGGCTCAAAGTCAGCTATCCGTGCCCATTGATAGTATTATTATTTCTCTCTTTGGGTTTAGATAGAGAAGAGAATTGATATCGTCGGAATCCAAAGACGTAGGTGTAGTGAGCGGTATAGTTATGGTATTGTTTGGTGAGAGATGGCACGTTGTTGTTATGTGGACAACAACGTCATTCTTTAATATTTTAGTACAATTTTATTAATAAATTTACTTTAAAGTAAAAAACTATTTACGTATCGTTAGGATTTCACGTACCGCTCTTTCATATTTGCATCTACTGAATCCAATGCGCGGATGGAATGGGATGGGAGAAAAAAAATATTCTATCTCTTATGGGTCCCGCAAGGGGAGATGGGGGGAGGGGAGGCATGGTATGTCCACCTCGGTGTGCATCGAATTGGGGAGAGAGAGAGATCCCTCCAATCTCCAATTACTTTTTCTACTTTGTTTGCTATTATCTCCAATTCTATGTTGAAGACCAATTCTTTCTCCGGCGGGTTTCAGAGCTTCATTTTCATTCCCATTTCCAATGCAATGCAACCATAAAACGGATGGACCAAAGAAAGAAAATATTATTACAACTCCATCAAAATATTAAGATAATATTAATTAATGTCATTCGGAACGGTCCATCCCCCACAATTTTGTAATAATTGACTAATTTGCGACCATGTCTGCTTAAAACAATTTCTTTTTTACTTTATCCGCCCTTTAATTAGACTAATTGTACATGGACATTTGTGTGGCAGACGTTGATCACACATAACTCAATACTTAATCAAATACATATTTGAAGGGTCCAAGGTCATATGACTCACGGCACGAAAGTAGTCACTCCCCTAAACTAATTGATCGAGCAAATACCGACTGATGGATAGCCACAAGCTGGTACTATCAAACGACTATTTTCAGCAGATATTCAATCTACCGAAAGAGTTCAGTCCCTCATCTCCCGAACGACAGGACCTAAGTTGTCCCGCTTACCGAACGAGATTTGTCAAGTAGGATTTATCTCTCTGAATGGATACTTAACCCCTGGTCCATCGAACGAGTAAGTCTCGAAAGCTCTGCATTAGCTAAACAACCGATCGAAAGCTGACTACCTAAAATGATCTTGAGGAAGGGTCAAAGCACACCAACGACCTCTGTTTCCTACTTAAGAGCAGTATTTCCAGAATTTTACTGATAAGGAAAAGATCTCCTCGAATAACGGAACTTCCCATATGATAAGGATCACAAACGTTTCGAATATTTAACTCTCGAGATTTTCAGACCATTTCCATAAGGAAAGTAGGGTTTTAACACCTCAAAAACACACAACTCCGTCAAGTATAAGATACCTTCAGACCTTTTAAGTCAGATACGCTCTCTTGACCTTACACATCGGACACACTAATCACTGGGAATCTCTCCCTCTCTAAAGCTCTCAGTTTGTTTCATTACATTCAAAAACCGCTCTTTCTGATTTGAACGTCGGAACGTATCTCGTTGGAGCACCCTCCGATGGTTTTTGCAGATCTTGCACTCCATCGACGGTAACCGTTCGAGTCATCAAGAAACCGATATCTGTGGAGTCATAACTCACCTCTAACAGATTGACGTCGTCTGTAGGAACGGACTAAAGCAACCGCCTTTATAAGATCAACAAATCGATTTCGCAACCATGCCTCCAAAGAGGAGAACCAAGACAACTTCGAAAACCGCCCCCATTGTAGACGGGTGCACCACAACACCCTCCAAAGCAGCCCTTCCTGCAGCGCCCGATCACTCTATCTGTGATTGTGTGATTTCTCCCCGACCATCTCACCCGGAGCAGGTCCTATAACCTGCGATTCAGGAATGGTCGATCATGGCCCCTACACTACAATGGGTCAGCTATCCCCAGATGGAGAGGCTGGAATCAAAAATCCAAAACATGAGTAAGCAACTGGAGGGCCTCAGCCAAGCCCTTAGGCCTGAAGGCCAGTCACCCGCCGAGGGATCTAAGCACCTTCGACGACGAGCATCACCCCCGCACCACGAATCATCCAAAACTTCCCATCGTGACCCAGATAACCTAAGAAAATAGGTCGAAAAACTTGTGGCGGATGAACTCAAAAAAGTAGGAGTGAAGAAAAACTAGGGTCTCTTTTACCCCTTAGGGGCAACACCTTTTGATACAAAGGTTTCCACGGAACCCATGCCACGAGGCGTACTCTTACCCCTATGGAGAGGTACGACAGGATGACCAATCCCCGTGATCACGTGGCACACTTTGTGACAGTAATGGTCTTGAGAGACATGTCGGATGCTGCAACGTGCAAATATTTTCCTACTACTCTCAAAGGGAATGCGTTAACGTGGTTCAACTCACTCCCGCCCTTTAGCATCCAGACTTTCTCCGAGCTCCGCCAAATGTTTGAGACCCACTTCGTGATCAGGCAGGGAGCTAAGAGAAAATCCACATCGCTTTTATCAATACGCCAGAGAGACGATGAATCCCTAAGGGATTTCCTAGAGAAATTTAAAATTGAGATGATGAAGATCTCGGCTCTGGATCACTCCATCGCTCTGACTGCGCTACTAACTGGGCTACGATGTTCGAGCATGAAAACATCTATCACGAAGAATCCTCTTGCCACCATCCAGAAATTTTACACCCGAGTCAAGAAATATATCGCTACTGAGGACGCCGAGGCATTCGATTACAAAAGAGATCAATCCGCTCAAAAGGAACACAACCGATCACCCGAGAGGTCCCCATCGAAGAAGAATCGAGCGGGTCTCCCCCCTTCGCAAAGGTATAATAACTACACTCCTCTGAATGAGACCCCTAGCCGAGTCTTATCCCTGATCAGAGACAAGCCGTATGTCCAGTGGCCTCCACAATCGAACGAAAATGACCCCAACAAGGACAGAACCAAGAACTGTCATTTCCACCGCGATTATGGTCATACAACCGATGATTACAAGAAGTTAAAAGACAAGCTAGAGTTCTTGGTGTGCCATGGGAAGCTACAAGAGTTCTTCGGCAAGGAGAAAAGAAACACTCCTATTATTTGTCGGTATGAATCGCCATGACACGACAGGTCGGGAGACCGACAAGCGATTCAGCTACCAATCGACGGAAGGGACGGAGTAATACTCCAGGTCCAAAGCGAGCACATCCTTCAGAAACCTTCCTTTTTCTCTGATATTCCGGATTCTCAAGACAATCTGTTGGGAAACAAGGCAGAGCGCCTAGTCGTCCCGATCTTCTATTCCCCAAAGTCGCCTCCTTCTGCTCCACAAGAAGTCCTAGCGACGGATGCCAATAAGCAGTTCGGGGGCAAGAGGCCCATCATTGTTTTCACAGACGAAGATCTAGTCAGGGTGGACCGAAGTCGTCACGACCCCTCGGAGTGACTACCAGGATTGGTCAACACGAGGTCAGAAAGGTCTTTATTGATCAGGGGGCAGGGTGTAATCTTCTATATTGGGATGCTTTTAGACGAATGGGGTTCACTTCTGCCCATCTCCAGCCTCACACGAGTTTAATCAAAGGACTCTCAGGTGAATGGATATACCCCGAAGGTGTTATCTCACTCCCGGTCACCTTTGGCTCACCTCCTAATCATGCGACAGCTCCTGTTATATTCAACGCGGTAGATCTCCCTTCACTCTACAACGTCATTCTAGGAAAGTCGGGTTTGAATGCTCTGGAAGCCCTGCCCAACACTAAACACATGAAAATCAAGTTCAGAACTCCACTGGGGATCAAAACATTGTCATACGATCAGAAACCTTCGACTTCTGCCCCTAAGTAATCACCGGGGTATGCTTCGATCAATCTTTTCTCTTGAATACGAGGGTGTTTTTCAATTAGCGAGCATTATTTTGATGGACTTTTTATTCGCATACTTCCTACCGAACGTCAAGCCTAAGTCACTCTGATCCTATTGATTGATCGTGTCATCAAAAAGAGATAGAACTCCCCGAACGGATAAACACGGCCCTCATATCTAAAGTTTCCTATCAATGGAACGTGTTATCAAAAAGGGATGAAACTCTCCAAACGGGTGGACACGGCCCCGCTATCTAAAGTTTCCTATTGATTGAACGTGTTATCAAAAAAGTGATGGAACTTTCCGAACGGGTGGATATGGATCCCTATCTAATGTTTCCTAACGATCGAACGTGTCATCAAAAAAGGGATGGAACTCCCCGAACGGGTGGCCATAACCCCCAATCTAAAGTTTCCTATTGATCAAACGTGTCATCAAAAAAGAGATGGTACTCCCCGAACGGGTTGACACGACCTACTATCTAAAATTTCCTAACGATCGAAAGTGTCATCAAAAAAGGATGGAACTCCCTTAACGGGTGGACATGACCCCCTATCTAAAATTTCCTATTGATCGAACGTGTCATCAAAAAGGGATGAAACTCCCCGAACGGGTGGACACGGCCCCCTATCTAAACTTTCGTATCGATCAAATATGTCATCAAAAAGGGATAAAACTTTCTGAAATGATGGATACAGCTCCTCTATCTAAAGTTTCCTATCGATTGAACATGTCATCAAAAAAGGGATGGAACTCCCTAAACGGATGTACACGACCCCCTATCTAAAGTTTCCTATCGATCGAACGCGTCATCAAAAAAGGAATGAAACTCCCCGAATGGGTGGATACGGCCTATTTATCTAAAGTTCCCTATCAAACGTATGTGTCGTCAAAACGGGATGTAACTCCCCGAATAAGCTAGCATCTCCCTGTCCCTACCGTACGTTGGGTCTAAGTCGCCCTAATTCTATCGGATAAACATAACAAGAATTACAACTGTGAATAACAATGTAGTCTTTATCGACAATAAAGTCAAGGATTTCTCATTAAAAAAGTAAGAGGCACTGGGATACAAAAGTTTCAAACAGAGGCTATGTAGAGTTGGAAGGAATGGAAACAGAACCCCTTGTAATTGAGACTGTGCTAGGGGCTTCAGGAATGTCAACCAAACCCTGAGTTATTGCAGCCTCCTCAACTGAGGGCAGAGCATCGCCCAAACCCATTCGATGAATTATCTCTTCAGCATACTCTAAGTTCTCGGTCAATTTGCATTAGGAATCTTTAAAGGCAATGGCGTCCCTTGCACGAGATTTTTTTAGGTTAGCTATCTTACGTTTCGTCACCTGAAGAGACTCTTCACGAACCTGAGCCAACCTCTCGATTGACTAGAGATGTGCCTCACATACCATGGCCTCTGATTCTAGCCTCTCGCACTGCCCCTGGCGCTGAGATAACTCTAACCGTAGGCTTCTTAGCTTTTCTTCCATCTTACTTAGCAACGCACCAAACGTGCTCTCGGCCTCTCGCCCTTCTCCCTCCATTCAAGAATTTCCTTCCGCACTTGGACTTGATCGCTTAACTCAGTGATACGCCTCTTTAAGTAATCTATCACTTGCCTCTTTTGCTACTCTTGAAATTCTGCGAGAACTATTGTCTGAAAAGAAAATTGGATCAGAAAAGAGCAAAAATGGGATGTAACCGAATGAGTATGAAGAAAACAATACCATCAAACCAAGGGACTTAAGAGCTCCGTCACTTACTCCTAGGACATTCTACACAAGTCGAGCTCACACCGATAAAAGTCTAATCGGCCGGTGATGCGGTCCGCCTCAACCAAATCTATATAGTTGTATTGCATGTCTCCAGTACAAACAGCAACAGTCCCTCATTCTTTCAAGCCCTTCCTCCCATCAAAGGACCGAACTAGGATGACAGGTGGTAGAGCAGTCCTATCAGGAACCTTGCTCTTTCCTTTGCGTGAAGGCCATACTGGAACAGTAGATGAAGGTCCTGTCATCCCTTCCCCCGCAATGCTAGAAATATCCGATCTGACCTTGGCACCAGACGAGGAAGCACCTTCCAATCCTCTTGGTTCGCTAGCACCGGCACTCCCGTCGCCCTTTTATCCACTTACACCCAAAATGATGGTCTCCATCGGTATGATTGTTGTCGGATCTGAAGACTCAGGCAAAGTAACCAGCGCACGTCCTAATGGGGACAAAGGCGGTAAAGCCTTCCTCATCTTCGACAAGGGAGATGAAGACCCTAGGAGGGCCTTAGATGCCCCAATAGAAGACCCCAAGAGGGCCTTAGACGCCCCGGTAGGCTCCTGAGGAGACCTCTTCGCGCCCGACCGGACCTGCCTATCGATGGTAACTTTTTCTAGCACAATGTCGTCAAGAAAATCCAGAGAATCAACCAGCTTGATCTTTCCCCTTTCCAATAAGAGAGGCCTGTCGATCCTCCTCTTTTCCCCGATCAGCAGTCAGGCCAAAGACAGCATCTAATTATCAAGCAGAGAATCGACTCATATACTTCGACCGGTGGACTTGCAATAACCACTAACTGATCGAACGAAGCGGCCATGCTTAGATTAAGCTAGAGGCCTCGGTCCTAGAGACGGCTCCTCACTGGCGTCGAGAATCATGGAAACATGATTCTTATCCGTGAATTCCACGAAGAAGAATTTGTGCATCCAGTTATTGTTGATAGACTCTTTGTAGCAGAACTTTCAGTTGGACTCAAGTCGAGTCTGCAACTTGTACCAACCCCTGGTCGAACCGTTGTTCCTGCACCTTATCAGAATAAAAATAGATGATAAAATGTCAAAATCAAAGTGAAGATGACAAAACCCTAATAGAGAGGCTACGACAACTACTAGACGCCAGGCACTTGGGATCAGGAGAGTTAAAAATATGTTCCAACGGTGTAATATCTTTGCAAAGGGACCCATGTACGGAACTTTCAATCCATCTTTGACCGACTGCTGGTACATCGGCACACATCCCTCCGGTGCCATATTAGCCCTATCAATGTCCGTGGTAGACACCAAAGTGTAATCATCGCCATCAACATATCAGTTTGAACTTCTAGAATTTTCTTCATCAACATGGTACTCCTAATATCACCGATGCCCAAACAAGCCTGAGTAGTGGAAGTTTTCGCCATTCCTATCGAAAATGACTTCTCTGATAGTCCTCAAGGATGAAAAGGAAATGAAAAGTACCTCGTGTACTTAGGCAACTGGCCTTATAAAAGTACCTAAAGGCGATTCACAAACTCCGACGGTAACACGTGACATCAAGTCATTAGCAAAAATAGGTACTCATGGTACCTTTCAAGCGAAACGACACCATAATTTGGGGGCAAATGATAGGACATAACCAAACATATAATCGAATACACATTTGAAGGGTTCAAGCCCATATGGCCCACAGCACAAAAGGAATCACTCCCCTGATCTAACTGACCGAGCAAATACCAACTAACGGGCAGACACAGCCCGATACTATCAAACGACTATTCTCAGCAGATACTCAATCTACCGAAGGGTCTTAGTTGCCCCATCCCCCGAACTACATGGCCTAAATCACCCCACCTACCGAACGAGATTTATCAAATAGGATTTATCTCTCCAAATGGATACTTAGCCCATGGTCCACCGAACGAGCAAGCCTTGAAGGCCCTGCATTAGCTAAACAACCGATCGAAAGCTGACTGCCTAAAACGATCCTGAGAAAGGGTCAAAGCACCCCAGTGACCTCGGTTTCCTACTTAAGAGCAATATCTCCAGAATTTTACTAATAAGGAAAAGATCTCCTCAATTAACAGAACTTTCCATATGATAAGGATCACGAACATTTCGGAATATTTAACTCCCGAGATTTTCAGACCATCTCCATAAGGAAAGTAGAGTTGTAACGTCCCGAAAACACATGACTCCATCAGGTATAAGATACCTTCAGAGCTTCTAAGTCAGGTACTCTCTTTTGGCCTTACACATTGGGCACACTGATTATAGGGAATCTTTCCATCTCTAAAGCTCTCAGACTGTTTTATTACATTCGAAAATCACTTTTTCTGACTTGAACATCGAAGCCTCCCCCGCCGGAGTACCCTCCGATGATTTTTGCAGGCCTTGCACTCAATCGACGGTAACTGTTCAAGTCATCAAGGATGCAGTATCTGTGGAGCTATAACCTACCTCTAACAGATGGTATTACCATGTTATCATCTGCCGAAATAGTTATAGGATTGATTTTGGTTTTTTTTTTCTTTTTTTTTGTTATATCAAGCTTAGAATCAAGAAGTGTCAAATTGAAAAAGACAGATTATGATGACTGGAATCAAATTTTGGGGTTTTCTCATAACAAATAGATACCCTTCTCTTGTATAATTTTTCCACCGCCTCTGAAGCTAACCATTCGCATTCAAACATTAAAATATAAATTGATTCCCCTAAGTCTCCTGAATTGGTCCACTAGGAAGATGACATATGGCGAGTCCAGTCGTGTACTTTGTTAGTTTTAAGAAATACGTGTCATTATATCTTAGTTAATTGTAGCCATCATGTAATCTATAATTTGTGTGAGAGAGAGAGAGTATTATCTTATGGAGTTGTCGGGCGCTGACCTTAAATCAAAATACTCAAAAACACAGCCACTACGGATTTGTTGATGTGGGCGAGTACAGGTGCACATCTTGGCCGGCTGGGTGGGTGGCTTGGCCAAGACAGACAAAGCCAATATAATATATATGTATACGTATATGTATATGTGAATATATATAGTATAAAAATTGTAGGTATTGGAGGTGAGTCTTGACGCTATAGATCTGATTCCTTGTAACTCGAACGGGATGAAGAGACTTGAAACCTGCAAAAGATCGCCAAAGGGTACTCCGACAGAGAAAATTCTGACACTCAAGTCAGAAGAGTAGTTTTTGATAGAAATGAAAAACAGACTCAAAGAGGAAGGGAGGACAAATCTCCTTATGATTTTTGTGTCCTGTGTAAAATCTAAAGGACTTACCTGCCTTGATGTATCGAAGACCTTTATATGAGATGCCGCAGAAACCGTGTGAATTCGGGGCGTTACAATGCTAATTTCCTTATGAGGACATCCAAAGATTTCAGAATTGAAACGTCAAAAATTTGAGATCGTTACTATTTAAAAAGTTTGATTATATGAGAGGATTTTTTCTCTTATCGATTAGTTTTTTCAGAGTTTCCTTCCTTATCCAAGAGATACATTTCGTATTAAAATAGTAAACCTAATCAAGATGAGATTCGGTTGAGTATTATCATTCAGGGGTCAAAGTGTTGGATTTCTTTAGTATTCGACAGTCACCAGTCGAATGAAGGAGACAGCCGTTCGATCTTACTGAATATGCTTGCGGATCGAGTTGTATAGATCTCGTCAAGAGTTAGCCGAATAGGATACCACGAATGATAGATCCCATTAGTGGGTCAGGGCAGCATGGCCTATTCAGGGAAATACATTCCATCGGTAGAGTGGGGTAACTTAGACCCATTTGTAATTTACGCATATTGGACATTCTTAGTACAGAGCCTTTTAAATAGAGTCCTATCATTTGCCCCTGACTCGTGGTGTCATTTTGTGAGAAAAGCACCATGAGTAGCAACTATTAGGAAATGAAGAGCTTTTTACAACATGCGTCATTTTGGGTTTCACAAACCATCTCTAGTGTCCCTTATAAGTTTTTTCATGAAAGAGGATCTGGTGTTCCCTCTTTCTCACACTTGTTTTTTCCTTCCCCTGAACTGTCTTAGTACGCAGGAGATTTTCTGCAAGAGAAATGGCAAGACGCTCTACTCTTCAAAGCATTAATGCTATTAGGATTATTATGTTAATGGTGGAGCTCCAAGAAGTTTAGACCGTCATGTTGATAGGTGATGATTACACTCTGGTATCAATCACAGATGATGACAGAACGAATAGAGCGCCAGAGGGCTATGTTCCAATATACAAGCAAAGTTTGGCTTGAGAGTACCATACACTGGCCCGTTCACTGAGGTGTTACAGCATTGGAACCTATTTCCAATTTTGTTGACCCCCGGCACTTGGCGCCTAATTGTTGCTGTGATCTCCCTGTTAGGGTTTTGTCGATTTCACTTTGATTTTGATACCAGCAGCCCTCTTTTCTCTAGTAAGGTATATGAAAAATGGTTTTGTCTAAGATTGGCATAAGTTGCAAACCCGTCATGAATCTGATTAGGGATTTCGTTATGAGGAACCCACTAGTAGTAACTAGATGCACAAGTATTTCTTTTTGGAGTTCAAGGATAAGAACCTTCTGCCAGTGCTAAGGGGAGGCCTGCGCTCGGATTGTAATATGTAAACCCTTCACGTCAGTTTCGCTTCGTGTGTTCAGTCGGCAGTTACTGTAGGTCTATGCAAGGGAAATCTCAATTAATTCCTTGACAGATGACCAAAGACTATCTCTAGCAGGTCTGTTGATATGAGAGAAAAGGAAGATTGACAAACCTCTCTTGGACGATAGGAAAAAGATTGGATTGATCGATATTTCGGGTTTTATGGATGACGCCCTACTAAAAGAGATTACAATCAATCGGGATTCATCCATAAGGGATCCTCTAGAGAGGACCAACGGGGCATTTGAGGCCTAAACTTCGCTAGTGCTTCCCTCAGTAAAGAGGAGAAAAGTGTTACTGCCCGAATCTCCATCAGGAAATGGGCATGAGGCAAGCGAGAAAACCGAGGGGCTCATACCCTTGGTCGCATTGAGGTCATCCAAGGTTAAGCTAGAGGAGCTTGATAGGACCAGTCATTCGCTATCTACCAAAGACAAGGGAGTTTCACTGCCAAGTGCGCTTGCTATGGTGAGGCTCAAAGGGACTCCATCGTCTGTTGCGGAAGTGAGGGCGCTGAGGGGGATAGAGACTCAAGTTGCACTGATCGAAGAATTGTCTGGTCCGTCGGGTGTTGTTCCACTATAGCCTTCTCGTAAGGGAAAACGCAAAGTGTCCGATGGGACTGTCATTCTTCCTTTTATCCCTATTTGATCCTTTCATAGCGACAAGGGGTTAAAGGAGAGAGGGACAGTAGCCATTAGCACAGGAGACAGACAATACAGCTACGTGGACTTAGCTGAAGTAGAAAAAATAGCTGATCAGCTAGACTTTCATCATTGCGACTTGGAGTTGCACAGGATATCCATGGAATAGGCTGGCGAGGCTCTTAAGTCTCTTAGTCAGTCTGATGGTATCATCTTTTGAATTCATCATGTTGTGTTTTATCGTTGGCTGATCTAATTCCTCCCTTTTTGGCAGACAATGGCCTTAGTAGAGTTTCAGGAGCGACAAAGGAAATAGACGATGGGACATCTGGAGGAGCATGTTAATCGACTGAATGCTCAGGTTACGACATTTTGAGATACTTCCGATCAAAAGAAGAAGGATACAGGAGCGGAGGAGGTGCTCAAGGTCTCGCTAGTTGAGAAGGAGGAGGAAGTATAGAATCTTCAAAGTCATTGCAAGAGGCCAGAGATGAGAAGAAAGCTCTTGAGGCGCGATTGCATACTTCCAACATGTTAGCTCAGCTGCGCGAGGAGTCTCTGTCACGCCCCGAACCGGGAATTGTGAACAGCCGCCCATTGCCCTGGATGTCAGCTGTATTTCTACTAAAAATCGGGCAGAACCTCCCCATAAATCGGAGGTCTCCCATGTACAAATAAACCTGTTTAAACCTGTATAATTCAAAATCATCCTGAAAATAAAACAAATGGTCATCCCGGCCTCTCCAAAACCAACAACTCCTATAGTCGACATCCAGAACAACGCAAAACTATAAAAATCTATCAACAAACCTAGCCACAGACCTCTACTGTCATGCCCAACTAGAGCATGAGCAGCCGCCACACCGAGCGGATCTAAATTTATACAAATGTATAACAAATTTTCCAAGTAACATTCAAATACGTACAATCTCCTCAATGTAAATGAAATATGAGAGTTTCGCAAATAAATATACATAAATTATACAGTTATCCCAAAATAAGTACACGGCCAACTATGGACCTCAACAAGACCTCGCAGGGTGGAAATAAAATACATAATTCATCTTTCAATTTAAACTTAAGATCTCACCTTTCTAAACACCAAGTACACCTAAACTCTATACTCTGAAGTGTCGCTCCAGCATAAAAATCCTGTCTGAGGGAGGAAAGAAGAGGGGTGAGTATCTATGGGAGGATACTCAGTGAGTGAGGGGATTAATCTCAAGTACTAATAGTGTAGGTGAGTATTGGAGTGTCAAATAATATCATTCATAACCAATAATTCAAATTTTTCAGTAAATCATGATATGTTCGCTAAAATGAACTCCTTTAATCATTCACACGATATCATACATATATGCATCCATTTAAAAATCAAGTATATCAAGTATAACGTAGAGCAAGCTAAAAGAATCCTGGCAAGGGTCAATCATGACCAAGAATAGGCGCATCGGGGGTTTTATTATGCAAAGTGTTTCAAAAATAGCTCTCTACCTCGACATTGGCCGTGAGCTTAGCTCCTTGCTTACCCAGACTCGTCAATAGGACCACGTGCGGTGCTAGACGGTGATGGACACACGTCCTCCCCCGATGAGGGTTCAACCGGCCGCGCCTATGAATATATAACTGGACGTTTGCGGATACCTCCTGCAGAAGCGTATCCGGGTAACCCGTGCCTCTACAAAGTCCCTTCGTAGCTACGGAATCATCAATGTCATCATCATAGTATTGCATCACAAGTGGGCATCCCGGTGCCCTCACAGTTCATCAAAATATTTCAAATCCGTGTGCCAATACAATTTCATCAAAATCATTTCAAATTCAACAAACCAATGCAATGGTCGAATAGCAAACATTCCGTTTCTCAAATCATGGCACAGTTTCATTTCTTTTCAAACATGGATGCATAATCGTAGAAAACATAAGTACGACACTCCAATAATCACAAAACAGATTTGAATTTCAATTCCATACGTCGAGACAATGCATATCAAAAGCATGTTTTATCAAAAACACGATAAAATCAGGTTTCACTATTTCATGCAAGAGATTAGGATCTCACTCACTTTCCAGGGAGGGTAATCACTCCCTATTTCCAAAATAAATCTGAATTTGACTCCTCGAGTCTCCAACAAGATCAACCTAATCAAAATATCACATTAATCATTAAATTTTCAATTATTCTTAGGGTTTAATCATTTTCCCTAAGTTTGTACAAACCTTAATTCTCTAATTTATGAATAAACTCCAATGTCATCAATTTTCATTCCATTTATAAGTAAATAACCAAATCAAAATCAAGTTAAATTCAAACCTAAAATCGTTCAAAATCGAAAACAAGTCTAAATACATAAATTCCCTATAAGTTAGAAAAATCTTTGAAAATTCATACACTTTTCAATTTCCATCCAAATGCTTCAAACCATATGTCATTTTCAAGGTATTGGAGTCTATTTTCTTAATACAAAAGTCGTATTTTGATTTCCTATACGTAGGACAACTTATAATGTAAAATACTACGATAGTTCAGCTCGATTGGTGAGAGGCGACCCCTCAGCGGGGTGTAAAGGGGTAAGTCGCGGGTTCGATTCCTGACCCCTATAGAGGAGAGTCAAATGCCGGGCTTACGGAGACAATACCTTGAGTGAAGGTACCTGCCTGAGGGGGGTAGCCTCTCATAGTCTCTCCATGTGGCAAAGTAGAGAGCGACTAAATCAGAAGAATCTTTGCTTAAAAGTGCCACAGCCTTTAGGGATTCTCAAGGTGAGTTAACAAAAAGACTACGATGTGCCGAGAAGATAATCTGTCGGTTTGGGTTGGATGAAGTCCTGCCTCCGATTAGAGAGGCTACTAATCAAGATGCGATGGGCCGAAGTATGATTCCTACTAGGTCGATTGGTATTCTGGCTAGATCGAGTGCAATTGCTGGGAAGACTTCTTATCAGGAGGTCCTGGCACTTCTCTTTGTTCCCCCAAAATTTGTCTTAATGAAAGATTCTTTCATGTTCTTTTGTTCAGCATGTGTTGATAACAGGGGATATTCCCTTTGTCGTTTAGATAGTTTTAATAATCTCATCAGTTATACTTAGTTGTTTCAAACTTTCCTGAAGAGCATTGGCCTATCTAGGGGCATTCTTCAGGTGTACGTTTGGACAAGTGTCTCTGACTTTCTGACAAGCAATACCTACTGAGATATGTCTAAAATAGTGGAATAGGGAGGTTCTTCGGCGGATCAGGGCGATAGAGGCCCGTTTGGGAAGATAGCTTCCTTCATTAGGTCAGGACGACAAGAGCCCATTCGGGAAGATAGATTCCTTCATTAGGTCAAGGTAACAAAGACCATTTGGGGAGATAGATTTCTTCGTTAAGTCAGGGCAACGAGACCCGTTCGATGAGATAGATCCCTTCATTAGGTCAGGGTGACAAAGACCCGTTCAATGAGATAAATTCCTTCGTTAAGTCAGGGCGACAGAGACCCATTCAGATAGATAGATTCCTTTGTTGGTCAGGATGATAGAGACCCGTTCAGGGGGATAGATCCCTTCATTAGGTCAGAGCGATAGAGGCATGTTTGGGGACATAAATCCCTTCGTTTGGTCAGGGCAACAGAGGTCCATTCAGAGAGATAGATCCCTTCGTTAGGTAAGGGCGACAGGGGTTTGTTCGGGGAGATAAATCTCTTCGTTAGGTCAGGGTGACAGGGGCCCATTCGAAGAGATAGATACTTTCGTTAGGTCAGGGCGATAGGGACCCATTCGGAGAGATAGATCTCTTCGTTAGGTCAAGACGACTGAAACCCGTTCGGAGAGATAGATCCTTCAGATGGCGTGTTCCTTTTCTATATAGAACAAAAGTCTGATAGAATAAAAATGATAAGATAGTCACGTCTGTTCACTGCCGAATGGACGAATACTATGGCAATAACATGAGGACTATGTAAGACAATCGAAACGTACTGTGTGACTACTTCGAGGTGGAAACCGAAGGCTTCTGATCACAAGACAGTGTCCCAATCCTGAGTAGGGTTCTAAATTTAACCTTCATGTATTTCGTGCTAGGTAGGGCCTCCAGGGCATTTAAACCTGACCTTCCCAAGATAACATTATAAGGCGAGGGGAAATTGACTACATTGAATATCATTGTAGCTATCGCATGGTTGGGTGGCATGCCAAGTGTGATCAGAAGGGAAATGATCCCTTCAGGGTATATCTATTCGCCGAAGAGTCAATTGACTGGATCACTATGGGGTTGGAGATGTGCGGGGCCGAAGCCCATTCTTTGAAAGCATCCCAGTATAGGAGATCACACCTCACTCCTTGATTGACAAAGACCCTTTAGATTTCGTACGGGCTAATTTTGACAGTGATAACGAGGGGATCATGACGATTTGGATTTACTCCAACTAAGTCTTCATCGGTGAAATCGATGATCGATCGTTTGCTTTTAGCTTTTTCACCAATGTGAGTCATTAGCACCTCTAACAGAGAAGGGAGAGGGATGTTAGGCGAATAAAAGATTGGTGCGACCAGACATTCAGTCTTGTTTCCTTGTGAACTGTCTGGAGGGTCTGAAATGTCCAGCAGAGGATGAGGCGTTCGAGAGGTTTGCTCCTCATGAATTTGGAGGATCACTCCATCCTGACGATTAGCAGGTGGTGGAATAGCCGGTCGATCGTCTGGTCCGTTCCGTCTTGGTGGTACTTGTAGGTCGAGATTCGGCATGTCTCTCCCCTCTCTACTAATGAACCTTTGTAACTTCCCACTTCGGACCAGAAATTCAAGCTCGTCTTTGAGCTTTCTGTAGTCGTCGGTTGTGTGACCGTAATCGCGATAGAAGTGGCAGTACTTGGTCATGTCCTTCTTGGGATTGTCCTCCGTGGGTTAAAGAGGCCATCAGATATAAGGTTGGTCTCTGATTTGGAGTAGAACTTGACTGGGGGTTTCATTCAAAGGGTTGTAGGCGTTGAACCTCTGAGGAGATGGAGGACTTGATTGGTTTCTCTTTGGTGAGAGCCATCGGGGCAATCGACTACGTTCTCTCCTAGATGATCGATTTCTCCTTCGGTCAAAAGTCTCAATGTCTTCAATCGTGATATACTTCTCATCACGAGAGTAGAACTCTTGGATAGTGGAAGGAGGATTTTTCGTAATCGAAATTTTCATACCCGAGGGGCGCAATCCAATGAGCAGCACTGTTAACACGATAGAATGGTCCAAGATAGATACTTTTATCATCTCTATTTTGAACTTCTCCAAGAAGTCGCTTAGGAGTTCATTCTCCCTTTGATGTAACAGCAGCATAGAGGTGATTTTCTCGTTGCTCCCCGACTTATCACAAAGTGGACCTCGAATTGCTGCTGGAGTTGAGAGAAGTTTTTATATTCAGCGGCGGAGCGAGTTAAACCATGTTAATGTGTTCCCTTTGAGAGTGGTAGAGAAGTGTTTGTACATGGCAATATCCATCATGTCTCTGGAGACCATCACCGTTACGAAGTCGTTGTATGGTCACGAGGATCAGTCGTTCTGTCATATCTTTCCATGGGGCAAAAGTACATCACGGGGTATCGGTTCCAAAGAGACCTTCGAGTTGAACAATGAAGCATTAGCAGGGTAGAAGGGGGCTCGGTTTTCTCAAGCATTGGCTCGTTTAAGCTTATCGGCTACGACTTGCTTAACTTGTCTTCTTAGGTCTTCGAGATCATGGTGGGAAGTTGCCAAGAGCTCCTAATTGAGCGGTGGCATTTGTAGTCAGGGGCATACATGTCCAAATCCTCCTAAAGAAGATTGACCCTTAAGCCTCACGGTGCGACTGAGACCTTCCAACTACTTGCTCATGTCTTGAATCCTGGACTTTAGTCTATCCATTTGGGGTTGACTGGCTCGTTCTTGGAGTACTGGCACGAAGGCCATGGCTGGGTGCTTCTGAGGCGCAGGTTGTAGGGCCTGCTCCAAGTAAGGAGGTTGAACATAAGTGGGAAGATTGTCAATAAAGCGAGTGGGCACCGCAGGAAGGGCTACGTCAATGGGGATAGCAGTTTGGCAGTCCATTGCGGATACGGCCTTCGATGTAGTTCTGGTTCTTCATTTTGGAGGCATGCTAGTCTGGTGATACAGAGAACTCAATAAAGATTTTCTAGTCTATTTCCCGTGGACGGCACCAATCTGTTGAAAGTGGGTCTTGACTCCACAGATCCAGCTCTTTGTGACTCAAATGGATGCCTGATAAAAAGGTTTGAAATCTGCAAAAGACCACCAGATGATATTTTGGTGGGAGAGACTATGACGCTTAAATCAGAAAAAGTGGTTTTCAATATAATGAAAAACAGACTCAGAGAGGAAGGGATGATAGATCACCCTATGATTTTTGTGTCCTGTGTAAAGTCTAAAGGATTTACCTGACTTGATGTATCGAAGTCCTTTATACGAGATGCCATGGGAACCATGTGCATTCGGGATGTTACAATCCTAGTTTCCTTACAAGGAGATTCGAAAATTTCGGAATTCAAACGTCAAAAATTTGAAATCATTACCATTTAAGAAATTTGATTATACGGGGAGATTTTTTCCTTATCGATTAGCTTTTCAAGAGTTTTCTTTCTTATTCAAGAAATACGTTTCGTACTAAAATAGGAAGTCTAATGAAGGCGAGATTCGGTTGAGTATTATCATTTAGGGGTCGAAGTGCTAGGTTGCTTTAGTATTCGATAGTCACCAGTCGAATGAAAGAGACAACCGTTCGGTCTTACCAAATGCATTTGCAAATCGAGTTGTATAGATCTCATTGAGAGTTAGTTGAATAGGATACCACGAATGATAGATCCCCTTAGTGAGTCGGGGCGACGTGACCCATTCAGGGAGATACATCTCATTGGTAGAGCAGGACGACTCAAACCCATTTGTGGTTTAAGTGTATTGGACATTCTTATTACAGAGTCTTTTGAATGGGGTCTTATCATTTGTCCTTGATTCGTGGTGTCGTTTTATGAGAAAGGCGCCGTGAGTAGCAGCTATTGGGAAATGGAGTCTTTTACAACATGCGTCGTTTGGTGTTTCACGAATCATCTATAGTGTCCGTTTTTTCATGGGAAAGGATTGGTATTCCATCTTTCTCACGTTTGTTTTTTTCTTTCTCTGAACTATCTTAGTACACAGAAGATTTTTTGTAAAAGAAATGACAAGAGGCTCTACTCTTTTTTATTCTTCCTATTCAAATTTTAAATAAATAGATTTTGGCTCTTGGGACTATCCTTGTGGGCGAACCCATACCCCATTTTCTAACAAAAATTAATACAAATAATTCGGATTAGGTTCCTCCTTAGCTAAACTTTAGTGATCATATACGGCAATCTCAAGTTGTACTTCCCCATTGTTCAAATAACACTACCAAATATTATTTTGACCCAAGTTGTAATTCTTGGCTAAAAAGCAATGGTGCCAATGCCCATCTCGTGTTACCCTGCAGGCTCCCCCCCCCCCCCCGGGGCCGCGGGGTGGGGGGGCGCCGGGACTCCAAACTCCCTACTCCCCACTCCACCATCAGGGAAATGCAGATTTGGTAACCGAGGGATGCAATAATGCATCCATTCTACTACCAATAATTTTTCTTTTTAAACCCTAAGGCTACTAGGAATGCATGACATGCACAGTGTCACGGGGTCTTAAGTATTATATAATTTAAAGTAACTAATCACAAATAAACATATAATCAGAATTATTGAGAGTAAAAAATATGGCCAAATATATTTCAATTAATACGCCATCCGGGGGTCGCCACCATCTAAAGTATTGCAAGTCAAATCATCCACCACCAAGTAACATGTGAACGGTAACGGTTGACGACTCCTATTATTTCTCTTAATCAAATCTTAATTTAAAATTTAAAAATAAAAAAAAATTATATTGAAAGCCTATTTGATAGAATTACTTTTATTTATCTTCTCCTTTTAAGGAGAAAAATTACTAAACATTATTTTAAAGAAACTCTTAAAAAAATTAATTTTTAATTTTTTTAAAAATTAAATTGAAAGGAATAGAAAAAATTTTATTTTTATTCTATTTTATAGGAAAAAATTAAAAAAAATTTTTTATTAAAAAGAAAAAAAAAAAAAATTTTAAGGGAAAGTTTAACAAAAACTCCTTGGATGAGCTTTTGCTTCTCTTTTTTTTTTTTAAATCTAACTTTTTATTTTTTTATTCCTTTTATATCCTCACTTTAAGAATATGAAATCTCAAATATATCAATATCATAAATTCATTTATCCTCATATCCTATTTTTTTCTTTAATTTTTACTTTTTACTTTTAGTTTTTTATTTTTTACTTTTAACTCTATTTAAAAACCATCAAATTAGTTTGTTTTTAAAATTAAAATTATCAAACAACTTTTAACTTCTTTTTAAAAACTTTTAATTTTTACTTCTCCTTACAAGGAGAAGTAAAAATTAAAAGTTTTTAAAAAGAAGTTAAAAAAGAAGCCAAAAATAAGCCCTACCAAACGGGCACCGAGAGAATTCCTCCTAAATTGGACCGAACAACATCCGAACAGTATTAAACATGACTCTAAACACCGATTGGTTCGACACAAAAAAAAAAAAAAAAAAAAAAAAAAAAAGAAGTATCTGAGGCCAAAATGGGTTGGGTTGGGTTGGTCAAGAATCTAGGCACATGGTTCCGGTAAAATATGAAACAAGTCTCATGTTTGAGTTTCATTGGTGGTCTTTTTCAAGAACCCTCCTAGTTAGAAGTCCTTTTCACTTTCCCTTCCCATGCGATAAAATCAGTCTCCTTACCTGTCCGGGTTTTCTGTGCTACAACACTTAAAATTAACAGTAAACATTAGTGAGAAAATTAATATCATTGTGATGTCCTCTCTACTCGACTCTTCTATTAACTATATACAACACACAATAACAGGCTCCACATGAAAAGCGAATCAAGGATTAAAAAGATATTAATTGATAGATAAGGAAGCATTTGACATTTGAGTCACTGACTACCGGAAAAAATTGCTGCCCTGACATATAACAGCTCCGAACAGACAGCAGAGCCTTGCCGATAAAGTCCCTAAGGGAAAGGATACAACCTAAAAGAAAAGCAAAATATACATCCAGATCAAAATCTCCTCCGGTAAGGTACGAGGGAGTTCTATGGATAGCAAGGGAACCTCTCTTCTTTGCCGGAACAGACCCATCTAAGCTACCTTTACATTCTCAAGTCCAAGCACTCAGATCGGATGTCCCTCCATATTTTGGTGCCCAATACTCTTCCACATACAGTGAGATTCTAGATGTAACCTCCGGGCATTGGTTATTCACAATGTTCTTCTGGATGTCTGTGTCGTGATGTTAGCAGTGTCACAGTCTGATGGAGGTGCAATTTGAGGAGATGATGTGCCTTCTTTGTCAACAGGTTCTAGCTCAGCTCCCCTGCAACCATTTAAATTTAGACATACATGGGCTTACAGCTCGCATCAATCATGGATGATGCAACCCAATAATAATGTCAACTTGAGCTCCTAAAGTCCATAGATCATGTCTTCAAAAATACATGCCTTAAATGCTTCTCGGTCACTCTCCCAAGTCGTGGTCCATAACTAAATTGAAATCATAGCAATAAGGTAGCTGTTAAAAGCATTCAGCTCTAAAGTGAAGATCATCCTATATCCCACAACCTTAGAGCAAAATAACTAAAACTGAAAAGCTTATGAATGCCTGTCCATTCCTAGACATCATATATTTTAAACGTTAGAAATAGAAAAGGAAGAGGAGTAGAAGACGCTTGTAAATAATGAATGCCCAGAAATAATTCGCCCAATGTAAGCGACATTGCTACAAAAGATAACCTTAAATTGTGGAAGTATGAGAGAGGCAGGAGAAACCTGGAAAGAAGCAGTTTTACAAATGCGGTTTTTTCTCTGATCATACAGTGACGGAGTGGTGTCTGCCTCCTTGAATCAGAAGTATTTATGTTTATGCCATACTGTAGGAGTAGTTCTATCATGCCTATGTCAGCAGTTTGACAGGCAAGATGAAGAAGAGAACAACCATCAATAGACTCCTCCATTGGTTGATTTTCACATGCCATTGATTGATTTTGGGGGGACTTCTTCGAATAATCATTGACCAAGCAATCAGAGCCCTGATCATGTCTTCCCTGCTCTTGCAACTGCACCATCTTGGCCGGTAAAGCAATTTGGCTGCAGACAGAATTTAGATCTGCTCCAGAGCTGATGATAAGTCGGTAAAGTGCCTTTTTGTCATTAGCTTGGACACTGTCCCACATCTGCCGTGCCACTGAGATATGATTTCTGTCATCCTTTATCTTGCGAACGAAATGTTTTTCTGCATACTGCAATTAAAGCAAAACAGCTTCCACGTGAAGGTCCTCAATGGTCAGACATGTTTTGACTGAACTTTCTAAAAAGAGCTATTACTCACTCTGAACTTGTGCCGAATGATAAGCATCAACATGGAGGTTTTCTTTACAAATCAAGGCACATCACAAACATTCTAAGAGGGCAAATTAATGAAATTATGTTGCTTGGAGAAAAGTTAACTATCAGACTTTATGCAGAGAGGCACATAAAATTGCAATGTCTACTGGGAAAAACCATCAAAATATGAGAGTCCGTCTCACAAAGTTGCTGCAAGTCTTGAGATTTAGAGATTAATCTAATTTCTGAGGTTCCGTCATAACATTTTCTGAGAAAAAGAATAAGAAAAGTTATTTCTTCATTTTTTACTTTGAATTCATCTCTTATCCCTCGAAATGCTTGGAGCTTATAATTGTTCATAAACAAAAAAGGGAAAAAAAAGCAGGCATAATGATATTGCAAAAACAGAAGCCGGAGGGCACAATGAGACTTTCTTATTATTCAATTAACAGTAAGAAAAGAAAGTAATTTACACCAAGTATGTCAATATTTTTTGGGCAATCAAGTGCTAGACTTTCAAAGCAGTGCAGGTTGAGCTTGCAAAAGAGTTTCTCATTATTTAGATAAGGCAAGTCTACCCAGAAAACCAAGCAATAAGTCGTGTTCATTTCCCTTCTTCCTTACTTTCTGCTCTCGTCAGAATGCAAGTTCTGAAAGCACAACTTGAGGTTGGGTAAAATAACCAAACAATAAAAACTCCAAACACCACACTCCAGTAAGCCTCCCAAGCACTCCCCTGATACTGTGTTAGCTCATTGCTGTTTAAAACAGCTTAGTAGCAAAGTGTGGAAGACAAATTGTTACTGGAACTTTCTTTGGCAAGATTGAAGCCTTCAACGTCCCAATCCACTTTAGTACTTAAATATCAATAACTCTAAACCCCTCATAAGAGCATTAGACTAGCAGGCGGCCTTGACACTTCATAAAAATATATAATGAAAAGTGCCCATTAACAAGTTCTAAGGCGGTGGAGCAGAACAAGAAAAAAGTAATCCAATCTAAGAACTTGGATTGCCTCTGCGTCTGTTCTAATGTATTTGTACAATCATTGCAAGACAAGTAATTACCTACAATAGAAACAAACTGTTTCCTGATTTCGTAATGAGATAACCATATCAATCACTCAGTTTTGGCAAAACCGTTTATGAGAAGTCAAATGTTCATGATGCATTACACAAAACAGCAGAAGAAAAAAGTAAAAGAAGAACCCAGATGATAACTTACAAAGACAACAAGAAAAGACCTTTTCTTCCCCTTTAAATTTCCCCTTGCTAAGAAGAAACTAATGGAATATGGAGGAAGGCAAGGCAAGTTTTTGGAGCAATACCTTGGCATGGATGTACAACTCCTTCACAGAAATCGGATCATCCTTACAAGGTTTACTGAGAAGAAACAATTTTTTCCTGTTCAAGAGAGGCAAAGAGAATTTGGCCTTCATAAGATGGGGCATGAATCATCACTAGATTACTCAGAATAACTTACGGAGTGGAACTCTCATCAGTTGAATGCAACAATTCCTCCCAAACTGTGTTGGCGAAGTTGTTACCCAGTGACTGAAACAAAAGTATAACAGAAGGCTCCCAAGCTTTTACGTCAAGTGTTAGCGACCTTACCTGGATATAAAGGTCAAGCACAAGAGCGCAGAGTGAGCAAATGGAAACAAGAAGCAGCAATCTTGGGGAAAGTCCAAGAAAGTGGATACAATATCAATGAAATGCTTTTGATCCATGGGCTATGTATTTATATAATATTAAATATATATATATATATATATATATATATATATCACGTAATATGAGTATGTAGGCCACCTGGTGCTCAAAGCATTGCTTTGAACAAGTGAGGTTCAGGATTGGCAGTGTAGATCTATAAAAGACGTGATTGCTTAGAAGCATTGAACCCAACATCTGACGTAAGATCCAAATCCCCCCATAAGGCTGTGGTTGACCCATCAAGTAATAAGAGGATGATAGTTTCAAATCCCACACCATTGGAATGACATTTCTTCAAATCTCGCAAGCAACAACTACCTCAGTTATATGCTGTTCCATATTCCTGTAACAATATATGCAGGAGTATACGGTACATTGTTCCCATAAGGTCCTTGTAGAGTTGCCTGGAGATTAAGTTCCCAAAGACCCAATTATAACATGGAAGAAATAATCAAAAAGCTTGCTTTGATGAGGATAGTGAATTTTTTGCGTAATAGAAGTTATAAGTTTATTTTGGCAAGTCACCTCAAAACATTTGATTACAAGATTTATTCCAAAGAATTTGCTAATTCTACAAGGACGAGAGAAGTAGCGAGATTTAGAAATACCTTTTAACTGGCAAGGACTAAAATCTATAGTCTACCAAAAGAAGAAAAAAAAAATGTAATGCTCAGATTTAGACAAAATAACCATGTGTGTGCGTTCAAACAAATATATACATTTTTAAGGAAAAAGGATCTTATAATATGATGCATATTTAAGATTTATTCCAAAGAATTTGCTAATTCTACAAGGATGAGAGAAGTAGCAAGATTTAGAAATACCTTTCAACTGGCAAGGACTAAAATCTATAGTCTACCAAAAGAAAGAAAAAATATATATATACAGATTTGGACAAAATAATCATGTGTGTGTGTTCAAACAAATATATATATTTTTTAAGGAAAAAAAGATTTTATAATATGATGCATATTTAATATATAAATGTAAGTCACATGACCTAAAAAATACAAGGTGGCACTAAATAGAATGGCTAGAAGTCCAATATTTCATTCCTTTTATGTCATTCACCATAGAATTTCTTAAGCAAGAAACCAACAAATGAGATATTTTCTATTGATATTAAAAAGTGAAAAAATGGTGTCATTTTGTGGTAATAGAAGACGTTAATGCAGAAACATAAGATTGCTAACAGACCAACCACTTCTATTAATTTGTTGCCACCTCTTATTTGCACATGCTTTTAAGGAAAAGAAGAAATTGCACATCCCACTTCCATGTGAGTCTGTCATCCATCCCAACGCTTTGTCATGAACATTATTTCATGACATCTAAAGTATGTCATCTCAACAAGAATCTATGTTGATTACCTTTGATATATGGACACCGAGGTTTCGGTGAACACCAGAACACTCGATGCAAATGAGAACGCCAAGGTTCAAAGATGCCCAATCAGGTTGAGGAGCACCACAATCAGCACATTTATCATTACCACATACTTTTTGGAGAACTTCAATTGGCTTTTCACTTTCTGCAAAATGGCGATGTAGCTCCAAACTTCTGGATGAACGCAAGGGATTAACCGGTCTCTTGGATGTATGTCTTTGATTTGGAGCAAAATCAATTTCACAGACAGCTTGGACATCACCAATACCCATGGAACTGGCATAAAGAGGCTGGCATATGATTGTATCAGGATCATAAATGAATACAAAAATACAAAAAACCAAATCCAGATGCTAACACGGTTATTGCTAATATCACCTTTTCAAGAGCCTGGGAACTCAAAAGTGAAGCAATCACTCCTGTTATCTTTTCAATCCAATCAATTTGATCCAGTGCACTCTCTGCCTGCATAATGAATTAGCCAAAATATAAGGACTAGAAAATGAAGACACTGGCTGCTATGCTGGCCAACTTAGTACCTAGAGAGCCCAACTTGCTTGTTAAAGCTGAATACCTGCAAAGTATAGCACCTTGATGGTGTAATAATCCTAAAGCAAAATCTCAAATCTGACTGATCAGCATCAGCCTTTATTGTTGATGTTAACAAGTTCACAGCATGATGTGCACCCATTTTATCATCATGTATGCCACCATGGTAATGTGAAGAAAGCCACCGACTCAACAGTCCAGAGCCTGTTTCAGTGGAGGAACACGTTTGACCATGATGGCTTGGACTCCCAGATACCTGCTGTGATATTGACATTTTCAAGAATGAGTAGATGAGAAGAGGAATGAGGCAGTTGTGTGGAAAATTGCACAACTAAAATAATTTATCTCTTGACTTACAGGTGATCTACCCTTCTGTTTACGATAATAGTACAGCATTCCTCGGCTATCGAGAACAAAGAACCTTCTTTTCCAATCACCCCTCAGATTTGAGGACCGTTTTGAGAGATATCCTTGTCGAATGATTTCGACCTGGGTATTTTAGTCTCATTAAACAGATATTAAAACTAAAAAAGAGTTGTGTAATTGAGGGTCTTGGAGAAAGAAATAATAACCTTCCCATTTACAGCAGACTGCATTACTGCATCCATAACATTATTTGATGTTCTAGCAAAAGGTTGTATAGTATCAGTAGGAGAAGACATGTGAGAGCCATTTACAGATTGCCGACTTTCTCGATCGACCTGTCTTTGATATTCTATCATTTTCTCATTAAGGGATGCCTGCTCATAGTTTGAACTTTCTCTCGACTTTTGTACATGACTGAGGACCTGTATATTTGTAATAAAAGAAAAGACCAGAACTTTCTCAGCACCTCTGTACTTAATCAACAAAGTGTTCAGAATAAAAAAGAACACACTGAATAACAAATGCAAATGATACTGGCTATACCCATTTTAGAATCCCCAAAGAATATGGTAGATTTAAACAGGATGGCAGTAAAATTATATGAGACCAAAAGGTATACGCAAACTGGCTCAGCGGCCATGCATTACCATTTTCAAGAAAGTATGACGGGGAGGTGAAAACTGTGGTTCAACGTCGGATTGAAATGAAAGAGTTCTTATATCATGTGACTATAAAGAATCAATATCAAGTCCACTTCAGACAACGTCTTCAGGGAGTATAGCTAAAAAATGAGAAGAGGAGATGGCAACAATTTTGAGTTTAACTACAAGATTAGTTTTTGTGCTATTCAATGGAATTAACAACATTTCCTTCAAGTTAAAAGTAAAATAAAGATAAAAGGAAGCAAACCTTGTTGATGAATGGTTGCATTTGTTGCAATAGCTCATATCCCTGCAAGTCATAGAATTTTAGGGGAGAGGGAAAGCATCCAAATAAGTTTTACTTGGCATTAAGATGTATTGATGATATTGAATCACCTGTCTAAAATAACGAAGATGAGCATCCACTGTACCAGCAACAGCTTCCACAAATTCAAACCTCTTTTTAGACTCAACAGTAGTTATTGCACTGACCTATATTTTACAGAGAAGGACAAAACCGGAGTGCTTTACAATGACTGGCTGTATTCAAATCCATCTCTCAGCTGTATTGTGATAGAATAAATGTGCATAAAAAATATGGCAAAAACAAATATCTAACCAGATTAAAGCGGGCTTGTTCAAACGTGGATCTTGCAATGTGAAGCTCCTGGAATGTCTCTCTACCAAATTAGGATTTAGAAAATGATAGTCATCACTAGCAAACTATCAGATCAGTCAATGAATCAGATGAACCAATTTTAGGAAGACAAAAGTGGAAATACCTCCTCGAAAGCAGCAGCTACATCTGTTTTAGTACTTTTTCTTAGTGACAGAAACTTCTCACGTGCCTGAAACAGGTGTCAATATTTGGTTCAAACTGTCAATCCAATCAAATAGTCTTGAGATTTCATGAGGTATGTCAGCAGTCAAATTAGGTCACATCAGTATGTCACCACTTTTATTAACAACAGCCGCTTTTTGCCTTTGTGTCAAACAGATGCCTAGGGCAACACTACGTAACAGCTCTGATACTCCCTTTTATGGGTGTAATTGGGCAGGTATCTCTCATATTCCAAATACCAGGCTCAAGATACACCAGTTTTGCATCTTTACTTGCAATAGAATAGGTAGCCTCTTTTTAGGTGCCCACATTTTTCCTTTTTCTTTCTCAAAACCTATTTATGGAATGATATATTCTAGATCTCTACCAACAAAATGTCTTGATGATGGATGGTTTGAATTTCTTTTAATATGATTAGACATCTTGCGCTGCAGCCTCTATTTTCCCATCCCACTTAGCAAAAAAACTAGCCATTTGAAGGCGAACCCAAAGAAATGGGGTAAGAAAACTGAGATAGGCAAAGTCATTAATGTATTTATCTCACATAACAGATTATTTGCAATCACACAGCTTTTGCTGAATACCTACATGCTCAGCATTATAACAATTAAGTCACCAGTTCAACCTTCATGAGATGCTACTCATAGTTCTAAAATGTTTCAAAGAATTGGGAAGAGGAAATCTTAAAACAAAAGGCTGATGCCTTAGAACTGTTAAACCTGCAATATGTGATGACTCAAAGAGTGGAGTACTCATGCAGACAATAAGATTATCAGAAAATTTTAAATCTCACAGAGTCATTGAAATACTAATACAGACCTGATCATATGCAACACTAGCCTTGTCAAATCGTTTTCGAGCTTCCTGAAACAGGGATATGCTGTTTTTAGCCACTATATGTAGGTATGCACATCATTAACTATGGGAGAAATATTGGACCCAGTCATAGTATGCAATCAATGTTGACATCATCAAACTCTAGAATGTGTAAGTAATGCTAACATTATCTAACTCTTTAGAATTGATTGGCATGATCCAACAGTCTCCGTGTACTGATGGTAACAGATTATATACTGCACATCATTGAAATATAGCAAATAAGACTGTGATTAACACCTCATGATGGTAACTAAACCATCATATTACAGGGGAAGCATTTGCAAGGTTTAATTGCTATTATAAGTGCCCTCAATTCGAAATTGTTCTTAACTTATGAAGCTGACAAGATTTTATCCAGATAACAGCTCATCAGTGATAAGCAGTATTCATATGCAATTTAAAAGATACAAACTGCAAAAGAAGACAACAGCAGGTAGAGGGGATATGAAAATCTGCAATACTCAATAAATTGAGCTCTATGCATGATGGCTATAAGTTATTTCTAAAAGATGCTGTTGTTCAATGGACAGCCAACTGCAGGACAAATTTCAATGACTGAGGTAATAATACTGCATATCAACAAAGAATACCATGATCATATCAAAAATCATTGATCCTTTAAGAAACACATAATCACAAATGCAGTCCTAAACCTTTTGTCATTTTTTCAACTTAGTCCTAAAGAGGGGGAAAAAAAATCTTATTGAGCATAAAATGTTAACCATCCTACGACAGAATTATTAACGAAACTAGATTCCACCATTAAATATGTCATGTGACATCCTACATGAGAGTGACTTGGCACCCAATAGTTGCACTTGCATTCCTAAACTTTTGCCCCTTTTTTCAACTTGAGTCCTGTAAGTTTAATATCATTGCAATTAATTAGTCCAATAGAACTGTTAATGTATTTTAGATTTTTTGCCATCAAGTATGCCACGTGACTCAGAAGTGGCAACAACATGGACAAAATTAGAACATGGGATAAAAATGAAATAATAAAAGCAACAATAATAAAAAGAATGTGGGATAGGTGAAGGACCTAGACTTTTTGCAAGATTGTTCAAAAGGTGAATCAATAAGAGACGTCTATCTTTAAGAGAGAAGACAGAGCAAGAGGAGGCGTGGATCTCGAGGAAGAAGATGACTTGGATGGTGAGGATACTGACAGTGATGACGGAATCTCAAGTTTTGGACTATGAATCTGATATTAGTGAGTTTAGGGGGAATCATTGATGATGCAGAGTTCAATAAAACAAGATCAAACCTAATAGACACAAAAAGTACAAGTGAATTTATATTGAGTTGGATTAGAATGGTAATATGAAGAAAATCAAGGATTTTGTTAATTACTCACTAAAAATATGGAAAATAATTGGAGGAGAAACATTGAGAGAATAGATTCTAATTTGGAGTATCAAAAGGTCTTTTTGTTTCATAAGAAATGTTAGAAAGGGTACTGATCTTTTGAATTGAAACACAAAAAGGAGAGAATTTTGATGAGAGAGATAACAAACAAAGTAAGAGGAAAAAAAAAGGATTGCCTTAAAATTGAAACAGTTAGTTGTTCAGAATAATCAAAAGGTCCTCTAATTCCTAGCATTTCCAATGATTACCTTCTCTAGATCATCTTCACCATATTTTCAATCTGCTAATTTATTTTTAAAATGAATAATTTATTACTCTTGGATTTCTTAATCCATTTTTTGTCATATTGACCTCTTAAGTGGCAACATGGCATATTTGAGGGCATAATGTAAAATACGCTAATAATTCCATTGCAGAACTAAATCTATAATCAATATTCAATGTTTAAGACACAATCAATAGAATCTAAATCAAAAAATGAAAAAAAAAAAAAGGGGTTTAGGACTAGGAACACAACTATTGGGCGTCATCTAATTGCCATGTAGGATAACATGTTTGTTTATTTAATGGTGGAATGCAAGTGTCTTGAATACTTTCATCATATGACTAGAGTTGTAACATCTAGGACTTAATAGGAAAACTTTTTTTAGGAAACATCACTGAGGACTAGGCACATGATTATGCCTTAGAAAAATCTCATTTATGTTAATTGGATACAAAAAAAATGCTGCATAAAGATTGTAGAGCACTAAAACCCTATCTTTCCCCTGCATCAACATAATTTTATTGCAAAAAAGCTTTCATTTCGCTTATGTTAGATCCAATACCTTGACATCATGCATATCAACATTGACAAATTGTTGCAACCTATCATTCAGCAAAATTTCCACCTGAGGTATAAGAAAAATTGTCAGGATATGTTCATTTGGAGAGATAGACACCATATTAATCATTATGTATAAATTCTGTATCAGCAAGTGTCACTCTTATTAGCCCTAAGCCATTTTCTGAATTCATTTGTCACGGATAAGAGAAAATGTAGGAACCAACAAGAAGAAGACTCTTAGGACTCCTCAATGTTCTTAATGCAGCTTTCTGCAAGAGAAGGCAGTGATGAGGATGCAGAAAACAACTAAATTTAGCATGAGAAGTGTGATAGGAAGTATATTTAATTATCATGAATACTTCATTCACTGTATTCAACCAAGTATTTTAGTTTGATAAATTGTCATCAAAAGCAGATTGTAGATTGCCGGCATAAGGGAATAAGAATTTGCTACCTGTGTACGGAGAACTTCTTTGTAGGTTGCTATTTCTCTCAGCACAAGTGTAAATTTGTTCATAACATGTCCTGAGGAAACAAGTGCCTTAATTCAGCAGCAATACAGGAAAATATTGACTATGGCATGGCTTAGTGTGCTCATTCCCTGGATTTTGCTTTTTGTGCTTCTCCAAAATTTTCTCAAAAGTTTAGGAATATCGTGTAAGGGTTTGCTGAAACATTTTTAAAGGCCATCCATGATGGGTATTTGGGAGAAATTCTGAAGACCTTGAATTTGAATCTTCCTAAATAAGCATAGCTTATTTTTGAAGAAATCAGCAATGGAAATTGCAATGTAAACAACAAAAGGTGCATACCGCCAATAGCAACGGCAAGGGGATCATTGTAACCCCCTGCAAAATTTTCGAGAGCACTTGCAAAAGCAATATCTACATCATATCCTTCTCCAAGCCCTTCTCTGGGAATTTCCAACAGAATAAGCATTTAGCAAAGTAGGAAGAGAGGTTTGTAAATAATGCAGCTGAAGAGTGTAGAACAGATGAGAAGCGTCATCAAAGATGGTAAGAAATTATCAATTGGCACTGCACCCCAGAAAGAAGACAAGTAAGATAATTTCACCAAACTACCCTGCACTGCAGCTGTCCATAATGTCCAAGACCGAGATTCTTGGGAAATTAAAGGGGATATTGTAAAACATACCATACACAGTATAGAGGTTGTAAGAATGCTGCAGAGTAAAACCATTAGGAAACAACTGCTGTCATGCAGTTCAGCTTGACGGTAAAGGCAATCTAAAGCATTTTTCAGTTTCATTTTTTCCTCTGTCTAAACTAATCATTGCAAAGGGGCAAATGCAAACATGTGGCATTCAACTCCACCATTTAAGAGCAAAAACAGAAAAGGGGCTTACGTGTATTTTCGACATCCTTTACAGAACTTGTGGCTTCGCTCCCGTAACAGCTCAGCACTTTCTTCCAGGCAGTGAATCTGTTACTATCAAAATTCACATGAGGCGAAAATGCAAAGCACCCCCACATACTCTACTCCACTGTAAATGTAAAAAGACAAGCCCGTCTTGTGTTTGTTTTACATGAGAAACCCAATTACTATAGTCAGTCCCATTGAAGCTAATTACACGAACATGAACGTGAGTGACAATGTTGGTTCATTTCAAAATAATGTTTTTTTTTTCCCTTTTTTTAATTTTCGGAACTGTGGTACGGTAATTAAAAGGAGTAGAGAGAGAGAGAGAGACCTCATGACGAAACATGGGGGAATCATCGAGCTTTGAGAAAGGCATCTTTATTTTATGAAGAAAAAGAAACCCCACACCACAAAACTTCCTTTTTTCTTCTCTCCCTCTCTGATATTTAAAATAGAGATAAAAACGTAATAGTTAGCTTGGCACAGAGAGAGAGAGAGAGAGAGAGAGAGATAACAAAAAGATAACCAAAGCTTGAATCAGAAATTGAGAAATTTGGAGGAACTCACCAAATGGGAAAAGATCTCTTTCTTTTTTTTTTTGGGAGGGGAAAATTTATTGGATGATGGTGGAGGCGGAGGTGAAGGGAGTCAGGTGGATCTTCATGGCCGCGTGCAATGCCATTGTGGAAAGAATGCGCATTTTATTCCCCGAGGGGGCTTTTGATCATCAACAAATTCTTTCTTTACACCAAAAACACAAAATGGATTACAGAATTTTTGAATTAGGTACAAGGACCAAGAGATCAGAAGAAGCGGGGAGGAGGAGAGAGAGGGAGAGCGAGCTTCCAAACTGATTGTGATTCGTGTAAATTAATGTCATAAAAAGGTCGAAACGAGGAAAGGAGCGAAAGAGGAGGGGTGGAGAGAGGGAGAGAAGTTGCCGATTTTTCATGGCTATCTGCCTCCCTATTGGCCTACCATACTATAAATACGCGCCCAAAACACACCTACACACCAAAATTGAACACAACCCCACCCCGCTCCCTGCCCAAAAAAGCCCAACGGTTTTCTTTCTCGGGCTGGGCTCTTATTCGCTCTTTGTTGATGTGTTATTCACATGGATTAGTGGAGCAGCCTAGCACTTACAGGTAGACACACACACACACCCAATGCAATGCACTTTCATTTCAAACCCACCTTTTCTTTTCCCCTTGAATCCCCCGCTATGTCGATACTACGTCCTACTCTAGATTCTAAATTTTGAAATACTACACTTAAAATTCTAAATTTTAATTTTACAATTGGCAAGATTCTCCGTCAATGGATATTACTAATTAAATGATCTTTTTTTTTTTATATACAAAAACATATATTCAAACGAGATCAAATCAAAAAGCAAAAAATAAAAATAAAGAGATTTTACCATTTAAACTGTCTCTAAATAACCTAGATAAATAACTTTAATAATTATAAATAGAGAGAAATAGAAAAGACATCAAAGATAGAAAATTTTATTGAATTGAATTATCGTTTTCAGCTAGGGTCCAGTCGGGGACATTCGATTGTTTTTAGCTAGGAAATTATTATTATCATGTAAATACTATACTCAAGCATCTTCATTCACCATTTTGGCGCTGGGCTTGTTTTTCTAATGCTTATTTCCAACCAGACAAAAATAGAATCACCTGGCGCCACTGCTTGATGACATTCCATTTGAACTAACCTGCTTCCAAAACCAAATTCAAAGCCTACCCAACCCCTCCTCTCTCTCTTTCTCTATCCCTTTCCACGCTTGCATTGCAGCCTCCTTCAGGATGATTATTTAGTTGGACGTGCTTGCGCGCAGCAGCTTAAACTAATACAAGTTGGAAGCACACTTTACAAAACAACCGCCATGCATGCATGCTTGGCCTTTTCTCCATATGCCATTTCTCCTCTCCTTAATCCAACTTGAACAGGATGGCGAATGTATGAAACTCCATTGGAGCAACTTCTATTACAAGCTTAGTTAGGTTAGCTGGTCCTCCCGTTGAATAATCTTCCAACAAGAGAGCCTTGTCTGGCTGGGGAAAAACTTCTCAACATCTCGGTTCCCTATACAAAAAATTAATAAGTTGACAATGTGACCTCTACATGCGAAAACCATATCGTTGCTGAACAACGGAGTACGTAAATAATGTGAAGAAATGAGTAATAGAGATCATCCAACTTCTGGTAGCCAACAGTTTGTGCTTATGTAAAAGGCCAAGACTGCTGTGTTTATTGGATAAAAATAGGAACCTCATGTAGTTGTGCCAGTCAAAGAAGAACTTTTCCATCTTCAAGCTCCTGTAAAAGAATTTATGGACCAACTTAAATACACATAGGAAAGAATAAGTTAAAAACTTGGCATGCAAGATATGCTGTTTCTAATTTGGCATGCAATATGCAACGAAATTGTGTGATAGTAAACATGATTATACATCTCAACTGCTTCTCCTCCACAACACAAAGTACTTGTGCGATTCTCTAAACTTTTGTGGTAAATGTTCCATCATCAAAATTAAACTCATTCAAACAATGCCTCTTTTCTGGAGGCATCATGCCTTTTCACTTTTAAGCCTTAAATGGGCACATCATTCTTAAGATAGCTTAGTCATTTTGGTAGGAACCAAAAAGAAAGAGAAAATTGATCGGATGCAATGACAAAGTCCCCATTAAAGATGGAGACTGCCTCATGCATTCTTTATTATGCAGTGCAGACTCTAGAATGAGTGAACCTTATGAAATTTCAGCTTTCCATTTTACTACATTTATTTTTGAAACAACTTTCATATAAATTCAATCACCAAACTAGAACCATGATGAGAAGAGCAAAAAAATATTCAAATGTAACACAAATTACGAGTAATAGTTTCCTGCAACAGGTTGGTTCACTTGCAGGTCCCAGTCTGCTCTGTAACAAATTTATATACAACAAACAATCATTTCTTGAACTAAATGTCTGAGTAGAAGATGGACGTTTGATAAAGAGTTAAAAACTTTGATATTATGTTATTGGCAGTAAATTAAAAGTCAAAAAGCCACAGACCCTTTCAATGAAATCATGTCCACTAGAATCTGCGAAAAATGTTTTGTTGTTCTTCATGGTTTTCCTTTTCTTAGTTACAACCTCTTTACCGATTCTATCATCAATAGGTATGGGCCCGACCTGAAATTTGAAATATAAATTTCTCAATAAAATTTTGAGATTTTGCATCAGAAAGTAATATCAAAACTATCTCAGCTGCTCGTGAGAAGATATATGAATGCGATGTAGAAAGCAGGCAAGGTAAATTAATAGATAATTCAAAACAAGCTTACAGTAAACTCAAATTCTGCATGGTCCTTTCCCTTGTATGCTCCTGTGATCTGCTCATTCACGTTAAGTCAATTCCGTGTCAAACATAAAGGAATCAAAATGCACTGTTTCAAGTATCACCTGCATGCTTATGATCCAGAGCCAGCATACCATTTAAGATATTCAGAACGATAGAAAAATCACTGTTCCTGCAGATGACATGGACATCACATCCATTATTTAAATATCTCAGCATGTTTGTTATTGTAAAAATACTTGATTTCTAAGCCACAACAGATTGTGTGTTTGTTGCTGTATCTTTCTCTGGCTATCCATTAGAGGCTTCACCTTATAGTGTGCTAGAATTTTATCATCAACTGTGTTGATTTCAGCATCCAGATATGGTTCACTTTAACCAACAAACTGTCCTTATCAAGATATGTAAGATAACATCTTGGATTTTCAATCTTCATGGACAATTGGCAAATATGACCATTCAAGAGTCAATAGCATACATGGTATGAATTCTTACATAAAAGTTGTAGAGTGCAGCTCCTACAAAGACTGGCTTCTTTTAGATTATGAGAAAATTAATTAGAACAAAATGGAGAGTAATTCTACTAGTTTAAGACGTAGAGATTCAAACGCTGCTATAAAACTACCACATCCACTTGTATAATTGTATTGGTCCATGTGGAATTTCATTCATTAAACTCAGTGCGACACTGCCATATTTTGGGACATTTAGCCAGCAACGCATCAGGTCCATCATTTTTCTTTTTGTTACTTTAATGCACATACGTTGCAAGAGTCTGATACTGTGACACAAACAAGAGACAGGGTGTTTTCTTGAAACAAAAATAGTTTGCTCGTGCAACAAGCAAAACTTACATGCAATATCCACGAATTAAAGCTCTGGTGCACTTCATCCAATAATGGTCCCTGGAAAACTGTAAAAGGAGCCTGCAACTTCCAGTAACAAGTGCCCCAGCTCAGCATTTTGTTTTATCCCATGTGCCTTACTGCTTGATAAGAAATGATATACCTTGCCATTGACATTGGTGGGAAACGAGCCACAAGTGTTTTTACCTGTTCTGACAGGATTGCTGCATCCTTTTTTTGATGACTCTGTGATGCAAGCAAGTCAAGTGGCAACTAACTGCTCAGACTGCATATAACATTTTTGTCATTCCATTTTAGCTTTTAGATAGGCAGATACCTGAAAAATGGGAAGAACAGAATTAGCTCTATACCTCCTTGTACCCCATTGACAGCCGCTTCGCATAATCATCAGCAACAAGCTGCTTCTCCGTACCACTCACAGCATCATGATGTTGAGCAATAACCAAAGATCCAGCCAGACTTTTAGTCGTGGGCCCTGATTTTCTTCTTCCAGTAAAAAATTCTAACTGTCTTTGCTGCCTGGTTATACAACCAAGTCCAGTGATCAGCAGCAGAGCTATAATTTTCCAGGGCAGTACTAATTTACTTCTTCATGATGTAGACCTCCAAATCGTACCAAGTAGTAGCCACTCATAATTCTAGCATAGCCTTTGAGAGCTGACCTACTAGTAAAGCATCCTGTCCAATAAGCATTTATCTGGTCTGCATCTCTGATAAAGTCATATTTCACTCTTACATACTGCCCATGAATTGAAGTAGATTAATTGCTTTCAATTCGAATATCATCAAAATAACTAACTTACGGGAAGAAGTCACCCATTTTGAGAGGCCAGGATTCATTAGTTGCATATTTTGCATCAGTATAGATGGATGGGGTTGAATAGAGAGCATCGACATGCCCATCCTACAAGAATTTGGATGGGGTTGAATAGAGAGTATTGACACACCCATCCTACAAGAATTACAAATCAAATACATCCATTTGAAGGGGAAATTGGTGTGAATACAGTCAAAAAATATTGAAAGAGCCCACTAAAATAATGCGGTGATGCTCAAATTAGTTAGGTCATTGCACAAATGTGCTGATTGAAAGTAGAATTTCATTCTTCCTTCTTTCCTCCCTTGTAAAAACACATGGAAAAAGTTGTAAACGCAAGCCAGTTCAAAAAAATAAATAAATAAATCCTTCCAATCACGGTTAAATCCCACATTGACCAAGGGCGTGGTATACAAACATGGAACCCTTTATCTTGGCAGCTAGTTTTTAAGGTAGGAGTCAAGTTATCTCCTAATATGATATTAGGGCCCTCCCTCTTGGCCACATTATCCCGCATTTGCATTTAAGTGGGAACCAAGTTCTCTCCTAATATTCACAATCCACTTGCTCTATACATGCTTGCAACCATAAACAACATTTTATCAGGAAAGCCTGCATTCTAGACTAATGAAAAGAGTTATGAAGTAGACATATGACTATTTGAACCCAGTTGACTATGCCATGGACATCAACCAGATTGCAATAGTTCACTAGCACAAGAAGAGTTTAGATGAATAAAACATTTGTAACAAGCAAGCAGCCATAGAGAGAAGAATAAAATAAAAAATAAAAAGAACACTAACTTGATTGACACAATGAATGAGCTTGTCCATGTTCCAGGACCAAGTGTGAGCATATTGATATTTTAAGTCAGTCCCCATTGTCCACATTATATGGTTGGTGCGAGTAATATTAGCCTGCAAAAGGTAACATAGACTGATGAGTCAAAGATAACAAATCCTGGAGGTATATTATCACAGATTTTCTAGAAAAGATTAGCGGTAGCTTACTTGTGAAACTGCTGCTGCTACAAAGTCATTAACACGCTCTTGGACATTGTAATCAAACAAATCGTTGTTATCCTTCAATTACCTAATGTGATATATGGGTGAGAGAGAGAGAGAGAGAATTATCCCTCTCGAAGAAGAATCAGATTCTTCAGTGACAAATAAGGAAGGCCGAGGTGAAATAAGCAATCAATTATGGGAGAAGACGCATCGCCGAACCAATGCCGTATCACTATCATGGGTCACTCACGTGGCGCGACGGTTAAACCCCAAAAAAATGAATAAATAAATAATGACTAGTATGGTCTGATTAAGGTCAAAGTCAAAGCAGGTGTGATGTAACCAGTTCAGCTGAGTTCTCGGGTCGGTCGGGTCGGATCCAACCAGAGCTGCTTCTTCTTCCGCTCTGGAAGAGCATAAGCGGGACCAATGAGGGATATGGACGAATGGGAAATGGACACGGTGGATCAAACCCGAAGGATAACGCTATCAACAAAATGCCCCCAAGAGATCAAAGAAGCACCCGCCACAATTAACGGCCCCCTTCACTTTCACCTGCCACAATCAGCAAAATGGCATTCTCCAGCCATCTGTCTTCTCCGGTTTGCTTCCACAACAAGAACCCCAACCCAATTCCAAACCCCAGGTCTCAGAAACCCAGTGGAGTTGTTGGAGCCCCCAAAGCCAGAACCTTAACTGATGCACGCGCTGTTCCTCCTCTAGCCACCGCGGCGGCAGACGTCTTCGGCCCAATAGATGGAACCACTCTGGCAGTGATCGGGGGAGGGTCAGTGGCAGCTCTGGCGGCGGTTCTGTCGCTGGCAGACCCGGAGAAAAGAAGGAAGCTGCAGGCTGAGGAGGTGGGTGGGGATGACAAGGAGGTGGTGAAGCAGTACTTCAACAACTCGGGGTTCCAGAGGTGGAAGAAGATATACGGGGAGACGGATGACGTGAACAGGGTGCAGCTGGACATCAGGCTGGGTCACTCCAAGACCATCGAGAATGCCATCAAGATGCTGCAGGATGAGGGGTCTCTTTCTGGGGTCACCGTTTGCGACGCCGGTTGCGGCGTTGGTTCTCTCTCCATTCCTCTCGCCAAGCAAGGCGCTATTGTCTCTGCCAGCGATATCTCCGCTGCTATGGTTGCCGAAGCTGAAAAACAAGTAAACCGAATAAAAAAAAAATTCTTGTGGTTCTTTGTATAAGCTGTTTTGCACTGCTAAACACCAAGCACATCGTTTTCTCTTATAATAATAATAATAATTATAAAAAGGAACTTCCCACAATTGTGATATAGAATTAATATTTTCCATTTGTCGTTCTCATTTTGATTTCTGATTTCCTTGAAAGATTTGATAGTTTTAGCTTGAAAAGGAATAAAAAGCTAGGGCGCAAGGAGATTCTAGAGTTTTGGGTAGCTCACGCGTACAATGAAGGTGATCAGCTGGAACGCTAGGGGTTTAGGCGACCGAATGGAAAGGAGAAAGGTCAGAGAAACTATCCTCAAGAGTCTTCGGAAATCGGACAATTGATTCTTCTTGTAGGCGTTAGAGAAACCATTTTGGGGTTTAGGCTTTTGTGGCTATGCCTTAGTGTTCCTGGGGAAGTGGAATGCAAAGATCTTGAGAAATCATATCATCATTTCTTCTCGGGACTTGACGAGGGATTGGACAGTTGTTATTCATCAGCTTCTATATTGTCTTTTTCCCCTAGGATTTCTCATACTTGAAGGTTTTTTTTTTTTTTTCCTACGTTATATTTAATATAATTTCCTTTTCTATAGAAGAAAAGTGGCTTCTGCTTGAAAAGATAAGCAACGAAACCACCTTGAGGTTAGTTTCAGTTCCACTACAATGCAGCCAAATGAAACTCTAATTTGTTCCATAAATTGCAGGCAAGAGAGGAACTAACTAATGGAGCAGTAATGCCGAAATTTGAAGTGAAGGATTTGGAAAGCTTGGATGGCAAGTATGACACGGTGGTTTGCCTCGATGTTTTGATACATTACCCGCAAAACAAGGCTGATGGCATGATTGCCCGTCTTGCTTCCTTGGCCCAAAACCGCTTGATCCTCAGCTTTGCACCCAAGACTTTGTATTATGATCTGTTGAAGCGGGTAGGCGAGTTGTTCCCTGGTCCATCAAAGGCTACGAGGGCCTATCTCCATTCAGAGGCAGATGTCGAGAGGGCATTGCGTAAGGTTGGGTGGAGAATAAGGAAGAGAGGCCTCATCACCACCCAATTTTATTTTGCAAGGCTTGTTGAGGCCGTCCCGGCCTAGATACCCCGTACCAGTCGGGATCACAGTTTATTTTTCTTCATTCATTGGTCAGGCTTTTGTTGTGTTGGGGGGGGGGGGGGGGGAAGAGGTCCTTGTCCTTGTTTCTTTTATTTTCTTCATTTTTTCCACTTTAACTTGTGTAACTTGTATCTTCTGCTGCAATGTATGCTGCCACAAGATATTCATTGGCTCTTAATCCTGATTATGTTATAGATAACTGAACCCTGTGTTTTGGCCTCAGATATTGGTTCCTCTCTATTGACTACTGAGATTGAAAGCAAAGTAATTTGGACTTGTATATATTAGCATCTTCAAGCTATCAAATCTCAACAGAAATATTCCGTCGTGTGAAACAAATGTTTTTAAGCTTTGAGACTCCCGGAATATAATTTGTCGGGTCTGGGAAACCTCTATAAGTTCTTTTTTGAATATATCTTCTTGGGAGAGGGGAAACTAACAGAAGACAATATAAAATGATGCAATGTTACAAGTAAAATGCTCTTAAAAAGACAAAGGAATGTTGAGAGATTGTTATAGAACTTGGCATAGTCTTACTCTTGGTAAGATATTGCCCTGAAGGGCTTTTACCACGAGTAAATCAATTTAAATTTTAAAATAGGGATAATGAGTGATTAACTCGTTATCCCCAACGCCCCATAGATCTCTCCTTCTTTTTAACACATCTAATAATATGTGTTAATAATTTCAATTTAAGTCTGAATGAATTATTCTCTCTGCACTTTGTTAAGAAAGAAAGATCGAAAAAAATCGATTTTAGAGATGTACATTAAGGCATTGAAAAAATTTTGAATAAAAAATTTTCTCTGATCGTTTGTGTTTTATCGGATTGTGGATTGAGGTTTTATAATATTATAGTGATGGTTTGATCTTATGATCATTATCATGACTGTATGATTTGTTTGAGAGAATTCACGGTTTGAATTTTTAATAGACCATTGAGATATTTTCAAAAATCCCATATAATTATTCTTGTGAGAAATTTTTATTTTCTATGCTTCCATACGCTTGGATACATCCAACACTTACAATTTAAGATCTAAACCCCACAAAAAAAAAAAAAAAAAAAAAGGGAAAAAGAACATCATTGAAGAGAAAAGCTCCATGATTTCCAATCAACTAGGGTGAAAGCTGCCAAAAATGAAGTTGCCAGAAAAAAAGACATCTTTAATGGAACTTAAACCTTAAATTGACCTATGACAGAATATTGTTGAAGGTGGGTCAAATTTCATCTATATCACCTCTGCTGACTCGAATGAATGGGATAGTCGACTGACAATTTCGAAGCGATTAATCTGTAAAAGATCATCAGATGATACTCTAACAGAAAGATTTCAACACTCAAATCAGTGAGTGATTTTCAAAAAGAGATAAAACAAACTGAGAAAGAGAGTCCGGGTGTTTTTGTGTGCCCTACCTGAGTTAGAAGAGAGAGAGACTTATCTGGACTGTCCGGTTGGCGATGTATTTATAACTTACCTTTGTGAGTCCTGTGTGCCATTGGGATGCTGAAACCCTAACTTCCATATGGAGGCGTCCCCAGACTTGTGAGTATCGTGTCGCAGGATTCTCAAAGACCATGAAATCTTATCAATTTGTAAAGTCCAAATCGTTGAGGAGATCTTTTCCTTGATTGATTACGATTGTAGATCTCTTTTCTATTATCATAAGATTCTCCCCAAGTTTACAGGAGAGACGAATATTACCTTAGCGGATCGAATGGTCTGCATAGAGCACCATGGAGCTGTTAGTCTTAATACCGAGCAGTTGGCTTCCAAAAGGGATGTGATCAGCGGATACCGAGAAGATCTATAAAAGAGTTGTGGGCCTGATTAACTTGGCCCTACATGATTCAGGTCATGCACCACCGTCAAATACCTTCTTAGTGCATTTCATAGTTCAAAAGCCGTCTATTGTAACATTTAGAGGCAAGCATGGTCTTTTACCTATAATTTATCTGTTATTCTTTTTAGGGCATCAATGAGCTTGCTTAATGCGGCAACTAAGCTGTCATTTGTGGTCCTTCATTTGGTCCCTATCCATTTTAGAGTTCTTTTTCTGACATTCAAGCTGAGCATTTATTATTTGATTATTTTGTTGTTAGATTACGGTGACTCTATCACACAGTGAAATTATATAATAAAATTTTTGGAATCATAAAAGATTAGAGTTTTGCGTATATCTCAATGAACAGTATAAATTCTCCAGAAACCGCGAATACTTATTCTCGATCTTTCTCGAAGTCGGGTGATAATCACGATGATCGAACTATCACCACAATTCCACGACATCACAACTCTAAACCCGGTGATTTGATTGTCGTCAAAATTCCCTACTCAGAATTTCTCTAACCATCTTAATTGTGTATTTTTCTCTCTCAAAAATACAATGGTGCAGTGTTCTCTCTCAATCGGAATTCTAGATCTGTAGGAATTCACTCCAAAGCCTAAAACAAAGTTGGACTTTCCTTATTCTCTTAATTCCCTTAAAGGAAGGGAATTAATAATTATTTTACACCCAAGGAAATTTACCATAAGTTGGGAGTTATTAATAATAATAGGAGTTATCTCAAATCTCATTCAAAATTCAAAATGAGATTTTTAGCTAAAGTAAAATGTCCTTACGTGGTCATTTACCAACATCTCTCACTTGCACATGAGGGCATTTTACGATTATCACAGAACCACAACTCTTGTGATCTCTCCACATCACCCTACTGGACTTTCATACAGAGTTGGATGTCATGCGATTAGCGAGTACACCTGCAAATAAAAGACTTCTCGATACACTTGTTAGAATGATCGAGTAGTCACCATTAGTACGAAAATAAAGCTCGTTGTACCCCAAATCCAAGACTAATTACATCCATCGAGTTACTTTTCTCATCAAAAGTAATCCCCAAAAATCGTTCGATTATGTATTCACTATTATGTTCAAATCCCTACATTGATGAACATAAAAGACCGGTCGGTGAATACAACACAATGATGCAATGTCAATTAATCTTCCTTTTTGCAAACTCGAATCTATCAATCTCAATTCAGCTGTTTTCTTAGATCTGTCCCTCAAACCTCAATTTATCTTCCAGGTAATTGGTAAACAGACTAAAGTAGCAAACACTGAATCAGGACCTCAAGAGACAGTCGAAAATAATAAGGGTACTAGAGATCTCACCCAGTGTATCTCGGGTCTCACACAGTGGGATTCGGGGATAAATGTCAAATTAATATCTCAAGCAAAATAGATCTACTATCCTTAGTCGTCATATCACATGTGATATGAAACACGTGCTACAGTATTATTCCATCATCTCTCAAAAGGGCATATGTCAGATTTCTCTAACACTGTGCAGATATGAGATTCAGTCTACATATAAGATTTTATCCAGAGATCTCAGAGAGAGTACCTCAGAGACAATCTCACAGATCGCATGTGATATCTGATATCTCAAACTTGACTACTAACAGGAAACATGGATATGAGTACGTCCACGTCAGTCATATCGTATATGACCTCATCCTGAACACATATAAGGACGATTTATATTTTAGCAGGGCTACTCTCAAAACCTCTTACAGTTAGAAATCGTCTCATCCTCACTCATTCAGAACTGGAGGTAGTCAATCGTGTGGAAGAGTCGACTTGACCTGCCTGACATATCTATTATCACATCACAGAGCATATATATAATAATAAAAATAAGTGCATTAATTAAATTATAACACAAATGTGACTAATAATGCACAATAATCATATATATAGAAAATCAATAAACATAAATGTCGTCAATAATAGTACAAGATGAGAAATATCAATAAATACCCAAACCCAATGACTCTCTATATCCTAAAAATGAGTCTCTAGTGATGGGTTTGGTAAAGAGGTCAGACACCATACTGTGTGTAGAAATATACTTGACTATCATTTTAGCTTTCTCGATGATGTCTCTTATAAAATAGTATCTGGTGTTTATGTGTTTGATCTTACCATAAAACTTAGGATCTCTAGTGTAAGCGATAGCGGCCTGATTATCGCAGTAAATCATGACTGATCTCCCACTATCCGCTATAATCTCTAAGTCATACAATAGTCTCCGGAGCCAAACACTCTCCTGAACTGCAACTGAATAAACTACGAACTCAGCCTCCATTACAGATAGAGTAACACAGGTTTACTTCTTACTGCTCCAAGAGATGGCCCAGCCATTGTGCAAAATAGCAAAACCTGAGTCGATTTATGCTTATCCAAATCGCTTCCTCCGTAACACAAGGAGAAATTCACAGTTCCTTTAAAATATCAGAAAATCATTTTCACTGCTCTCCAGTGACCCCTTCCAGGATTTGCCTGATATCTGCTCACCAGACCGACTGCCTAACATATATTAGATCAAGTACACAACATTGCATACATTAAGATTTCCACTACACTGGAGTAAGGTACTTTACTCATTTCCCTTCATCCTGAGTTTTAGGACACATTTCCAGACTTAAGTTGTCACATTTGGTGATCGGAATATCTATGAGATTACAATCACTCATCTCAAAGCGCTAGAGAATTTTTCTAATGTAGATCTCTTGTAAAAGAGTCAATATTTCTCGAACGATCCCTCCGGATCTATACTCCAAAGATGAACTCAAATTCACTCATGTCTTTCATGTTGAAGTTGGATGACAACCACATTTTAATGGTCATTAGAAACTCAATGTTGTTCCCAACCAACATTATGTCATCCACATACAATGACAGGATCACAAAAGAGTTATCGGACCACATCAGATGAACACAACAATCCTCCTCGATCATTGTAAAACCATAAAATATCACATCTTCATGAAATCTTAGATACCACCACCTGGATGACTGCTTTAAGTCGTATATTGACTTCTGAAATCAACAAACCTTATCCTCCTGACCTGCTAGAACGAACCTAAGTGGTTGTTTCATGTAGATCTTCTCATCCAGATTCTTGTTAAGGAAAGCGGTTTTAACGTCCATCTGGTGTAACTCCAGATCTAAACTAGCGACAATCGCCAAAAGTAAACAGATCGATATAAACTTGACTACTGGGGAGAAAGTCTCTTTGTAGTCAATGTCCTTTGTCTGTGTATAACCCTTAGCTACCAGATGGGTCTTATACCTCTCGATCGATCCGTCAGCTTTCATTTTGATTTTAAGAATCCACTTATTCCCAATGGTCTTTCTATCCTCAGGTAAGTCAACTAGGTCCCAGACCCCATTGACTTTCATTGATTACAGTTCCTCTTTCATGGTCTGTAACCATTGGTCATTTGCTAAACCCTCGAGAGCCTCCCTGAATGTCCTCAGCTCTTTATTGTCCTCCGAAGTCACAATGAGGATCTTATCCTCAATCTGGAAATGATGGTGAGATACATGTCTCCGACTACTCTTACGAGGAGGGAAAGCCACTTCACCTTCAGATGGACCGCTCCCAAAATCCATAACAGGATATTGTGTCCCGCCGCTGGACTCAACTGAGCCACTAGACTCATCCATCTCATAGAAGGTGTAGTTTCGATCGATTTCTCATCTCTTAAGAAAATCATTCTCAAGAAACATGATATCACGAAACTCAATCTCAGTGATATTGTCGTCTGTATGTTCTCCTAAGAACACATGTCCCTTGGAATGTTCAGAGTATCTAATGAAGATATACTTCATTCCTCGCTAGCTTAACTTGTCGTACTGATGCGAGGAATCATGAACATACGTGGCACAACCTCATAGCCTTAAATGGCTAAGGTCAGACTGTCTCACTTTCCAAAACTCGTATGGGATGCTGACTATAGATTTCGTTGAAACACGGTTAAGGATGTAGGCGGCACTCAATAACGCATCCCCCAATGAGAGATAGATAAATTGACATCCGCCATCATAGATCTCACCATCTCCAACAAAGTCCTATTCTTTCTCTCGGCTACTCTATTCTGTTGAGAAGTAGCAGGAATAGTCAACTGTCTTGTAATACCCTCTTAATAGGAAATGAAGCAAAATTATCATAAAATGAAATCGAATTCAGTACATAAAATCCCTCGTGGACCAAACCGAAACAAATAAAAATACTATCATCATAAATAGAAACTCTAGAATTTTCCAACAAAATAGAGTATCCTAACTGATCTAGACATCGAACAGAGAAGATATTCCACTGAATCTCATGAGCATACAAAATATCATGAAAATACAGGACTTGGTTACTTCGCAGCATCAGCTTGCACGTACCAATCCCTCTCACTTCCACGAATGCTCCGTTCCCCACATATAGCCTCCTCACATGAGGACTCAAACGGCGAAACTCCACATATGTGCTCCTATCACGAGTTATATGATCCATGGCTCCTGAGTTTACAATCCACAAAGGAGAAGAGTTAGCGAGTATCACACTAGATGACACATAACTCATACCATGTAAATAAGAAGGACGTACTTTTCACGCGTTACACTCGCGTGCGAAATACTCATTCTTTCCATATACATAGCACTGAATATTGCTCTTATCGAGTTCATTCTTCTTGCATTTCTGCCTTTTGTCATCGGTCTTGGCATATTACTTCTTTTTATCATGGTCGTTGGCCTTCTTCTCATACTTACGCCACTTGCGATTTGTACCCCAGGAGCCCTTACTCGACTCCGCGATGTTAGCATGAGTTGAAATAGACCTAGCCACCTCCTAGCGCTCCTTCTAGAGCTCGCAATACCTACTCACGTCCATGAAAGTACGGATACTCTCAGTGTGCGCGAAATAGGTTTTAACCACATCCCAGAAGTCAGGCAAAAACTAGATCACAAAAAATCATAATGGGGAGTCAAATGCTTAAACGATTTAGTTGAATTTACTTAAAGTCATCAAAATAATCCTTTTGTTGATTGGAATAATTGAAGAAAAGGAACAGAGATCCTTCTTTGTTTACATTCCTTGAGCTAATATTCCTTTTTCAGGCATTCGAAAGTGATGGAAGATGCGATTTGAGAATTCTCACAGACATCTTTTTTCTTTTCTAATGTGTGAACTTATAGGTCAGTATCCTCAATTTAGGAGCTAATCGGGAGTCGTAATGCTCTTTCAAAGCGAGCCACACTGACATTGCAGTAGGATACTGCTCATAGACTAGGATCAGCTCATCGTGCATGCTACTAAAAAGGATCATCCTAACTTGGCCATCATTCTTTTTCCAAACACGATATACCTCCTGATCCCGTCTAGCTTGTGCTGTGGTACCTTCCTCGGGATCTACCATCTCATGCTTAAGAACCTCCTCGAGTTCTTGTTCCTCGAAAACAAATTGAACCTTCCGGTGTCATATCTCATAGTTATCATCGTTCAACTTGTCTCCCTTCACGAGATCTAAAACGACAGTTTTTGTTACAGCCATGTCACCGTCAAATAGAAAAGGAGAGACGTCAATGAAAATTGATGGTTAATTTCATAATTTTGTGTACCCTACGAATCATCAAGACCCAAATGACTCAAATACAGACCCCAAGATGAGCGTATGAGTCAACGGACCCCATACACCATAATCTAGAATTGCATCTTACCATTCAGACTAAGATTTGGTACACAAAAATCCATAATTAGTCACATTTTTTTGCACAAAACCCTCAAAATTTTGAAAAATTTGAGAAAATTCCAATTCTGGGTAAGCCTACGTGCTGCCGGGAGGGTTCACGCGCCGCCACTCGCCGGCAGCGAGTCCCCACACGCCTGCACACGCCGGGAATAGCCTGTGGCACGGGTCACACGCCCACACTTGCGCGACCCCCTTGCCCGGGTCGGTTTCGGTCCTGGGCGCGGGTTGGATCCCTGATCTGGTTCGGGTTTGCGGGTCAGGTTTGGATCTGGGTCAGAGCCGACCCGGGGAGCTCATGCGCCTCAGCGTGCGTGAGCTCCACACACCTGCCGCGCGCATGACGTGCACGCACCTGGGAGTTGGGGCGATTCTTCTTCGCCCGATGGTTTCTGCAACCGGGTCTTTCAACCCGGATGCCGGAAAATCACTTTTTCAGCACCGTTTTCACCGAATTTTTTTAACAATCTCTAATTCCATTTATTCCAATCATTCTTGACTCGATTTTTGAAATAATCATGCTCTAATGTCGACGTATTTTGAATCCAAAATTCCGGCCCTTCGCGGCCAATTTTGAAGCTCTACTTTTTGGCATTAATAATACACAATCTATATACCAAAATATAGATCATGAAGAGAGGAACTCAAATATATCAAATCTATGTATCGATTTGCCCTAAATCTCGATAAATTTGGTGTTGAATGGTTTGATCATTATTCACGGTCGAAAACTTTAACCGGATTTTTCATAACCTAAACGTTTTCAGAAAATTATGAAAAAATTATTTTCATGATTTACATAACTTGGGTAATAGCGTGGTAAAATCGGATTCACGAAACTCATCCGCGATCTGAACCCCAAATTTTATATCCTATATTTTATACCCAAAATTAATTCTGAAAATTTATTTTAAAATAATTATAACAATGTTCTGATGCCAATGTTAGATTACGATGACTCTATTACGCAACGAAAATATACAATAAAATTTTCAGAATCATAAAAGATTAGAGTTTTTGGTATACCTCAATGAATAGTATAAATTCTCCGGGAACTATGAATCCTTCATCTCTATTTTTCTCGCAATCGGGTGAAAATCACAAAAATCAAACTATCACCATAATTCCACGACGTCACAGCTTTAAACCCGGTTATTTGATTGTCGTAAAAATTCCTTACTCAGAATTTCTCTAACTCTCTCAATTGTGTCTTTTTTTTCTCAAAAATATAATGGTGCAGTGTTCTCTCTCAATCGGAATTCTAGATCCATAGGAATTCACTCCAAAACCTAGAACAAAGTTGGACTTTCCTTATTCTCTTAATTTCCTAAAAGAAAGGGAATTAATCACTATTTTATACCCAAAGAAATTTATCGTAAGTGGGGAGTTATTAATGGTAACGATAGTTATCCCAAATTCCGATCAAAATTCAAAATCAGATTTTTACCTAAACTAAAATGTTACTGAGTGGGCATTTACCAACATTTGCTCTAAAACTTTGATCAACTTGTCTTCCTGATGGGAATCCTGACACCTTTCAAGTGATTGACGCCTTCTTTTCCAACCCTCCTAGGATATAGATTCTTTCCCGGAATTTGGTCCCAGATCTCTCTTATTTGTTGTCCCAGCAGGTCGGTTGATACACCATTTCTTTGAAGATTGAGTCTTTATATATCAAGGTTTTTCTTGAACTGGGTGGTTTGAATAGGTATTTGATTATGCCCTGAGCTTGAATATTGTACGACTTGATTGTATTAGCATTTGGATTTGGAATACACATTATCATGTGGGGTCTAGAATTTGCTCAGAGCCACTAAATGCAATTTCCGAACATACAGAAGACTCCGTCCTAAGAAGGTAATGCAGATATATATATACATACATATATATATATATATATTTTAGGTCCAGTGCTCACAATCTTGCTTGTCTAATAATTGGAACTTGTAAAGAGGAGATACGGTCTAGTACCTTAGATGAAACTAATTATGATTCTTCTGATTGTTGGAAGCCAAAATGGGACGGAATGAATAGTTGATCAGGGAAAACATGTAAATGAAGTTCAGTACAAATTTGCAGCATTTGAAGAGTATATTGCTAATTGGTAAGGCGCTTTGCACAACATAACATCCTCTGAAGGCTTTGCGTCCTGATTTTACGTAAGGGATTTTGCAGCAACTACATGTCTAGCCTCTAGTTTTAAGCCAAGTCATGAAATTGTACTCTAAAGGAAATCTGCAGGTTATGGATAGAGCATAGGGCAGAACTGTGAAAAGGAAGCACTCGACCTGTGTATGTGTAGTTATTTCATTTGCTGTTGGTACTTGAGGAATCTTAAAGGATAACGACTTGGAAGAAAATTGCATATGGACAAAAAATAACATAAATAGCAAGAATATTTGAGCCAATACTAATGCCACCGAAACTGGATTTTAGTATCCTAATATTACCTCTATAAGAGAGCCCTTGAAAGAATGGATGACACCTCTTCGAGGGAGGACAATAATGAAGCAAGCCATCATACTTTGTTCCAATGGATTTACTCTGTTTTCAAGCTAACAAATTCTCACAAGCCCAAAGAAGCAACAATGATAATGAATATGCATAATGCACAACAATAATAGAGGTTTACTTCGAGGGAGGGTGTAGTTATTCCCCTAAATCAATTCCCAACACATCCTTGTAGAGCATGAAGCTTTGCCAGACTCATTTCCATTATATATGTTCAAAATGCATCAGTGAAATGCATAGTCATCCGAGTTTATGATTGAATCCAGGAAATTTGACAAAGAGAGTTAAACAAGAAAATTACCTGAAATGGGAAATGGAGCAAGGATTCCCCTCATAAGAAATTCGGCCTCAATTGTTGCCTTCTCTTGGCTCCCGCCATTATCCTCCAACCCAGTGTTCAAATTCTGAAAATAAACCATCTTCTGGTAAACAATGCATGCCGACCACTGTAAAAAACTGTTTCAGCTTCTTCATCCTCTTCCCCAGCACCATTGGATATGCTCCACTACTATTATTTCTATTAATGGTGGACTTTACTCCACAAATAATTGCTCTGATGACCTGAATGAGGAACTGATGTCGATGAGTGCTCTGGACCTTTGTAGATGATAGGACTTGCAAAACAACGTCGGAGGTGGTTCCGACAGAAGAAGTTCTGACACTCAAGTTACAAATAGCAGTTTAAAGACAGAAACAGACTGAACAGAGTTGTAGAATAACTCTATGTAGTCCTTGTGTGATTTGTGTAGAGAGATTGGACATACCAAGCTGGTCATCTCTGTTTAGTGTATATAGCACGTAACTACATGACAATTCTCACGTAGAAACCCTAATTTCCTTGCGAAAATTTCCCAAGATTATAGGGTCCATAATTAAAGATTTTCTACAGGATTTAGGTTCTCTTGCAATTAAAGGAAGTCTGGATTGTCATGAAAATTTCCTTTTAAATCAAAGTGATTATAGAGATTTTCTTTCTTATCTAGGAAAGTTACCCCCAGGATTGGGGAAAGTTCAAATCTTAGATAATTGTTATTTTGATCTCAAAGTGTGATTAGTCGAGAGGCTAACAATGACCAAGAGAGCGCTTGGTCGAGAGGTAAGCAAATGACTGCTGAGAAGGTTTTGTAGGAAGGGCTCAATAAAGAGGCAGAGAGACAGAGTGGCTACAGAATCAAGACAGTGACCCCTAGCGGATTCGATGGAGAGACCCCCCAGTGGTATATGGGTCTTATAGATAATGGGTTTTCAATCTGTGTATCATCCTTTTTTTTATTACACATAAATTTAAATCTCGAATTACGAGATTGAGGGAGAAAGTTATGACTATTAGATTATTCTCTCATGAACATATTATCAATTTCCATCAGCTGCCACTATCATGAGTGCAAGTGGATATTCTAGTTCGAATGATGTCGTACCATCCAAAACATCATAGAACTCCTTATCAAAGAAACCTGGCAATTTTTTCTCTTTTCTCAAGTCATTCCTCGTTGTCCACAATGATTCTGCCTTGTCCACTATTTGTGACTCCCAGGTTTTACGGGGCATTTGGTTTAGTCCTAGAAAATGGAATCTTAATCATGTTTTTTAGATTCGAAATAGATAGAATCATTTCAAATCATTTGTTTGATTCAGTATACTGTAATGAGTATCATTACTATATCTTGTTTGGTTGACTTTTTTTCCCAAAATAGAAATTAATAATTTTTCAATTTTACCCTTACTCCAATATATAATAAAAATTATAAATAATTTAAAATAATATGTTTTAAAATATTATATAAAATTAATTTTATTTGAAAAAATAAATATTATATGTGTTTATCAAGTAAATTTTATATTCTTTTCAAAAATAAAAAAAAAATAACTTAATAATGAAAATTTTATTTTTTAATTTGTTTAGTCTAATATATAAATATATATATATATATATGAGTAATAGGTAATTTTAGAATAAAAATTATATGAATAATGGGTAATGGGTAATTTTATAATGTAAAAATAAATATTATATGAATTTATCGAGTAAACTTTATATCATTTTCAAAAAATAAAAAAAAAGTAACTTAATAATAAAAATTTTATATTTTTTCATTTGTTTAAATTATATATATATGAGTAATGAGTAATTTTATAAAAAAGATTGTATGAGTAATGTGTAATGGGTAATTTTATAATGAAAAAAATATATTATATGAGTTAATCAAGGAAATTTCTTATCTTTTTCAAAATAAAAAATAACTTAATAATGGAAATTTTATATTTTTTTAATTGTTTAACTTTTTTATATATATGAATAATAGACAATTTTATTAAAAAAGAAAATAATTTAATAATAAAAAATTTATTTAAAAAAAGTGTGAGAATGGAGAATAATGAATAATTTTGGATAAGTGTCAAAGTAAATAGGTATTTGAGAATCAAAGATGTGTTTCTAACAAAATCATGTTTGGATTTTGTTAATTTCTAGATTTTTGGATATGAATTTATAATGTTTATTTCTATAATATTAACCCAAATATTATCTTTTGATTTTATTTTCATTCTTTATTCCTATACCCTCTTATCAAACGTTTCTTAATTTTCTTAAAATCTCCAATGAGATTGCTCTATCTTTTTTTTTTTTTTTTTTTTTTTGCATTGATTCTGTCCTCTGCCACTGGACTTTGAGCATGTTTGGGAGAGTTTTTTTTTTTTTCTTATTTTCTCCTGAAGTAAAAAATAATTCCTTTAGAAAAAAAAACTAGAAATTGTTTGAGATTTTTACTTTTAAAATGAAATTAAAACTTAATAGTTAATTGCTTTTTTTATTTTTGAAATAAAGTTAAAAATTAAAAGTTAGAAAATATATTTAAAATTTTGTATCATTTAAGTGAAAATATTAATAAAATAAAAATAATTATGTGAGGATATAAATAGAATAAAAAATAAAAAAGTTAGAGTATTAAAAAAGAAAAGAAACAAAAGCTCCTCCCAAGAATTTTTTCTTAAAAACTCTTTTTTGAATTTTTTCATAAAAAAGTTCCTTTTTTTAAGAATTTTTAAAAAATAATTTTTTGTAGAATTTTTTCTTATAATGAAAAAAGAAACAAGAAAAAAAAATCCTATCAAACTGAGACTTTATCTCTCCCCACCCAACTATGATTTTTTTTTTTTTTTAATTCTCTTAATTGAAATTTCTTGGGAGAGCTCTATTGAGACAGGAAAATTGTAAAGTTTCGGTACTAATTAATCTAGTTATAGACCAATGTTTGGTTAGTTCGGTAGCACTCTCCTTAATAAAGTTGAGTCTTGTATAATAAAAAAAAGAAAGACAATGAGGGTTTTTTTGTTTAAAAGTTTAATTTAATTTAAACAGAATTTAATTGAATTGAATTAAACGTGATCCGAGTCTAACTTTGCCTAAATCGTTGTCGAATGATAGATTGCAATCACGGTCTGGCCTGGGCTCTCCTAGTTCAGGAAAGCCCATGAGTCAGGTGTGGGTGATCATTTTTTCTCCGCGCGCGATATCCGATTCTTCTCTGGGCTGCGCATCCGCATTTCCGGTTCGTCCAAAAAAAAACCCAGAGCGCTAGAGTGACAGAGAAAAGAGAGTGAGAGAAGAAGAGGAAAATGGAAGAAGGAAGCGAAGATTTCGAGAGGGAAGAAGAGGATGCGGAGACGGAGCTATTAAGAGATCGATTCCGCCTCTCTACCATCTCCATTGCTGAGTCCCAAGGTCCATTCTCTCTCTCTCTCTCTCTCTCTCTCTCACGCACACATTATGATTATATATTTGCCTAATAGCTTCAACTGATTGAATGGATGGATGAACTTGAGCAGCGAAGACATTCAATATGGAGATATCACAACCAATTATATCTTGCATTTCTGATCTCGCCTTCAAATATGGAGGTAGGCCTCCGATAACCCTATCAATTTCTCTTACTTGCAACGTCTGAGTAAATTCAACAATTGAAACTTGTGTTGAAATTGCGCAGTCTGATTTTGCCTCTCTCTAGTATGAGCCTCCCCGCCCTCCCCCCAACGACCAGTCCCTCGCCTCATATTATTTAGTTGGGTGCAGGGCAGAATTATCATAATATTCATATGTTCTTATGATGGACATGGTATGATGTCCAATCAAATCAAATTTTTAAGACTGTCCTACACTACACTTTTCCTGCTTTTTTTTTGGGGGGAGGGGGGGTGGATGATGCTGTCAGAGCAAATATATTGTAATTTCTTGAGACTGTATATCATAAGTATACTTCAAGATCAATTCCAGCCTTTTATCTTATTTTTTCCTCTCTTAGTTGATTTTAAGTTGCTTCTATATCATAAGAGCGGCTTGAATAAGAACAATGAACTAGAGACCAAATGAGTTAAAGACTAAATGGACTTAATGTGTTAGTCCACCTTAGCATGTTTTTGCTTGTTTTGAAAGGTACTTTGATCAAGTCAAATTCAGTTTGAAAGATTCTATTGTTTTGCTGATATCTACTGTCATGTAGTATTTGATCTATTTAGTCCTTAGACTCATTGATCCATATGGCGTTACTCCTTGTATAATGTTATGTGCATAAGTCCGCTCTGAATTTATGTTCTATAGTTATAAACCAGATTTGAATGCCTTACACCCCCTCCAAAAAGAATAAAAGCTACCTTTGATTTTACATGAGATTTGGATAGGATGACAAAAATATTGTTATGAAGCATTTCAGTTTTCTACCTTTTCCATATCTTTGCTTGGTGTTCATAGGATGTCATATGCATTAATCTTGGGAACAATTTTCCTTGGCATTAATCTTGCAGAGCAGTTGGCAAAGGACCTTGAGTTATTTGCACAGCACGCAGGCCGTAAGTCTGTAAATGTGGAAGATGTCATTCTTGCAGGTTAATTTTCGACTTTAATACTACTTGCTTTGCTTTGACTGCATCTTTTCTTAACTACCACTCCAGTTCTTATTCCTCATGACTCCTATCCTACAACTTTAAATAGGACATTTCACAATTACACTGAACTGGTCCAAAGTAATTTAATGCTTTATGGTGAAGATAGGGTGTCACATTTTGAGACAGAAATGTGGATGATCCATCCTCGCATTGCAAGATTACTTTTCCTTTCCTAACTGCCCCTAACTCCCCCTTCCCACCAAAACACACGCAGAGACAGACACAGTAGGGATGTAAAATGGGGGCAAATTTTAGCACCTCCATCCTTATCCCTATTTAAAGATATGGGCCCTGAACCGGCTCTTTCCCTGCCTGGGAAACAAAATTTTACCCTCCACACTCTTGTTCCAACTCCATGCCAATGATAGATTATGCTAGATTTGTTTTGATCCTAATTAGATTTATATAAGATGATAAAAGTAAAGTATAAACTTAAAAGGCGGTCTAGTAAAGAACAGATATTATACATCATTCTTGAAACTTCACCATAATGAGATGTCCATACGCCCCATCCCCCACAAAAGTTTTTTATCAACATACTTGCCCTTTTGATTTAGATGGGAGAAAATTGCTAAAATACCTTCTCTATTCACATCCCTGGACAGAGGTAGTTCTATATTGGGCTATTTAATGAGTTTAAATTTGGCAGCACACAGAAATGAACATTTGGCAGTCTCATTGAGGACCTTCTACAATGATCTCAAAAGTAAAGAACCACAGTCCGAAAAGAAGTGTAAGAATGCCAAACGGAAGAAAGACAAAGCCACTACAAGCATATTGCCTATTGCCGATCTTTAGCTCACCAAATCCATAGGAATTAGTCTCTTGTTGATCTCAGTAAAGTCATTGTTGTAAAACCAACAAAGCAATGCTTCTTGAGAAATAGTTGTACAGAAACATGCCACATTTGCTATGCACATGCAGGATTCAGCTTAGCTTGTCGATTTGCAGCCTACCACCTGGATGGAGAGAATCCTATAAATGCTTCAGGTGGGTCAGCAGCCTCCTCTTCTTAATTGCGAAATGAGCAGGTTCACAGTTCAGCATGCCCACTTTGGTGGTTGTTGGATTTTTTTTTTTTTTTTTTTGTTACAACAAGAATTGAAATCCAAATTACAGGGTTAGGAGACGGAGCTGTTATCATTGGCTGTTCCTCGGGACATTTTGTTGGATTTTGTAGGTTGGGAATACGTAGTGATGGGGTAAAATATGGAGTGCGGCATGGCTGTCATTGGCTGGTATAGATATTGCTGCAGGCTAAGGTGGTGATTGAGAAATCTCTCCTTATTCTTTGACTAAGTGAAAATTTTTAATAAGAAATATGAAATTTTACAAATAAAATTTAGATTACAAATAAGAGATTTATAGCTCCTGTGTTTTTTTTTTTTAAACACTGCCAGTCACAACTCCGGACAAAGGAGTGTTGTGATAAATTGACCGATCATAAAACTTTTATCAACTATGTGAGAGATCAAAATAAAATAATTGATCTCAAATTTTGATATTAAGGATCAGTTTGTTATTTTGTTCTTATATCAAAGAGGTTTATATTATAATTGGTATATGAATTGAAAATTCTTCTTAATTTTAGTTGAGTTAAATGTCAATTTTTACAATCCGAAACTAAATCATAGAAAGGTTTGCCCTGGTAGGATCTAAGCTTGTTAAGTCTACTCGGTTGTTTTATTTGTCACGGAATTGCAGTTCCTGTTGGCCTACTGGGAACATAATGCAAGCCAACATAGTCTAACACAAAATATAAACCACACGTACCATGATGTTTCCTCAGAAAAATTTGTATTCCATTGTTTAAAAGAGAAATCTGATGTTCAATTTTCAATAAAAAAATTTCATCTACTTCTCCCTTCTCTCTTCCTTGTTTCAAATTCACACCAAATTGATTTGAACCAAGCACCTTCTTCATTTTTTGCCACTCTCTCCGCCCCATTCCTAAGTGCGGCTCTCCGCTTTGTGACTCTCTCTCTCTCTACTCTAATGCAATTTGCCGGGTTATGTATTGACATGATTGTGATTCCGAGTCTTGCCTGGATCTTTGGATTGGATTGGATTGGGGGGAATGAAACGCTAAAGCTGCTATTGCGGATGTTGATAAATGTCGGAATCTTTTTGGACCGCATTCTAGCCTTGGAGTAGAGTGGATGAACATGAACAATGCCATTATATTATAAACAGAAAGGGTTCCTTTATTGTTATTATTTTTTTAAATTCCCCTTTTTGGAGGATGGTGTCGTGTCGACTGTCAATGTGTCTGTCTGTGTTAATTTTTGTCCCTGGTTGGAGTTGGAGGGAGTTGAGGTTGGGATTTGGGATTTGAGATTTGAGTTAAGCGGGAAACTGTGGCGTGGGGATATGAAATTTGAAATTTGTTGGGGAAAAGATGTGCAACTGTCCTGTCCTTTCTATCTGTAACTGTAAGTAACAATAGTAAATGAATACCTAAGCTAAGTAGTATGGAATGGAGGATTACATTAGAGTAGAGCGAGCGGGCAGGGCACGGAGAGAGGAGACCAGAGACAGACAGTACTTTTGTTTGTCAGTGTACCAAGAAAGAAAAAGGCTTGAAGACATGGGACAAGGCTCATCCTCAAACAGCAATTGGATATCCTCTTATCTTACCTTGCCTGATATCCTCTTATTCTCTTCCATCTGTGTAACTATAATTAAAATCGTCCGAGGGAGAGTTTTGATAAAAGATTTTAACTTGAATATTATGTTTGGTCCCTTGTCAGGCAACAAAGAAAAGAGAGAAAATTTCAGACCCAGCAATGTTTGTGGAGATAAAACTGATAAATGATGAATGGGTTCAATCCAAACCAAACTCACTGCTTCCCCAGCCCGCGTCAATCATTCGGCAATATTGAAAAAAGAATACAAGGGAGAAGATTATATATTAATATTATATAATACATATGTAATGAAATGATATTTAGGTAATTTTCTGTATACAGACTGCAACGTTAGAAGTTAAAAAGGAATAGGAGAGGAGGGATTCTTCTGGTTTCCTTATTAATAATAGGAGACGGTGGTGACCCGTGAGCAGCCAAAGTATGGGAAACGTGTTATCTGGTGAAACATGCCATTGCCAGGTATGAATGATGCGAGATGTGATTACTCTCTCTCTCTCACAATTCCAGATCCATTTTATTAATAATATCTCCGAAGCCAAAGTGCATCATTATTCATATTTATTTTTTTTAGAGAGAGATTTTGAGTTGTGATGACAAGTGTGCAAACGATTTATACCTGCCTTTTCCACGATTACACCATTAATTTAATAGAACAAAATAATAATATGATTTCAATTATATGAAAATTGATTTTGAATTATAGATACACAAATTATAAACCCTTATTCATTGTGCCCCATGTATGGATCGGTTTTATTAATTTTAAATGAGACGAACAACATTTCTAATGAACTCCTGTAATGTAATGGAAGCAATTACAATATGTTAATGCTACTAATTGATTAACGAAAGTAATTATAGCAAATATATTTGTGAAGCAACGTAACGTATAATTTGTAGTAGAAAAGGGAAATTATTGTGGTTGGTGTGTACTAGTGTCTGTATATGTATATGTATAGATCCCCAATGTCTGTCGTGTTCCACCTTTTTTGTCAAAAAGGTGAGAGAAAGAAACGACCGCCTTTTGCTTTCTATGAGTCACGCCAACTCTCTCAACAAAATTAAATACTTACTATTTACAAACTCTTTTAAGTCCCCCTCACCCCCGCCCCCCAAAACCAAAAACAAAATGTTCTCATCCTCCCCCATTGATGTTGCTTCCGAGAGGAGGAGGCAACAATGGAAGGAGATGGATAAGAAATTTTTGTTTTTGGGGGGGGGGGGTGGACAATGAATTACGTTTTGGTTAAGCATAAGCGAAGAGTGAGATGACACAAGGAGTAACTGAGATTGAGAATGAGAAGCCCAGGAGGAGGGGACGTGTTTGTTTGTGGGGGATCTTGTGTTGTGTCACAGTCATGTCTGAAAGGAGTTAATATTTTGGGAATCAAATTTGATTAATATGCATCTTATCTTAGGTGCCCCGGGCCAGGCACGGGCAGCAATTGGTTATACTCACATACTTTAAAATATGTGATTAATCAAAACAAAATGGTAGGATTCAGGAAGGTAGCTTCGATTACGGACATATTAATCGGTGGGTTTGTCCTTGCAATTTAATCCTTGGGGGTATTTTATTTATTATTATTTTTTTTTTCGGTAGAAAGCAGAAATTTTATTTATTATTATTAGCAGCAGCAACAGAAGAAGAAGAAGAAGAAGACGATGACGACGACAATAGTAGAATGATTGGAGCATGTGGGGTTTGCCTGGGGTCAGCGGCTGAGACATGAACACAATGAGCGAGACGCGGCTGTATTTTTCAATTGCATTATAGGATTGAGGGCCCAATACAAAATCCTCATCCTTTTTTTAATCTTTGCCTCAAATTTTGCAGTGGCTGTGGCAGTGGTACTGCCGGTGGCAGGACCTTTATGTTAGATTTTTACTTGGGCCCTTTTTACACGTGCCAAAATTTGAGATTATCCATTCGTCCCTCTTTTTATTAATTATATTTATTTACTTTAAAGGATGAAAGTCATTTGTTATCATCAAATACTTTATCCTCACTTTCCCATACCCCAAATTTCAATTATAAATACATGCCACGTGGATGACAATACAATACATTGAAATTCAAAACCCACCCCCCGGGGGTTTCATCCCATCCCATATTAGATCGGTCTACATACCATTAGCATTGCTCTTATTTTCACACCAATCAAAAAAATAAACAAATGTAATAGTTTTTAATCCTGGTTTATTAGAGTAAATTATTTAATGATATTTAATCATTTCTATCATAATGCATATCATTGCTTATGCTAGATGTAAGTTTTAACTTCACAGATCCAGTTTTTTTTGACTCGATCGGATAGCTAATTGTGAGACTTAAAACTTACAAAATATCGTCGATGGGTGTTTCAACGGAGAGACTTCAACGCTCAAATCATAAAATATGATTTTTGAAATGAAAAAATAAACAGACTAAGAGATAAGGAATGACCAATCTCCCTCTATACATTGCGTGCCTTATATATGGTTAGATGACTTATTTAGATCGATACCCCAATTGATATTTTATAATGCTTTTCTTAGATCCATGCCGCTGCAGGTTTTATGAAATTCTAGTTTTCTTAAGAATTCGTCCGGGAATTCCGATTCTATAATCATGAAAGATTTGATATTACGACTACTTAGACAACTGAATTATATAATAATATTTTTCCCTTATCGATTAAATCTGTTATGTTTCTTTCCGTATATGGAATATATGTTCCGTGCCAAAGTGGAGAACTCAGTTAGTTAAGCAATATCGATTTGGTACTAGTGGTCGAGAGAGATAGATACGTTCGGTCTCTTTGTTAACTATTGATTGAGGATGTTCAGTTTCCCTTATAAATAGAGTCGAACAATAGATCTTTTCAATTAGACGGGATGATTGAAACCTTTTGGGGAGACAAATCCCTTCAAGTGATCAGAACGATTAAGGTCCATTCATGAAAATGAATCTTTTCAATGAATTGAGACGGTATAGGACCATTCTCACTTTAATGTATCAGTATCAAAAGAAATGAAGACTCACTTTATACAGTAAGACATTCTAAAAAACGGTCTATCAATTCACATTTTCTTAATATTCGTTGCAAGTAGGAACATTAGCTGCTTCCCTTCATCAAATCCAAATGGAGATCGCAAGAATATACACAATGCAATTGTGAATTTCCCTTTGTAATTAATTTACACTAGTTTATCATATATAGTATTTTAAAATCTATTATTTTAATATCAATAAATTATAATTGAATTAGCATTACTCATATCTTTTAAAAATTTTAAATTCAAATCTTTCAAATTTAAATATTTCTTATGTATTAAAAAAATATTATTTTAATGTATTTATCCCATTATAACTTATTTTAGTAAATAAAATTTTCTATATTTTTTAACCTTAATGGAATAATAAATTTAATTATAAGTCTATTATTTTTTGCTAAACTGAATTTAATTATAAGTTTATTATAGCATTTCATTAACTCCTCTCACCCAATCACATTATCCCCCCTATTAATTGAATTCAACCTCGACTCACCTCGCTCCCCCCCCCCCTCTCTGTCTCAAATCCCCAGCCACACCCGCAGCGGACAACCCCCCTTACCCAAACCAAACACAATAATCCTCTCCGTTTCCCAATTACACAGTACACTGTCTATCACCACTAGTGTGGAGTCCGAAAGAGAAGGAAGGAAAAAGGTGGGACTAAACCACGTTTCTCCTTGTTATTGGAGAATAGTCTTTTTTATCTAGGATATTTCTGTTTCTATATCTTTAATTAAAATTTTGGACCCCAGTGTGGCTCCGGTAAAAGCCCACTTCGTTTTTGTTTTCTACTCTGCCGAATCTCCCCCCCCCCCTTTTGTTTTACTAATTTTGATTAGAAAAAATTGAAGGCAGCTGGCTCAAAAGAGGGAAAAAAATATATATATAGATGAGAGCGACGGGAAATGGGATTTTGATTTTTGAGTTAGCTAATATATATTCTGTTGGATTTTTATCTTATAGATACCTGCTCTTCCAATTCGAATAGGAAGTCGATAACGATGGTGCTTTACTATTATTCACGGATAAAAAACTTATAAATCCCCCATCGAGATTGATTCGACGGGGAATTCCGATATTCAAGTCAGTATAAGCGATAAGATAAAAACTGATAGTAATCGTAGATATCATGTCGCGTGAGATAGAGCATGAAAGTCTACCTCTGTCAGTGTATATAAATGAGTATGAAATTCTATCTGAATGATGTATAAGATTGGGTATATAACTCCTCTCTGAACGATATATATAACTGTATATAGAATCCCTCTCTGAACGATGTATAGAACTAGCTATAGAACTCATCTCTGAATGATGTATATAACTAAGTATAGAATCCCTCTCTGAACGATATATAGAATCGCCTCTTTTTCGTGTGTTAAAAATTAAGTCTCTTTTGAGGACTACTTATATTCTGTATTTATAACTATTTTAAGGATATAAAAAACTTTAATTTTTTTATTTAAAATCTTTTAAAAGATTTAGATTGTTTTAAAAAAATATAAAAAGATTTAATTTTGACAATGATTATCATTTTTATCAAATAATCATAATTTTAAAATTATTAAATAGGATATTATCGTATTCTATTTTAAAATGTTGTCGGCTTGGAGCTGGCATACCACGAACGACGTTGGCTCTCCGCAAGTTATCCTGCTGCGGGAGAGAGAGAGAGAAAAAGAGGCACGGTGTCATTTCGAGGACAGGACGCCAACCCACCACGACCACAAGAAGAATGGGCCCCACCCACCCATACCGGCTTGAAGAGTGAGATCAAAGTGTTTTGGTTTGATGAAGGGTTGTGATTCGTAAGTTAAGAGGGTGGTGCAGTGTAACCGAGTGGAGTTGGAAGTTCTTCGTTCCGGTACATGTACCAAGAGCCGTTTAGCCACACGAAACCCCGCCTTGAAACACCTCTCTCTCTCTCTCTCTCTCTCTCTCTCTATCTTCAAATGTAATGTTTTTCATCTCTTGTCACTTGTATTTTAGTTTCTCTCTCTATCTCTAAAAAACAACCGAACTAATCATCGTTCTTTTACCCCTTGTTTAACCTCTTTTCTTATCTCTCTCTTCTCTCTCTTTTCACACCTACAACGTGGGTTGGGTGGGTTGAGTTGATAGTTTCTGTTCAGAAATGCGCCAGAGGAATCTCGCCGGAGAATAGGCGTTTCCCCGGTATTTTTCCCGATTCCTGAACTTTCTCTTTCTCTAAATCTCTGCTCCGGCCATTTTTTTAACTCCATTTACTATTGATTCTTTCTTAGCGAGAGAGAGAGAGAGAGAGAGAGAGAGAGAGAGAGAGAGAGTGACTCAGAAGTCTAAAAATTTATTTATTTTTTTCTCCCCTTTTGAATTAACTAGAAGAAGCCGATAAAAAGAAGGAGAGGAAGAAGAAAAAGAAAATATTCCTTCGTTTGTCTGTGTGTGTGTGTGAGGTTAATTAGAATTACTTAAAATGGTGGGATGGGAATCGGAATCGTAGCCTTGGACTGGAGGTTATTGAGTTGGCTCAACTACTCCTTCCCGCAGATCCCTTTCTCTTCTCCTGTCAACTCATCTGAACCCTCAAAAGAGAACTGGGTTGGATCGACTGTATCAGGCGATGATCTCTTTAAAGAGGTTTGCTTGCTTCTCCCTTAAAAATTGCTCCTCTTCTTTGGATTTCCTTTGTTGGGTTTAAATTTAAAGGTCTTGTGGATTATATTTTGGGCGCATATCTACACAATCACAACGCTTACCTTTTTTGCACTTTGATAATTGATCGGATTTACCCAATTGGCTTCCTATTGCTGCGGCTCGGCACCCGATCCTTTTTGATTTTGATTAGATTTCGGTAAAGACTATATTTTTGATTGGGTTTGGTTTGAAAGTAGGCGCTTTGTCTGTTGATCTTGTCGGTCGAACCATGATTCGGCAGGCTTCTACGATGTTTCTTTCTTAATTTCTAATTAGTTTCATCGCTTTAATTTCGGAAATTTACCCTTTTTATTAGGGGGGGTATCTTTGTTAAAACCACAAAACAATGGAAGGGATGTTTGTTACACAAAATATAAGACGTTATGAAAGCTTTTCCATGATCTTCGTTTCTATTCTCCCTCTCTTCTTAATTGCTTCTCAAATCTAATGTTGGTAAAAAGGTCGAGTTTTTATGCAAGATCTTTCCTAATTTGCCACGTTCGAGCCTACATATCTTAATAGCAAGCTCCTAGATTTTCTATCATATTGACTTAAATGTTTGTGTGTCTATGGCTCTCTCTCTCCTCCCTCCAATTCAAGTTTCCTCGTTCTTTAATTTAATTCTCTTTCCTCCTTATCCCGTTGCAGGATTATTCCGTGATTTGTGGACCGTAGAAAAAACTAGAGCTCTCACTAGGGAATTTGGCGAATCAAAGCTTCAAGATGCCATTTGAAGTCATGGATAGGAGGGCTTTGTCTGCCTCGTCTCACCTCGTCGATGAATTATGCTTTCCCACTGAGGTCAAATTAATGTTTCCTGTCCTGCCCTCTTGTTGAATTTTTGTTACTTCCAATCTCCCTGTTTGTGTTCTCATTAGACTGTTTTCCGGCTTCTAATTTTTAGAGACAAGTTGGTTTTTGGCAGCAGAGAAATATGGTTGACCACCAAGGTGAGCCTTTCCTATACCCCCTTTACGCTTTTGCCTATGAGGGTGCTATGCCTATTTATGGGATACCAAGAACTCATGTATCTAATGCTATACAAGTGCCACTTGTGGTACTTGGGCAATTTAAGTAACTATGTGAATGTTGGATAGAAGTTCATGCTCAAAAAGAAACAATGGAAGCTGGTGGTTCATAGTTATTCTTGTATGGAGGCAAGTCTTTTAGTGCCCATGCAAGCACACATCATATTCATGCACAGAGCTGTGAAATTAGAGCCATGCTTTTGCATATTTTGATTAACCATGTTCTACAATGTGTGATTTTCCTTTTGCCCAAAGTTGTTTCCTTGACGCAATTTGCACCATGCTCTTCTGAATTTGCCATCATCAGGCTCTTTGTTGAAAATTTATAAAGGTAATTCTTTTAGCATTTCTTCTACGTCACTAGATACCATATTTCTCATCATGCTTCTTAAGTATCTTTCCTTCCACTTTATATGTAGGCCTCCTTTGCACAAGGTAGTTTCACTAGATACCATATTTCTCATCATGCTCCTTAAGTATCTTTCCTTCCACTTTATATGTCAGCCTCCTTTGCACAAGGTAGTTTCTTGTTTATAACACATGATTTCTTCGAAACACGCTCGAGGTTTGGTTGATTCACCAGGGAATCTTCTCATCTCATGTAATGTTTCAGAGTTTTTGTTTGTGATCGTAGAGCAATTTGAAGCTCAAGCTTTCTTTCTCATTGAGTGAAGTTCATTTTTGTTGTCCAAGCAAGCATGATTCTGTGTTATCTATTATGGTACAGATTTGTATATCTGCACAATGGAGCAGGCAGATTGTAGACTATTCAAATGTTCTTCATTTTGCAGCTTTAACTTTGAAAATCCCTTTGAGGTTTTGTTTACAATGTTTATCTGGAATTTGTTGCTTTCAGATGGAAGGTTAATTATACCAAACAGCAAGTTGGTCACTTCATCCCACTTGGATAACATTTTGCCAATTGGAGCAAAGTCTGTTGGGTCTTTTGAACTTCCACAGTCTCATCTTGGCCGAGACCGTAATGAAAAGCTGCAAATTGAAGGGGATGAGAGGGTTAGCAATTTGTCAGCTCCTTCACATAGGCCTAATACCCTTGATCAGGAAACAAGGTCAATGCAGCTGTCATCATGTGCCATGAATGAGAATAGGATTAAGATCAACGAGATCCAATATGAGAGCAATCTCTTCTCCAGTTCCTTGTCAGAAATATTTGATAGAAAATGTAGGCCCTTGTTTTACTAGAATGCTGTGATTTAGATTTTCTTGCTTCATGTAGTTTCCCTGGGGCATATGTCAGTTCTTTTGCTGCTATTTTTTCACTCTCACATCATCTGCATCACAGTGAATATGCAGCTAATTTTATTGTTTCATTTGGTCAAAAGCTTTTGAAAACTTATTTTGGTTTTCTCTCTCTAATTTATAATTTATTTTTCTTTACTTTCCCCATTTGCCTTATTTCCTATTTCACTCTTCACATTCTCTTTACCTCTTTATGATTGTGAGTCCAGAAGCCCATTTTTCTTTCTCAAGTTTGTTGTATTTTATGCAGTGAACTTGTCAATGAATGAACTTCTAATCCATAAAAGTGTCAACCCTGTTGCCTCCACCTGTGCGGAAGAGGAACCTTTTGAATCCACTGAAGAAATTGAGGCCCAAACGATTGGAAACCTCCTTCCTGATGAGGATGATCTATTTTCTGGAATGGCTGATGAGCTGGGATATATTGCCCATGCTGGTCGTGGAGAAGATCTGGAAGATTTTGATCTTTTCAGCAGTGGCGGTGGCATGGAATTGGAAGCTGATGAAAATACTTATGTTGGTCCAAATTCTGCTTTTTCTGCGGGTCTATCCAATGGCCGGGTTGGTTTTCTTGGCTCCACTGCAGGGGAACACCCCTCTGGCGAACACCCTTCTAGAACTCTCTTTGTTCGCAATATAAATAGTAATGTCGAGGACTCTGAATTAAGAGTTCTTTTTGAGGTATCCATATTTTCATTGTGCTTGTTATTATTAATAGTTTTTATTGATGTTCCTTCTCATGAAAAAAGAAAAATATAAATTGATTAACTTTGTGCAAATACATGCATCTCAAATAAGGAGTCACATGTATACAACCAAAACTATGAGCATCAGTTGTTTGAAATTCAAATTTGTTTGTTTTGTTCTGTGGGGGGTCCTAACATCAAAATTCTAAAATCCTTCCGATGGAAGGCATGACTCAAATACTCCAGTACCTTCTATAATATAGTGGTACAGGAAATTAATGCAAAGGAATTGTAGTTTATTTGTTTGGATGCTTTTGCAAATTAGATGGTGAAAAATGCAAATCAATTAAGTTGCATGGAGCCATGTATGTGATCTTAAGTGGAGTTTAGCGATCTGTGCCTATTATTTAGAAGGGAATAAGAAGAATTAAGTTGGCGTAGTGATGAATCTCATGAGCACAGTTGGGAGGGAAAAAGAAAAATTCCTTCATGTTCTAAGCCCATATAAATAGTCCCCGTAAAATGTTCAGCAAGCCTAAAATTGGAAGACTATAATGATCTATATGTTTGCTGGGCAATTTCAAAGTGTTTCTTATACTCTACAAGCTGGTTATAGATGCTCACATCTTGTCAGTAATGCTTTGTTGTGTCAGCAATTTGGAGATATTCGGACACTCTATACAGTGTGCAAGCATCGTGGGTTTGTTATGATCTCATTCTATGATATCAGGGCAGCTCAAAATGCTCTGAGAATGCTTCAAAATAAGCCTTTGAGACGTCGGAAGCTTGACATACATTACTCAATTCCAAAGGTGAGTCAGCTGCATAACCATGTTGTTTATTTGCAGGTTTTGGTCATCATTATCGCTTGATATTCTCATCTTTGCTGCCCTTCTTGCTGCTGCTTCTTACATGTATAGGCAGTAGTGTCTTCCTCATTTTTATTAAAAATTAGTTTCTTAACATCTGAACTGTCAATTTTTTCAGGACAATCCTCCAGAGAAGGATGTTAATCAGGGGATGCTTGTGGTTTCCAACCTTGATCCTTCTATTTCAAATGATGATCTTCACCAAATATTTGCTGTTTATGGAGAAATAAGAGAAGTAAGTTATGTATGTCAAGTTTAGCTTTCATTCCTACATACATGTCTTAAAGGTTGCTTAATCAGTTATCTCTATCAATGGCATGCAGATTCGTGAGACTCCTCTAAATTGCTCTCATAAATTCGTAGAGTTTTATGATGTCAGAGCTGCAGAGGCAGCTCTTCATGCACTGAACAAGAGTGATATTGGGGGGAAGCAGTTTAAACTCGAAACTAGCCATGCAAATGGTGCAAAACCATGGTAATTTTTATACACACCAAGTTAGATTTCAACCTCTATTAGATGCTGATGACCTTTGTCATGGAGGATGGGAATGTAGAAATCTTTTCTGGTTATTATGTATCCTTTGGGTATATTCACTTTTTATGCCTAGATGTTTTCCTATTGTTGTGCAGCATGTTGCAACAGTGCATAAGTGATCTGGAGGACAATGACCATATCCTTTCTCAAAGTGCTGATCAGAAGTCCACAGTAGGAAACATGGGTATGATACTACTGTAAAACACCCGGTTTTCTTTTAAAAGTTCACTCAGCCTTGTTCTCACATGAGAAATGTTTACAGCAACAACTTCTATGAAGGCTGTAATGCCTACCAGCACAGAGAATGGCTCCATACATGGTCTTCATTCTTCAAATCAACTGCCTCTTGGTGCATTCAATAGAAGTGCCCTTGAGCATGGGAGTTCTAGCGTTTCAGGCAATTTTCAGATGCAAGTTAGAGTAGCATCACTGGGGAATCAATTTGGCCGTGGTGAGCCTGGCCACACTCTGGACCAAATGAAGTTCCGTAACCAGTGTAGACCAAGTACACAGCCTCATTCTTTGCCTGAATTTCATGATCATTTAACCACTGGTATTTCATACAATTCTTCTAGTTTGGTTCCAGACATGGTTGGCCGTGCTGGTTCCAAAATTTCAGAGGGGATTGACAACAGGTTTCTTCGAATGGTGAATTCTAATCCATCAGTGGAACCAAATGGAAGTGGTAAGTGGAGCAGCTGATTTTAATTGTCTCTGTTTTTCTTTCATTCTTCTAGAAGTTGGAACTAATTCATTGTAGTGTCAGTAAATAGCTGTACTGGTTAAGGCATCCCAGCAATATCTATTTTATCACTTTGCGCTAAACACATGGATATATATATATATATATATATATATATATATATGATCTGCAACAGCATCTGAGATGATGAGCAACGTAAATGGTTCTAACATGGTTTGTGGATAAAATGTTGACGTAAATTATTATGCAAATATTACACTTGGAAGGAGATAAGCTTCTTCCACCACTACTCCAATAACTCTAGGAGGGGAATCTTGGACTAATGGGGTGTTTGTTGTGGTCATGGTGTAATAGTGTCAACGGTAGCTAGTTAATTATAGTTGGGCCTTTGGGTGCACAACTTTTTTAGTTTAAGTACCACCTAAAATTGTTTTCAAATTGCATGTGTCAAATACCATAAGGGTTTGCTGAGGACCATAAACTTTTTAGGAGATGGTCTTCAATATGGTGTTTGCTAGTAAGATAACAATTGTAAATATCAGGTTCTTCTGAAAATTCTAGTTTGAGATGTTGTCATTATTGGTGCGATGCATTGATGCATTCATTACATCCGTTACTGAATTCTGTAGCAAAAAAGGGACAAATGTAAGTCGGAAAAAGTTCACTGGACTCAACTCTGTATAAATATGATTTACAAATTAGTTGGAGTTGACTACAAATATTAATTTTGATGTTTCTTTAAATCTATGTTCTATGAGTTAAGGTCATCATTGTAACTAAAACATATTATGGTATATTTTTCTTCACATCTTAATTTGATGTTCCCCTCCTCTTTTGGTAGTCTTCCATTATTTCTAAGGTGCTTTCAACTTTTATTATTACTTCCTTTCCTTATACATTTAAAGATTTTATCATAATGTGGCCTCTAATCTTAGTTTTGATTAGGGTTATCCACTTTCAAGGACAATTTTTCTAGTCCTATGTTTTCTTTCTAGATAACTCATCTATTTTCAATTCTCAGCTGCACAACACTTGCTAGTTAGATTTATTTAATATTTTAGATAACTCATCTATTTTCTTACTAGATAACTCATCTATTTTCTTTTCTGATTACATCCGCTCTTTGATCTTATGCTGCTATCATCCTCATCTTCTCCTGCCTTTTAAATGTTAGTCTATGTAAGGAAAGTAACTATCTTGAGTACAGTTTGACTGTCAGACTGACATTCCTTGTCTTGCCATATCAGCATTCACCAGAAATAATTTAATTGTACTAGTTATGCGCTTTTTTTTTTTAAAAAAAATTAATTCTAAAGTTTTTTTTTTCCTCATACATCTCTTAAAGACTATCATTTTAAATTGCATGCACTAAGAAAATTCAACTAAACATTGTTTTGTAAGTCATCAAAAACCACATAAAAAAACCATAGGGAGTTAATACTGATTCTTGGTTACTCTATGATAATTACTAAAAAAATAAATGTAATCAAATATCTGCATATTAGTGCTACTTGTTATGTAATGATATCTAATGTATTTCCCCATGCCAACTGATGTTTAAATTCTAGTTAACTCTCCATCGTGTTATTCGTTAACCATAATTAAGTTTATAAATTTTCCCTCTAGTAGAACTACTAATGCAGATAGCTGGAAATGTGATGAGATATTTGAATTTAGATTGTCTTGTGGGTATCTGATCTAGTAATTATGTGTTAAATCATTTTTTCCTGCCCTTGTTTAGTGTTATAGAAGAAGCAGATGGGGACAAATTTAATATTGTAGGAAGCTAATCATCAAATTTACTGCTTCCATGCAACTAGTGTTGTAGTCTCTTAACTTGCAAACTGTTGTAATTTCCATGGTGATAACACCATTTCAGCTACTTATTGATGTAATCTTGCACCAATATTCACCTATCCTTGGGTTGGTAGAATTTTTCATCATCACCCCCAAGATAAGTGGAATGAAAAAAATAGGTTTTTCTTCATCTTCTAAGTATAAAAACTGTGGATGACATTGGGTCAATTATTAACCCAAACTGGAGTGTTGGAATGCAGGATGACATTGTGTTGATTATTAAACCAAACAGGAATGCTGGAATGCACAAAGGCTCATTACACCAATTACTTCTTGACCTTTAATTGATTTCTGTGTTTCCTCATATCATCATGCCTCCTGTTTATTATATCACTACCAAAAAAATTGAGCAGTTTCTTATCTGCATGTGTGTATTGTTCATTTAAGCATAATTGTGCTTTCTGTTGTAAAGCAGATCAGTCAATTGCTCTCCTACTTCTAGAATGTTATCCCTTTCATATAATATTTATTTGCCACTAATATTATAAGTTCTTTGGAGCTGATTTCTGCTTTGCTCACATGGCATTGAACCTGGTATATTTTATTTTTCAAAGGTCATGTGCTTGTGAGAACTTTGGGTGTAATATTCTTTTGAGAACCCCTCCCCCCACATTTAGTAATCTTCCAGTTCTCTTTCTGAGCTTTGCAACACGTGAAATGTCTTTCACAAATTCGATGCCAACTTCATTTTCCCAGTAATAGCACACATGAATAGATCATCTTGTGGCTTTGCTTTATAAAACCAAAAGTTTGTCAGTATGCAATCCTCTAAACATGTTTTTTCTTCTCCTATTAACCGAAAGAGTCTCTTTGTAGGCTTTGGCACTTCTGGAAATGGGAGCTGTCCTCTTCATGGGCATACTCGAATGTGGAACAACTCTAATTCATATCAGCATCCTCCATCAAGCCCAGTGATTTGGCCAAATCCACCATCTATATTTAATGGAATCCATGCTCATTGTCCACCACAGCATCCTGGATTTCCTAGATTGCCATCACATTTGCTGAACACTCCACCTCTGCACCATCATCACGTGGGATCAGCACCGGCAATAAATCCTTCCTTGTGGGACAGGCGCCATGGCTTTATGGCAGAATCTTCTGAAGCTTCTGGATTCCACATTGGTTCACTGGAGAATATAGGGTTTCCTGGTACTTCTCCGTTACATTTGGAGATAGCGTCTCATAACCTTTTTGCTCAGGCTGGTGGAAAGTGCATGGAACTGACATCAAATCTAGGGCTGTGCTCTCCTCAACAGATGGGTCACATGTTCCCTGGACGAAACTCAATGACCTCTGTTGGAAACACATTTGGTTCACCCATGGAACGTGTAAGAGGCCGCAGAAGTGAAGCCAATTCAGTTGATAGAAAACAGTATGAACTTGATATTGACCGTATTTTGCGAGGGGAAGACACTCGAACAACATTAATGATAAAGAACATTCCCAACAAGTATGTCTACCATCTTTGAAACTTCATTTTTCCCCCTTGATTCTTTTCTTCTTTTTAACTCTATTATATCAGTACACTTAATTCCTGCCAAGCCAGCCCTTTCACGTTGTTGGGATACCTCTGATTTCCAAATTTGAATTAGCTCCACGCATTTTGCTATTTTATGTTTAGTGCATAACGATGTCAATTTTTTGATTATTTGTTCATTTTCATCAATGAAACAGCATGGCAAAGTGCTCAGGCATGTTTCTTTTTCCTGATTCTCCCTTCTTACGCTGCATTTTATTCGGAATCGCAGGTACACTTCAAAAATGCTTCTGGCTGCAATTGATGAACGCCATCGTGGAACCTATGACTTCATTTACTTACCAATTGACTTCAAGGCAAATTCAGTTTCTAATTTGATGATGATATATTATATTTATTATCTTTAATTCTGTTCCATTTTTTCACATGTAACATGGACAGTTTAACGTAGCATTTGACCTTATTGTAAATCTTTCTACAGAACAAATGCAATGTTGGTTATGCGTTTATCAATATGATTGATCCTCTTCAGATAGTACCTTTCCATCAGGTGACTGTAATCTGCAAGAAATTACCTGTACATATATTTTACAATTTTTGTTGCATTTTCTGATAGTTGGGGAACGTCTGTTGCAGGCATTTAATGGGAAAAAGTGGGAGAAATTTAACAGTGAAAAGGTAGCATCGCTTGCATATGCTCGTATTCAGGGAAAAGCTGCTCTGATTGCACATTTCCAGAACTCAAGCCTGATGAACGAAGATAAACGTTGTCGTCCTATCCTCTTTCATACTGATGGTCCAAATGCAGGCGACCAGGTATTGGTTTCACTATTAGATGCCAAAGCCTTCCTAAAAATTGAGATATCAATTACTTTATGCAATATTTGATGCACCTCAGATATGTGCAGAATGATTCATATTTTCCGCACATTATCTGGGCTATTGGTCTTTCATGAAATTGAAGCCCATGTTTTATTGATAGGAGATGCTTCTGCAAGTATAGAAATTTAATGCATACCAATATATATACTTGTAGTTTGCATGCTTCCAAGTTTCCTCATGAAACATGATATGCTTATTGTGTATTGGTGTTACAGGAGTGTTGTTGTTGGCTTTGTGCTATCTGCATTGTAGTCTACATAGTTATCTAATAAAATGTTAATTTGTATGTACTAGTTCACTTACTATAAGGAACAATCTTGCATGAATTTGTGTAACTACGCAACTACAAATTGAATTTAGCAGTTATTTATTTATTTATTTTGGTAACTTAGCAAATACAAGTTCTTGGAAAGAATATTTCTTGTACATTTGTGATCAACTGAAATTATTTTATACATTATAAGCAGTAGTGTGAGTTATAGGCTACCCCCATTTTGGTAGAAATAAGCACTCCAGGCTGGCGTTTGTCGAACTTTTGCATAGCATGCTGAGTTTGTACCCATTGGAGATGCGGATATATATCAGATTGGTTTTTATATTTATATTTATATTTTTCATCAAATTATAATGTTAATAGAACCATGGCTGATCTCCCTCTTCTTTTATCGTCTGTACCAGGAGCCATTTCCTATGGGTACCAACATCCGTCCAAGACCAGGCAAACCTCGTAGTAGCATGAATGATGAGAATCACCAGCAAGAGGGCTCCCCAACTAGTGGGAAGGAATCTTCCAATGGAGTGGACATCTTGTTGGGGTGTCCAAAGGATTCAGAATGAGCAAAGCCACTCCTCAAGAAGCACCAACCTTAAGCTATCCTAGATCAGTATCTAGGAGTTTTGCCCTGCCCAAATCTGAACTTGCTTGGAGTGCTATGGCTATGGAGAAGCCCCAAAACAATTTTGGAATTAAGATAACATCTACATCCCAAGTGAGTTATTAGATTTCTCAGCCTTGGGGTTCTATGAATTTTTTTAGGGTCATTTGCGACTGCAAGTTTGGTGGCTTTAGATTCTTGATTTTTGCAAGTAATGTGTGGTGCAAGAGTTTTGGAGAAACACTCCGTGCTATGGGTGAAGGGAGCTTCTTTTTTTTTTCTAACATCATTCCATTTTTTTTCCATTTTTTTTTTTTGGGTGGAGGGAGATTAGGTATATGCATTTTACTTCCTCACCTTGATCTAGGCTTGTGTGCCTACCCTTTTTTCTTAAATTGGGGATATGATATGCAGGGTGCATATCTTGTGATTGCTTATAGAGGGGAGGAGGGAAAAACCGCAGGTGGATAAGATCTGGCTGTGGAAGTTTTAAACTTGTTTGTCTATTATTATGTGAATACTTTTTTGGATCATCAAGCTACAATTTTGCTTTCATTGACTGCTTTTGAGCAGGCTTTCACCAAGATAGTCTTACCTTTCAAGTAATTTAATTGCTTGCTCTAACTAGGGAAATGCCATTGGAAATTTAACCGTTTCTGAAAACCCGGAAAGGGAGGGGGGGGGGGAGGAGAGGTGGTGTTGGTTCCAAACCTTGTAAATGATGATCACATGACCCCAGCACAGCCAACAGATTCCCCTGGTGGTTGCAATTTTGTTGCAGACACAGATGAGAATGTGATGGGACAAAATGGAAGTACCTGAGGCTTGTGCTGGTCCACTTGTTCTCCCCGGGCAAGCGCAAAATTACATGTTGGGGGTGTCGTTGGGCAAAGTTTTGCCTATCATATCTCCACGGTGGCGTGGAAGAAAACACACAGTTTAATAGCCCCTCAAGTTTCTCACCTGAGACCAAGAGAATTTCCTACTTATGGAGTTGCCTACGTGAAACTACGAAGAGCCCGTCTTTGCACCAAAACATAATGGCGAAAATTGTTGCTACTATAGGAACATTTACGTACGGTTTATGAGTTTTGTTCTTATTAAATTAGTGGTTCTAGCACCTTGTTGATGGGCGGGGCGGGGTATCTGTTACGGACTGCAGAATCCAGCAAAGGCAGGCTTCAAGATTTGAAAAGCAACAGCTATTTCAGTTACCTTAACCAAATAATAGAGTTGGTTGAGTTGGTTAGATTAATTGAACATAACTCATAATGTATATAAATATTTTGTTGTAACTATTTTGTTGTAACTGGAAATTAGCAACTAGAAAGAATTGGATAATGTTTCACTTTCCCCTCTGTTTCTCTCTCTCAATCCTCTCTCTCTCTCAATAGCCCTCTCATCTTTTCTCATCTTTGTTCTATCCGTTGCACCCTATTTCCATCACATTCCTCTTCCTCATCCTAGAACCATCTTCATCCTTGTATTTTTCTTACTCTGTTTTTTCTTCCATTTTGAAACTCACAGTAACAACTCAATTTTTGGGCAACTCAAGGTTTGGGTTGTGAAAAATTAGTATCAAAACTTGCAAATCCTTGACTAAATAATGGCAGAGGAAAGGCTATGAAACAATCAAGAAGACCGTCTTCAATGGGAATGAAAAATGGAGGAACTAGATTGAAAAATAGAATCTTTTCTGGTAAGAATGGGTGATAACTTCATCACCATAAGTCTTCTATACTACCCGCCACTATCGAAGCAAGATCAACGGTGGACAAGGAGGAAGAAAATGAAAAGAAATTGGATATTAACAAAATAAATCAAATGACAAAATAAATAATATCAAAGTCCATGAAAAAATAAGGTATTGAAATGCTTTTCGAATCTTCCATTTTACTTACTCCTAATGAAGAAAAGTTGAAAGTAGAAGAAGGTTTATAAATATCTAAGAAAGAACATATTAATGGTGGTTTTTTGTTAACTCTTCAAATGATTGAAATTTCAAAATTTATTGAGAAAAATCTATCGCTAGAAACAAAATTTCAATTATCCAAGGAAAAACAAATTGATGATGAATTCTTATCAAAGTCTACAAAAATTGAATTTATGGTGTGGGGAAAAATTCTTCATGAAAAAAGTAATTCAAGAAAAATATCTTTCAAACTTTTTCGTATTCATTTTTCTTCCACTACTCATCATATAACTCAAGTTGAATGCATTGTTCATCTTTATCATCTTATTTCAATACAAACTTTGGTGCAAAATTCATGAATTCAAATTTCAATTCTTGGTTTTCCATTTTTGAGGACAAAATATTTTAACAACTATTAATTATAATGGTTAATAGTTAATTATGATTAATAAAAATAGTTAATGGTTAATTGTGTAGTTAGTAGTTAGTAAAATGCCAGTAGTTAATGAGATTAGTAGTTAGTTAGCTGAAATGGTTAAATATTTAGTAAAATTAGTTAATAAAAATAGTATAAATAATGATCAAATAAATATAATAAGCATTGTATAGAATAGTATTGAAAGTTCTTTCTCTCTCTCTCCCTTTTTGTATTCTCTCTTTTTAGTCTCTCTAATTCTATCTCTCTAACTTCTCTCTCTATTCTTTCTATCTCTCTCTCTCTATCTTTTTACCACTCCTTTTGAGTTGGATCGTGACAAATTAGTATCAGAACGTACGTTACTCGACTTGATAAAATGGAAGATGATCGTCTCTGGTGGAAATGAAGAATGGAGGAATTCAACCGAAAAATAGAAAATTTTTTGACAAGAATGGATGGCAATTTCATTGTCATCATAAAGATTATGTTCAAAGACAACTCCAAAAAATACGTAAAAATGTATAAGTCTTCTATTCTGCCTACTCCTATTGAAGCAAGATCGACAGTGGAAATGGATGAGGCCTCTTGCAAATCAAAGAAGGCTAGGCTTCATTCATCCCAGAATGTTCTTCAGAATATTTCCATTTTTGAAGAAAGACAACAATACTGTACTAAAATTGCAATACACATCTCGAATACATCAGTTCAGATCCAAGAGTGTGAGAAAATCTCAGCTATGAGTTGGATTTTGATAAATCCCCATCAAGAGTTTGCGGGTCTATTAATGATGGGCCCAAACTCTACGGTAAAGATAACATCTTGGCTGTCTCTATTGATAAAAAGTATGAAGATGGTGAAAAAGATGAAGTTGGATTTTCTCAAATTGAAGAGACCAACAAGGATCTAACTAAAATTCTAAGTTCTGTTCAAAAGATAAAAAATTTGAGTGAATTGGAACATGCTTTTAATGATCGGATTACATTCTTTAATATAGCTTATGTCTATGGATCACATGCTAATGAAATCATGGTTGAAAAAACCGTAAAGCAATTACCTAGAGACCAAATCCAGCTAGTCACAAAGTTTGGTATTGCAGGAATAGGACCTATTGGTGTGATAGTGAAGAGTACTCAAAAAAATATTCATTCTTATTGTCAAACTAACCTGAAGTGTCTTCATGAGTACTGTCAGCATCGGGTGGTAACAATAGAGGAAACTATGGAAGAACTTAAAAAATCTGGTTGAAGAAGGATTGGAAGATAAGAAGAAATACAACATGAATAAGAAGAAGATGAAATACGGCAAGAAGAATAAGAAAAAGGAAAAAGAAGAAGAAGACACAAAAAAATGTTTCTACTGTTGTAGTCGACTCATCCATTACTACAGTTAAGTTCAATTTTTTGTCTTTTTATTTTTTTTATTTTTAACCCTTGAGGACAAGAGATGTTTTAAAGGGGCAGGATATGCAACAGACTGTAAAATCCAGCAAAGGCAGGCTTCAACATTTGAAAAGCAATGGCTACTTCAACTACCTTAACAATCTGCAATTAAATCAAACGGTAATAATAGAGTTTGTTGAGTTGGTTAGATAAGTTGAACCCAACTAATAACGTGTATAAATACTTTGTTGTAACTGAGAATTGATAATAATAAAGAATTGAATAATGTTTCTCACTTTCTCCAACTGTTTCTCTCTCTCTCTAGCTCTTTCTCTCTCAATAGCCCTCTCCTTATCTTTTCCCATCTCTGTTCTATCCATTGCACCCTGATGGTACCTTATTTAATAGATCTCTAAAATCATGTAGGGTTATCCGATAAGGAAGGTAATCACCATCAAGGTTAAATCGAGGAAGTCTAAATCTTTCAGAACTTTTTAATTACAATCTTAACCATTTGAAAGATTTCAAGTAAAAGAAAATTAGAGTTTTCTACACTCTTAAAAAGACTATAAATATAGAGTATAAACAACCCTCAAAGGGGACTTAGTTTTTGACACACAAAGAGAGGCAATTCTATGCATCGTTCAGATGAGTGTTCTATACCTAGCTCTATACATTGTTCAGAGGGAGTTCTATACCTAATCTCATATGTCATTCAGAGGGAGGTTTCATACCCATCTACAAACACCGACAGAGGTAGACCTTTATGCTCAATCTTATACGACCAGAGGTATGATATCTACGACTACTATCAGTCTTTATCTTATCGCTCATACCGATTTGAGCGTTGGAGTTTTCCCGCGTTTTTGTAGGTTTTTCGTATGTGAATAATTGTAGAGTATCACCGCCATCGGCTTCCCACTCGAGTCGGAAGAGTAGGTATCTGTGAGGCGAAAATCGACCCCAACAGATTGGCACCGTTCGTGGGAAACGATTGACTGACCAGTCGTAAAAATCTCAAATCTGACTTCACTTCTTCTTAACAGTTTGAATTCATTTGACTATGCGACAATCGGGATGAAGGTACATTATCTAACGAACGGGCTCATATCGCCCTGATCTACCGATGTGATCTATATCCCCGAATGGACCATGTCGTCCCGATTTACCGATGGGATTTATTTTCCCGAATGGGTCTATGCTGCCCTCGATTATCCGACCTGTCGATCTCTCTATCGTTCGGTCTGTCGGCTTCTCAGTCTCTTGTCAGTTTCCTGATTCCCGAATCATTTGATTTTTTTATCTGTTGGTCTCTCCATCGTTCGGCCTGTTGGCTCTCAATCTCTTGTTAGTTTCCTGACTCAAGGATTGTTTGATTTTTTGATCTGTCGGTCTTTCCATCGTTCGACCTGTCGGCTTTCTAATATCTTGTCAGTCTCTTGACTCCCGAATTTTTTATTTTTCGACCTATCGGCCTCCTCGCTCCATCCGTTGTCCTCCGAACAATTTCAACCATTTCTTTGTTGGCTATCAGTCTTTTGCTGATATTTAATTTTTGATGTAATTTACTGTTATTCTGAAATAAATAATCCAATTCACATTTTACTTATAAAATTTTATATTTGTTAGAAAACATTTTTTTATTTAAATTAAAAATGGCAATAGGAGTGATGCTGGTATAAGTGATTTATTTTTATTTTTATTTTTATTTTATTTTTAAACAAGGAGCTCCATTAATAAAACGAATGGGGAGTTTTCTAAATTTTCAAAGACATGGTAAATTGAGTAGAAATGTATTGTATTAGGATAATTCCTTCCGAGCAAATAGGTGCAAATAGAGGTGTTTTATTATTAGAGTGAATTCATTCACTCGTTCAATCTAAATTAAATTTGGATTACTCAGTTCGAATAAATAAAAATCAGATCGGGTGAAAGATTTTACCTAATTAAAAATTCAGATGAATGGTTTGGGTATAAAAATAAAGATTTTTATTCGGGGTTCGTCTGAAATCCGGATAACATGTTCTCACATAACATGTCATGTCCAATTCAATTAAGATCCAAATGGTTTAACCCAAATCATTAAAAGAAATTTTCATATTATGTGGTTATTCAAATAAATGAAATCCAAATATCCAATAACTCGAATTTAATTTAGATAAAATTATATGAGTTTTATTTTATTTGATTGGATTGAATACTATCCAAAAGTCAAATAACTCGAACTAAATAAATTAAAAAATTATAAATCCGTACGAATGAATATCCTTAAGTGCAAAAACATAATAAATATAAATATGAGAGGAAATACGCAATGAGCCGCGCATTATTATTTTTTTAATCAATTCGATTCGAAGATTATGGACACAGGGCCTGGCTCTTTTTATTTATAGTATTATTATTTACTATCTAAAAGACCCATGAAAGCGAGGATTCTGATAGGCGGCAGCAGGGGGAAAGAGAAAAAATAAAAAAGGATCAGAAGGAAAGAAAATAGGGACCGAAGGTTCTGAAAGACCCCCCCCTCCCGCCCCCAGTTGCCATGAGTGCTATTCTATTTGGATTCCAAATCGTATCACAAGCAACATTTACGATAAATTTGAAAGTTTTGGACGTAAAAAAAAAATTAGTAAAGAGAAAAAAGAAAAAGAATATAATTTTCTATCTTATTTAAAAATTTTATAAAAAAAAAATAAAATTTATTAGAAATAAAAATTTTTATTTTTATTTTTACAAAACTAATTTTAAAATATAAAAATATTTTAATTTTAACATCTTTTTTTCATTTTTTTTCACTTTTTCTAAAAAAAAATTTAAATTTAAACCTCTCCAGACCTTCCATTTTCTTTTATATTAAAACTAAAAAAAACCAAATCATAATTTTTTTCTTCGAATCTTTTATTTTCCTTCAAATCTTTCCTATCAAACAACCTTTTCACATCTCCCTCTCTCTCTCTCTCTCTCTCGTTTCCTTTCGATCGTATAAATACGGGCAACGGTGAAGAGAGAGAAAGAAAATAGATAAAAGAAAAAGTGCGAGGGAGGGTGGAAGGGATCATCATCATCATCATTAGGTTAAGGGCTGAGGGAAGAGGATGAGGAGGTCTCCTTCTGCTAATCCGATCATGAAGAAACCCAAGTTGGAGGACATATTTGCATCATCGGAATCTGATGGATCCCAGGGGAGTGGGACGGAGGAGCAAGAAGAAGCTTTGGTGGCTCTCCTCGAACACCGCTCCAAAGAGCTTCGCCACAACCGCCAACGCCTCTCCTATTATCAATCTCAGGTTCCCTCTTTCCCTTTCTCTTCTCTCTTTGATTTTGTTACTACTACTGCTGCTAATAATAATAAAAATAAATAAATATGTAGATTTCCTTGTAATGATTTTTATATAACTACGGCATTCCGTCTCGTCTCCACCATGTTCTGCTTTTATATACAACTGCACTCCCATCCATCCTTGCTCTTCTCGCTTTTCTTTTTTTGGATAATTGTTGTGCAGCCTAAACCCCCCCCCCCAACCCAATCATTTTCCTTACTGTATGCTAACATGCAGCTTGAAGAATCAGAGAAAAAAGTACGTGAAACCGAGTCTAAATTGGCTTGCCTTCGACGCCAAAAAAGATCAAAACTTTCTCCTGTTCCTGCTAATTGTGGTGCTCCTCATAGGAAATTGGTGGACAAGGAGCACCACCCATCAGATGGTACCGCCACCGACCCCTCGAGTAGACCTCAACTTTTGAAACCCCCTGCCTCTCCTATGGATACCCAACCTGCAAGATCAGCAGAGCCTGCTCCAAAACCTTATTCTCACTGTTTAGGTGGCCAGATGATAAAAGCCGAGAAGAAACACAGAAGCCCTTTGAATCAGACAGATGTTCGGATTCAACGCAACGACACGTCAAGGAAATTTGGTAATGTGCTGGCATCTTGCACTATATTTCTTTCGGCAGATGTTTTGTCCTCTGGAAACTTTGGTTGCCCCACTAGTATATATGTCTTTTGGCTCCTTGTTCTCTTGAATTACATGAATGGAATTATTTATTGCAGAACAGAAAGAGCACAAAGAGTTGATCCCATCAATTCGAACGTCCTCCTCTCCGTCCCTGGTTCAATGCTGCACTTATACTCACATATCTAGTCAGCACAAGAGAAAGATGAGAAGTCTTGCACTATGTCCAACTAATAATCAGCTATTTGTTACCAGGTAACTCAATATTACTGAAGATATTCGTAACCTCTCCAAGTTTTTAAATTTTCAATTACTTGATGGAGCCAGATATGGACAGTAATTGTGTTCTCATGTAGTGTGGAAGACTTGCTTTCTGTACTGGATATGCAACTTTATGTTTATCATAAATTCAGGCAACCTTGGCTAACTAGGAGAGAAATAATGGACTAAAAGTATTCAAGAGTATGTTTATTTTATTGAGCTTAGGTGTGAAGAGATAAGCACAAAAGCTCATGCAATTCTAGTTGAATATGGGATGTCAAGTACTATTTCTCTAGAATTGCATGAGCTTTTGATGCTTATCTCTTCACACCTAAGCTCAACAAAATAAACATACATAGGTGGAAACAGGGTAATGGGTTAGATTTGTCCCGATGGGAGCAAGAGTAAAACTACTGTTATAATGCTACAACATTGCATCTGTGATTGGATTCGAGCGTAGGCCTTGACAAGGGGCAAAACTAAAAATTTATAGAAATATGTACAACATGCAATGGCATGGAGTGGGGAGCAGGGTGGGCAGGAGTAATGAATTTTAATGGAAGCAAACAACATTTTACAAGATTTTATCAATATTTTTAGGACCTTTAGCGGTATTTAATATTGGAGGATCAAACTTTTAGCGGCATATGTTGAAATCCATTAATGGGTCTTTGAACTTGTTAATTTTTTCCCCTTAAAATTTAAGTGGCAGCTGCCCCCGCCCCCTTTAACCTCTTGGTTTTGGATGATTTGGAGAAGAAAAAATTATTCAAATAAGTTGTTTACAAAAATTCTAAAAGTAAAATTATATGCTATTCATCTCCTATGGGATATGGGCAAAGTCTGCTGTGGTTATTCCTATTCCCCCTCTTTCTTTTCCATTTTTTTTTTTGGTGATTTTACTTACTGTACTTGATTTTGTAGCCATTGTAAACAATATTGTTACTCTTGCCCCCATTTGGGATAAATCTGATCCTTTCCCTGTTTCCATATATGTATATGAGATATTTTGAGTAGTGAACGTCTTTCTAGGAAAGATATTTTCATTATATTTTTGACTGGGAACAGTATTGGATCATTTGAAAAAATCATAGCTATACTAAACAATAAAACACTTGGAAAAGCCCATATATCTTGATTTGCTCACATTGGGAAAAAAAAAGAGGAGTCCTGATCCTATTAACATGGGACCTGGAAGTGCAATGGAAGGGACGACCGATGCATCTGGTATTGGTTGCCCTCAATCTGGTATAAATATCTCCTAGGTACGTTAAATTATTGCTAGAATTTTTACATTAGAGGCTGCTGTTTGTTTTATGGCAACACCAACCAAAGCTCAGCTGAGACAGTTAATGTCCTTCAACATCCCCTAAGTAAAATATGGGATGAAGTCTTTCACCTTATGAGATTTCTCATTTATTGGCACTAGAACACGCATGCAGCACAGATGGATCATAGAGAAAGAATTTGTGCTTGTTTGGACATCTTACCTGTGAGAGTACATGTATATGGCTCAGTTACTCTCATTATATACCTTGATGTATATCTCCTAATATCATTTTTTGGTCTTTGTGTTGTGTCCATGAATGTGGATTTGACTCATTGTATTGTAATATAAAATAGGTTTGACAACTTAAAGCATTTGATGTACTGTGCTAATATCATGTCAAGGCTACCACTTTGTGCAACAATGCATAGAGCATTATAATTCATGAGTCTTTGATATCTGCATAGCCTACTAAGTCAGAAACATGAATGAACTATCAGTGCATGTGCGTTTTCTTTTCCACTAGATTTTGGTGCTTGGCCTTATGTTTTAAACTTATTGCTAGGGGCTTGTTTGGTATGTGAGAAGGGGGGAGGGTTAGAGGGACAAATGTTAAAATTTCGTGTGGAAGATATGATTATATTTTGTATGTATTACTAATGCTCCTTTTGACCAGCATACATTTGGGTGCACTTTTGTTCTTCCATGTTTATCATGCCCTTCTTTAAAATAAATCTCCTAGAGAATCACTTAAGATGACATTCATGTGTTTGACTGTTTTTATTTTTTTTGCAGTGCTTTGGATGGAGTAGTTAACTTGTGGCAAATTCAGGCCAGGGGGTATGTTTCTAAATGTCATCCTGTCTAATTACAATAGCAGTTACTAGTGTATGCTGTACAGGGAATTTGCTGCCTATGGTTGGTTGGTGGATGCTATAATTTCATTAAACTTCTCTCAGAGAATGTGTGTTTCGGATTTATTTTTTGGGGGGGGTTTGATCTTAAATTTCCATTCAGTCATGTAGATGTTAGCTTGGTATTAGGATTGACATTTAATGTGTATGGGTGCATTATGGTGTGTTATAGTTCAAAGTCATGTCAAGAAAAGGTGTTATGAAATATTTCCACTCAGTCTACAAGTTGATTCAAATTATTTAGGACATCCGGTTGCAGTCTCCTTTTTCTTTCGGCTAAATTCTCTCAATCTCGTTTAATTATTCGATACTTTCGAAATTTTATTTTGTTAAAGTTTTCAATTATTAAATTTTTAATTATTATTATTATTTGTTAAAATTAGTGTGAGGAAACTTAAAATTCAAGTCTGCCTATAGGCATGTTGATCATGGCAATATTAGCTTTAATGTGGAGCTTTCCCTTGTTGGATTAGAAAGACTTATTATTTATAATTGCACTATAAAAATTAACCAAATTCATGCCTTAGGGTCAACTTATATATACATACATTCTTGTCGCTTAATGAAAATGAAATGTCATTTGTTGTTATTACGTTGAAAGGGTTCACTCGGTGCACAAAATGCTTCATGGGTTAGTGTGGGGGTAGGGGGAGGGTGCATATATGTACACAGTCTTCTTCTTGCATTTTTGCAAAAAAGTTGTTTTCACGGTTTGAACCCATGATCTCGAGGTCACCAAAAGAATAACTCTGTTAATTCCATTAAATGTCTTCTTGGTTTTTAGTTTGAATTTCAAGAGGTGTATCCTTTTTCTCCTAAAACTGTGAGGACTTATGAGGAAAAGAATGAAGCATTATTTGTGGGAGATTGGAGGATGTTGGTGGGAGTTGCTACAAGGGATTTGCCCAAGTGATACGTAACCATGTGCGTTTGTTGTTGTTTATGGAGACATTGTTGAGGGTTCATAAAAGGAATTTATGCCTAATGAAGAGTGAGAATTTTAGAATATCCAGTTGGTGAAGAGGAGTACGAAAACATGTTGAAATCAATTTGTGAACCAAGGGAACAAGAATTCTTCTTGATATAGTCTTCAAGATGTCAATTAGTTTCACAATTTTTTGTAGTTATTATATCACTTGAGAAAGTTGAGGTTTGGACCAGCATGTGCGCCACGACCTGTGAGAAGTTTTTGAATATGGTTGAAAAAGTGTTCACCACTCAAGGGCTGATATATATTAATGATCCCTGGGACAAATGTCAGAGTGGTGATGAAGATGATGGTGGAGATGCAGGAAAGTGTTCAATGTGCAAGGACAATAGCCAAAGTGGGAATCAACACAAGGAATACAAAACATGCAGTGTTGAGGGGAAAAAAAATTTCAATTCCTGGCATGAGTCCTAGAGTAAAAGGAAACTTGGGGAAGAATCGGTGTTAAGAGTCTAATTTGTTCCCAGTTGTCAAGGGATCTTGTTATCTTAGGATTCAGTTCAAACTTGAAATGCAAGTCTCTGTATTTTTTTTTTTTTGGATGTAATTTCTATACATATACATATACATATACATATACAGGGGTGGGAATCTTAGCCACAGCCTTTTCGGTGTGCACCAGTAAACCCACGGGCTTGGACAATTGCCTATAAACCATGCACACCAAGCAAGCACACATTTTTTTTTTTTTTTTTTGTTCAGCTTATGTGTGGACTTGCCCAATACATGGGAGGAAAGCCACCTATGTTGTCAATAGAACCCGGGTATTGAGAATGGGGAGAGGCACATTACCACTGCTAGGGCAATTGATTGTTTGCTGATGTAGTTTCTATATAGTTCACTTCCATTAATGAGTTCGTATGAACATTTTACCTTTTTGACTTCATACTTTCCGGTTGTTTCATTGGTGTACTTGTTGATAGCCACTTTACTGCAATGAGCATGAGCCCATCACAGTTCACTACATTGCCTAACTTTCTCTGTTTCTGATGCTCTGTCAATCCTAGCTTAGCTCTTAATGATTGATGGATCACTTACAGTTTCAATTAGGACACATTACACTTGATTTTTCTTCCTCTTTCTAAAATTCAATTTCTTGTGGCGATGCAGATCAAGTGCTTCTTTGCTCAGTACTACCGATTGTGTCTCCCCAAAACAAAGAAGATGGCCTGAAGATATAGTTTGGCACCCAGAAGGGAACAGCTTATTTTCTGTATACACTGCAGATGGTGGGGACTCTCAAATATCAGTGCTGAATTTAAATAGAACAGAAGAGGTGAGCTTGTATCAGAATTGATTTTTGGTCTTCAGAGAAATGCCTTCTGATGAATTCATGCTCATGCCTTATGCTCCCCCCTTTCTGTATTTTGGAATTAGTGTGCCTTTTATTTATCTGAATTTGTGTTTCCACTGGGAATCAGGTCTTCATAGGTTGAATGTTAACTCATTCAAAACACATCAAAATATAGTTCATGCATATTACAAAATCTCTTCTAAGAGGCATTGACTCATTGCAGCACGTTAAATATAATACTTGTATTTTGCAAGAAATTACAAAACATGATATCTTTATTTCCTAGAGAGGACATTAGGAGTCAGTGTTCTGTTATTGGAAAGTAGATAAAAAGAAAATAAATAAATAAATAAAGGGGCCAGTTATATTGATTTTAATTTCTTCCAAAGAACATGATATTATTCAGGGTGAGGTGATCACTAAGCAATTTGCTGTACTCTGATATGTACTATTTTGTGTTTTCTTATTGTGTATGTGTGTCAATGTCATAAATTTGACTAGCAAAATCTGACACTGGATTATTAAATGCTTGCAGAAGTCACGTGTAACTTTTTTAGAGGAAAAGCCTCATGCTAAGGGCATTATTAACGGCATAAATTTCATGCCCTGGGAAGACATATGTTTTGTTACTGGGGGAAGTGATCATGCTGTTATATTTTGGAATGCAAAAGATGGTGGTGGATGGAAACCAAAGGTGCTGCACAAGAGTTTGCATTCATCTGCTGTTATGGGAGTTGCTGGAGCTCAGAAGAAGAAGATTGTGCTGTCTGTTGGTGCAGACAAAAAGATAATTGGTTTTGATGTGCTGGCTGGAAGAGTAGATTTCAAGCATCAAATAGAAAGTAAATGCATGAGCATTCTTCCTAATCCATGTGATTTCCATCTATACATGGTTCAAACGGGGTAAGCAATATGTGTGATTCACTGTGCAATTGTCTAGCTAAATTCTGTGTAGACTGTTCATTTATGATGTGAAAATTGTATCTTCTAGAGCAATTTGAGCGTTCCTAGTCTTCACATCCTGCGCCCTTTTAATCTTTGGGCATAAATTTTTGAGATTGCACATTGATATTGACTTTTTTGGCACGTGACTGCTAGTCCTCACAACAAGACACTCCATTGTGCAGGACTCCAGGGCGGCAGCTTCGATTATTTGATATCAGGTTGAGGAAAACTGAAATACATGCATTTGGATGGAAGCAAGAAAGTAGTGACTCTCAGTCAGCCCTGATAAATCAGTCATGGTCTTCTGATGGATATTACATAACTTCTGGCTCAGCAGACCCAATGTTCCACATATTTGACATTAGGTATAATGCTCAGAATCCTTCCCAATCAGTACAAGCTCATCAGAAACGCGTTTTTAAAGTGTCATGGCACCACTCTCTTCCGCTTCTCATTTCTATATCATCTGATCTTAACATCGGTTTCCACAAAATTGCTTAAATTCTCAATCCAGTTCGATCCATTGCAGCTTTGGTCGCCCTTACGTTCTTGGTAGTGGTTTTCCTCCATTTGTTGTCGAGAGGAGTGGATCCTCGACGTATAGCTATTTTTGACACAACCAAGGAATTAAAAGTGTTGTTTTATAATCATGTTCTTTTTTTTGGTGGCCGGGGGGGAGGGGGTGGATCTAAAAAGAAGCCTCCAGATTGAAGCTCCCCCCACGGATACTGTGATGCCGTCAATCAGGTCATCATCTCATCATTTTACACCGAACGATAGTGTTTTGTTTTTAGTCGGATGCAATTCATCCTTTTTGTTGTATGAGATGAATAGGGAGTGAGAATTCTTGTTCTAGCCGAGAAGTGCTACGTTTTCGCTGAATACAAAACTAGACATTTATTGTTAAACCCATTCTCAAGAGGACAACCGCCCGACCATATCTTGTCTAACTTGAACTTCTTTATTTGGGAGGGCAAAACCCAAGACAAGTAGCATAATGGTCGAGGGGGTATGCATGCACGCAGGTTAAAAATATATGAACAACAAAAATCTCAGTAAAGAAAAAGAGTCTGGAGGCTTGGGGGTTTTCTTTGGACCTTGGGATCCAAATGAATTCTATATTCTTTGTTGAATTTATTTTTAAATTTAAGTTCAGTGTTTAAAAAAACTGTTTTTATTTTTAATTTAAAAAACATTATGAATTTTTAAATCAGTAACCAAAAAAAAGAAAGAATTTGTAAATGAATTCCACCAGAGTTTGTGAGGGGGACGTATAAAAATAGTTAAGTAAATAGTAATATTTAAAAGTGAACTTATTTATTGTTTAAGTATAAGAATTTAATTGAACTCTTGAATTTTTAGGTATAAAAATTCACTTATAAATCCAATCTTATTTTTTATTTTTTTTTGTTATATTAGGATTTGAAACTGCAATCATCGGATTGGGGAGGAGGTTGTGATCATTGGGCTGTCAACTTAGGACAAATCTTATTTTTTATTTGGTTTCAAGCAAACAAATGTTTCATTTAGCAACCAATTTTAAGTTTAAAAATTCACTTATAAGTCAAATCTTATTTTTTATGTGGTTTCAAGCAAGCGAATGTTTCATTTAGCAGCCATTAGCTTTCCCCGTGGGATAAGCTACAAGCCAAACATCCTAGTGACATGGGCTACACATGCACTGTCCGAATCTTGGCCGAAGAGGCCCAACTATGGTACATAAATCATAAAGGTTCCTGAACACAACTTATACATAAGATATTAGAGTATTATAGATTTGTAAAATATTCTAAAAATGTTGTAGAATTAAGCATTGTGGGCAATTTTATGGAATTCTCTAGAACTTTCAAGGGTTTTTTGGTTTGCCTAAACCCCTTCATTTGTAGACATCAATCAAAGTTGTGAGTATAAACCAACAAAGTTCTCTACAAGTATCCCCATTTGTCTTTTTTCCTCACGTTTTCAACACTTAGATAATCATTTGAATTTATGTTGAACTAGCAACACTCCTACTTAGTCTTAGAGAGTGCTAGTGCTGTACGAGCTAGTGTGCAAGCCAACAGTCAACCCGTGATGGTATTATAGCTTGGTTAATGCAAATTCGTGAGTCAGGCATTGTAATATCGGACTTGTTAGAATTTTTTTTATGTATTCTGAGTGACTTATTTGAATTTTTATATATTTTGTAGAATGGAGAAAAAATAGTTAAAGTTAATATAAGTGTAAATTTCTATTCTTTGAGTCATTCGGAAAACCCTTATAGATACTTGACCAATAGCTTCTTTATTTTAAAGTTTCTGATCGGTAAGACTATCAGTTAATTGAGTGTTCGTTGATCGTCTGGTGGGATTTGACTTTTGTAAGAAAAGTTATCCGTTCGGTGAGGTGTTAGTGTATAGTGAACAAATTTTTCAAATTTTAATTTTTCTGATCAGTAACCGATAGTCATCGTTGCTTAGTGATTTACTGCCCTCTCGGTGTAAAGTAAAGTTACAGAATTGTTTGTCTATTGTGGAATTGAGTTGACAAGTTGTTTTTCAAAATTTTTATAATTTTATATATACCCATCGGTACACGTAATATTTTTATACCGTTCGGTATAATTATATTTTACTTACATCTTTGATGGTAAATTTTTGTACAAATCGGTAAATGTCAAATTTTGCAAAACTCATTGATAGTCATATTAAAATAGCTGTTCGGTACTAGCATTGTAAATCCTATCGGCATTGTGTTAATCGATCGACAAGCATTTAATTTTACTTTTCAATGTGTTACCATTTGTTTGCAGACTATCGGTAATCATCTTATTAAATTTCTACATATTTCATCGGTACCAAACAATAGCTCTATTTTCTCCATTTTTCTAATTCCGTCGATTGCCTTACACAACATTTGTAAATTTTACTTTTTTATATTTTTTTTAATTTTATTTTTCGATATTGTTCTTGCTCTAACAATATTTTCAATATTGATTTTGAAATGTCTGATCACACTTTAGGTATTTAAACCTTTCGATCGGTATATATTATTCCCATTGATAAATACACCCTGTTTGGACAAATTCTTCCGTTATTTGTATTCTCCCGAACGCGTATCTTGATCGGTTCCATCGGTTGTCTCTTCCCACCCAATCGGTCATGATTTTCATTTTCCTGTGTATACACACACACACAAGCTTTGAAATTCCATTTAAACTCCCATGACCTTAGCAAGGTCCAAAAAATTAATTGTCACTTGGCTATTCAAATCTCTTATTCATGTTAGGTTTCATGTATATTATATCCCAAAAAAAAAATTAAAATATTAATATATTTATATTTCTAAATAAAATCTACTTTTATTTTCAATTCCTCCCAACCCATCGGTAGACAAACTGTATCTAGCTGAACCCAACTTCTAGTATTAACTCATAGTGTTAACTTTGCCCAAAATCCAGGAGGACATGCTGGGACAATTATGTAAATTATGAGTGAAGAAGGGTTATTTGATAAATATGAGAAAATGAGTTGGAAATAAAAAGAGGAATAAAGAATGAGACTCTAGAATATTTACGTAACCCAACTTCACTTTTTCTCTCTAAACCATTTCCTCTTCTCTCCCTAAACTCCATCGACCCACTAATAAACCCAAGATTTAAGGTTCCAAATTTCTCAACTAGCCTTTCAAAGTTAGATTCTAGTATTGATTTTGGAATAATCTAAGCATGTAGTATTGTCAAAGGAAGAGTCGAATTTCTAGGGTTTGGTGAAATCTGAACGGAAGAGGGTTTCGTGGAGATAGAAATTAAGGTATTTTTATTTTTATTTTCATATCTCACTCATTAGTTTGTTTATCTAGATATTCACTTGGTTTTGGAAAAATATTTAGTCACCAAAAGTGAGAGAAAAACTGGGGTTTGAATGATTGGGGTCTCTGGGTTTCACTTGGAAATAAATATTGATGATTTTATTTCTCGATAAATGCCCTTTAGGAGCCAAACGGACCGATCGTGGCAAGGCTATTGCTGTTGAGAAATCTGGGAGTGACTACCCTCCCGAATACTGTGAGTGGACGGACTGTTGTGCTTTGAAAAAAAAAATTATTTTTATAAATTCTTTTATAAATGATTTTTAAATGATTTTATGAAATTATTTGTGTCTGTGGGATGTCCTAAATGTGAGTTTGAATGCACCTGCATCCACTGCATTTGTAATTAAATATGTGCCACTGTTGCTGGAAATCACATTTATGAATATTGTGTTATGGTTTGGTAACCATTTGCTGAGTTTGTGGCACACTGGAAATATTTGGATGTTTGTGAAATGGAGGTGCTGGTGATGGTAAATGACTATAGTCATTCCTCCCACGGAGTGACCTGACGGGGTGACGTGGTTGAGGGTTTGTTTGGCAAGGGAGGTAGACGCTGTCTCCTGCGTCCCCGTCGAATTATACGGATAGCACCCCGGTGAGGTACGAGTCAACACCAAGGAAGGGGGAATTAGTATTTTGAAAGGAAGTGATTGAAAATCTCTTGGCGGGCTTCCATCCACGTTCGGCCAAACATTGGGCGGGAGTATTTTCTTTAGAGAGACCCCATGATTTTAGAAAGTATAAAATTGTGGATGCATTTCTTCTATTATGATCGGAATTGTTTGATGCTACTTATAAATTGTTTTGATAGAAACTATTACTTTGGCACCCACACTCACGACTTATTACTGTCACAATATGCCATTGCACTCCACTCACTGAGTATTTTATACTCACTCCTCTTTTCTCATCTTTTCAGAGGAAGTGTGGATATAGCAGTAGCTCCCTTCTGTTAGATAGATTCAGCCGAGGAAACGCTATCGGGACTTTTATTGGTATTGGCTTTCCCTAGTTGCGAAATCTTGAGACTTGTAGATGGACCCATCGGAGGGCATGTCTTTTGACAAATGAAAATTTTATTTTTGGAAATGATGTTGGAAAATCCAATCGTTGTATATTTCACATATTTAGATATATATTTTCCCTAAATTGAACTTTTGTTAAAGGTGTTAAATGTTTGATATTTTGGTTTCCTTAAGTTGAATGGGAATATTTCTTTAGCCTTGTAGGGTCTTGGGGTATGTGTTGGTGATTGTACGTATTCCTAAATCACGCAGCGGTTGTCATGTGATCGGACTGTGGGTCGGGGAGTGACAGGCATCGCTTCCGTTTTTTATGTTTCCAACCCCATGGAATTGGAGGGAGAGCATGGCGGCAGGGAGACCGCCAAGAATGTTAGGGGTGGCAAAGGCTGGAAGGACAAGTGGGGGGTCTAAGAGGTGATGGCCGCTTTTGGGAAGAGGTTAGCATGGGGAAGAGTTGCGAGAGGGCATGCAAGGCACTCTTAATCAGGTTGTTGATGGGCTTCTCAAGGGGGATGAGGCCATTTGGCTCATGATCAAATTTCTTCAAGATGAGGTTGCCAAGCGCAAAAAGGTAAGCCAGAGGGGTGCAAGACACAATTGGCAAGGGGTGCCAATGTGTCTAGCGGGGAGCCATAATTCTTTCAAGAGGAACTCCACTAGTTAAGGGCCTAACTCAATGCCTACAGGTCACAAGGGCAAGTGGGTGCTATTGTGGTAGCACCAAGGATTGAGGTACCACGACTCAAGATGTATGGAGGGGCAAGGAAAGCATGACACATAGATAACTTTCTCTATAGGGTGGATAAGTACTTTGATGCGTCAGGCATCTTGGATGATGCTGCCAAACTACACATGGCTCTGCTATACCTTAGGAACAACACATTGGTATAGTGGAGACATAAGTGTGATGATGTACGCAGGGGAGCTGATGCCATCACCACATGGGAGGGATTCAAGGCCGAAGCAAAGAGACAATTCCAACCCACTAATGTGGATGATGAAGCAAGGGCAAAACTCCATCGACTCTAGCACAAGGACAATCATATTCATGAGTATGTGTGGGAATTCTCCGCGTTAATGCTTGAGATCCCAGATATGGCCCCTAAAGAAATCTTGTTCACATTCATGGATGGCCTAAGCCATTGGGCCAAGCTTAAGTTGTATCATAGGGGGATGCAAGACATCACTCAAGCCATGGCCATTGTCAAGACTTTGTTTGAGTTCCAATGAAAGGAATCGGGTAACAACAAGGGGAAGAAGCCCAACCAAGGCAAAGCTGGGGGAGATAAGGCAAATCTATCTCCAAAACTGGGCGAAGCTAGCGGAAGCAAGTCGGGTCCAAGCACGAACAACGAGCCCTACCAGTTAGAGGGTTGCTTCTTGTGCCAAGGGCTATACTTCGCTAGGGACTGTCCAAATTGGGGCAAGATTGTTGTGTGGGCACAAGGGTTTTGCTAAGTTGAGGAGCAATGAAATGTAATATGTACGCGATTCCTCAATGCAGTCCAAGCCAAGGTACGTGACTAGCAGAGGGGCTGTATGTATGTGGTGTCTCCATGGTCGGGCATAACTTCATGGTTTTGGTAGACACAAGTGTCGAAATTAACTACACGAGTTTGGACACCGCAAGCATGTTGGGGCTATCGTGGATGTTGGCAAAAGGACATTTCAAGGGCATAAATGGCGAGTGGACATCACTTAAAGGGGAAGCCATGAGCGTGCCTGTTCAGATGGGTCAATGGACAAGTACGACCACCTTCTCTATTGCCCTATTAGATGATTACAGCATAGTCCTCGGCATGAATTTCATAGACTACTTAGAATCAATCATGGTGCCGAGGAAGGACCCATGTGTAATAAACTTTGGTCACAAAAGGGAGTTGAACTCACATCAAATTAATAAAGGAATTCAACAGGGTGAGCCAACATTTGCGGCAATCGTTCATGAGGAGGATTCTTCAATGCCCAAGCCAACTATAGACGCATGATCCCACTTGATGTAGCAAAGGTTCTAGAGGAGTTGAAGGACATTATGCCCGATGACCTATCCAAGGAACTCCCACCGAGATGGAAGGAGGACCACACTATTGAGCCAGTGAATGGAGCTGAGCCAATCTCCCAACCGCTTTATCGCATGTCTCCCATTAAACTTGAGGAATTTAGGAAACAAATCAAGGAACTCTTGGAGGCCAAATTCATATGACTGTCCAAGAGCCCATTTGGAGCATCCGATCTCTTCCAAAAAGAAGGACGACACCTTCTATATGTGCAATGACTATTGGGCTACAATCTAATGCAATGACTATTGGGCTACAATCTAATGGTGAACAAGAAGTGTCCTATCACGCTCATTGCTGATCTATTTGACTGTTTACAAGGGGTCAAGGTGTTCTTCAAGCTAGACTTACGCAAGGGATACTGTCAAGTATAGATAGTGGAAGGAGACGAGATCAATACAACAATAGTCACTTGGTATGGGTCTTATGAATTTCTAGTTATGCCTTTTGGTTTAATTAATGAACTAGCCACTTTCTGTACCCTCATGAAATGGGTATTAATAGAGTTCATAGACAAGCTCATCGTGGTGTATCTCAAAGACATTGTCATATATAGCAATAGCATGATGGAGCATATAGAACACCTTTAACTTGTTTTCCAAGCACTTCAGGGCAACCACTTGTATGTGAAGAAGGAGAAGTGCTCGTTCGAGTTAACTGAAGTCTTTTTTTGGGGCACATCATAGGAGGTAGCACGATTCATATGGATCCAAAAAGATCAAGACCATCGTTGAGTGGGAGGCAGCTACGATCATTTCTTGGTATGTGAACTACTATTGTCAGTTCATATAGGGGCACTTAGCTATAGCTGTGCCACTAGCCGACCTATTGAAGAAAGGGCAAACATGGAGTTGGACCTCCAAGTGCCAACTTGTGTTTGAGGCTTTAAAATACACGGTCACAAGACATCTTGTATTCACCCTTCCAGATTTCACTAAACCATTCAAAGTGCACACCAATGCATCCGACTTTGCCATAGGAGAGGTTCTTATGCAAGAAGGCCACCCAATTGCATGCAAGAGTTGTAAGCTATAAGGTAGAGTGACGCTGGCCAACACAGGAAAAGGAGATGCTTGCAGTCATTTATTGCCTTAGAGTTTGGGAACATTATCTTAAAGTTGCCATGCCATTCAAAATTAAGACGGACAATAAGGTAGTAAGTTACCGCCAAACCTAAAAGAAACTCTCCATGTTGGCTGGACTATTTGGCAGAATTCAAGTATGAACAGGAGTATAGTCTAAGCTAGACCAACATTGTGGTAGACGCTTAAGTCATAAAAGCACTATTGCCCCAATAGCAAGTTCACCAGAGAGATAGCTTATCAAATGCATCAAGAAAGGGCTGTCACATTCAAAAGGTTGGTTGAGCAAGGCAAGACCAAAAGGTTTTGGCTTGAGGATAGGATTCTCAACGCAAAAGTCCAACAAATGTATGTGCTAGCATCAGACAACTTGAGGTGTGACATCCTCACGCAATGCCACGACAGTTACGATGCTAGCCATCTGGGAGTACATCACATATTGTGCATGGTGCAAAAATGCTTCTATTGGCCAAGGCTGAGGGATGATGCGGAGGTCTATGTACATACTTATTTTCTGTGCCAGCAGGACAAGGTGGAGAACCAACCATCCGCTATGTTGTTGCAGCTATTGGAAATCCTCAAATGAATATGGGATAGTGTCTTAATGGATTTCATTTTAGGGTTACCCAAATTGAAAAGTTGTATGAGCATACTAGTGATAGTGGATGTTTGTCCAAGTATGCTGAATTCATTCTTGCCCCTAAGGAGTGCACCGCAGAAGTGATAATAAAGCTTTTCATGAGGCATGCAGTCAAGTATTGAGGGCTACAAACTTTTTTTTTGGGTGGTTACACAAGATTTAAACTCCGAATCATGGCATTGGGGGAGGAAAGTTGTGGTCACTAAGATGTCCCCTTAAGGATGGGGCTACTAACTTCGATAGTAAGTGATCAAGACTCACGTTTCACGGGTTGTTTCTGGATGGAACTCTTCTTTGCTTGGGGCAGATCTTAATATGTCAACAACAATACACCTAAAAATAGATAGGAAAATGGAATGAGTTAACAATGTGCTCGAAGTATATCTTCTGCACTATGTGGTAGTGAATCAAACATATCGGGTTAAGTTGTTGGACGTAGCCCAATTCTCATACAACTTGCAGAAAAATGAGAGTACTGAGAAGAGTTCATTTGATATAGTTTTAGGGTTTCAGCTAAAAACCCTCAAAGATATTATTGCCAACTACAAAGGATTGAGCCCTCCTGGTTCTTGATTTGTCAAGGATTGGCAAGAGCGAGTGGACATAGCCAAAATTGACTTGTGAAAAGCCTCACAATGGATTAAGAAGTGGGCCAATCATAAGAGAACATTCCACGAGTTCAACGAGTGGGACCAAGTGTTGGTAACGCTATACCAACATGGGCGAATTCGAGAGATCCATATGGGGCTAATGCCACGAATGAGGAAACTTTCAGTATTCTTACAAGAGTCCGAAAAGTGGCTTTTAAGGTGGAGCTATCCGAGGGATTATCCCCATCTGCATTCAATTTTTCGCGTGAGTTTTCTTAAGCCGTACTACAAAAATCCCTATAACCTTTCACAAAATATATCATTAAAATCACCTGCTAGGATGAGGAGCGAATACGACAAGGTAGCTGAAGAAATTCTATTGGATCATATCATTTGTCACAAGAATCGAGTGCCAAAAAAGAGTACTTGGTGAAATGGCTAGACTTACATGTGTCTGAGACCAGTTGGGAGCGGGTCAAGAAGTTGTGACAGTTCACCAGCTAATAAAGAAAAGGGTTGATGTCTAACTCAAGTGGGGGAGAATGACACAAGCTACACATTCCCGACTTGAATATTGGCTCAAATGACCCAACCATGGCATATAAATTATGGAGATTCTGGAACATTCTAAACCATTCATGAATATGGTAGCATGACTTAGACTTGTACATAAGAAGTTAAGAGTAGTATAGAGATTTGTAAAATATTCTAGATATGTTTTAGATGCTAAGTATTGTGGGCAATTTTGTATATTTTTCTAGAACTCTTAATAGCTCTCTAGCCTGCTTATAAATAGGCCAAGCCCCCTCAATTCTAGACATCAATTAAAGTTGTGAGTACAAGCTACACATTCCCAACTTGAATATTGGCTCAGAAGACCCAACTACAGCATATAAATCATGGAGATTTTGGAACGTTCTAAACTATTCTTGAATCATTACAAAGTTAAAGGCTTATGGTTATGATAACTTTTGTTGTTGGTGAAATTTAGTGATAATATGCTATGCCCTATAGAGATGCCTTTGATAAAATTATTGAAAAATATATATATTTTTCGACGGTATAAAATTATGTGTCGAGTTTATCAACTGTAAGTAAAGGTAACAAAACCATCTGTAAAAGCAATGTTTAATTTTGATGATTATCAATTGTGATCGGTAAATATAGTAGTCTTTAGAGACGGTTTGAAAATAGTCTCTATATAACTTTTATTTACTGTCAACTTAACCATAATGTCTGCATAAGTTTTACATCTATACTAACTCATATATTGCATCGTCTTAAAAGCTATATTCAATTTTGATGGTTATCACTTGTGATCAGTAAATATAATAGTCTTTAGAGATGGTTTGAAAATAGTCTCTATATGATTCTTCTTTACTGTCTACTTAACCATACCATCTGTATAAATTTTACATTTATGCTAACTAATATATTTCACTATCTATAAATGCTATTTATTATTCGGATGATTTTCACTTGTCGTTAATAAATATGACAGCCTTTAGTGATACTTTGAAAATAGTCTCTATACGAGTCTTCTTTACTGACTGTTAAACCATACCGTCTGCATAAGTTCTATACCTATATTAATCTATATATTACACCATCTATAAAAGCGATATTCAATTAGGATGATTATCGTTTGTCGTCAGTAAATGTGACACTCTTTTAGGGACAGTTTGAAAACAATCTCCATATGAATCTTTTTTACTAACTGTTGAACCATATCGTTTGCATAAGTTCCATAGCTATGCTAATCTATAGATTGTACCATATGTAAATGCTATTTAGAATTCTGATTGTTAATATTTTCATCAATAAATATGTCAGCCTTTAGGGACTATTTAAAAACAAATTCTGTATGGGTAATTTATACTGTCTATTGAATCATACCGTCTGTATAAGTCTATGATTGTGCTAACCCATATGTTGTACTGTTTATAAATGTTATATATTATTCTAACGGTTATTAAATTTTGTAGATAAATGAGATTATTTGAAAACAATCTCTATATTTGTCATCTATACTAACTACTAAGCCCTATCGTCTGTATAGTTTTTAGGAACGGTTTAAAAATTTAAGGGTTGAGGTATCAAACCATTCGTGATACCTGGTGGTAAGTTGTAATAACGGGGATAATTTGGGATAACAGGTGGTGCATTGTTATAATAGGTGGTAAGTTCACTATAACATGCGGTAAGTTTGTGATAACTAATGGTAACAGATAACATGTACTAAATTACCACCTATAGGTGTAAAGGGAGGTAATGGATGGAAAATGGAGTTGCGATACCTGGTGATAAAATTACAATAATAGATAGTAAGTTTGTGATAAAATAAAAGATGGTAAGATTACAATTACTGATAAGGTTGTGAAACAGGTGGTGTAAATTGGCAATAACTGGTGGTAAGTTTGCATGATAATATTATTATACATTAGAGTGAAATACTATAATCTTATTCATAATTATTAGTAACATGTAGTAATCATGATAATACTATGCACAATGGTAAAAATTTTACCCATTATAGTAAGATTATTAATATAGATTATTATTAGGATTATTAATATAGATTATTATTGTTTGTAATAAGTTAAAAAATTATTTCAAATGGGATTGTTATCTACATTACAGGAACCTGGTACATCACAGTCAACTGGTTTTATCTTCTCAAGGGATAAGATGAAGTTCTTTTTATAATTTTTTGTCATCCTCGTTTAGACTATGGTTTTATTACTTTTCTTTGCCCTAGTTCAGATTTTAGTTTTATTGATTTTCTTTTTGTTTCTTGCATCTCCTCCATCATGGACATAATTAGGGGATGGATTGCATTATGTTCTGATGTTAGAAGTTTGAGAAAATATTCTTTCCTCAAGAAATTAATGTCTTGAAATAATCACATTTGAAGCCATTAGTAATTACAATACAAAGAGTGTGAGGATAACATAAGGTGTGATAATGGTTCCCAACAAAATACTTCTTGAGTTGGTGGACTTACGGACATCCCCGGTTCCCATATGTCTAGAAACTTCATAATAAATATTCCATAATCATCTCCGACATGTAACAAATATTCAACAATCATCTCTGACATCTAGAAATTATTTTACGTCGTTTGATCATGTATTATAGATGTTGGTATATTCATGAAAGAATGAGTATAAATTAACTTACGTGTTAGCCTGCTGTGGAACTTCAATAGGCACAATTTCAGAGATACGCAAAAAATTTTCATAAGTTCTTTGAATGCAGTCCTTCTATAAGAGAAATTAATGAAAATATTATGGGTTATAATTAAACAAAATTTGATGTTTAAGTATATCAAGCAATTACCATCAAAGTTTGCAATTGATCATCTTTATTGCCTCTGAAGCGAGAACTTGAGTCGAGAAGGTACATAATTTTCTCGTGCATATGAAAAGCATAACAAAACCAGTGTTTTTTTTGAAATTAAAGGAGAAGAAAATCTGTTCTAGAACCACAATAGAAATGTATATTAATTGAAATATATATTAACGCTAAAATATGTAATGGTAAAGTGAGGGGTTACTATAAAGTCACTAGGTTGCATAATTGAAACTAGAAAACAAATATTTTTTCAGACAGACAACTCTAAACCATGGAAACATCCTAGTTGCTTTGCTTGCTTCTTTGTTTGGCATCCAAACCAGACACAGAAACTATAGACATCTGCATTAGTAGAACAAGGTGAGAATGTGAGGAGATGTGTGCCAAAATGGATAAGGACAAGAATATGGATATGGTGTTGTGTATTATTTATGAGTTAGTTGAAGATTATTAAAGTTAGAGAAGTAAGTTAGATGTGGAAGGGTTTTGGAGTGAGCATGTGAGGAGAGAGAGAGAGAGAGAGAGAGAGAGAGAGAGAGAGAGAGAGAGAGAGAGGTGAGTTGTATTATTGAGGTGATATTTGAATTTTGTGAGAAGAAATGATATTTTTTTTTTGGAATTTTGGGGTTTTGTGATCATGTGAAGAAAGAGAGAAAGAATTGAATGGTTAAAAAGTTTGTGCATGTGTACACGTCGAAAGGGAAAAAATTATTATCATTAATTTTTTTTTAATTTTCTATTTTATTGTTTTATGTTTGACTATTTCGCAGGTCAGCCGCGCAAGCTTGCGAAGTCCGTGGGCATTCATGGTTGATCGCATGAGCAGTCGTGGTCAGTTGACCTCTTGCTTTGCAAGTTAGCCACTTAGCTTTTGCAATTTAGTCATCTGGATTGATAATAGCAACTTAATTTAAACCCAATTTATTAGAATATTTTTAAATCTAGATTTCATTTAAATTTTCATTATCAAAACTTAATTTTGTCAACAACATGATAAAATATGGTAAGATTATATGTGGTAAGATTAGTTTACTTTATAGTGAATTAAGTTGACTTTATAGTGAAAGATGTAAGAAGAATACTTACCGAAAACCATATTGGAAAACACATCTGGAGAACAGAGTAACAATTTGTTTATATTAAAAGGTACTAAACTAATTTTTTAACAGAATACTAAACTAAAAACCTAAACATCAATGAACAAAAAGCACTAAAAATTGTTTATATTAAAAAACAATAAACTAAATTTGTATCCAGAATACTAAATTAAAGAACTAAACTAAAAAACATTAAGCTGAAAAACACTAAACCAATCATTGCACAAACATCATTAACCACTACATCTAAACCCATTAAACCCATCGTTGCACAAATATCATTAACTACTACATCTAAGCCCATTCGTTAAATGGATGTTGAAGGAGGTATAAAAATTCCCCTGAACAACTTGTACCTAGAAAGATATTTTACTGATCTAGTAAGATTTTTCTCCTATGCATGAAGAAAAGATGTAGACACCTCATATTCCTCATTGTTGGAAAACCCACTAGTTTGATCTTTCTTCCCCATTTCTGGTCCTGTTTTCGAAATCTTCTCACAAAAGGGATTCATCATCGAAAGCTTTTCAAAAAAACAAAAGATTTACTGTCAAAAGTTTCTCAAAAATGGGATTCACTGTCTATAACTTCTTAAAAATGGGTTTTGTCGTTGAAAGCTTTAGAAATTTCCTCCTCTATGTTTGAAAATCTAACTTATCTCGATAACTTGTCTTCAATTCCCTCCAACTCTTATTTACCTCAGCTATTGGATTGTCCTCTACATATTGTCAGCTGTTGGATCAGATGTTGAAAGGAAATTACCCCAATTGTAGTGTGATATGTTCTTTTAAGTTGAAAAGATATTACTTGCAAAGATTGCAATGTGATATGTCCTGTGAAATAACTTCTCCCAAGTTGAAAGAACATCCAACCAATTACCCCAGCTATTGGATCAATTATAGTGTTGATTTGTCCATTTAGGACTTTGCCCCATCCGTTAGATGAAACGTGATTTATCCAATTTAGAATTGATAATGTGGTTAAAAAAGAACCAATTTAGGATTGCTTTTGTGGTATACAAATGCACCCTTGATTTTCTAATAACATAATGTAAATATTACATTACTATTGATAATGTTATATTACTACATGTAATGCTTAATGCTACATTACTATATGTAATGCTAAATTACATTATGTAATACCAGCCATTGGACCAATTTAGGATAAATTCAAGTGGCATTGTAATTCTCTCTAGTGCGTTGGATGAGTAGAGGAAATTATTTAAATGTAATGACACTATGTTATATAATATAGTGTTATAATATAAAATTATGATAATTCATTAACCAATTAGACATTATGAATAACTAATATATAATATAGTGTTACAATATAACATGATGACAATTCATTGATCAATTGGACATTATGACCAATTATTACATAATATAGTGCTACAATATGATATTATGACAATTCGCATATTAGAAATGTAATGGTACATAATGATATTATGTTACATGACGTAATTAATTATCAATATTAATAATTGAAATAATGTTCTATGATATCTAAAATTAATAATTATATAAAATTAGTAATGACAAATATTATACAAAGTTACATAATACAATTATTAATATTAATTTAAATAATGTTACATGATGTCAAGTATTAGTAATTAAATAAAATTAATAATTATCAATATTATATATTATATAATGTAATTATCAATTTTATATAATTTTAAATTGAAAGGACATCAAACTAATTACTCCCAACCGTTAGATCAATTATAGTGTGATATGTTCATTTCAGAGTTTGCTCCAACCGTTAGATAAAATATGATTTATCCAATTTGGGATTGATAATGTGGTGGAAAAAGAACCAATTTGGTATTGCTTTCATTGTACCATTGATTTTCTAATAATATAATGTCAATATTACATTACTATATGTAATGTTACATTATGTAATACTAAATTACATTATGTAATGTCAGCCGTTCGACCAATTTTTAAAAATGGATAAATAATTAAATATAGAATATAAACTATATATAGGTAAAAATAGATATTGAGAGAGTTTTATTTTTTAAAAATTCAATCAGATTTGAACTAAATTTAATAAGAGATACTTTTAATATATATATATATATATATATATATATATATATATATATATATATAGTTTAAAACTATAGAAAACTATAGAAAACTATATAAGCATAGATCAGTCAAGGTTTAGAATGGGCGCTCTTGGTATCAGAGCCATGGGGGATAGTGTTATATAGTTTTATTGTACTAAGTTGTTTGAAGTTTTAAACCTAAAAATTTAGATATACAGTGAATCCTTCCGTAGGTGGTCCCGACCTTAAGTCCTAGGGAGAGGCAGTGAGTCCGTTGGTTTAGTCTGCGCAGTAGTTGTATATTTAGATTTGAATGTTAGGATTAAAACAATGAACCCAACATTTTGTAGAACCACTAACTCTTCGAGCTCTATATCTAATTCATCTAGATTTAGAGATATAATAAATAGTGAAGAAATAACTATAGAAGATTTTAAAAAATAAATAGATGAATGGGAGATACCCAAAATAAGTATAGATCAGATATATAAAATACCTAAAATCAGTTTATTTAAATCTGATTATACAATTAAAACCGAAAAAAAAGACATTCAGTTGTCGAAACCCTTTGCAACTATACAATTATTATCGAAAAAATCTCTCGAAAAACAAATAAATAAAGGATTTAAATATATTCATATAGGATTAGTCCAAACTGGTTTAAGACCATTAACCAAGGAAGGTCTAAACACCTCAATCCTAGTAACCCTTAGGGATGCTAGACATAAAAACTTTTCAAATTCCTTACTAGGAACTATAGAGTCTAGTCTATGTAAAGGACTAGTCTCACTTGATGTATTTCCAAATTTGATTATATCTCAAAATAATAAAAACATTTTAAAATCTTTAATTTTACAAAAAAAAACTCATAACTATGATATGATCGAGGGATCGATTCCGGTCGCCCTAATCTATAAAATCCATTATAAAACCATGACAACCGCTTTTGTTTTCAAAATTCACAATAAAAAAGGAGAAACACTGTTACTTCAAACTGATATTACTAAGTCAAACTTGGTAATACCAAAACCCATTCGATGGGATGAAATCACCATTCTTAAAGATTAGATCCTTGAAGGAGCCACTCAATCAAGACAGGAAGAGGATATTCCTGAACCCAGTACCAGGATAAAACAAATAACCCAATATACAGATGCGAAGGTAAAAATTAGTTTTGAAATAAAAACTTTTAGCTCTAGGTGCTCAGATTCATCATCTGAATACTTAGATTTAGGGAGAGTATCATAACTACTCTCAATTATAAACCTTCCAAATAAAAATCTAATAGAAATAAAAACACATAAGTACTCCATATCGGATCTACCTTCAACATTCCAAAAACACAGGTACTCCACATCGGATATACCTTCAACATCTCTAAAAAACATAAACTTTGACAAAAATATACCACAAATAGTTTATATAAGTTCTCACACAGAGAATCAAAACCCTCCTGATCAAAATCCTTTTGATCAAAACCCTTTTGAACCAACATCACCAACAAGATCTGCTATCACAGAAAATGTAGGTGATAAAAAAGAATTATATGTTATAGAAAAAGAGTTAAATTCTTATGAAAAAGTTGAAGAATTTAAAATGGACAAAAAACGCATAGAAAAAGATTACTACTCAAAACAAAATAAAGAAAAAAGAGAGTGATATCTTAAGACTTTTGGACATAAAAAAGAAAAAATACAAGCAAAATATTACAAATATCTTAAAAAAATTAAATATAATGTATCATTTTTTATATGGTTTGAAATGTTTACAAACAAACATAAAATTGAATATCCATATAAAATGGTCAATCCATTTAAAACAATCAACCCTATAACCTCCAGAAAAAAGATGCAGTTTGGAAAACTGCAAACATTGAAACCATAGAGTCTGATCATCCATAACTAAAAATAATTAAAATCAATGTAGGGACAGATATAATAGATGCAAGTCCCAACAAAAAACCCCAGAATGATAACTTAATAAATCTAAAAAATATAATCATTCAAAACAATTATAACAATGCACATTTAAACTCTATAGGTAAACAGTTATCTAGAATAGAGAAATCTAAAAAGCTAGAAAATCTATTGAGTTTAATAAAAAGGAAGATAAAAAACTTAAAAACCCTATCTTTAAACCATACCAAATATCAAACCAAACTCAACAAGAGATTAAAACCAATAAACAAGAATTTTAGAAGCTATAAAACTCCAGCTTAGTAAAATTGGATCAATATCAGGACAAACAGACCCGGTTGTTCCAAAAACACTTCAGTCTATAAATCAAAATATAACAGTTCTCAATAAAACAGAAGAAATAGATTCCGATAAACAAACTATTCAGAAACAGGAACCTGAAATAGGTAAATTTCATTGGAATAAACCTAAAACAGAGTATATTAAACCTAGGATGCCTGAATTAGAATTAGGTAATCCACCTGAAATTCTGGTTTAATCAAAATATAACACGAATTCTGTCTATGTATAGAACATAGATGGAATGAGTGAATATCAAATATTAAATTTATTGCAGCAAATGACTATAGCATCAAATGCATATAAAACTCAACAAGCAATAACAGATAGAACAGTCACAAAATTCCTCATAGTAGGATTTTCTGGACAGTTAAAAGGATGGTGAGATTTTCATCTCACTAAAAAGCAACAATTGGGGATCCTAAATGCAATCCAAATCGGAGAAGACGGTGAACCAATTTTAAATCATCTAGGTGAACCTATCCAGGACGTAGTCGCCACCCTGATATTCACTATAACTCTCTATTTTATTGGAGACTCCTCACGTTTGAAAGATAAAAGCATAAATTTGTTATCAAATCTAAGGTGTAAAAAGTTAAGTGATTTTCAATGGTATAAATCAACTTTCCTAACTAGAGTTATGCTTAGGGAAGATTCAAACCAACCAATTTGGAATGAAAAATTTCTAGCCGGTCTCCCAACACTATTAGGAGAAAGAGTTAGGAACACCATTCGTGAAATTTTTGGGAATCATATAATCCCATATGACCAATTCACTTATGGGGAATTTGTTAGTTTCATACAGAAAGAAGGATTAAGAATATGTCAGGATTTAAAATTCTAAAAATATCTAAAATGGGAAATACAAAAGACAAGAAAAGAATTAGGATCATTTTGTGAACAATTTGATCTTAATAAAACTAAAACATGTAATGGAGAACGTAGCAGGAAGCATTCCAAGAAAATCTCAAAGAAAGAATATTCTAAAAAATATAAACTCTTTGGTTATAAAAAATAGAAAGAAAATTATTATAAAAAACCACATAAAAAACACTACAAAAAACAAGAAAAATCAGAGAAACCATCATCATAAAAAATATTAAAAGATATTACATGTTTCAAATGTGAAAAAAATAGACATACAACAAAATATTGTAGAATGTTTAAAAAGATAAAAGAGTTTCATCTTGATGAAGAAACTCTCAATAAAATCTCTGAATTATTAGTAGATAGTTCTGATACTGATACCATCAGTTCAGAAAATTTTACTGATAGTCCTCAAGTAGATGAATTAGTGTCTAGTTCATCAAAAACAGAATCGGAGTCAAGTTCTAATGAGATGAATGTATTAACAAAAGAATATAATTTGATTCTAGATGTAATTCAACGTATAAATGATCCAAAAATCCAGAAAAGGTGTCTAGATCAATTAAAACAATCCCTAGACGAACTTAGGATAAAACCCTTTGAACTTCGTTCTACTAGTATAGGGATGTATGATCTTACAGCCATACTCAGTAAAAGGAAATTCAGTAAAAAATCTACTGGAATTGTTCAAGAAATCCAGGAAGAAATTAAAATAATTAAAACAAAACTGAAAAATTTAAAGAAAAAACAAGAGGAAGATTTTAAGAAAATCTCTTTCTTACTAGATCAATTATAGTCTAAACCTGTAGAAAGTGAGTCTAGTAGTGATGAAGAAAATCCTTTAGAATTTTTGACTTTGCAAAACTTAGAGAAAAACCCTAAAACATTTCCTGAAGAAGTTCTCTTTCTTTTGAGAGAAATAACTATAAGGAAATATCTAATAAAAATAATCTTGATATTATATGATAACTTTTAAATCGAAACGGTTGCTCTGTTCAATACAGGAGTAGATTCAAACTGTATAAAAATCGGAGTCATTCCTGAAAAATATTATAAAGAAATTTCAGAAAAGTTAAAATCGACAAATGACTATAAAATGAAAATAATCACTAAAATAGAAGCAGGGGTAAGAAATGGTAATTACCTATTTAAAACTGCATTCTTGATGACTAATGTCCATCATACAGTAATTTTAGGGACGCAATTTATTAACATAATAATTCCCTACAAAGTTACTTATAATGATATTAGTTTTTAAACCAAAGGAGAAAGGATATCATTTCCATTCCTAGAAAAACCTAAAACAAGAAGATTAAACATAGTTAAAGCCGCGTCCATTTATGACAACTCTATAAATTTGTTGGTAACAGGAATGTAAACAGATATATGCTACTTAAAACAGCAGGTTGATCTTTAAAGAATTAAAAGTCAACTCAAAACAAAGACAATAAAACAAAAAATTTTTGATCTTCAGAAATTATTTGAAAAAGAGATATGTTCAGATCTTTTAAATACTTTTTGGAACAGAGAGCAGTATATGGTAGATTTACCATATAACAATGAGTTTGATGAATGAAACATACCCACCAAAACCAGACCAATTCATATGAACGCTGAATTAGAGGAATATTGTAAAAAAGAGATTCAAGACCTTGAATCTAAATGATTGATTTCCAAATCAAGATCTCAATGGAGTTGTGCAGCTTTCTATACAAACAAAGCATTTGAAATAGAAAAGGGTACTCCAAGACTAGTTATAAATTATAAACCTTTGAATGAAACATTAAAGTGGATTAGATATCCTATTCCAAATAAAAAAGATTTATTGCAAAAACTAAACTTTGCAAACATCTTTTCTAAATTTGATATGAAATCAGGATTTTGGCAGATCCAAATCCATCCTAATCATAGGTATAAAACGACATTTACTATTCCATTTGGGCAATATGAATGGAATGTGATGCCATTTGGATTAAAAAATGCATCCTATGAATTCTAGAGGATTATGAATGACATATTTAATCCACACTCAGATTTCTGTATAGTATACATTGATGATATTCTTATCTTTTCATCATCAATAGAGCAACAATTTAAAAATCTTAAAACATTCTTTTATGTTTGCAAAAAGAATGGGCTAGTATTATCAGCTAAGAAGATGTCTTTGTTTCGAATGAAGATTTGATTCTTAGGACATTATATAACTTGTGGAACAATAAAACCCATTGAAAGATATTTGAAATTTGCAAACAAATTTCCAGATAAGATTTTTGATAAAACTCAATTATAAAGATTTTTAGGAAGTTTAAATTATGTTTTAGATTTCTTCCTAAATGTCAATAAAATAGCAAAACCATTACATGATAGACTTAAAAAGAATACTAAACCTTGGACAGCCAAGCATACTGAAGTTATTTAGTACATTAAAACTTAAGTTATAGAAATTCCTTGCCTTCATATAGCCAACCCTAGCCTTCCTAAAATCGTGGAAATAGACACTAGCAATATAGGTTATGGAGGAATTTTAAAACAAATCCAAAATAGTAGAGAAGTTGTGGTTCAATATACTTCTGGACATTGGAATGTAACACAACAAAAATATTTTACTATTAAAAAAGAAATTTTATCCATTGTTTTATGTATTACAAAATTTCAAAGTGATTTATTAAATCAAAATTTTTTACTTTGTATTGATTGTAAATCAACAAAAGAAGTCCTGCAAAAGAATATTCAAAATATAGCCTCTAAATATATTTTTGCTAGATGACAGACTATTTTATCTATATTTGATTTTGATATTGAATATATAAAAGAGATAATAACTCTTTACCAGATTTTCTAACCCGGGAATTTTTGCAAAACAAATAAAATGCCCCGGAAGAATTATGGAAAGGGAAAGACTAAGGCCGAAAGTGAGAAAAAATTCTCGGTAAAACCTCTATCAGCCGCTAAGCCTATTAGAACATGGTATGAGCTGGTGACTGAGGAAGAGGAATCACATAAAAGGGCCCAGGCCCAAAACCAAAATCAAAATCAAAAGGAAGAGGGAAAAGAAGTTAAAACAGAGGCTCAAGCAATGGCCCAAAATGATACATTTTTCCAACTCCAAAAATGGGCTGAATCAGTTCCAGAAAGACCTGAACTTTGGAGTTCAGAAATGTTCATGTGTCTTAAAGCATCTCTGGAGGTGATCCAAAACAGGAGCTTAACCATAAAACCTGCACAAGAATTGGGTCCAACTCAGTTCGATTCAGATAAAACCTCTATACTAGTTTTAAAATCGAGAAAGAAGAATCTTCATCTTCTAAAACCCTTTCTCAAACAGATTTAAAACCATTGACTACTATTTCTGGTGGTTAATAAATTATTTTTAAAATCTCAAATTTTATTACAAAATCTTTTCATCAAAATATTTTAATTGTTGATGAGGACTTTTTTTATAAAGATCCTTTTTAAACAATGTCAAAATATTTTGGAGGAAATTGGTTTTACAAACCATGAGATATTTCAAAACTTGTGGCATATTATCAAACAATTTTAGAATATACAGGAAGCGTGGATATCAAACACCACGTATATTTTTATGAAAAACAACACCCAGCATATTCCACTTGCAGAATTTTAAACGTCCTTCATCTTTTTGATTGGGGACAAGATCTTGAAAAACCTAAATCATTCCCGATAAATCTTAAAACAAAATTAAACTTTTGCCCTGTATTCTCATATTGGGGCTTACTAGCAAGTATGATATAATACTTTTCTAATCCAAAACACAAAAAACACCCACACATAGTTGTTATATTTTCATAATAAGAATATCCAAATATCTAAATTTCCAGTCTAGTTCCCTTACTGGTGGAAATATTATGGATCTCTACCTGATATACTTTTCTCACAGGTTAGAAAATCATTTGAATAATTTCGAACCCATTATAAACCTTTAGAGAGTGAAAAGAAATTCTCACCTCTATGTCTCTTCTGCTCAAAATTTTTTGTATTATGGGTTATTCAATGGTATTTAGAATATGACAACACAGAAGGGACCATTATCGTTAAAAGAAAATTCAAAGTAAAATGGTGGAATCAATTCACTATTCCTAAAACAAACCTAAAATCATCTATTTCACATTGGATAAAATTAAAAGGATTTGTAAATCCAAACCCATCAGATAAAATCTTCTTGACCCAAAAATCCCATGCTCAACCCCTTCTGGCTTCAGTAAAAACCAGAGAGGATTATCTTCAAATTATGGAACAACTCTCTAGTAAAAAAGACTCATTCTCTAGATCAGAAGACTCAGATTCAGATATAATTTTTGAACTCAATGAAGATGATCTTTTGTAAAACCTTTTTATAAAAAAAAAAACTTGGCCTAATGGATTGAAAACCTGAAAAGGCAGTTCATACAAAATTGGTCTTGAAAAAACAGTAAAAGGCTTGATGGGTTGAAAACTCGAAAGAGTGACCCATGCAAAAGTTAGAACCCGAAAAAAAAAAAGGAAAAGAAAAAGCAATGGCCAGTCAGTTGCCTTAAAACTGATAAAATCTCTTTGACAGGTCAGCCAACTACCTTAAAGTTGATAAAAATCCATCTATTCTAATGATTTTTCATAAAAAGACAAGTTGTAAAAAGTACTGTTAGATACTGTTCATACGGTACTATTCACATATACGGCACTGTTCACAAATATAGTATTGTTCATCACACTGTTCATCCGTATAGTAACAGTAAAAAAGAGTACTGTAGAAATAGTGCCCCTCAATTTCTATAATAGGCTCCTTTTCTTTCAAAGAGGGCATAACTTGGGCACAACTTATGATCACTTTACACAAACTCTTACACCACTTCCATTCTCTCTTCATCCATCCACCACCTCTCTTCCATCAACTTTAAAACCTTTCTATAAAACCGATATCCACAAAAAACCTTTAGGCTAGGATGCCTCCAAACCTAGGATATTATCGAGACCTACCATTCTTCTTGAAGAACAAGATAAAACCCTTGTAAGTCTCTTATTTTTATATAAACTTTTTTCTATCAATAAAATTTCATTTATTTATTTCAATGTAGAGATTATTTCATTTTATTACTTATAACTGTGGATATCAGTGGTTAGTACTATTGCCCAAAGGTCCCATCTTTTAAAATTTATTTATACACTCCAGAGTGTGGTAGGCTTTGCCAGCCATAAATCTCTGGTCCCCTTTTCTTATTTCCTTTTATGTACTCCAGAGTGCGGCAGGTTCTACCTCCTATAAATCTCTGGTCCTTCTTTTATTTATTCTTCACTTCAGATTTCTGGTCCTCTTTATTTATTCATCTCGATCTATATTTCTCTTTGTTTATTTCTCGTCTTATTTATTTATTTTTCTTATCTCATATCTTTATTTCTTTGCTTATTTATTATACCCCTTTGCTCCTGGTCGCTCTTGGTATTAGAGCGGGGATAGTGTTATATAGTTTTATTGTGCTAAGTTGTTTAAAGTTCTAAGTTAAAAAATTTAGGTATACAGTGAGTCCTTCCGTAGGTGGTCCCGACCGTAAGTCTCAGGGAGAGGCAGTGAGTCTGTTGGTTTAGTCTACGCAGTAGCTGTATATTTAGATTTGAATCTTAGGATTAAAACAATGAACCCAATATTCTATAGAACCACTAGCTCTTCGAGCTCTATATCTAGTTCATCTAAGTCTAGAGATATAATAAATAGTGAAAAAAAAACTATAGAAAATTTTGAAAAACAAATAGAAAAATGGGAGATACCCAAAATAAGCATAGATCAGATATATAAAATACCTAAAATCAGTTTATTTAAATCTGATTATACAATTAAAACCGAAGAAAAAGAAATTTAGTTGTCAAAACCCTTTGAAACTATACAATTATTATCCAAAAAATCTTTAGAAAAATAAATAAATAAAGGATTTAAATATATTCATGTAGGATTAGTCCAAACTGGTTTAAGACCATTAACCAAGGAAGGTCTAAACACTTCAATCCTAGTAATCCTTAGGGATGCTAGGCATAAAAACTTTGTAAATTCCTTACTAGGAACTATATAGTCTAGTCTATGTAAAGGACCAGTCTCACTTAATATATTTCCAAATTTGATTATATTTTTGAATGATAAAAATATTTTAAAATCTTTAATTTTACAAATTAAAACTCATAACTATGATATGATTGAGGGATCAATTCCGGTCGCCCTAATCTATAAAATCCATTATAAAACCATGACATCCGCTTTTGTTTCAAAATACAAAATCCACCATAAAATGGAGAAACACTGTTACTCCAAACTGATATTACTAAGTCAAACTTGGTAATACCAAAACCCATTCGATGGGATGAAATCACCCTTCCTGAAGATTGGATTCTTAAAGGAGCCACTCAACCAAGACAGGAAGATGATATTCCTGAACCTAGTACCAGGATAAAACAAATAACCCAATATACAGATGAGAATGTAAAAATTCGTTTTGAAAGAAAAACTTTTAGCTCTAGGTGCTCAGATTCATCATTTGAATACTTAGATCTTGGGAGAGTATCATAACTACCCTCAGTTATAAACCTTTCGAATAAAAATCCAATAGAAATAAAAACACATATGTACTCCACATCGGATATACCTTCAACATTCCAAAAACATAGGTACTCCACATCGTATATACCTTCAACATCTCTAAAAAACATAAAATTTGACAAAAATATACCGCAAACAGTTTATATAGACTTTCACACAGAGAATCAAAACCCCCTGATCAAAATCCTTCTAATCAAAACCCTTATGAGCCAATATCACCAACAAGATCTGCTATCACAGAAAATGTAGGTGATGAGAAAGAATTATATGTTATAGAAAAAGAGTTAAATTCTTGTGAAAAGGGTAAATAATTTAAAATTGACAGAAAACGCATAGAAAAAGATTACTATTCAGAATAAAATAAAGAAAAAAGAGAGTGGTGTATTAAAACTTTTGGATATAAAATAGAAAAAATGTAAGAAAAATATTGCAAATATCTTAGAAAAATTAAATATAATACACCATTTTTTATATAGCTTGAAATGTATACAAACAAATATAAAATTGAATATCCATATAAAATAGTCAATCCACTTAAAATAATCAACCCTATAACCTCTAGAAAAAAGATTATGGTTTGGGAAACTGCAAACGGTGAAACCATAGAGTCTGATCATCCACCACTAAAAACAATTAAAATCAATGTAAGGACAGATGTAATAGATGCAAGTCCTTGCTAAAAACCCCAGGATGATAACTCAATAAATCTAAAAAATATAATCATTCAAAACAATTATACCAATGCACATTTAAACTTTATAGATAAACAGTTATCTTGGTAGATAAATCCAAGAAAGCTGAAAAATTTATTGAGTTTAATCAAAATGAAGATAAAAAACTTAAAAAATCCTATCTTTAAACCATACTAAATATCAAACCAAGCTCAACAAGAGATTAAAACCAATAAACAAGAATTTTTAGAAGTTATAAAACTCCAACTTGATAAAATTGGATCAACATCAGGACAAACAGACCCGGTTGTTCCAGAAACACCTTAGTCTGTAAATCAAAATATAACAGTTCTCAATAGAATAAAAGAAACAGATTCTGATAAACAAACTATTCAGGAACAGGAACCTGAAATAGTTAAATTTCATTGCAATAAACCTAAAACAGAGTATATTAAATCTAGGATGCCTGAATTAGAATTAGGTAATTCACCTGAAATTCTGGTTCAACCAAAATATAACGCGAATTCTGTTTATGTATGGAACATAGATAAAATGAGTGAATATTAAATATTAAATTTATTACAGCAAATGACTATGGCATCAAATGCATATAAAACTCAACAAGCAACAACAGATAGAACAGTCACAGAACTCCTCATAGCAGGATTTTTTGGACAGTTAAAAGGATGGTCGGATTTTTATCTCACTAAAGAGCAACAATTGAGGATCCTAAATGCAATCCAAATCGGAGAAAACGGTGAACCAATTTTAAATCATCTAGGTGAACCTATCCAGGACGCAATCGCCATCCTGATATTCACTATAACCCTCCATTTCATTGGAGACTCCTCGTATTTAAAAGATAAAAACACAGATTTGTTATCAAATCTAAGGTATAAAAGTTAAGTGATTTCCAATGGTATAAATCAACTTTCCTAACTAGAGTTATGCTTAGAGAAGATTCAAACCAACCATTTTGGAAAGAAAAATTTCTAGTCGGTCTCCCAACGCTATTAGGAGAAAGAGTTAGGAACACCATTCGTGAAAGTTTTAGGAATCATATAATCCCATATGACCAACTCACTTATGGGGAATTGGTTAGTTTCACACAGAAAGAAGGATTAAAAATATGTCAGGATTTAAAACTCCAAAAACATCTAAAATGGGAAATGAAAAAGACAAGAAAAGAATTAGAATCATTTTGTGAACAATTTGATCTTAATAAAATTAAAACGTGTAATGGAGAATGTAGTAGGAAGCATTCCAAGAAAATTTCAAAGAAAGAATATTCTAAAAAATATAAACATTTTGGTTATAAAAAACAAAAAAAAGATTATTATAAAAAACCACATAAAAAACACTACAAAAACAAGAAAAATCAGAAAAACCATAATCATAAAAAACATTAAAAGATATTACATGTTTTAAATGTGGTAAAAAGGGACATACAACAAAATATTACAGAATGTCTAAAAAGATAAAAGAGCTTCATCTTGATGAAGAAACTCTCAATAAAATCTCTGAATTATTAGTAGATAGTTTTGATACTGATACCATCAATTTAGAAAATTTTACTAATAGTCTTCAAGTAGATGAATTAGCGTCTAGTTCATCAAAAACAGAATCGGAATTAAGTTTTAATGAGATGAATGTATTAACAAAAGAACAAAATTTGATTCTAGATGTAATTCAACATATAAATGATCCAGAAATCTAAAAAAGGTGTCAAAATCAATTAAAACAATCACTAGACGAACCTAAGATAAAAACCTTTGAACTTCCTTTTACTAGTACAGGGATGTATGATCTTACAACCATACTCAGTAAAAGAAAATTCAGTAAAAAAATCAATTGGAACTGTTCAAGAAATTCAAGAAGAAATTAAAATAATTAAAACAGAACTGAAAGATTTAAAGAAAAGACAAGAGGAAGATTTTAAGAACATCTCTTTCTTACTAGATCAACTAGTAAGATCCAACTTTTAAATTTTATACTTTTCCAAATTTTAAGGAATTTAACGTGGTGTGGCGTAGATTTTAAGGAAGACCATGGGAGACACATCATATTAACATGGCCATTAATATTATTGGATATGCATAATTAATAAACCTTATGTTTGGAAAAAATATTACATAGGTGGTTGTCTACCTTACCATCTCATTATAAGCACTAGATGTTAATGGGATATTTGAAGTCGAAATCAAACAATAGAAATATAATAATCATAGTTAGTATAAGATAGTTTACTTCTTCCTCAAAGTTACATTACAATATTTTTCCACTTGGATTAATGAATTTTCTATAAGAAGATTGCACGATTTTGTATTCAATTCTTCGAACTCATTATGGTTGTTATAGTTATTAACTCCCTTATGTTAATCATTAATTTTTAAGTGAGTTAAAATAATTTATATGAATAATATTATATATATGTTAAGAAAAAAAAATATTAGAATTAGTAATTGACCTAATAATACAAAATGACTCAAACTTTAGCGATAAAAGTTAGTCCCCAGATCGTGAAATCCGAGATAAATGTGAGCAGTAGTCCATATTAACTTCCTTTTTTTTTTAAAAGGTATTTTTACCCAACTATTCAATGTGAACAGTAGTCCACCCTAACTTCTTCTTCTTCTTGTTTTTATTTTATTTTATTTTATTTTATTTTTTAATTTTTTAAAGGCTATTTTTACTCTACTTTTCAATATGAACAAGTAGTCCACCCTAACTTCTTCTTCTTCTTCTTTTTCTTCTTCAGTTTTTTGGATGGAACCTGTTGAAGGTGGGTTATGGCTCCATAGATACCGGCTCCTTGTAGACGCGAACGATCTCCATCAGTAGAGAGGAAAACACCTCCAAAGAGATAAGAACATTTTTTAAAATTCTTAAATTTAAATTAGAAGTATAGAAGTATTGTATAGGAATTTATGTTTATTGTGATTTGATTTTTCTAAGGTCATAAAAATATTCAAGAATTTAAAGGAAGTGTTGGTATTTATTGATAAAGAGATCTTACAAAGGAGGTAACATATTCTAACTTATGCTAAGATTAAATTATTTGATGAGTAGTTACTTTGGTATCCATACTAGTATGCTAGATGTTGATTTCTAAATTGAGTTTTATATAGTTTTCTTAGAATATCTCATTCTGTAGAGATCAAAGATCTAAAATATTTATTTCTCTATAAACTAGAGTTCCTAAACTTTAAAATGGTATATCATGTGAAGTAATTCATGAAGGAATCGATTTTTGGTGATTTTTGGAAGTTTAGCATGTTTCACAAATTCTGTTTCATGTCTTGTATACAACTAGTAAATTATATGAATTTTTGAGGTATCTTATGTTCAGAATTTGGAGAAATATTAAACATGAAAGTTTTATATCTCTGTCTTATCTTTAATTTGAGATAAAGATAACTTGAATCGAAGTTATATGTAGAAAGTTATGATATTTTTACTAAAACTGTGCAGAAGTAGTTCTAAAACTAAAACCGAGATAAAAATTGAATTTTAAAAAATTATAAATTTGAAAATCTAAGGATGTTCAAAACTAGAAAGGTTTAGATCTATGTCTTGTCTTTAATTTTAGATAAGAATTACTTAAATCAGAGAAGTATATTGGAAGATATGGACATTCTCCCAAAACTGTGCAGAATTGGTTTTAGGAACTTAGATTGAAAAAGTAATAAATTTTTATAAATTTGTGTGTTCAAAATTTGAAATTGGTCTGAACATAAAAGTTGGAGATATATGTCTTAGCTTTAAGAAAAAATTTAAATTATTTGAATCTGATTAAGATTTTAGATGATATCGTGATTTTACTAAATCTGCGCGTGATAGATTTTGTAAGAATTTTTCTCTAAATATGGAATTTGAGCTTTTACCTTAAAGAAAACATTTCCATAAGTATTTTATAGACCAATAATATGATATCGAATTGACAAATAATACATATTATTTAATTTAGATGTAGGATTAAGTTTTCATTCGAGGGGTGACTCGTTCGAAAAACGAGGACAGTTAAGGGCAGTGGCGTACCCTCTCCAATCGAGGTGAGTGAGATGATCTATTTTTGTTTTTAAATGAAAAATAGTTTTGATTATGATTTTTATAAATAAATTTTGAAATGTGATTTAGAAATGTTTTAGTATTTGTGACATGTCTTGAAATGATGTTATGTAAAAATTACATTCTGATATTATAATAACTTGATAGTACCGTGTTTTTATTACAAGTAAAGATTTATGAATGATGATATATGACACATGTGTATGATTATGGGATGGTGCATAGTGGCTATAGCGCACTCCCTACCACGGTATTGAGCATTTACCCGACGGGGTGACGTGGTGGGGTAACACGAGAGTAGGGGTTTGAGTCCCCTGTCTCTGGACAATGGATCCAATAGATGAGTACCCGTGAGTACCGTGTCAACACCGAGGGAAGAGGGGAAGATATATGTATTTTATTCTTATGATATTGTGGTGACTCCTTGGTGGATTTTACTCTAATTAGGCCAAACTATGGGTAGAATATGTTTTTGACACCCTATTGATGTATAATTTAATGATAAGAATGCATATTATTTTGAATTACACGATATATTTGCAAATGAATGAAATATGAATTTGAAATGATATTTTGACTTGCCACTCTCACAAATTCATTTATTGTCATTATGTAGTCACTGCACCTCACTCACTGAATATGTGGATTATACTCATCCCTCATATTAATATTTCAACTTATACTGTACTTGACATATATTGAGGTTCTATCCCATGAGTTTTACTGAGAGACACTATCGGGTGAGTGATCATACCCATTTTTGTTTACGATTGGACCATGCATATAGATATTATATATAAATTGGAGGTAAATATTTTAAAGAAATTTTTTATTGGAAATTATCTTTTTTTTTTTTCAAAATCTTCCGCTGTATGATTTTAACTTGATGATATTGAGTAGGGTCATAATATTAGCCTTGCGTCACCTCGATGTGCGAGTAGGACATACTCGTGCCTCAAGGAGTCACGGCGGTCTGTTCGCATGCTCGACCTGTGGGTCGGGGAGTGACAGATTTCGACTACCATTCCTTACACTGTGAGTGGTTACGTGTTTGTACTTAAATAAAAAAAAATTTATTAAATTTTCTAAATGATTTTTGAAACTTGATTTTATATGTTTTAGTGTGCATGGAATATCCCAAAGATTGAATTTGAAATACATATGCATTCTGCATATTTTGAATGAACAAATGTGTTATGTTGATTTGTTGATGATGAATATGTTGTCTTATTGACTTCTAATGAGCAATTACAAAATTGGTTGCACTTGCAATAGACGTATGAATTTTGTGAAATGATGCATATTGTGATTACTGGGGGAATAGCCTGAGCCTAGAAAAAAAAAGATTAGTCATTTCCTTCCACGGAGTGATCTGATGGGGTGACGTGGTGGGTTTAATAGATATGCTATGTAGCTGAGCGTGACGGTACATTCATGGTCGAATAACACGCTGCCTAAAGGGTGTGGGACAGTTGGTTGCACCATCAATAAAAACTAAGCCAACACCAAGGAAAGAGTATTTGTAAACTAAAATTATTAAAACTCTTAGCGGTTCCACTCTAAATTATGGTAAACTTTTGTTGAGAATAATGATTTTGGCTGCCCTATATTTGAAAATATAAAATGGTTGGATGTATATGAGATTGAGTCTTGTTGATTGGATAAACTATTTACTAAAGAATGATCTTGAGATTGACACAAACTGATTTGAAATACGTACGTTTGATATATCCACCACACAAATCTTATTTATATTCAACATGTATATCAGTTAATGAGTATTATTATACTCACCCCTCCTATCTTTAATTTTACAGAAAAGGTTTAGTTGAGACTTCTGGTTGCCTAGCGCTAGATTTGGAGAAATCTATTTTGTTGGATTTATTTAGATATTAGTTTTCTTTTGATTTTAAGATATTAATTGACACAAAATGGAAGCAAACTTTATAATTATTTTTGGAAACTCATTTTTGATTATATTTATTTGATCTCTGATTTGAATATGGTTTTGTATACGTATATGGAGAATCTATTGATTTACTGAAAGTTTCTTGGGAATTTTTTTTTGATTGAATTGGTTTGGCTCTCTTGAATAAGGACTCATTTTATTTACTATTGAGGGATATCGATGAATGTCTTATGGTATTTTGGTTTGCAGGTTAGGGTTACCCATACTCTGGAATAACGTGGTGGTTGTCATATGCCCAATTCGAGAGTCGGGGCATGACAATGTTACAATGTAATTATATTCATTTCACTCCTGATTGGTTTTATGAATAGATTGACATGAAGGATTGTATATAAAGTTGATTACTGCTATTCAGTTATCTGTTTAGTTTTGGAATTATATAGCTTTGATGATGAGATTGTGTCTTCAAATTGTGATGGTAAATTTTTGGTGATCGAAGTGAACATTTTTGATTTGAGCATCTCAGAAGACCTGTAGTTGTAGATCATGTAATATTCTCTTTTTTATTTTTGACCTTATATGTATTCGTTATTCTACTTACGAATTAATGTATCAACCATTCTCACATATTAATACAATCCTTATTACATTTATATTATTTTTGTATTTTTTTTTATTTTATAATCTCTTAATTTATTTATAATAATTCAAATCTACACTATTTTAAACCGTCACTATTGATATTATGCGGTAGTCGATGATAAAGCGTAGTAAATTTTCCTATCACTTGTACTAACTAATGATAAAATGCAGTAACATTTCCTAACAATTATGGTAACTGATAATAAAATGCAGTAATTTTCCTAACACTTGCGGTTACCGATGATAAAAGACAATGATATTTCTTAGCACTTGTGATAACTGATAATATAAGACAGTAAATTATACTAATACGTGTGATAACGAATGATAAAAGACAATAAGTTTCTTAATACTTTTCTAACCGATGATAAAAGACAGTAATTTTTTCTAACACTTGTGATAATTGACTATACAATCCAATAACTTATACTTACATATATGATAATTGACGATAAAAGTCAATAACTTTTTTTAACGTTTTTTTAACCAACGATAAAAGTCAGTAGCTTTTTCTAACATTTGTAGTGACCAACGATATACACTTGTGGTAATCAACGATAAAAAACAGTAACATTTCCTATGACAGTAACATTTCTTAACATGTATGGTAACTGATGATAAAAGCTAATTACATTTCCTATCACGTGTAACTGATGATAAAAAGTAATAACAATTCCTAACATATGTATTAATCAATAATAAAAAACAATAACTTTTATCAATATTTTTCAAATTGGCGATAAAAGATAGTAATTTTTCCTAACACTTTTGTTAACTGACTATAAAATATACTAATTTTTCATAATACATATAGAAACCGACGATAACAGGTAGTAACTTTTACTAACGCTTTTCTAACCGTCAGTATAGACCTATGACATGTTCCAATGGGGACCAAAATCGTCAGGATGGACTTGTTCTGATTGATGTATAGTCAACTGAAGGCCCATTCATTGAAAAAGGTTCTGCCAATGGTTTTGATGTGTTTTGCAGACGGTTTTTGTCCGTCTGAACAAGGTGTTTGTTTTGTAGTGAATATAGCATGACCTAGACTTGTACATAAAAAGTTTAGTGGTATAGGGATTTGTAAAATATTCTAGAGATGTTTTAGATGCCAAGTATTTTGGGTAATTTTGTAGAATTTTCTAAAACTCTTAAGAACTCTTTAGCTTGCTTATAAATAGGCTAAGCCTCCTCAATCCTAGACATCGGTTAAAGTTGTGAGTACAAGCCAATAAAATTCTCTACAAGTTTTCCCCACTTGTCTTCATTTCTCACATTTCTAACACTTAAATAATAATTTTAAGTTTAGGCTGAACTGGCAGAGTTAGTTTTAGAGAGATCACGAGTTGGTGTGCAAGTCAAGAGTTAATCCGTGACACAAGGGCGGGCGCTCAACCTAACAATATAATTCGAAACAGTTCTGTCTGGGAGTTCATTTCCATTTTCCACCACCAATCTTTTAAGTTGAACTCTCATTACCCCCGCTTGCTTTTTCTGTTTTAATATCATAATATCATAATAAACTCATGGTTGACGAATTGAACACAAGCTCATAACCGGTGGGACACGAGGGGTCAGGCATGTCACTCTTAGGATATGCTCTCAAAATTTCTTCCTTCGTAGGTAAGCATAAGAGGAAAGAATAAAAGTTTTAAAATAAATATATTTATGAAAAGAATTTCAATTAAGTTTATTTTTCAGAAAGAGAAAATTTAAAATAATTTAACTCTTTTGGAGAGAAAGTTAATGTACTCAATTTTAGAGAGTGAATCTCAAATTAAAGTATTTGGAAAGAGAAAATATGAATTAAATCATTTTTAGAGAAAATATTAATGTATTTAGTTTTAACGAGAGAAATCTTAAAATCAATGTGTTTGAAAGTGTATCTAAGTGGTGAGGATTTTGTAATTAGTTTTCATTTTCAGAAAATGACATGATTGCACGTATATAAGATGCTTCATGCATTGGATAGCATGTTATTGCTTGATAGGATAAATCCTCAAGTGAATTCAGAATTTTGATGAATCAATAAATTTCTTTTAAAACCCTATTAAAATAAGAGTTACCCAACCAATTTTATTGCAATTTAATATATTAGCAATAGCACATTATTGATTTTGTTAGCTACAACCTCATTCAAACAATACGATGATCATGGAAATAATACATTCTATATGATTTTATTACTCGTATGTGTTGTGTGTCTGTTACCCATTTGTCTATGTGACGTGTGTATGCCATCTTAGTTGTGGAAAATGAACTTTGGCTGCACATGAACTTATTTGGGTACTAAATATTGAACATTAATTTTTGATTTTTCCGATAATTAAAACAATGCTGATTGTGGAAATTCTTACGTACATTCCTCATAAGATTAATACGCATTTACGTGTCCAAGGAGGAGGGGAAGAAAAAAGCTCATGGGGAGAAGTATTCGCTTGCCCTTTCCAATCTCTAAATTGACCGCACGTACGGCGCAGGTGAGATCACAGTTCACACACAACCGATCTCAAGTCTCCCAACTAAGCCAACCCTTTGCAACTGAGGAAACCCTAATGATCCATCTTTTGTTTCCTTCTTTTTCCGCATACCCTTTGTTATGATATATGAATGCAAGGGTTAGCTGAAGGGGAACTAAAAAAGAAATTATTTGCACCACAAGAAATATAGAAATATTATTGTAGAGAATAGATCCATCACAAGGGTGGATCCACTCAGACATAGGAAGAGGCTCCTTGATCTGCCACAACAGCCCGATGAGTCGCGGTCAAAAGAGGAGGAAGAAGAAGAAAAACAAGGTGGTGGGGATGATCAGAATGAAATGGTGATATTCCCAGTATATTCAGCTCGATCTCAACAAGACATGTCGGTCATGGTTTCAGCTCTCGCTCAAGTCATTGGGAGTCAAAATACGGCTGCTGCTGATCGTCCGCTTCAACGTACCATCCCCAACCCACATCAACTTCAGCCGCCTGAGCCCCAGGAGCATGGCTTCTCTCAGTCTCAACCTCACGGTACAGCATACAAATATAATCTTTCCGTCTTCAAATTTCTTTCTCTCTCTCTTATTAAGCGGCACACTCTTTCTTTTTGTTATATGAGATTTGAATCTAGATTATGAGAACGAAAAGGAATTGTGATCGTTAAACTTATCCCTTGGACCTCTCTCTCTCTCTCTCTAACATACATATAGTGACGACTTTAATTATGACTTTGATAAGGAGCTGGAGCTGCTAATATGATGAATGCCCTATGAATATATATTAGTGTTTATATATTTAAATTTATATGGAATTATGTTAATTTCTCTTGTACTTGTCTTACCGGTCAAAACTTTTCCGAGGATATACTAGCTGGATTTAGACGAGCAAGGACCAAGAAATTCTTTATTTGGGGGGGTGGGGGTGGGGGGCTGAATTGATTCATTTGGTTCTACCTGGATAGATCTAGGCTAGGATTCATATTATATTAGTGTGTTTAGTTTAGTATACAGTTGCTTTTCTTTGTCTAATTTTGAGATCTCTCCTAAATCTATTTAGTGTTGCTTGAGTGTATGCTTCTGTTCTGCAATTTCTGAGTAGAGTATATATTGTGGTGTGCGTGAAGGAAAAGAACCAGTGAGCCAAAGAAGGCACTATAGAGGAGTGAGGCAGAGGCCATGGGGGAAGTGGGCTGCAGAGATTCGAGACCCAAAGAAGGCGGCTAGAGTTTGGCTGGGCACCTTTGATACGGCTGAAGCTGCCGCACTTGCTTATGATGAAGCTGCTCTTAGGTTCAAAGGAAACAAGGCCAAGCTTAACTTTCCCGAAAAAGTTCAAGGCAGGGACCAACTAGGCTTCCTCACAAATCGTCAACACCATCTTCCTACCACCCTCGGATCATCATCGGCAGCAGCACCGCCTCATCATCTGTCCCCTCAAACACATCCAAACCTTTTTCATAATTATGCACAACCTCTTAGCGGTGGAGATCATGATAATGAACTCAATCCTGGTGCTGTTTTGGGTGATCTCCGCAATAAAGAATTCTTTAGGTCAAGGACATTATCAACTACTTCATCTTCCGCTTCCACAACACCTAGACCACAACAACATCAAGAAGTTGAAAAGAGTTCAAGCTCCTCTTCACGTTTCGTGAGTGCTTCACGTTCTAATTTCTCAAAGCACGCAAGGGACTCTAGCTAAAGCTAATGAATGTGCACTATAAAGATACGGGTGCAATCTCCATTCTATATAAATATAATTTGCTAGTCAGCTTTGGGGAGAAGGATAAGCCTCAAACTGTTAGTGTATTTTCTGTTTTCCAATTGGAATTCTTGCATTCCAAATTTTGTTTGCCCTTTCTTTTATTTTTCTTTTTATAAAATATTTTCTTTATCAAGTAGCTATATATTTCTTCTCTAAAAAAAATTAGGCGTATATTTATTCTAGTTAAATACCAAGGTTTTTGACTCAATTTGTTGCCCAAATGACTTCAATTTCTTACTTATTATAAGGCATAGTATACATAGGTCTCAAGCCTGGGGTAGCTTGCAGGCCTTTTCTTCACACACAATATATATATATATATTTAAAATAGGGCCATTTTTTAAAAGTTTCATTGGAGAATTTTTACATAGACATAAAAATAATATTTTTCTCAAAAATTAATGTATGAGAATCTCTTAAATAAGACAAAATAGAATAAAAGGTTTTTTCTAAGAGGAAGAGGAAACTAATTTCACAAATGGGCCTTAACAATATATTGATTGGTATTACGGTGGTAGACAAGTACTAAAAGTTTAATTAGCAGTCTCTTTAGAAAGAAAATATTAGTTAAATTGTTTTTGCGAACCGATTATGATTTTATCATATCACAAAAAATCTATAAAATTATTACTAAAAAATAAGCCAATGAAATTTGTGGTATGCTTTAAAAAAAGAAAAAGTTACAACTTTCGCGTAATTGCAATGTATATACAGAAAGAGAGAGAGAGAGAGATAGAGAGAGATCACCAAGGCAATACCTATCACAGCTGGGAGACGTATTTATGGCGCTGCTTCCCGGTGCGTCCCTTGTATACATAAAATAAAGAGTATTGGACTTGGCATTGGGTGCTTGCTGTTGCTGTTGCTGTTGCTGTTGCAAGTGAGATGAAATATCGATATAAATATGGCTTAACTTTAAATTTAAGAATATTTGTTCGCTTTAATCAATCAACCCCAACCCCAATCGTCAACTTTAATAATTAAAACCAAATGAAAAGAAGGAAAATTATGAATCCCGACAATTCACAAGTCAAATTGAATGTGATGATTTAGAAACTAAGAACTGGAAGTCTCGGGGGGTAAAACTTTGGGAGGCATGTTATATATGGAATGGATAGGTCAACGCTCGTTAGCTTCTTCTGCCTCCTGATTTTCTTTTTCCCATTTTTTTATGATTTGAAACCGCGTGATCGCCGAATTGGGTATTGGAAAATATCTAGGAGGACTTCCCGCCCGCCCTGGTCATCAAATTCGGCCGTCCGCCTTTCTTTCTTATTTGGTGGGCAAGGGAAGGGTCTGGTAGTAAAATGAGCTTCTCAAATCTCACCACATGCGGCTGCCTCAGTGCCACATGTTTAATTCAATTCTAAAGCATTATTTCTCTTAGAAAACTAATAACATAAAAAGTTCAAAAACCCCACCCCACTAGGGTTTTACTCAATCTCATTCTCCTTTTAATTCATTGGATACACACAATTTTTCTCTCTTTCTATGCTTTGTCTAAAAAGCACAGAAACGATCTTCAAGCATAACCTCCTCCCTTTTTCTTATGAAATCTCATCATTATAAGCTTGCTTTATTAAAAAACTAGTCCCTTCATTTAGGGAAAAAGAAATAGTCTTAAAAAAAACAATTGCATGAGACGATTGTGTAAGTAAACAATCTTGAATATGATATAGATGACCGACAATACACACTTGTATAGAAATTATACGTTTTATAATCATGAAATGAATAGCACTTCTCTTTAGCTAAATAAGCCAACTCACAAGAGTTGTTTTCCTCGTTATTCCTACTTTCTTGTGCGGGGTGCCCAAAGTTTCTTTTTTAATTTTTTTTGGGGTGGGGGGGGGGGGGTGGGGGAGATCAAAGTTGTTCTTGCGGCGGCGGATTTTCTACCGTGTCCATTTGAGAGAGGAAGAATATATTTTGATTTGTAAGTTTAGTTTGGTCGGCACCATCAGCATTCCCAATTCACCATGAGTAGCGTCAAGCTTTACGGCTATTCCAAGTTCAACGCTTACACATACCAACATGATAGGCTCAACTAGTGTAGTATGACCAGAGAGCCTACAAAGCAAAACCCTTCGTTGGTGTTTGTTCCCTCTTTCACGTTCAAACTAGTGTAGCACGACCAGAGAGCCTACAAAGCAAACACCCATTCACTGCAAAAAAAAAAAAAAAAATGGACACAGAAACATTTTAGTCATTAAAGGTCCAAATATTGTCACTAAATCGTATTAGTGACCATAAAAATGTCATAACTCAGTGATCACCAAAACTCCGTCATTAAAGATCATTGGTGACGGAATTCAAAAAGTCGTCACTAAAGAGTCGACTTTAGTGACTAAAATTTTTTTCATCACCAGATTAGTGACAAAAAGAGTTGTCACCGAGTTGGTCACTAAAAGTACAAGTGGTCACTAAAAATAGATCAGTCAACATATTTAGTGACGACATTTGGTGATCAAGAAAGTAGTAACTAAAAGGGACCGATGGTCAGCCTGAAATTGCCAAGAACCGCCAGCGACAAGGACCGCTACTGGCGGCCAGCGGGCTGCGGCCGCCGGTGTTGGCATCCAGCCGGCTGCGGCCGCCGGTGCCGGAATCCGGTGGTGCCAGAATCTGGTGGTCCTGACGGTGTCGGAATCCGGTAGTCCGGCGGAGGCCGACGGCTGGCGATCCTGCCTGAACCACCGGCGACCACCATCGGCATTGGTAGCTTAGACCGGCGGTGTGATTGGGCCGGTCTTCGGATCGGACCGGGCCTAGGCCTAACGGTGCGGTTGGGTCGGTTTTTAGATCGTCCAATTGTTATTGCTTCAAGGATACTTATGTGTACCTTGAATTTTGTTTTGTTATTCGACGTGAGATTAAAATAACCCTTTTAGTGACGACAATTATATATATAGTGACGACCATTGTCGTCACTAAAATTTGCAAAATTTGACCTCAAGTTTAGTAACAAAACAAAGTCATCACTAAAAGTCACCAAAGGCCTTTTTGTATTATGTCATTTAGTGACCAAATTTTAATAACCAAAAAAATTGTTGTCACCAAATTTGGTCACTAATGGTTTTCAAATTGACGGATTTTTTTCCCACCATGCCATTTAATGGCCATTTTTCATATTCGTCACTAAAATTTACATGATGACCAAAATATAATAACGAATTTTTTTTCGGCTCCAAAGGCTACTATTAGTGACCAAAATTTTGATCGTCACTAAATTTCTAATCACTAAAGACTATTTTTTTGTAGTGATTAGTACCAGACGAAAGTTGGAGTCAATCTTCACTCCCGTCCAACAAAGTCCATAGCCTTGATACAAAACACTTTGGTCTGTTTTTAATATTGGATCACATGATAGTCAATCCAACTGTGTGTGTTTGCAGGCAGAATCCAACCGCATGTGTTTGCACTGGCCTCATGAGTGCTTGTGTCATGCTTTGACTCACGCATTGAGCACGCGACAACCGTCGCGATACCCCACAATACGAGTAAACCTAACTCGTATACCAAGATACCACAATACATTCATCAATATCTATCCATTTTCCAAACATATTTCAGCATTTTCAAATAAGGCAACATGTATTTTACACGATCAAAGGACCAGCTCGGTTCATCCCTATTCAAACGCATGCACAAGGTTAACCTGTCCATCCATAGTCTAATCATATATACAAAGACAATCCGCTTGTCAATATCCAATCACATGCACTGAAAATAAAATAAATCCCTACTTAAGGGATCCAAAGCAACTCAAACAAAAATAATTTCCCAAGTATAATTTTGGAAATCAAATAGATTTTCAATATACGTACAAAAAGATCCAAAATTAATAAAGATAGAACTCAAATTCGTATTTCCAAAAATAGTTATAAGCAATGCCTCCACAAGGGTCCATTAGTATCTTAAAATATAATCAAAAGAACCAATAGCCGAAGACTTCCTCAAAATGTTTTTGGCTTGGCTCAAAATAAAGGAATTAAACTCCAAGCTAAATGTTCTCTGAAAAAAATGAAATAAGGGGAATAAATATAAACAATATCCAATGAGTGGAATAACATGTTATACAATAAATGAAGGTAGATATGGATATGTCAAATAATACATTAAAGAAAATCATTTCCATCATATTCAATTACATAAATATTCTACACAAATATCAAGATTGTCTCATCAAATCCAGATATCATAATAAACAAGTTTTATGTATACAAATCATAACATCATTTTCAACGAATAAAGGGGAATGCCAAAAATATTTCGTTTGACAATGGTCTATTATGATCAAGGGCAAATCCGTTAAGAGATTTTCATATATTTCACATTTATCAAATGCCCCTAATCTTGACGTTGGCTCGGAATCTCCTTGGCAGTACAACCAAATTAGCTTGATGGGACAAAAAAGTTATCTCCAAGACTCAACTAACCTCCCTGTCTAATAAAACCCTAATCACGTTTACCCTGTTGAGTCGCACAGTGGTAGGTAATGACTATAGCCATTAATAGGGGTTCAGACTTATATCCCAAGCCAATAATACACCATTCCATATTCAACCAATATAATAAATGTGTCAAAATTTAATTCAACAATTTCTCAAATTAACTCATAGTTAATACATCACATAAAAAATGAAACATTATTCATTTATAACAATTTGGATACATAACTATATCAAATTTACGTGTAAGGACATTTCACACAAACAAAACATTTCAAAATTCATTTTAAAATCACGTCAAAAATTAAGTAAAATATTTTACTCATTTAAAATATAACATAAAATCTACTTACCTCTTGAAAGGGTCAACATTTTCAATCAACAATTCAAAACTAAATTAATTCTTCTTAACCTTTCAATTGTTTTAACCTAAACTAATAAATACCATTTCACGTTTATTCATGAATCGAATTTAGGGTAAATAAAATTTCTCCTAAATTTTCCTAATCTTATATTTTCAACGTCATCAAATCAATGTTCAATTCCTTTTAATAAATATCATAGATCAAAGAAAATAATTTTACATTTAATATTTCCATCAATTTCATCATTATACAAAGTCTAAACTTAAACTCTTAAATTTAATCCATCCAATCTTAACATAATAATTCAAGAACATGATAAAACAACCCAAATCTAGTTAAGAGGAGAATATTATCTTAAATGGAGACACCAATTTCCTTCTCAAGTTGAATTATACAAAAACCCTAAATTGTCCTCTCTACAAAATCTCAAATTTCAACAATAAATTATAATTTCATAAAAGAACAATATAAATATAAGTTAAGAGAGGAAATTTACCTTTATAAAGGCCCCTAATTTCACCCCCTAGTTGAACTACTCCAAAATCTAGGTTTTTTTCTCTCCAAAAAAACTTGAATCTCTCTAAAAATTCAACATTCTAGGGGTTTATGGAAAGGTTTGTAGTTCAAATCTATGGGTATTTGGAGAGATTTGATCAAATTTTGATTGAGAGAAGAGAGGGAGAGAGACAGCCGAGAGGGAGAGAGAGACGTGAAGCACGGGGAGGTTTTCAGGCAAAAAATGGGGGAGGAAGAAAGAAAATGGAAGAAAAAAAAAATGAAATAGAGAATGAGTGGTGGTATGGGGCCCGACTGTGTGTTGGGTATCTCCTTTTTCCCATTTTTTTAGTTTTTGGTGTTTATAATTCCTAACCCCCTAAAAAAATAAATTTTGTCATCAAATTTTTTTTTTTTTTAAAAAATCAAAATCATACTTGAAAGAGATGGGGTTATTGTATTTTCATAATATTTTTGGGTTCCCAAGTCTCTTCTTTCACCCGGTCACTTTTCCATTGGACCTTTATAATAGGGATTTGCCTGTTCTGCAACTTCTTGATTTGGTAATCAAGAATAACTGCAAGTTGACTTTGAAACTCAAGTCTTCCCTTAATTCGACCGATAGAGTCTCTAGAACATGTGAAGGATTCAATAAATATTTTTTTAGTATGGATACATGGAAAATATCATGGATTTTCTTCAAATCCGAAGGTAACTCAAGTTGGTAGGCCACCTTTCTTATCCTCTCAAGGATCTTGAAAGAATCAATGTATCGAGAATTCAATTTCCCCTGCTTTCAGAATCTGATCACACCCTTCTAAGGTGATATCTTCAAAAAGACCACATCTCTGATCTTAAATTTCAAAGGTCTCCTCCTTTTATCGGCATAACTCTTCTGTCTATCTTGAGTTACCTTCATTCTTGCTCAAATCACCTTTACTTTCTCCGTGGTAGTCTCAATCAACTCTACACTTTCAATCTTCCATTCTCCAATCTCATCCCAATAAACCGGAGTAATGCACTTCCTTCCATATAATGCCTTATAAGGTGGCTTCCAATACTAACTTGAAAACTGTTATTATATGTAAACTCGATCAATGAGATGTGCTTATCCCAACTACCTTAGAAGTCCAACACACACACTCTAAGCATGTCTTTCAAGGTTTGAATTGTATGCTCCGATTACTCGTCAGTTTGAGAATAGAAGACCGTGCTAAACTTCAACTTAGTCCCTAAGGCCTCTTGTAACTTAGGCAAAAATCGGGATTATTATTGGATACAATTGATACCGGAACCCCATGGAACCTCACGCTTTCGTCAATATAGAGTTCGGCTAATTTTTCCAAGGAGTAGGTGCCTGAATTGACAAGAAGTGAATTGCCTTGGTGAGTCGGTTCACAATCACCCAAATGACATTATGCCAACTTGAAGTACGTGGAAAAACCAATCACAAAGTCCATGGTAATATCTTCCCACTTCCACTCGGGAATTGGTAAAGGTTGGAGGATGCCAGCTGGCTTCTGATGCTTGGCTTTGACTTGTTGGCACACAAGACATTTAGCCACAAACTCGACTATCTCCCGTTTCAACCCTAACCACCAGTAAGTCTCCTTGATGGTCTAATACATTTTTATATTCCCCGGATACATCGCATAAGCTGATGAGTGTGCCTTTTTAAGTATGGCCCTCCGAAGATTATCATTCTTAGGAACATAAATCCATTTCCCATATATTATCATGACATCTTCCTAAATTTTAAACTCGCCACCTTCTCCCTTGTTGACTTTCTCAACTATGCTATTTAATTCATTATCGGTTGCCTGAATCTCACGAATATGGTCCACCAAGGTGGGCCTTATCTCAAATTTGGCCAAAAGTGCACCATGCTCATTATTAGCCAACCTGACTCCAAGTGCACGGAGTCCTACCAAGTATGAGAGATATGAACCCCCATGAGATGTTGAAGAAAAAGAAGGTGACCTGCGACTCAAGGCATTCGCGACCACAGTTGCGTTGTCAGGATGATAATCTATCACTAAATCATAGTCCTTGATCAATTCTAGGCACCTTCGTTGCCTCAAATTTAGATCCTTTTGAGTGGGTAAGTACTCAAGACTCTTGTGGTTGGTATAGATCTTGCACGTAGCCCCATACAAATAATGTTATCATATCTTCAAGGCGAAAATGATAGTGGCTAGCTACAATCATGCATAGGATAATTCAACTCGTGCTTCTTCAATTGCAGAGAGGGATAAGCAATCACCCGCTCATTTTACATCAATATACAGCCCAACCTTGTCGGCTAGCATCACTAAACACTACATAATCACCACTGTTAGTAGGGAGGGTAAGGATTGAAACGGATGCGAGTCTGTTCTTGAATTCCTAAAAACTCCTTTCACACTTGTCATCCCACCCAAACTTAACCCCATTTCAAGTCAAGTTAAATAATGGAGTTGCTATTGTAGAAAACTCCTCTATGAATTTTTGATAATATCCTGCCAATCCGAGGAAAGTTCTTACATTGGTAATGTTTTTTGATTGCTGCTATTTTATAATTGCCTCTACCTTCTTTGGGTGTACAAAGATTCCATCTCCAGACACTACATGCCCCAAAAAGCCAATCTCTCTTAATCAAAACTCATACTTGGAGAACTTGGAATAAAGTTGCTTTTCCCGAAAAGTTTGTAACATAACCTGAAAATGTTTCGAGTGTTCCTCATCATTCTTTGAATATACCAAAATGTCATCTATAAACACAATGACGAACTTGTCAATATAAGAGTGGAAAATCCGATTTATCAAGTCCATGAAGGCTGTGAGAGCATTGGTTAAACCAAAAGGCATCACTAAGAATTCATAGTAGCCATACCGCGTTCTAAATGCGGTCTTGTGAATGTCATCCTTTTTTATCCTCAACTGATGGTATCCCGACCTCAAGTCTATCTTTAAGAATATCAAAACCCCTTGTATTTGATTAAATAGATCGTCAATCCTTGGTAACGGATACTTGCTCTTGATGGTCACCTTATTGAGTTGCCGGTAGTCTATACACATCCAAAAGGTGCCATCTTTCTTCTTCACAAATAAAACCGAAACACCCCAAGATGAAGTACTCGACCGGATAAATCCTTTTTCCAATAAGTCTTGGAGTTGCACCTTTAGTTCCTTCAACTCTACGGGTATCATTATATATAGAGGGAATGAGATTGAGGTGGTACCAAGAACCAAATCAATAACAAATTCAAACTCCCGGATTGGAGGCAAATTAGGGAACTCATCCGGAAAAACATTCCTAGAATTCATTCACCATCGGAATATCCTTCAAGTTGGGACTCTCAACTGTGGTGTCAATGATATGTGCAAAGTAGGCTTCACATCCTTTATGCACTAATTTCCTTGCTTCCATGGCCGAGATCACACAACTTGGCAAAATCTATTGCTTATCGGCAAATACCACTACTGGATACCTGGTCTTTGAAATTCTACCTCTTTTTTGAAACAATTAACAGAAGCTCAGTAGAGATGTAGCCAATCCATACCCAGGATGGTGTCAAAATCCACAATTTCCAATGGTATCAAGTTTGTCTCAAGAGTAGCTTTCTTAATCACCACATCACAGCTCTTATACACTGTGTTCCTAACCAATTACTCACCAATGAAGTGATCATCAATAATTCTTCATCAAGGAGACTCAAGGGTCTGTTGGCATACTTAGCAAGCCCCATATTCATGAATGAATTATTAGAACACGTATCAATAAGTACACGAGTATCACCATTAAAGATTTTCGTCATACCTATTTAATGTAAACCATCAAACAATTATTAGTTAATCTTCATAATACTTACTCTACAGATGACCCTCCATACCATGGCATTACACCATACAATCATAACACACCATATGTTTTCTTACAATAAGGATCTTCACTTTTAAATGTGATTTTACCAACATACTAATCATATATATGCATATATATGAGACTTTGGAATTTAAAATTCTTAGATTCGAGACTATAATGGATCTGTAGGGTTTAGAACCCTTTGGCCCCAAACTAGGCACAACTAAAAAGGTATTCTTGGTCACCGTCGAGTAATCACCCATTGAGTGACACTCATTCGAGGGAATTCTACGGGTTAGCTGCCTAAATGACATATCTGTAACTCAATTTTCACATAACAACCTATTCATCAATTCACTTCACTATTACAAGTCATAATATACTTATATAATTAATTTTAAATCACAAAGAAAAAGTTTAGAAGAAGGTACCTGTGACTACGTTTAGGTTGGCTTGGGCTTCCTCATTTGTCATGACACAAACCCTCGTTTGCGTCCTTGGTTGAGAATGTTGGAGAGGAACAGCCATTGTATTGCTCCCTATCCCTATCCCTGTCCGTGGAGTAGTATTTGTAGAATGAGTGGGGGTTTTAGTTTGACCACCCCTAGAACCGCTAGGTTGGTCCCGATCTGGTTGGCTTCTTTGTCCGCTCATTCCCAACTTTGGACAATGGTTATGAAAATGCCCTTTTTTCCTACATTGATAGCATCTCCGCGATTCGTTACAAATCCCGAAGTGAAACTTCTTACAATTCGAGTAAGGGTTCTTCTTACTCCCCGCTGACTTACTTCTGGAGGTAGCATTAGCTATGGGGACATCAAATTGAGGTGGTCATTGGCCTTATGGAGAGCCAACGGATCCAGAGATAGAGACGCCATCGTAGGATCCTGTGCTCTTACTCTTCTTAGAGCTTTGCCACAATGAAAATCCAAACTTCTTCTTCTTTCCTTGGTTATCTTTGACTTTTCCCCTTTCTTCTACAATTTGCTCAGCTCTCAAAGCCAATTCTAAAACATCTTAAAAGGAATAGGCATTGGTCACCGACATCTTCTCTCGAATATTCAAGTTCAAGCCATCCTTGAGCTTGAATCTCTTGTACACCTCGGAGGCCATATTTGGAACAAAAGAGGAATTCCTTGCCTTGGCAGAGATAGAGAAACTCCTTCCTCTTTAAGTCCCAATGAAGCTGAGTATAATATTTCTCATCAAATTTTTGAAGGAATTCATTCCAAGTAATTTGTGTCGGAGAACTCACTCTCAAATTATTCCACCATACACAGACATCTTCATCTAAAAGTTTCATAGCCACCATGAGCTTCCTCTCATCATCAAGCCCCATATCGACCACCACTTCTTGGACACGGTTGACCTAACTCTTGGCTACCTTGGCATCAGAAGTTCCCGAGAAGGTACCACATCCTAGTAGTCGAGCTTCCTTAAGCAGTTTCGATAACTCAATAGTCGATTGGGTGGTCGGTGTAGCAATTGAAGTAGGAGGAAACACTGGTGCCACTGGAGGAGTTAGTGGGATAACTGGAGTAGGCGGAGATGGAACCGGTGCTTGAGGTGGAGCTTGCATTTGAGCGCTATAGGCCATCCACCACTCTATCACTTGTTGGAGTGCAGTAAACGATAGGGCCAAAGTACCGGTTGGTGGAGCCGAGTGAGTAGGAGCTGAAGGAGGCGTATGTGAAGATGATGCGGCCTTTGGTTGAAGAGATGATGGAGGAATTTCATTGATATTTCTCATTCTTCGTCAAGAAGGCATTATAATTCTACAAAAGAGAAACTATACTTAATACATAGAACTAGTTGAAGAATTGAATAGCTAACCCCCTAAAAAAAATAAGCTCAACTTCCTAGGAACTATAGGAGACATTTTAAAACCCTTTGAAAACATTTTGAACACCAAGATTTTAAAATAATTTGAAAACAATTGAGAACCTTTAAAAATATTTGGAAATATTTGAAAAATCTCTTAAATTTTTACAAGACAAGAACTTAAGCTCTGATACCAATAAATTATCATGCACCGACCCATGGATCGACTACGCGATTACCATCGCAATACTTTAGAATACGGGTAAACCTAACTTGTACACCAAAATACCACAAGATATTCATCAATATTTTTCCATTTTCCAAACATATTTCAGCAATTTCAAATAAGTCAACATGCATTCCAATGATCAAAGGACTAACTCGGTCCATCTCTGTTCAAATAAGTCAACATGCATTTGCCAAATACCTATACAAAACAGCAAAAATACTTCGTAAGCTCCGACGTCCAATCCTCGAACCAAGAATCCTCTGAAAAAGGTGGAGAGAGGGGGTGAGTATTAGGGAATACTCAGTAATTGGAGTGCAATGGTATGATTGTATTCATAAACAAGGGGTGAATGTGGGACAGTCAAAGCATATTTCATAAATAGCAGTTCATATGCATAAAGCATTTCGATAAATCACAATTTACAAAATATGCATCAATATTAATCATCTTTTCAGAAAATCCTGGGGTCCCATCGAAAACACTTTCATCTCAGGCTGGCCGAAACCCAGACGAAAGCCCGCCAAGGGGTTTTTCCATCCAATGTTTCAAAACATACCCCCTTCCTTGGCGTTGGGTCGTGCCTCACCGGGGTGAGTCCAGATATAGCCCGACCGACAGTAGAGGGAGACACGTCTATCTCTCTCGCTAAATATCATCCAACCCTCAACCACGCCACCCCGTCGGGTCACTCCGTGGGAGGAATGACTATAGCCATTTATAATCCAGCACCCTTCATTTCTCAATCAATCCATTTCACAATCAATGTGCCATAATTTTCCATCAAATAATCAACAATCTCATGCCAAATTAATTCATAGAGCAATATCAAATAACATATGACACAGAATCATTCTTAAACACAATGGATGCATTTATATTTCACAATCTAGTCCAGATAGCCCATAGTCACAAAACTATTTTTATAAAACATATAAAAATCTTTCAAAATCATTTATAAAACAATTTTAAAACAGGTTTCTCATTCATGAACACAATGAACCATCCACTCACCTCTAGGGAGGGTATCCACTCCTTACACCCTATCAATATTTAAGAAATCCCCTTTCAATCTCCAATGGATTGTCCTAAATCAATAACAACAATTCTCAAGTCATTTCTCCTCCAATTTCAAGGGTTCACAAATTTTCCTATTTTTCAAAGAATTTCCTCAACTTTTCTTAAATTAACATAGCCTTATTTTCTTCTAATTTTTCCAATTGATGAATATACATCCCAATTCTACCAATCGCACCTCATTTACATCACATACTATTTTACATTCCAATTTTTTCTAAATTTCCATTCTCAATGAAACAGATAGTATCAATTAATAACAAAATAGAGTCTGAAACAATACAAATCATAAACCCTAAATCTTTAGCCTGACCCAATAAGATTTTATCATCATCAAACACATTTTCTCATCCTAAACAACCTAAATTCGATTTATTATTGAAGGCATTTAGAAATATCTCTCACCTAGGGTTTACAATTCGCAGCCTCAATCGAATGTCTCCTCAGTCCTATTGATGATCTGCAGTGCCTCCTAACCAAAACATAGTATAGTAAGTTAGTTCAATCACCTAGAAAATCAAAACCTTAGAACTAGAAATCAGAAATCTGTTCTTACGTATGCAGAGAAGGATTCGCAGTCGGCCTAGGGTTCTCGGATGTCCAATGAACAATAATCTAAGACAGGTTGCCGAAGAGGGATGCTTACACAGAGCACCGCACGAGCGAGGGAGAGTATGAGAGGTCTCTGTTGTGTACGAGAGAGAGAGGCAGGGGAAGGAGTCCTATCGCGCGAGAGAAGAAATGGAGAGGCTGTGAGATTAGGGTGGTCGTGTGTGGTGGTCAGAGGCGGAGTGAGTCGTAGTAGAGGTAGAAATAGAGAGACTGAGAGTGAGAGTGACGAGCGAGATCGAAAGAGAGTGAAAACGGAGAGAGGGAGAAATAAAGAGAGAATGCGATTGCAAGGGAAAGAGAGAAATAGAGAGTGATCGATCGACCGAAAGAGAAAGAGAGGGAATGGAGGGCGATCAAGAGAGAGCAGAGAGATTGCGAGGTACAGAGAGAATGATGGTGAGTTGAGAGAGTGACAGAGCAACCGAAAAAGGAAGAGAGAGAACCGAGAGCGATGATGGTGGTGGTGTGCGGTGGTGATGGTGGAAGGCGATGGCTGAGGGAGGCGATGATGGTGACGGCAAAATAGAGGTGACGGGCTAGAGAGGGAGACGAAGAGTCGAAGAGAGGAATAGAGTGTGATTAGGGTTTCAAACCCTAATCAATTTGGGGAGGAGGAAGGTGCTGCGTTTTGGGCCAAAACGCATTGCCTTCTTCTCCCCCTTATATATATATATATATATATATATATATATATATATATATATATAAATTTATAAATAAATAAATTGTTTATGTACATATGCATTATATATTTGCACACCCACATTTCACCGGAATGTAAATTTAATAAAAATGAGGTTTATTACGATTTGCGGACATAGCGTTATAAATATACCAAAAATTAAAAATTAAGACTCCAAAATCGAAAATCAATATAAATTCAAAATTTTCTACTTTATTATAAAAATGTTTACAAAATATGTCTAACACTGGGTTTTCGGTATTATAGTATAGTTTAATAATTCATTGTATGCCAAAAGATTATTTTAACAATTTTTTAGTACAAATGGGTTTTAGTAAAAGTATCATAATTTGAACTATAGTTCTCAAATTGAAGTGATTCCAATTGCCACTTAAAGATAAGATATAAGAATATAACTTTTATATTTTTGAATAGACTCAATTTTAATCACATAAAAATACCCTAATCAATCGGATTTATAGCCTGAAATTCAAAAACATAGCATGAGCAATCTTAGAAAATTAGCATAACTTTTTTTGTATATATCGGATTAAGGTGATTCAAGTGTTTATGTTAGGATAAGACAATAATTAGAACTTTTATATTTAGAATTCAACTTAATTCAATCTAGAATGCAATTCAAAATCGAAGCAAAATTTAAAACTACAACATAATATAAACATGGCAGTTTTATGCACAAAAAAAAGCTAATTTGAAAAATCTCTAAAAAATCAGTTCTAAATGAAACTTTTTCAATTATATATCATTTTAAAATTATAAAAGTCTAGTTTTATCAAAAGAAAACTTTATTCAATTTGCAATTGTACTGAAAAAGTTATAAACTAAATATTGAAACATGGACAAATTGTTTAACATGCAAAATTCATACTTTTTATCCTTTTATATTCAAAAACATGATTCATTTCCTCTTTAATCCATTCTATTCTAATTCTAATATCATAAGCACATGACAAGCATGTTATACATGATCTTTAAGCATCAATTAAACATACACAAAAATGATAATTATCTCAAACTTACAATTTTTCTTTTGAATTTCCTAACTTTTCCTCTCCAAACTTTCTTTGGAATCCAAGATTGTTCTCTATATTCTCTACACCTCTTTGTGCTTTCCAAAAAATTAAGAATAGATTGTACATGGATAGTGGTAGCTTATTTCAAGTTTTAATAGTGATTTTAATAGAATTTGGGGTGGGTTTTTGTAAAAGAAAAGAGAAATTCAGGATTATGGTTATGAGATAGGCTTTCTCTCTTTCTCACACTCTCTTTCTCTCTCTCTCTCACTCTCTTCTTCTCTCTCTACCCAAGTAGGGTGCGGGGCCCCCACTTAAGCAAGTCTAGGTGAGATGTCAAGGAAGGAGGATGTTGTGTCATGTCTTGTAATGGTGTGACATGTGTTCTTTGTAGATCCCACACTAAACCCTAATTGATTCTCTTGTTGGCTTATTCCAACTGCTCCTATTTGTCAATGTGTTTTGTTAGTCTATACTAGTTTAATATACTCAATCTATAGGTAAAACCATAATAATAAAAACCAAAATATGAATTGCATATATAAAAAGAATCAACAAAATTTAGCAAAGTACAATGCAAAAAATTTAAATACGCTTAACAAAATAAAAAATGCAAATACAAAAGTATGCTTTAATGATTTATCGAGACATGACCTTACATCATCCTCTCAAACTTTGAGAGTGTTCCTCTCAAAATTCAATTGAAGACAAACAGTTTATTGAACCTTTAAGATTGCTTTTATCTAACCCTCTTCCCAATTTTTCCCAAGTTACCCTTAATGAGACAGAAAAGAGAGGAGAAAACTTCATTTTTTTAATTAAGTAATTATAAATTATTTTATTTTAGTTCAAATATAATATTTGTGTTCAAAACACAAATATATATATATTATATTATTTTCACTTTAGATTAAAATATTTAAGAGAATAATTTAAAATTATAATTATTTTAAAATTATTTGAATTAGGAAACTTAATATTTTAAAAATGTTTTATTTATTATTGATTTAATAGTTTGTTTGAAGGTGTTTGAAGTTTAAATTTAGCAAGGCCAAGTGTTACTATATTAAACTCCCTCAAATATAAGTTCAAGGCGTGAAAATAGTCTCTTTGCAAAAATACAAGGGGAAGGCTGTATATATATAAGCTCGCTCCAAAGCCGACCCCAATTGTTGAGATTAAAACTCTGATTATTGTTGTTATTTATATATATATAACTCTACACTCCACTTTTGGGGCATATTTTATTAATTTAGTAAAATTTTGCAGTTAACTTTTAATTAAAAGATAATTTTGTTTTTCATTTTCAATCCATCAAATCTTACAAATTTCATCTTTTGTAAGTGTTACACTCCATGGTCAATAATCTCCAATAATGTTGAAAGTGCCTCTAATCTCCCTACACGGAGATCATCAATCAAAATCTTTCACGGAAAAAAAAATTTGGTTAGGAGAGATGAAAATTTCAAAAGAAGAAAAAGGAAATAAAAATGTGGAAGCACATGAATGCACATGCCATGTGAAAAACAAATAAAGAAAGTTAGGACTTCAAAAGTTTTTTAAGCCATATTTGGATATATTAGGTGTAACACCGAAAATTTAGTATTAGAAAATTTTTATTGAAATTATTGTAAAAATACAAAAAAAATTCGGATTGTAATATATTTTTGGACTTGGAATGTAGCATCAAAATTTTTAGCATTGAATTTTCAATTTTTGGTGTTTATAGAACTAGGAAAGGATTTGAAATTTATCTAGATATAACATATTGGAAGTGTGCAATAGCCTAGTGGCATGAAATCTTTTTGCAAAGCTTTGCAGTCATGAGATCCGATCCATGTAAGATCAAATAGGGATATTGTTGAATTTTTGGAGATGATAAGCTGATTCATGTTTTGGTAAATGGACTCAATAAGCATTTGTGATTTGATTCATGATTATGGTGAATCGACTCATGTGAGAGGAAAGGAGAAATGCAAAATCGACTTACATTTTTGGTGGAAATGAGAAATGACCAAATTGCCCTCCAAATGCAATAAAAATCCAAAAATTCCTAAGGGCAAAATGGTAATTTCACCACTAAATTAATGAAAATTGGAATGGACCCCTTTCATTTACTCCATTTCATTCTTATTTTCGAAGACTCTTCTCTCATCTCCCTGCATTTACTCTCTCCCTCACTCAATTTCTTAACCAATCTCTCTACAAAATAATTTTCTCTCCTATAAAAATTATTAACTCCATTCAATCAAAACCCCATCATCTTCAATCAAACTCAAGTAATGGAGGATTGAAGGAGAATATTGCTCTACGAAGAAGAAATTAGGGTTTTTGAAACCCAACCCCCAAAACTCAATCCAATCCCAAACTCAAGGTAATTTCCCCTCCTTAAACTTGGGTTTAGTCTTCTCATTACTAGATTGTGATTTATTATTGAAATTTTGGAAATTTTGTTGAAGAATCAAAACTCTAGGTTAGTAAATGATGAAAATTTGGGGGAAATTAGAATGAAAAATTGTATCTAGATATAAATGAGGTGCAAATAGTGGAAATAGAACCATGAACATAGATTTTTGGATTTGGGACAAATTTAGGGTTCGTGCAAAAAAAAGTTTTGGAAAAAATTTATAAATCCTAGAAATAATAATAAATTGACATTGTCATTGTGTTTATTGGTTAGAAAGGCCAACTGGGAATTGAAAAAGGATTTCATTGGACTTAAGTTAGACATTGGGAGTGAATACCCTCCCAAAAGGTGAGTGGATAACTATACCTCATGTAAATGAGCAAATTGTTTTAAAATTTGATTTGTAAGTTGATTTTGAATAGAATTTGAAATGTTATTTGAAATCTTTTGTGAAGTTGGTGTGCCCTAAAATGTAATTTATTAATTCCATGACTCAAGCTTGATTTTTCAATTATCTGCATCTTGTTACGTTTGAATGTTATGTGAATTGTGAAATGTTTGTTCTATTTTGAAATTGAGCTTGATTTGATTCACAAAATGGAATTTGATAACAAGGTGCTGAAAAACGACTATAGTCTAAGTCTTGTCACGAACTGGGCCATCAGGGTGGCATGGTTAAGTCTGTTTAATTTGGCTTGGTGGTAGGTGAGTTGGAGAGCCTCCTCAAGTTGCCATGATAACGTGGATGTACCCCCACGGAACTCAGGGCAAACACCAAGGTGAAAGGGATTTTAAGAAAATTATGAAAATCCTCTTGGTGGATCCTACCAACGGCCATTAGCAAAGTGTCCGATCATAAATAGAAAGATACAAATAGAGTTTCTCACCTAGAATCTGATGGGAGAGTAGTGGAGGAATCATAAGGTACTCTTTAACTCGTTCGAAGACCGTTTGGCACTCGGGTGTCTATGTGAATCATTGAGATTTCTTCAAAGTATTGATGATAGGTTTGTACTTTTCTCCAAATTTCGATATAAATTGGCCTAAAGCTGTTATTTGACTGGTAAGGCATTGTTCTTCCTTTAGTGTTTGAGATGGCGACATGTCTAGAATGGCTTGTATCTTCTTGGGATTTGTTTCGATCCCACGATTGGTGATTATAAAGCCCAAAACCTTGCCTGACGCGATACCGAAGGTATACTTTGCGGGATTCAATTGTATGTTATAGCATTCAAGTGTTTGAAAGGTTTCCTCGAGACCAGCAACATGAGTCTCAATATCGATGCTTTTGACGAGCATGTCATTTTCGTATGCTTCAATGTTTCAGCCGAGCTGAATTTTAAAGATTTTATTGACCAATCGTTGGAAGGTTGCTCCCGTGTTCTTTTGACTGAAAAGTATGACTCAGTAACAGTATGTACCGAACTCAATGATAAAACTTGTTTTCTCTTCGTTCTCAGGTGCCATTCATATCTGATTGTATCCCAAGTAGGCATCCATAAAACTTAAAAGTTGATGGCCTGAAGAATTGTCCATAATTTGTCGATGTTTAGAAGAGGATAACTATCTTTTGGATATACTTTGTTGAGGTTTGTGAAGTCCACACACATCCTCTATTTACTATTTGGATTTCTTCACTAGGACCATGTTGGCTAGCTATTCAGGATACTTGACTTCACGGATGAACCCAATGGTTATTCGCTTTTGGACCTCTTCTTGGATAGCATGTTGACGTTTGAGGGTGAACACCCTCTTCTTTAGCCGATCGGCTTATAGCTGAAATTTATGATTAACTTATGAACAATGACTGAAAGATTAATGCCGGACATGTCGTCAAGGGACTAAGCGAAAACTTTGGAGTGCTGTCGCATACAACTGATGATAGTCTCTCGTAGGGATGTAGCAAGGCCAGCTCTAATTTGAACAGTTTGAGTAGGGTCATAAGTTAGAGGGATTTCAATCACCTCTTCTCCTGGTTCTGGTTTGTTTGTTGGTTTGATGTTACTTTTGAGTTCTAGGGTGACAATTGGAAAATTCTCCTCTCTGTCTTTGTCTACGAAGATGGCATAAGGATCGGAATCACTCTGGATGGTAGCAACCCCTTTTGATATTCTAAACTTTATCTTTACGTGTCTAGTGCTGGGTAGTGCTTCTAGCTTATCTAGACTCGGTCGGCTAAGGATAGCGTTGTACGGTGAGAATACTTTCACCACATGGAAGGTGGCTTTGAAAGTTGCATGGTTAAAGGGAGTCCCCAAAGTCACAGTAAGGGGGATGATTCCCTCTGGATAAATGCGTTCATTGGATAGTCCCTTGAGGGATCCAGTTAGGGGCTAAAGGTGTGTAAAATGGAGACCCATTCGTTGAAAAGAGTCCAAAGTAAGGAGATCACAATTTGTTCCCTAGTCGATAAGGATTCTTTTTACTGTATGAGACCCTATTCTAGTAGTAATGACTAGAGGATCATTGTGATGAGGGTCAACTTCGATTAGATCATCATCGTCGAATCCAATAATTGGCCTTTTTCTCTTGACTGTAGTCATGATTCACTCGATGACAAAAGGTTGGTGAGAAATACTGGTGACTAGTCTTTTCCCATAGACTGTGTCAATCTATTGGAGATGGGTCTTGACTCCATAGATCCGGCTTGTTGTGACTTGAACAGGTACTCGATGAAGAGGCTTGAAGCCTACAAAAGACCATCGAAGGGTGCTCCAACGGGGGAGGCTCTGACACTCAAATTAGAAAGAGAGGTTTTCGAAAGAAATAAAATAGACTGAAAGAGGAAGGGAGGATGGATCTTCCAGTGATTTGTGTGTTAAGTGTAAAGTCCAGGGAACTTATTTGGTTTCGATGTATCGAAGGCTTTTATATAGAGTGCTACAAGAGCTATGTGCATTCAGGGTATTACAGCCCAAGTTTCCTTATAAGGAGATCCGAAGATTTTGGAGTTCAAATGTCCGAAATTTGAAATCATTATCATTTAGAAAGTTTGATTATACGGGGAGAATCTTTCCTTCATCGATCAGATTTTCAGGGGTTTCCTTCCTTATCCAGGAGATATGTTTTGTGCTAAGATAAGAAACCTAATCAAGATGAGATTCGGTTGAGTATTACCATTCAGAAGTCTAAATGGTCGGTTCCTTAGGTGTTACGGTAGTCATCGGTCGAATGGAAAGGGATAACTGTTAGGTCTTACCAAATGTGCTTATGGATCGATCGTGTCATCCTGATCGGTCTGTTGGTCTATTTATTGTTTGGTTCAGGACCTGAGCCCCTTGTAAGCATGGGTGTTAAGTTGGGCTTTCGGGCACCCAGGTATTACACCAACTGTTGTTCGGATCATGTCTCATCCTTAATTTTTGACAAATTCAAACTTTCCTTAATCCCCTAAAATTATAATTCTTTTGTACTCTCAACAAAGAATGAAACATTTCTTAAATTTTAAATCTTCCTTAATCTTGACGGATTCTAAATTTTCTAAAAGTTTTTTACCATAATCCTTACTATTTTGGAAGACTTCATACGAAAGAAAAGTAGGGTTGGACACAACTACTCACTTAACTCCACACACAATAGAAGAAGGTTGCCCAATTCTATATACAATTAGAGGTACGGCTTCGTGCCTAATTCTATATCATCAGAGGTATAACTTCATGTGCCATTCTACACATGTTTAGTAGTATGACTTCATACACGTATACACAAATTACATCGCATTGTATTAAATACACATACATTATTCTTTACCCATAAATACATATGGGGTGAATTCCACACACATAAGACGGGGCTATATTTGAGAACCCTCTGTCTTTCTCTGATCACTCTATCTAACTTGGACATTGGAGTCTCCTCACGGGGCTAGCCGTGGTGGGGTCTTTGTAGGTTTCTCCATCCCAGTTGATACACCGGCACTATTCAACTCTACATACGGTACACAGAGACAACACAAGGCTATAGTTTAAGCTCTCTTAGTCTTTCTCTTTCTTTTATTACTCTATCTACTTTGAGTATCGAAGTTTCTCCATTAGGCTAGTCCTGACAGGGTTCTTACAGGTTTTCTATCCAAGAAGATCCGACAGTCACCCTTAGCACTGATTCCCCATTCGAGTCAAAAGAGCAGTTATCTATTAAGTCAAATATTGGCTTCAACACAGGCCATCATAAATAGGTAAGGCACGTGGACTATGAACAATTTCCCAAGTCTTTTTGGGTAGTATTCCTTCGTCATATATATAATATAACATGATTCAATCACAGGCTTCTTTCCTTAGTACAAATCAACACTTTATACTTATCAAGCAAGCATTCACTTAATAAAAAAAGGCAACACTTATTAAATGCTCAAAGTAAAGGAACAAAAGATGTAACAATCAGTAGTAAACTGAGATCATACTTGGGGAAAACAAGGGAAAAAAGAAAACTGAAGTTTTTTGAGGGATGAATAACCTGAAGAATAGATAGAGCGCCCACATAAGCACGAATGTCACTGTTGGAATACCGCACCCTTCTAGATCACCTATTGGAACAAATTTTGCCTGTCCTATTAGAATCCTGATAAATCAAAAATTCAAAGACAATATGAGCTCTAGCTTGATATGTATCAACTTCGTGGTAAATGTTTGAGAGAGTACCTTGAGCATAGCTTGTCGAGAGCATAGACTATGAAACCTGAAAATACACAAGGTAAGATGTCTGAGACAATGAATGGCCCATTGTATCCCACAAAAAACTTTTTGAAATGGCCTCAACTGAAATAACAAAGTAGTATCCAATAAGGGTTCCGTTAAATGATACAGAAATCGATGCGGTTATGTCCCTTAGGGATAGCTTAAGTGGTAGAGTCTCTCACTTCTATCTTTTATTTCTCGATTCGATCTTACTTGGTTGCATCTCCTTGTACTAAAAAAAAATGAAATCGATGTAGTTATTAGTTATCTTCTTTGCCATAATTTGTTTCTAGATAGACAAACATCTACGTGTTCCTAAACTAGAAAATTTAAGCTTCTGATTTTCTATGGACTCGAAAGATAATAACATATGCTTAAACAAATCTAGGCCTTCTTTGTCTTGAAAGTGTCAGACTCCAAAAACAACTACTATCGGATGCTCCTCTTTATCTAATCTTTGAAGAAACATTTTGTTTTGAGCAAGTTCATTTAGGATTTGTGATGCAGAGATGGAACCATTTGGAAAAAATCCATTAAAGGTGCTTCAGGAACATGGAGAAATCTCTCTCTATGTCTAGATTTTGAGCATGTAGAAACCTTTTGATCATCAAGTCTATTAGAGGTGGGTTGTAATTCCACATATATCGGCTTATTTAACTCGAATGAGTGCTCCGAAGGGTGAAGTGAAAACCTATAAAAGATCATCGGAGGGCACTTCAGAGGGAGATACCATGACATTAAGTCAGAAAGAGCAATTTTTGAGAAGAATGAAACTGACTGAGTAAGAGAAAGATGAGAATGGGAGCCTTATGTAGCTTCGTGTGCCTCATGTAAGGTTATCATAGAGCATACCTGGTCGATGACCTGATGAATGCATTTATAGGTTGGTCCTTCATGCGTCGTGTGCATCAGGGGCATTGCAACACTAGTTTCCATATGTGGATGTCCTGAGATCTTGGGATCAAATATTTGCAAAAGCGTCAAAATATTTATCACTTGGAATGTTCATCAGGTTGAGGAGACTCCTTCCTTATCGATTAGATTTTAAAGATCTCATTCCTTTTCTAGAAAGCTTCCCTGGCTAACGATTAGGAAATGAACTCAGATATGAATCTCAATTAAATATTACCTTTTACTGGTTATAACCATAGGTTGTTGAATGGATCAAGGTACCGATTAGGCGGTAACCGATAGGAGAGTCCTTTTGATGCATTCCGAGAGGACCAAAAGTCTCTCATGTAACGACGCGTTTTATTATGACTCTTTAGAGTGTTATAGGCCTTTTGGTCATGTATCATCATTTTCCCCATACTCCTTGTGTCATTTTGAAGAATACGTCACAAGGAGCAAGTTAAGAGGTTGGTACTTGGAACATCTTGAGGGTGTAAATGCATTCAACCTTTAAATAAATAATCCTAGATTAAATATTTTGTGGGAAGTTGGAGATGTTAAACCTCGACATTCATTGCACATTGAGTTAATATGTCTGCCCAAGGTCATAAAGATCATGCTTCTCTGGATATAAATATGGGTCATCTGGCCTAGCACTGCTTCAGAGAGACTTCATGTACTTTCGGTGAGATTCTTGTGTTAAGAGTTTATCCTTCTGAGAGGTTTTCCGATAATAGGTTTTGAGCCATAAGGCTCTACACTTTAAAATGTTTTTGCCGATACGAGATTCCATCAAAGATGCGGCTGTTGATGTAAGGTTCTATCATGCCATTCGATGTTCAAATGTTATGGTAGAAATTGTCAGGACCCTCATCAGAGTTATTGACTTTGAGGAGGATGAGGTATTCCTCAATGGAAGCTCTCCTCTTAAGGTCGGAATCATTATCTGATGTGTGGCGCAATAGATGATCGGGGGTATTTCCTTGGCATTCCTCTGGTCGGGTGATGAGAGGAGTCGGGAGGTGGCAAGAGACGGGCATGGTAGAGGATTAGAAACCTAATGCATCCTCACAGTCTTTTTTTGGCCATCTTGAACCCTTTCGGACTCCTTTTCGGCTTTGTTTGGTAAGGGTCTTCAATCTTTATTGTCTCCGAGGGAACTGATCAGCAATAGTTCTATAGTCTTCTTGTCCCAAAACAATGCTGTAGATTCTTCATGTGTTTCTTTTGATATAATTCAATCCGACTCAAGAACCGGTGTATTGTACTATTTATGCACTTATGATATATGTTCATTGTATTGAAAAAAAAAAGAGTTTTATTCTAATTACTTGTCAATCTTTATCATTGCTAATAATTTTCACCAATAGGAACTGAGTACCCAAATAAGTGACTTGATCAGTGAAATGATCATTTGGTGGGTGTGTTGTCTTTCTTAGAGTTTCCTTGTTGCACTGATCTAAGCGAAAATATTCTATGGTGTCCTGATGAAGGCACCGATTAACCGTTGTCATGCTTGCTCATCGAGGGAAATTCTTTCTTGTCTACATAATTATCCGATAGGATGGGTTGTACCCAACTATGACATATATCCCTTAGTTGATATGCTATGATTGGTAGGACAGTTGATAGAGAGTTCAATCGATAGGCCAGATTGTGCCTATCCGATTGGGAAACACATCCCCTGCTACATTCATTAGGCAAGAATCGATGGAGGAGTCATGTCCATTATTGATGACATGTTTCGTTCATCAAGAATCAAGTAATAGGATGGGCGTACCTACCTGTCTAGGAGTTATTTCCCTTATTGATGGTACGCTACGTTTGCTAGGGATTAATCGGTAGGAGAGACCATGTCTACTCGTCTGGAAGTTTTGTCCCTTATTGATGACATGTTTCATTTGTTAAGAATCAACCGATAGGATGGGCCGTGTCTATCCGTTTGGGAGTTATTTCCCTTATTAACAGCACGTTACATTCGTTAAGTAGTCAATCGATAAGTAAACTAGAGAACGAAAGGCATAAAGACCTTATTCAGTGCGAGACTCATATGTTCAAAGGAGGCAATGAGGTCTACTAATAGTAGTGTGTAAGTTTTCCATATTTTAGGTCTTGGACATAGCCGAGCTATCTATATTATTAAGGTGGTAAGTCCCTGGGCAAACTACTGAGCGTATTTGATAAGGACCTTCCCAGTTAGGCGTAAACTTGCCCCTGGTTAGGGTTGACGGATAGCCTCTACTTTCCTTAGGACTAGATCGCCTGGCTTGAACGTTTTGCTTCAAATCCATCTGCTACAATATTAAGCCATTTGCTATTGATATGCAGTCATTCAAGTGGATGCGGATTCCCATAGTTCTAGAAGTAAATCTAATCACTCTCGTAAAGTCAGTTTGTTCTGTGTCTCATGGTATTGGTCTATCTGAAGCAAATGAATCTCTATCTCCACGGGTATGACAGCTTCACACCCATATATTAGGCTGAATAGTATTTCATCGGTTGCCCTTCGAAGTATAGTTTGGTATGTCCAGAGGATACTGTAAAGTTTGTTAGCCCACCATCCCTTAGCCTCATCCAACATTGTTTTCAACCCCTATAAAATTGTTTTATTTGTTATCTCAACAAGTCCATTTGAATCGACATAAATCGGTGTTGAATTTTCAGTTTATCACAAAACTATTAGAAGCTTTTGTTATCAAACTGCTTCCCGTTGTTAGTGATGAGGATATGAGGTATACCAAATCTAGTGAGGATATGGGTCCATATGAACGATTGAGCTTTTGCAACCATTATCTGAGCTAGCGATTCGACCTCCATCTACTTGGTGAAGTAATCGATAGCTATTATAAGGAACTTTCATTGCCCGGTGGCTGATAGGAATGGCCCCAGGATATCTATCCCCCATTGAGCGAATGGTCTTGGACTTGCTATTGGACTAAGCTCGGCAAAAGGTAACCGAGGTACTGAGGAGAAATATTGGTATTTGATACACCTCTTAACATAGTTATTAGAGTTAGCCTTTATAGTTAGCAAGTAGTACCCTTGATGTAGGGTCTTGTGAACTAGGTTTCGAGCGTCCAAGTGGTTGCCGCATATTTTTTCATGAATTCCTCGAAGGATATAGTCTCCTTCTTTAGGAGTCAGACACTTCAAGTATACAGATCCCGTTATAGATTGCATAGTGAGTGACCTTTTGCTTTAGCTTTACTATTTCTAACAGTGAGTCCGACAATTGGTTATGCTTTAGGTAAGATTTTATGGGATCTTTCCAACTCGGGGGTTGATTTACTACAAGAATTCTCTTAGGCTCATCGATACTGGGACACAGAAGAATCTTGATGTAGACTATTTGACTAGTGGCAACCGAGTCTGAACTGGCCAACTTAGAGAGTGTATCAGTTCGCACATTCTCTGATCGAGAAATTTGCTATATGTCCACTTTGTCTAGCTTACTCATCATTTCACGTAATTTGTTCAAGTACTTAGCCATGGTCGAGTCCTTAGTTTTATAGACCCCTATTTGCCTGACAACCAACTAGCTATTAGTAAATACTCAAATGCTTTAGGCCCCTAGGTATGTTGTGATTCATAGTCCCATCAGTAGAGTTTCGTACTTGGCCTGATTGTTAGTGGCTCTGAAATCGAAATGAATGGCATACTCTGCTTTGAAACCATTAGTACCCATTAGTATGAGTCCAGCACCACTCTCCGAGGAGTTTAATGACTCGTCAACATATAGCATCCAATCTAGTAGTGACCATTCTTCTCGTTCACCGGTAGGCTTTGGCTTAACTGGAACCGGAAGGGTGCATTCAAGGATAAAGTCTGTGAGGGCTTAACCTTTGATGGCTGGTCTCAATTGGTATTGGATGTAAAATTCTCCTAATTCTATACTCCATTTGATGAGATGGCAGGAGGTATCCCTTCTTTGAAAGATCTACTTTAATGGTTGATTAGTAAGTACTACGATCGTGTGGATCTTGAAGTACGGCTGAAGGCATCTAGCTGAGACAACCAGGTTATAAGCTATCTTTTCTTTTGGCCGATAATTGGTCTTGAACTTCTAGAGTATTCGGCTTATGTAGCATACCAGTTTTTGGACGGTAGATTCTTGTCTCATGGGATTTCTTTAAGGCATCAAAGAAGTGTTTGTACTTTTCCCCTACCTTTGACATGAATTAGCTTAGGGCTGATATTCTACTTGTGAGTCGTTATACCTCCTTCAACATTTGTGGTGGTGATATGTCTAGTATAGCTTGTATTTTTTTAGTGTTTGCCTTAATTCCCCAACTAATGATCATCAAGCCTAAGAACTTTCCAGATACGATTTTGAAAGTGCATTTTGCTTGGTTCAGTAACATATTGTAACTTAAGAGTTGGTGACCATAGAAATTATCTACTAGCTTATCGATATTGGGGAGTGGGTAGCTGTCCTTTGGACACGCCTTGTTAAGGTTCGTGAAGTCTACATATATCCTCCATTTGCCATTAGCTTTTTTCACCAGGACCACGTTAGTTAACCACTCGGGGTATTTAACATTGCAAATGAATTCGACTATTAAAAGCTTATGGACTTCTTCTTATATAGCACGTTGGCGCTTTAGAGTGAACACCTTCTTTTTTTGTTTAATAGGATTATGGCTGGTGTCGACTATCAACTTATGGACAATAATTGATGGGTGAATACCCAACATGTCTTTAGGGGACCAAGCAAAGACTTTGGAGTGGCATCGTAGGCATTCAACGATCGCTTCTCGTAATGGCGTTAGCAAGTTGGCACCAATTCGAACATTCTGGACAGGGTTATCAGTTAGTGGAATCTCAATCACTTTTTTTTTTTGCAAACTTTGGCTTGATGGTTTGTTCGGTATCATCCCTGAATTCCAAGATATCAATTGGGAAGTTTTCTCATCTGCCTTCGACCACAAGGAGAACATAAGGGTCAGGGTTGCTGCAAAGGGTAGCGATTCCATGTGATGCTCTAAACTTGATCTTTATATGTCTCGTGCTAGGTAGTGCTTCCAATTCATCCAAATTAGGGTGACCTAGGATGGTGTTATAAGGAGAGAATATTTTTACAATATGGAAGGTAACCTTAATGACCGCATGATTGGGAGACGTTCCCAAGGTTACAGTGAGGGATATGACACCCTCGGGGTGTATGCATTCATTCGAGAGTCCCTTGAGCAACCCAGTGAGAAGTTAAAGATGAGATAAGTTGAAACCAAATCATTGGAAGACATCCTAAGTGAGGAGGTCACAGTTGGCTCCTTGATCAATGAAGACCCTTTAACGAGATAATATTCTATTCTGACAGTAATGACTAAAGGATTGTTGCGATTAAGATCAACTCCTACAGATGGTGTCAATCTCCTTATTGGTATGAGTAATGAAGAATGAGGAAGACACTTGATTAGGGAATCAATACGTTTCCTATAGATGGTGTCAATCTATTAGAGGTGGATTGTAACTCCATAGATATTGACTCTTTTGACTCGAACAGGTGCTCCGAGTGGTGAAGTGAAAATCTGTAAAAAACTACAGGAAGGTGCTCCAGCAAGGAGGTTCTGACGCTTAAGTAAGAAAGAGTAGTTTTTGGGAGTAATGAAACAGATTGAGTAAGAGAGGGTTGAAAAAGGGAGCCCTTTGTAGCTTTGTGTGTCTCGTGTAGGGTTATCAGAGAGCGTACCTAGTCGATGACCTGTTGAACGTATTTATAGGTTGGTCCTTCATGCGTCGTGTGCATTAGGAGCATTGTAACCCTAGTTTCCTAGTGTGGATATCCTGAGATCTCGGGATCAAATATTTGCAAAAGGTTCAAAATCTTTATCTTTTGGAAAGTCCATCAGGTTAAGGAGGCTTCTTCCTTATCGATTAGATTTTAAAGATCTCATTCCTTATCTAGGAAACTTCTCTGACTACCGATTAGAAAATGAACTCAGATATGAATGCTAGTTAAATATTATCTTTTGCTGGTTACAGTCAGAGGGTGCAGAATCGATCAAGGTATCGATCAAGTGGCAGCTGATAGGAGAGTCCTCTTGATGTGTATCGAGAGGACCACAAGTCTCTGATGCAACGACGCGTTTGATTATCAGTCTCTAGAGTGCTATAGGCCTTTTGTCATGTAACATCAAGGTCATCTATTTGTGGCACAAAAAAACTTCCACTACAGTTAATTAACAGATGCAGATTAAACACCAAAAAGCAAACTGGAAGAATGTGGGTGGATCGTTCAAAACTTTCGGGTCTCATTTAGTTAGTGATGAAGTGTTGGAATTACGGTTTATTAGGCAGTTTAGAGGAATTAGAGGAGTTAAAAAAGATTATATCCCCCGCCTCTCTCCCCGAATCAACTAGGGAGAGAGAGGGAGAGAGAGAGAATGTGTTGTGCCTGTGGGGAAAGAAAATATGTCATATAACTATAGTGCTCATAATATTTGGATTTCTCATGACTTTCACATACTTTAACCATATCATAAATCAAATGCGAATCTTTGGACTTCTATTGACTTCACATGCTTTAGAAAGAAAGGACATACTCTTGTCTATGTTCGTTGTAAAGTAAACGTTATGGCTGAAATAGAGGATTTGTTTTCTTTCAACCATCCTTTCAATTTAAAATACCATAACGAAAAGTGTGCACTTCTCTAACAAGATGGAAAGAGGACCAAGTTCCATATTTATTCCATCACTGCTCCAGTTAATACATTTTTTTTCCACTAATCTATAAATAATTATTAGTTCAATTATTGAACAATTAATTAATTATTAAATAAAATAATGTGTATTCTACATAATATATGTACGCCCCATGTAAAATATGTATAGCCATTAATTAATTATTAGATACATGTAGCCATGAATTCGTTGGTACATGTATATAGTGGTGATGGGCTAGTAAATACATACATGTATACAAGCCTTCGAGTCATAGTTCATTCATGTACATGGGCTGTTGAGTCATAAATTTTTACATGTATCTAGGCTATTGGTTAAACAATGGAGAGTAAAGGAGACCAAGAAATAAAGGGCAATATTTACCTTTGGACGTCTCTTTCTTCTTCTCTCTCTCTCCCCACTTCGTCTACGCAGGCTAGAAATCTAGATCGTACCATATTTAATTGATAAACAACGAAGCACATTCCTTTCTGATAATTGATAATATCATGATGCGGTGGGGCGAGAGAGCGGACAAAGCAGCACAATTTAATGTGCGTGCTCGAGGGCGCTGAGAAGGAAAAATCTTCTTGAATCCATAAAATAATAATTAACAAAAATTATAAAATAAAAATATATTAAAAATTTATATAATTTTAATTAGAAATACAAAACAATATTAAACAAAATAAATAATTTACTAAAGTTGTGTCCTACGCTTTTGAGAAAATTGCTAGAAAAATTATGATTTTTTTAAATTATATTATTATTTGAATCGTAGGTAACTTTTTTCTTTTAAAAATTCGATATCTATCTCTTTAAATCTTTGAATAAGAAAAAAAAAAAAGCTAAAAACCACCGGAGAAAAACAGTAGAGGGAAAAAATTGAATGGAAGAAAAATTCTATATTTTTATTAAATTATAATTAAAATTTTATTGAAAAAAGAGTCACTATATATAAATTTCAAATTCTAATTTTAACGATATATAGTATTCTTTGACTATTGAGTTTATCAAAAATAGATAATATCATATTTATTTAATATAATTGATAGAGTATTTAATGTATCTAAATCATATAGACAAAATATTGACGGTGTAATATTATACAGATAGAATATTAATCATATTTAAAATACAGTAATAGAATTATGATAAAATATATAAAGATGATAAGAATATAAGACAAAGTAGACAAAAGTTTTGATAAGAATGTTAATCGTTCACGATGTCAATATGAAAAATAGGAAAAAAATTTTATAAATGTGTTGATATAGATTTTCAAAAAATATCTCAAAAGTGTTAGTTTACTTTTGTTAGCTAGTATTAGTTGTGTTATTATAATAGTCAATATTTTTTTTCTTTCTTGGTGGGACGATAGATGGATATGCACAGAAAATAGAAATATCATTTTAAGAAAGGTAAATAATAATAAAATAATAATAATATATTCTTTAAAATTATGTATTATATATATATATATATATATAAAAATTTCAAGGTATCTGGTGAGACTCACAAAACTCAAATATCAAATATAATATTATTTTAAATTTTTAGAATACAAAAGTTTTATTGTTTTAGACATTTGGAGAGACGCACATTTTTTTTTTGGGAAGAGTCACAAAGCTTAAAACTAAAAAGTTTAAAATTTTATGCCTTAAAAAAAATTCAAAAGTCTTGGGGCCGTGGCTCCCCAGGAGTGTACGTGACTACACCCCAGGGGCGTGAGTGTGTGTGTGTGTGTGAGAGAGAGAGAGAGAGAGAGAGAGAGAGAGAGAGTGCAAGGGAGAGAGAGCTGTTGGGCGTTTCTTGATAGAGCTGGATCCTAGAAGACCTCTTTATCTCACCCGTGACCATAGTTGTTGGGCAGAAGACTTATCGGGGGTTTTCTCGGCCCGATCAACTTACTTGGCTTCTCGATCTAATGATATTACCAAGAATCCTCTTGAGTAATTGGACATGGATCTGGTAGTTAAGCTACCGAGAGCGAGTGAAATTGATGATATGGTTATTGATGCATGGTAGAATGATGACAAATAGTTCCCAGTTTCAAAAGGGGATTGTTGCAGATTCCTTATGTCCCATTTATGAGGGATTCCTTGAAACTATTCTCCACTTTTTCTGAGATTGCTCAGTAGGTTTGGTCCCGGACCCTCCGTTCTTCATTTATGTTCAATCTTGTGTTTTATGTTCAATCTTGTGTTCACCTGTGTTTTGGAAAAGGCTTGGCTGGTTAGAAATTGCAAATCACATGCCATTCACTTGGGCCATCCTTAGACCATGATCTTTATGGTCGTTTGGTTTTTGAGGGGGTACATTCTTCCCAGGGGGCATAGTGGCTATGGAGACTAGCTATACCAGATATGGACGTCAAGCATGTTTGAGGAACACCTTTCCTTCCATACGAGTAGGGAAATGGATTAGTTGGCTCCCTCTTCGGTGAGTGTTTTCAAACAGAACACGGATGGATCTATTCAGCGTAATTCCCATTTGGCTAATATGGGTGTCTCATGCAAGATGAGTATGGGTTATGGATTTGATGCTTCACTGGAAATTTGGGTGTCACCGATCCTTTCATGGCAAAGTTATTAGGAGTATGGGAGGGACTCCTTTTAATTAAGGCAAAAATCTCCTCGACGGTCATTGAATTAGACTCAACTAAGCTTGTGTTGGTCTTTTCTTCTGACCTGAATTACCAGCATCCTATTTTCCATATACTTCATGAATGTTGGCATTTAATGCATAATGTGAGGGTGCATTCTGTCTAACATGTGTTACGAGAGGGCAATTGTTGTACAGATGTTCTTAATCGCTTGGGCCATCCGGTTCCCCATGGAGTTCATAATTTGTTATCACCTCCCTAGGAGATATATTTTGCCGTTTGCGTTATATTCGAGGGTTAGCTAATTTTCTTGCACTACAAAATTAAAGCAATATGTAGACGGTGATTTTTATTGTCGTTGAGTCTTAGTGACGGTTTTTTATGATCTTTAGAAAGGTTTTCGACGAAATCATTAGAAAATGTATACATCTTTTGAGGATATAAAATTGTCAGTCAAAAAAAATTTATCAACCGTTAGTAAAGTAGCAAAACCGTCTATAAAAACTGATATTCAATTTTGACGACTATTAGTTGTGGTCCTTAAATATAGCAGTGTATAAAAATAGTTTGAAAACAATCACTATATAACTCTTCTTTTCTGTCTACTTAACAATACCATTTGTATAAGTTCTTCATCTATACTGACTAATATATTTTACTATCTGTAAATGTCATCTATCATTTAGACGGTTATCACTTGTCATCGACAAATGTGACAATCTTTAGTAATGGTTTGGAAAAAGTTACTATATGAGTTTTTTTAGTAACAATTAAACCATATCATTGAGATAAGTCTATATTTATGCTAACCTAATTAATGTACCGTTTGTAAAAGGGATCTTTAATTAAAACAATTATTAATTGTCATCAACACTATAGGTAGAGGTAATATTATAATTTTATAATAAATTATGTTCATAACTGATAGAAATATAGTGGTAACTAAAATTGTAGTAAGTTTAAGTTAACTAGTAGTAATATAGTAGTAATTTAAATTGTGTTAAGTTTATGTTAAATGATAGTAATATAGTGATAACTAATAGTAATATAGTAGCAACTTTAATTATGTTAAGTTTTTGATAATTAGTAGTAATATAGTTGTAACTAATAGTAATTAGTGGTAAGTTAAATTGTAAAATATAGTAATAATTAATAGTAATATAATGGTAAATTAAATTGTTGTATAACGTAACTAATAGTAATATAGTGATAATTAATGATAACTATGGTAACTTAAATTGTGGGTAAGTTTACGAAAATTAATATTAGAAGTATAGTGGTAATTAGTAATAAAATAGTAGTAAGTTTACAATAACCAGTAGTGATATAGTTGTAACTAGTAGTAACTAGTTGTAATACATAGTGATAATTTAAATTATTCTTACCCGTCTTCAATTCCCGCTTCCCGCCTTCAATTCCCGCCTAACTTAAATTGTCACACTATTTTTTTTTTTTGAAAACATAACTTCCCACTTTCAATTCTTTCTGCTCTTTCAAAACTTAACTTTCTTACATAATTTTTCGCTCTCCACAAATCCCCTCGAATTCTAATTCATCCTATTATTTACCCTAAATGTCCATTTAAGAGTTCGTTCTTATTACCTCCCAACCATTGGATCAAATACAGAGATTGTCCACCCATCGGATGAAATGAGATTTATACAATTTAGAATTAATACCTGGATAGGAGAAATGAACTAATTTGGTTTGTTTTCGTGGAATACAAAAGCATCATTAACGTAATATGAATTTACATTACTACATTATTATATGTAATGCTAAATTATATAATTATATAATATTAATCGTTTGGATCAATTTCAATTTAAGATACAGTATCATTGTAATTCACAATTTCAATTTAAGATAAACTCAATAGTGCCATGCCATTGTAGAGTACTATTACAATATAAAATCATGTAACCAATTAATACATAATATATAGTCCTATTTTGACAATTCTTACACAATTCATTAATAAATTGGATATTATTAATTTAAATAATAGTACATGATATTCAATATTAGTAATTAGATAAAATTAGTAATGAAAATTAATATCAGTAGTATTAGTAATTTAAATGATACTATATAATTATATAAATTAGTAATTATCAATATTATATAATCTAATAATTAATATCTAATATCCATCCATTTTAAAGTTTGGCTAAGGCAATGAAATGTGATTTATCCAATTAGAATTTATCAAACTAGTTAGTGTAGTTAGCTAGTATAAAATAGTTTACTTCTTCCTCTAAGTACATTATAATATCTCTTCACTTGGATTAATTTTTTATATGTTTAGTTATTGTTATGTTATATTATAAATTTTTTGATTTTATTTAATCAATTATATTATTATTAATATTATGAATAATATTATATATGTTAAGAAATAAAAAAAGAAATTATTAGTGGTAGTGTTAGTGGTAAGTAGTGATAATTGGTGATAAGTAATGGTGTAGTAGTAGTAAGTAGTGATAATTGGTGGTAAGTAGTGGTAATACAAACATCACATGGTAGTGATAACTGGTAGTAAGTAGTGGTAACTAGCGATACATAGTGATAAGCAGTAACCATATGATAGCGGTAAGTAATAACTATGGTGGTAAATAGTTGTGTTTTTAATAATCATTAAAAATAAAAAAAATAAATTTTAAAAATTAATTATATGATATAATTTTATATAAATTTCAATAAAAACAACAAATAAAAAAATGAGAATATTATATAATTTTATATAAAATCCAAAACTAATCTATCAATATAATTAGATAATATTAAATATCATGTAATTAATTATACCCACATAATTAATTACACTATTACATTCTCATATCCGATCAAAAAGAAACAAAAAAAAAAAAACAAAATGAAATTGTAAATTGTTTAGTTAGGACATTTAGACTAAATTTTAAAATAATTACTATTATATTAATATATATTTCTATATATTACTAATATATTAGTATAACTACAAGTTATTATATTATATATTATTATATTATATTATAACAAATACTATTATTATATTAATATTATACACAACATAGTATTATATTTTATATTATTGTATTACTTATTATTATATTATATTTTAACACATTAGTATTAGATTATATACTACTATATATTAATATTACATACTATATATTATTATATATTATATTTTTTAAATTACTTATTAAATGATAATATAGTTTTAATTATATTATATGTTCTACAAATTCATAAATTTAATATATCATTTTTTTGAATCCAAAACAATTGAAAAAGGGAAATAATAAAAGGAAAAAAGAAAAAAAAAAAAAAAAACAGGGGCGCCAAGCAGGGGCTGCCTACAGATTGATTTGAAGGATTGTAAATAAAGTTGGTCACCTACAGATATATGTGATGGAATTTCTGATGATCCAAGTGAATTTTTTTGTTTTAGCATCTCAAAAGAGACATACAATTGCAATTGTGGGACATGTAATCTTTTTTTTTTGGACTTATATGTATCACTCATTCTACTCAGTATATCAATTATTCTCGTATATGAATAAACATTTATATTATTTTTGTAAATGTAATATATAACATGATAATGTTATACATGTGGTAATATATAGTAATATATGGTAACATGTGGTAATATGGTAATATGGTGGTAATATGGACACTAGCGGTTGTCCTAAAGAGGGAGCTGGCGCCCACCTCCATACGTGGGTGCCCGCACAAGGGGGGGCTTGGCGCCCGCCCCCCATACGTGGGCGCCCGCACAAGGGGGGATTGGCACCTGCCCCCATACGCGGCGCCCGCAAAAGGGGAAGCCTGGCGCCCGCCTCTATATACGAGCGCCTGGCCATGCAGGGTATTGACACTGCAGTAATCGATGATAAAAGTAATAATATCTCATAAAACATAATAACCGATAATAATCAACAGTAACATTTCCTAATTCAATATAACCGATGATAAAAGTAGTAACATTTCGTAATATACATAACCGATAATAAAATTAGTAATATTTCCTAACACAATGGTAATCGACGATGAAAATAATAACATCTCGTAACATATGATAACCGATGATAATATTAATGATATTTCCTGACTCAATAATAACTGATGATAAAAGTAGTAACATTTTATAACATATAATAACTGATCATAAAAAATCTACTTTTTCCTAACACCCTATTAGCTGACGATACAACCATTAATTTTATCAACACTTTTCTACCATCACAATATTACATTACATGCTACAACGGTAACTCAGACCATCAGGATACACCTATCCTGACTGGTATATACATAACCGATGGTCTATCCATTGGAGAAAGTTTTGCTGACGGTTTTTATGTCTTTTGTTGACGGTTTTTGACCGTTTGAATAGTGCTCTTATTTTGTAGTGTTGCTCCAAATGTATCAAAAAAATAATACTGTACTACTCTTAAACACTTAGCACTAGCAATGATAGACTTACACATATGTAGAAAAATGAGATGAGAAAATGAAAATGCAAATATGCAAGTGATGGGGTTCAATAACCCAACAACCAACCTAGGTTTAGCAACTGCGCTTGGGCTATGCCCTGTGCAACATACTCCACATGCATTCTCCTCCCTCTGTTAAGATCATATTGGGAGGGAGGGAGGGAGGGAGGGGGAGAGAGAGAGAGAGAGAGAGAGAGAGAGGACTTAATGATTTACTTCTAAACAGAGAGAGAGAGAGAGGGAGAGCAATGCAAAGAGATAGGGGAAAATAAATACTAAGTTTAATTTAGGATAACATAAGAGGAATATAAAGGGGCTTAGGTTTTTAAGAGGTTTTATGGGCTTAGCCCAAAAATTGCTCAAAACTCTTCTATACTTAAATTAAATTGGGTTTGAACCTAAAATTAGGGGTGAGCATAAGCTGTCTTGCACCCACAAAACTATCCGGTCCCATACGAGACGGGAAAGGAATGATTTTACCCTTGTGGTTAACTAGCAATTCCCATCCCAGTCCTGCAAATATAAATAATTTAAAAAAGATATATCTTATATCAATTATATAACGAATTAAAAATAATTTAATAAATAAATAAATATAAGATTATAAATAGTTTAAATATCAGAGGATATTTTTGTCTTTTTAATATCTTCTAACCCTAATCTATATGCTCACTTTCTTTCCCTGCTCAATGCTCGTGCCCCCAAACATCTAATTCTTTCTTCTCTCATCTTCAAACCTAGCCAGAGCCACATCTCTCTCTCCCTCTCTCTCTCTTATTTCAAACCCTAGCGAACCTCTCTCTCTCTTCTCTCATCTTTCTCCTTATCTCACTTCAAACCCTAAGCACACTTATTTCTCTCTCTCTTTTCATCTTCAGCTTCATCACTTTTCTCTATAAGATTTTTTTGAAGTTCTCTTTTTGGTACAATTAAAACAAAAGTTTTGTTCATTTTTCTAAAGACAAAAGTTCTCTTTCCATCATTTCTCTTAATTTTTTATTTCCTTTTGTTTATTATTGTAGATATTATCTATATAAATCGACAAGTCTTGTTTCTTAAGTGTTAACAAAGGCAATCATTCTTATTGCCAAAATCTATGGATTCTTCTAAGCCAAAGAATGCTAAATATAAAGTTTGGTATCATTTTTCTTTAATTAAATTTGAGAATGATAGTAAGAAGGTTTTTTGTTGATAGGGTATAAATTGGTATAATAATTATGGTTTATTTTATTCTATTTTTTGAATAAATATTACACAAATTATTGTGTTTTATGGTTATTGATATAATAGTAATGATAGATGAGACTTTTAAAGAAAAATGAAGAAAAAGAAGACAAATTTGGAATTATGAAAGATTTACAAATATATTAAATTTGTTTCTAAATATTTGGGAACAAGAATTTTGTAAACTTCAACCATTGTGACTTTTTATTTAGTAGTTACCTAAAATTTAGGAGAATCTTTTCTTTATAAATTAGGTTAACTCATTCCTATTTATAGAGGGTTAAATTATGAAAAAAAAAGGAGGCCGCCCAAGGGGGCAGCACCCCCTCCCATCTAGTACATTTTAGTTTAGGTTTTTGTTTTTTTATTTTTTGGTTGCTTCAAGCTCCTTCTTGCTGCGGCTGCCATTACTTCTTGTCTTTGGCTACATGCAACTGCTGCTCTTGGGAATAAAAGGACGGCTACATTCTTTTTTTTATTTCCATTGTTCTTTACTTCCAACATTGAATAAAATAATAGTGAGTTTCTCTTTTCCAATGTGTTCATTTTAATTTTATTTTTTAGTTGAAGGGTTATTGAAACCTTGATTTTCAATGATTGTGGGATTTAATTGGGTTTATTTAATCAATATCTCGTAGGTATTTATTTGATTCATGTATTTCATGGATCATGATTTTCTAGACTTTGTTAAATAGTGGTCAATATTTAATAGATTTAGAATAATTTACAACTAATTAAAACGATAAATCTGTGATTGTTTGTTAGTTTTAATAAAGTGGTAAATGACATCCGTGTCATGGGAATGACATTCGTGTTATGGGATTAAATAATCTCATTTAAATGAACCCGCTGTGTGTCTGTTAATTAAAATTGAATTTCTCTAAATCTTAATGCTGTTGAGTCTTTTAATTCTAAGAGTTTCTCTAGAATTGACTCTCGATTTGGGAAATAATTAACGGTGGTATCTTGATTACCGAATAAGTAAGGAGAGATTGGTCGTCGGGCGGTTGTCGGTGACTATAACCAATTTATTTATGGGTGTTGAGATTTTTAGATAGATCGATGATCAATCACATGAAATCAAGGTGAATATAATTCCTATGACTAGAAAATTTGATTTTCCATTAGTTTTTATTTTTATTTTTTGAGTTCTTTAATTTTTTATTTTAATTAGTTTAGTTAATTTTTTAACCTAATATTTTATTTTATTTTATTTTCCTTAAAAAAAGTAAATTCACTGTTCCCTGTGGAGATGACCCTATTCAGTCTTTACTAGTATTTTGTGAAGTAGGTATTTTATTTTTGATTATTTGACGACTCACCAAATTTTGGCACCGTTGCCGGGGAACGGTGTTAAGTGATTTATTTCTTTTAAGTTTTGTTTTACTTTTATTTTTGGAACTAATATTTGCAGTGAACTTATTGTAAGTTTTTCAACAACATAGAAGAGAAGGATTTTAAACACTCAGATATGGTCGATCAAAAGACTTTAAGAGAGTAGTTATTTCATGATTTTAATGAACATACCTTTTGCAGTGATTTTCCTAATATTGAAACTTCCTAATAATTTGGAATATGGCAAGATGTTCCGAATGAGGTAAGTGATTTTTCTCTTGGTCAAGAATTGAAAGATCTAACTTCTCTTAGGCGTAATTTTGTTGAAGGATAAGGGCGACCAGTACAAACTTGTGGAATTTGTTCAGAGATGAATTATCCAACCAATAAGTGTCGCATTCTTTATGGTAACCTATATTCGAACATCTATAACCAAGGATGGTGTAATGAACCATACTTCAATTATGGAAATTGGCAACAAGGATTCCAATAACAATCACAAGTTCAATCTCAATTTCAGGCTCAACAAACTTTTTTGAACCAAGATACGTCTTTTGAAGAGATTGTTAAAAGTTTGGTTAATAGCACTTTGAGATTTCAACAGGAGACAAGAACCAGCATCTAGAATTTAGAGAATCAAATGTCACAATTGATAGCAACCATGAGTCGATTAGAAAAATCATCAAAAGAAGTAGAAGACAATTCATAAAAAACCGAAGAAGATATGAAAATCGAGCAAATAGAGAAATTATTAACAGTGAATTAATCCACCAAGGAGGTAAGTAATGAACCCAACACTTTTAAGGCAAAAATTTTGATTCCACCACCTTCTCTTGGCAGGTTGCCACAACCAAAAAAAGAGGAAGAGAAAGAGATTTTGGAAATTTTGTCAAAAGAAGGAACCAACATTCCTCTCTTAGAAGTAATAAAACAAGTGTCAGAGTCATTCATAAAAATAGTCAAGACAAAAATAGATATGGATTTGAGTATTTTAACTCTTGAGTTTAAAAGTAAAGTTGCTACTTTTAATATTTTTAATGTCATGAAGTATCCAAATGATTTTAAGTCTATTTTTTATGATAGTATGGTGGAATTCATTATTCATGATAATTTTGTGCAATATGAATTAGATTTTGTTTTTAAGGAAAATGTGACAGATAAGGTTGCACAATTGGAAAAATTTCTTGATGATAAACTCCCACATTGGAAACTATCATTGGTAGGCCATAAAATCCTTCACTTTAATTCAAAATTGAAATTCATGTTAGGTAAGTTGAAGTCTAAATGGACCGGACTGGTCTTTGAACGAGGTTGAACCGAGAAGACAATGTCGAACTAAAAACATTAAACAAAGGCGTTTGTTGGGAGGCAACCCAATATTTTCTTTTATGGTTTTTATTTCATATTTATTTGATTTGATTTAGTTTTAATTTTGATTTTTTTTAGGTGAATAAAAGTTGAAAAAATTTGATGACCAAAAGTGCTCTGCCTTTAAGGCGTGCCCACGCCTTAACAAGCCTTCAATGCTGTCCAGTTTTGTTAATGTTCTTAAATGACCAGAATTGCACATGAGTTAGGGCATGCCTACGCCCTAAGAAGGGGTCTATTGCTGTCACCATAATTTTTTCTTCAAGATTTGTTGGATTTGACCCTCCACTCACCACTCCACCCTAGGGAAGTATTATTCTCACTTTATCTTTTTATTTTTGCTTTTATTTGAGATGAATATTATTTATATTTTTTTTCTCTCATCTGACATACATTGGGGATAATGTATGATTTAGGTGTGGGGGGACATTTCATGTTTTTGGTAGTTTGTTTACTTTTCTACAATAGGTTAAGTTTTGTTTCATTTTATTTAATTAAAAAAAATACAAAAAAAAAAGAGAAAATAAAAAAAATTGAACTTTCTAAATTGATGTGTGTTATTTGGTTGGCTAGAAATCTATAAAAAAAATGACTCGTATTAATGATTTTTATACTTGTAATGGCTATTCATATCTTTAATAGTTTTGTTTGAATATAAGCATATAAGATTCAACACAAACCCCGTTTAAAAGTGAGGTTTTGAGTCTAAAGTGAGCAAATTCATTCTTTGTGCTCGAAATTTCTTTTCTTCTTGAGTGATTATCACACTTGGATTGAATATTCTAGAACTTGCAATGTTATACATTTTGAGATCACATCTATGGTTTCATGCATTGAAATGATAAAGAAACCTAAGATTTACCCCTTTTAACTTGGGTTAAAAATCCCTACCTTGATTTATAATCCCCTTTGTGAACCAATTTGAGCATGAGACCCTTTCTTTCTTCAAAAACCCTTCAATACAATACTATAACCTTATATTTGACTTGCTTTTCAACCCTTATGCCAAGGATATTTGTAGTTAATTGCATGATATTAGTTACATGATTACCTCATGAGATATGTATTGATTAGAGTTTTGATGATTATATTTGCTACATATGAAGGATAACGAGACTTGATGACTTAGAAAGGAAAGAAAAGGTTTGATTTTGTTCATCTTTTATACTGGGATATTTTTCATGGGAAAAAAAAGAAAGAGAGAGAACAAAAACAAAAAAAAAAGAAAGAAAAAAGCAGCAGCGAAAAAAAATACTATATCTATGAGAATTTCAATTCAGTCGTGGATCGTAGATAAAAAGTTTGATATTTTTATGTGTTCATGACTGTTGACTATGTTGAGTACATGTGGATAGCAAGATAATATATTTTTGGTGTGCTATTTGTGCAGGGCAAATATGTTATCGTAGAAAAATTGTGTAATTAGTTGCATATTCTCTTTGGTACATTTTAAACCCTTGATATACCCCTTTATCCTACCCCTAAATCTATCTACGTTACAACCAAATAAAAGATTTTTAGATTGATACATGAAATTCAAATTTTTAAGTGGTGGAGATTTGCTATATTTGCATGCATATGGTAATGCCAATTCCAATGTGTTGATTTGAGTATTATTGATATATTTTTTACCCGTTTTTGAGTGAATTTGAGTGAACCCTTAGAAAGGATGTTGAATCTTGCAATGGCTATTCTTGTACGAAATACTGTGAAATATTTGTTATCTTGATTATTTTTCTAATTTAATTTTTATGACACATTTTGAATTAGTAGTTCGAAAGAAAAAAATAGATTGACTTCAGTAATTTTAGTTTTATTTGAGTTAGGAATGTTTGAGGACAAGTATCATCTAGGTGTGGGGGAATTTGATAGAGTATAAATTGGTGTAATAATTATAGTTTATTTTGTTCTATTTTTGAATAAATATTACATTAATTATTGTGTTTTATGGTCATTGATATAATAGAAATGATGGATGAAAATTTTGAAGAAAAAGGAAGGAAAAGAAGACAAATTTGCAAGTACGAAAGATTTACAAATATATTGGATTTGTTTTTAAATATTTAGAAATAAGAATTTTAGAAATTTCAACCATTGTGACTTTTTATTTAGTAGTTAACTAAAATTTAGAAAAATATTTTCTTTATAAATTAGGTTAACTCACTCCTATTTATAGATGGTTACATTGTGAAAAAGAAGAGGCCGCCCGAGGGGGCAGCACCCCCTCCCATCTAGCACATTTTAGTTTACGTTTTTGTTTTGTTTTTTTTTTTTTTGGTTGCTTCAAGCTCCTTGCTACGGCTGCCATTACTTCTCATCTTTGGCTACATGCGGCTGCTGCTCTTGGGAATAAAGGGACGGCTGCATTTTAATATGAGTTTCTCTTTTCCAATGTGTACATTTTAATTTTATTTTTTAGTTGAAGGGTTATTTTCAATGATTGTGAAATTTAATTGGGTTTATTAAATCAATATCTCATAGCTATTTATTTGATTCCTGTATTTCATGGATCATGATTTTCTAGGATTTGTTAAATAGTGGCAAATATTTAATAGATTTAGAATAATCTATAACTAATTAAAACGGCAAATCCATAATTGTTTGTTAGTTTTAATAAAGTGGTAAATGACATCCGTGTTATGGGAATGACATTCATGTCATGGGATTAAATAATCTAATTTAAATGATCCCGCTGTGTGTCTGTTAATTAGAATTGGTTCTCTTTAAATCTTAATGCTGTTGAGACTTTCAATTCTAAGAGTTTCTCTAGAGTTGACTATCGATTAGGGAAATAATTAATAGTGGTACCTTGATTACCAAATAAGTAAGGAGAGATTCGTCGTTGGACGGTTGTCGGTGACTATAACCAATTAATTTATGAGTGTTGAGATTTTTAGATAGATCGATGATCAATTATATGAAATCAATGTGGATATAATTACTTTGACAAGAAAAATTGATTTTTCATTAGTTTTTATTTTTATTTTTCGAGTTCTTTAATTTTTTATTTTAATTAGTTTAGTTAATTTTTCAACTTCATATTTTATTTTATTTTATTTTTCTTAAAAGAAATAAATCCACTGTTCCCTGTGGAGATGACCCTATTTACTCTCTACTAGTATTTTGTGAAGTAGATATTTTATTTTTGGTTATTTGACGACACACCAACTTTTGGCGCCGTTGTCGGGGAACGTTGTTAAATAATTTATTTCTTTTAAGTTTTGTTTTCTTTTTATTTTTAGGACTAATATTTATAGTGAATTTATTAGAAGTTTGTCAACGACATAGAAGTGAAGGATTTTAAACACTCAGACATGGCCAGTCAAAAGACTTTAAGGGAGTAGTTATTTCTTGATTTTAATGAACATACCTTTTGCAGTGATTTTCCTAATATTGGAACTTCCCAATAATTTGGAATATGACAAGATGCTCCAAATGAGGTAAGTGTCCCATTCTTTATGGTCACCCATATTCGAACATCTATAACTAAGGATGGTGTAATGAACCATACTTCAATTATGAAAATTGGTAACATGGATTCCAACAACAATTATAAGTTTAATCTCAATTTCAGCCTCAACAAACTTTTTCGAACCAAATTACGTCTTTTGAAGAGATTGTTAAAAGTTTGGTTAATAGCACTTTGAGATTTCAACAGGAGACAAGAGCTAGCATCTAGAATTTGGAGAATCAAATGTCACAATTGATGGCAACCGTGAGTCGATTAGAAAAATTATCAAAAGAAGTGGAAGACAATTCATCAAAAGCCAAAGAAGATATGAAAATCGAGCAAATAGAGAAATCATCAACAGCGAATGAATCAACGAAGGAGGTAAGTAATGAACCCAACACTTTTAGAATAATTTACAACTAATTAAAATTACAAATCCGTAATTATTTGCTAGTTTTAATAAAGTGATAAATGACATTCATGTCATGGGAATGACATTCGTATCATGAGATTAAATAATCTAATTTAAATAAATCCGTTGTGTGTTTGTTAATTAGAATTGGATCTCTCTAAATCTTAATGCTATTAAAACTTTTAATCCTAAGAGTTTCTCTAGAGTTGACTCTCGATTAGGGAGCTAATTAACGGTGGTATCTTAATTACCGAATAAGTAAGGAGATATTGGTTATTGGGCGGTTGTCGACGGCTATAACCAATTTATTTATTAGTGTTGAGATTTTTAGATAGATCGATGATCAATTACATGAAATCAAGATGGATATAATTCATTTGACTAGAAAAATTGATTTTCCATTAGTTTTTATTTTTATTTTTCGAGTTCTTTAATTTTTTATTTTAATTAGTTTAGTTAATTTTTCAACCCCCATATTCTATTTTATTTTACTTTCCTTAAAAGAAGTAAATCCGTCGTTCCCTGTAGAGATGACTCTATTCACTCTCTACTAGTATTTCATGAAGTAAGTATTTTATTTTTGGTTATTTGACGACACACCACTTGTCATTATTATGATAAAGTTATTAATTGTAACAACAAAAGTCCATGGTTTTATTTTAGTACTTATTTGATTGTTAATGACGCATTAGGCATAAACTCATTATTGTCTAAAAAGGTTTTGAATGTTAAAGAGAATGATCTTGATTGAGATATTATTAAGCTAATGTTCAAACGAAAAAAGGGAGGAAATAGGTTTGGAAAGTGAACTCTTCGGAGTATTCTATTTGTGCATCAATAACTAAGGACATATTAGCCATTTCGGTGTCAACCGTAGCATTTGAATTTGCTTTTACCACTAGGGCTAGAGTTTTGGATCCATTTTGTAACTCTTTGTTAGCAAATACTATGGAGGCACTGATTTGTTGTCAAAACTGGACACTTTCCGATCCTTTGTTAGTTGAAAATGAAGAAAAAAATGCTTGAAATTGAGCAAATTGAAGAAGGTACTTAACTTTCACTTTATTATGTTATTACTCACATTATTTTCACTATTATTATTATTATTTAACTAATTATATAATTTCATAGGTGTCTAATGAGACATGACCCAACATCTGTTTCAAAGGTCAACACTTAAACGGCCCACATATGAGACCCACAACTCAGAAGGGATCACTCCAACCATCGGAAAAACTGCCGATCGATGGGCAAGCATGGCCTAGTATCATAGATGACTGCTCTCTATAGCCACTCAAGTAATCTACCGAAGGGCCTTAATTGTCCCATCTTCGAACAATAGGGTCTAAGTCGTCCTGTCTATCGAACGATATTCCTCAATCGGAATTTATCTCTTTGAATGGATACTTAGCCCCTGGTCCACCGAACGAGCAAGTCTCGAAGGCTCTTTATTAGCTAAATGACCGATCGAAAGCTGACGGCCTAAAATAATCATGAGGAAAGGTCAAAGCACTCTAACGGCCTTGGTTTCCTACTTAAGAGTAGTATCTCCAGAATCTTACTGATAAAGAAAAGATCTCCTTGAATAACTGAACTTCCCATATGATAAGGATCATGAACGTTTTGGAATATTTAACTCTCGAGATTTTCGGACCATTTTTTATTTGTTTATTTAATTTTTATTTGTTTATATATTTTAAGCAAGCGATCTACTATGTGCTTATGTGATAGACCGCGCCTATTTTGCTTTGACCATTTTCTTCTTTTTTTTTATTTTTTTTTATTTTTAGGAAGTGGAGTTGCATTAAATGGGTAGGCATTGTGCAGGTATCTATGTCCTTGATTTTTTCCCCTTTTTCAAAGTAACACTTTATTATTTTTTATTTGGTTAATTTTGTGTTAAAAATATCACCTCTCACATTTTTTTCTCTATAATCTACATCTATTTAATATTTAATGTGAGATAAAAATATTTTGATATTTTGTTCAACTTATATTATACAAAACTGTAATACATGTGCTTATGTGCTTATTTGATAAAAGAAATTTTCTCTTTACTTTTGTAACTCTTAATTTTGTAATTTTGTAATTATTTTATTTTATAATTTATCTCTTGCCAAACAAATTAATACAGGTCTACACATAATTTCTAACCAAATGTAAATTGAGGGGTTTGATGAATGTCACAAATATTCCAGAAAAGTTCAGCACGACATCACATTACAAATACACACAGTCTCTCTAAAATGTTTTCATTTTAAAACATCCATGTGACACCTTCTATCTAATTTCTTACATTTAACATTCTAGATGATCTTTCTATCTCTCTCTATGAAATTGCAGATTTGTATCTCTCTCTCTAAGCAAGGTAAATGTTGTACAGATTAGTTAGATTAGTTGAGGAGAGTAGTGTGCTATGATCATTATAGTGTATGGAAGTATTCCTCTACACTCCTTATCTCTCTCTTTCTCTCTCTATACAAGCGGGGCAAATGGATGCAAGAAGGTGTTCATTAAGCAAATTATGATCTCTCTCTTTCTCTCTCTCTCTAAGTGGGGCAAATAGAGATAGCCAAGTGCTCTCCTATGCACGTATTTTTTTTTTAAAGTACAAAATTAAAAAAAAAAATTGATTCAACTGAATTGTAAAAGTTGGATCTTATACATATAAAATTTTGGAAAGCATAAAATTTAGAAGTTGGATCTTATACATATATATATTTAAATGATCTCTGATTAAATTTGATTCAACTGAATTTTTAAAAAATAAAACTCTCCCATATATGTAGTTTATATTCTATATTTAGTTAGTTATCCATTTTTAAAAAAATTGGTCTAACGGCTGAGTAATTTAGCATTACATATATAGTAATCTAACATTATATGATAATATAACATTGATATTATGTTATTGAAAAATCAATGGTACAACAAAAAAAATCCCAAATTGGTTTCTTTTATATCATATTATCAATCACAAATTGGATAAATCAGATTTCATCTAATGGCTAAGGTAAACTCTAAATGAACATATCATATTGCAATTGATCCAATAACTAGGAGTAATTGGTTGGGTGCCCTTTCAACTTAAAATTATATAAAATTGATAATTACATTACGCAATATATATTATTGATAATTAATAATTTTATGTAATTACTAATATTGGACATTATGTAATATTATTTAAATAAATATTGATAATTGCATTATGTAACTTTATATAATAGTCGTCGTTACTAATTTTATGTAATTATTATGAATTATTAATATTTCGTGTAATATTATTTAAATTACTAATATTGATAATTAATTACATCATAAAACATAATGTCATTATGTACTATTACATTTCTAATATGTGAATCATCATAATTTTATATTGTAACACTCATTACATTGCAATAATTTCCTCCACTCATCCAATGACGGTCAATTACAATGCCATTTCAGTTTATCCTAAATTGGTCCAATGACTGGCATTACACAATATAATTTAGCATTACATGTAATAATTTAGCATTATAAATAGAAAATCAATGATGCATTTGTATACCATGAAAGTAATCCCAAATTGGTTTCTTTTCTGCCATGTTGTCAATCTTAAATTGGATAAATCACATTTCATTCAATGGTTGGGGCAAAGTCTTAAATGGACATATCGACTATCAATATTGTAATTAATCCAATGCCTGGGTAATTGGTTGGATGTACTTTCAACTTGAGAGAAGTTATTTCAAAGGACATATCACACTGCAATCTTTGTAGGTAATGTCCTTTCAACTTAAATCAACATATACATTGCAACTGAGGTAATGTCCTTTCAACATTTGATCCAACAATTGGCATCATGTTGAGGATGATTTAACGGCTAGGGTGAATAAGAGTTGGAGGGAATTGAAGGGAAGTTATCGAGGTAAATCAGATTTTGAAACACAGGCTGATCTTGCACGGTAGACCGCGTGTTTACACTGTAGACCACACACTTTCACGGTAGACCTGTGAAACAGTCAAATATAAAACAATAAAATAGAATATTAAAAAATTTAATCATAATAATTTTTTTCCCTTCCCACGTGTACACATGCACAAACTTTTTGACCATTCAATTCTTTCTCATTTTCCTCACATGATCACAAAACCACAAAACTCCAAAAAAAGCTGTCATTTCTCCCTCACGAAAGTTATTTCACATGCATAAGCTTGTGAAAAGAACTTCATCCTATTTCTTATCTCTTGAGAAGTAAAACCAATTGAGTGTGATGTACTAGATTCCTGTAACGTATGATAACAATCCCATTTGAAATATATATTTTTTTAATTTATTATAGATAATAATAATATATATTCGGGTAAAATTCTTACCATTGTGCATAGTGTTACCATGCATTACCACATGTTTCTAATAATTATCAACATGGATATAGTATTTCACTCCATTGTATAATAATATTACCAATTTATAATAATATTACCATGCAAACTTACCACTGGTTGTTGCCAATTTACAGTTTCGCAACCTTACCATTAATCGTAATCTTACCACTTTTTATTGCCAGTTTACACCACCTGTTTCACAATCTTACGAGTAATCTTAATCTTACCACCTTTTATTTTATGACAGACTTGCTATCTATTATTGCAATTTTATCACTAGGTATCACAACGCCAATGTATAATAATTTTATTACACTTTTCCAACTATTACCACACTTTACGCTTGTAAGTGGTAATTTAGTACTTGTTACCATTAATTATTACAAACTTACTACAAGTTATCGCAAAATTATCACTTGTTGTTGCGAACTTATCACCTATTATAACAATGCACCACATGTTATCCTAAATTATCCTCTGTTATTGCAACTTGGCACCAGGTATCGCAAATGGTTTGATACCTTACCCCTTAAATTTTTAAACCATCCCTAAAGACAATATAGATGGCAGGATTTAGTAGTCAGTATAGATAACACATATAGAGACTATTTTCAAATAGTCTACTGACAAAAACTAATAACCGTTAGAATAGTATATAACATTTACAAACGGTACAATAAATGAGTTAGCATAGTCATAGATTTATACAGATGGTATGGTTCAGTAGACAATATAATTTTATTTTTAAACCGTCCCCAAAGGCTGATACATTTATTAATGAAAATGATAACAGTCAGAATTGTAGATAGCATTTACATAAAGCACAAACTATGGGATAGCGTAGTTATAGCACTTATGCGGATGGTATGGTTCAATAGTTAGTAAAGTAGATTCATATAGAAACTCTTTTTAGACTATCCCTAAAAGAGTGCTACATTTATTGATGACAATTGATAACTATCCTAATTGAACATCGCTTTTACTATTGATGCAATATATAGGTTAGTATAGGTTGCAGATGGTATGGTTTAGGGTTTAGGATAGATAACATTTATAGATGGTGAAATATATCGATTAATATAGATGTAAAATTTATACAAACGGTATAATTAAGTACATAGCAAATAAGAGTCATATAGAGACTATTTTCAAACCATCTCTAAAGACTGCCACATTTATTAATAGCAAGTTATAACTATCGGAATTGAATATAACTTTTAAGAACGGTACAATAAATGAGTTAGTATAGATGTAAAACTTATGTAGATGGTATATTTAAGTAAACAGTAAAGAAGAATTATATAGAAACTATTTTCAAACTATCCCTTAAGATTACCATATTTTACTGACTATAAATGATAATCGTCAGAATTGAATATTGCTTTTACAAGCAGTTTTGCTATATTTACTGACAGTTGATAAACTTCTCCCAACGGATAATTTTATACTCTTGAAACATGTATACAGTCCTAATGGTTTCGTTAAAAGTGTCTCTATTGGGCAGAAAATACCGTCACTAATGCTTACCGATAATAAAAGTTACTATTAGTCTAGGGCTTTAATTTTGTAATGTATGTGAAAACACTTTCCTACGGCTTTGAAGGATAACACGCTAACATGGTTCAATGCTCTCTCGCCATTTATCATAAAAAATTTCTCTCAACTCCGACATCAGTTCAAAGCTCACTTTATGGTTAGTAGAGAGGTCAAAAGGAAGTCTACATCACTCCTCTCATTACAACAAAGAGATGACGAGCCATTGAGGGACTTCCCCGACAGATTCAAGATAGAGATTATAAAACTCTCGGGCTTAGACCATTCTATCGTATTAACAATACTACTCATTGGGTTAGGATCCTGAGGAATGAAAATGTCCATAATGAAGAACCTCTAATCCACCATTCAGGAATTCTATGCTCATGTGGAAAAGTACATTGTCACAAAGGATGTTGAAGTGCTCAACAAATGATGAAACTGACCAAATTAGAATGAATGCAATCGATTACCTTGACAACCCTCGCCAAAAGAGAGACTGACAAGGACCCCCACAGTAATATAGATTCACTAGCTATACTCATTTAAATAAAGCACCAAGCCAAGTTTTACTTTGAATCAGGAACAAGCCTTATATCAGGCGGTCCCCTCACTCCACGGAAGATGACTCAAAGAAGGACGAAACGCAATTCTGCCACTTCTATCGAGATTACAACCATTTGATGGACAAATACAGGAAACTGAAAAATGAACTTAAGTTTCTCGTTTAAAGAGGTCAGCTCCAAAGTTTATAAGTGCGGAGAGAGAAGATCTCCCTCCTCAAGGCCCACACATTGCAGGATGTGAGAATGAGGAAGATGAATAGCTGGCTCCATGGGGCGCCCACAATCGACCTGATAGGGTGATTCTCTAAGTACATAATAAATATGACCCCTCAAAATCTTACCTTCTGACTCACATCCTCATGGTACCATATCAACATAGTCGAGAGTACATGCAACGGAACGAGATGGGGTAGACAATGGCTCCAATCTTTTAAAAGACTGAGCCATCTGATTCCACTTCCAAAGAAATCCTTGCCACCCTTGTTAAGAAGTAGCTCAAGAAAAAAAGACCAATGATTGGTTTTGATGATGATGATCTGGTAGGAGTCAATTTGGACCAACATGATTCTCTTGTTATTACTGCAAGGATTGGACAATACAAATTAAAGAGAATCTTTATGGATTAGGGGGCAGGCTATAACCTCCTATATTGGAATGCTTTTTAGTAGATGGGCTTCAATCAAGCGCACCTACAACCTCATGTTGGGTCAATCAAGGGGCTCTCTAGTGAATGGATATACTCTAAAGGCACTATTTCACTATCGATCACCCTTGGGACTCTGCCCAACCATACAACAACTATAACAATGTTTAATGTGGTCAAGTTTCCATCTCTCTATAATGTTATCCTAGGCTGGCCTAGCTTGTATGTCTTGGAAGCACTATTAAGCACAAAGCACTATTGGAATGCTACCGATGATCCAGAATCCCTAGCACTCCCTCTTAAGTAATCTCAAACCTCTTCTTACTATGTTTACAAACCTAGGTCATCCACTAGATATTTTATGACACCTAACCTTGGTACTTGTTTTGCTAGTTGCATTATAATTACCTCTCTTGTGACACGTTGCTTTATTATCCTTCTGTAATAAATTAATCATATCGAATGCATGTGATCAAACCCTGCACTCTCTCGACTGAATGAACGTGATGTCAACAAGGGATATATCTCTCTGACAGGTAGGAACAGCCCACTCTCTTGAACGAATGACCGTTCCATCAACAAAAGATGTATCTCCCTAATAGGTAGGCATGACCCACTCTTTCAAACGAATGAACATACCGTCAACAAGGGATGCATCTCCTCGATGGGTAGGTATGGCCCACTCTCTCGATCGAACAAATGTGCTATCAACAAGGGATGTATTTTCTCAACGGATAGATATGGTCCACTCTCTCAAACAAATCAGCATGCGATCAACATGGGACATATCTCCTTGACAGGTAAGAACAACCCACTCTCTCAATCGAACAATCGTGTTATTGCCAAGGGATATATCTCCTTGATGGGTAGGCACAACCCACTCTTTTGGTTGTATGCAACAAAACACACTACCAATACGATAATCTAAACATTTGCTCATGGTTAACGGCTTATCGATGAAACTATCACAAATTTTCATGAATTTATCTAAGTGCAGTGGCATACAAATGAAGAGAAAATAGAGAAGAACTCGACAAGGAAAAAACTAAGACCTGAGCAAAAAGAAAATAGAGATCGTGATCAAGGAGGAATAGGAGACGAAAGAGTTTTGGACTCCAAGTTGGCTTGGGACGAACCGATAACAACATTTTCGTTCACTGCCTTAAGAGGATTATTGCTTACATAAATGAATGGGGGGCTATCATTCTTGCGATTCGGGGACATAGCATCTGTTAGCCCTACTCGGCGGATGATCTCCATAGCACACTGCAACCTTTCGGATAACCTATACTGGATATCCTTATACTGGTCAATAGTCTTTACGATAGTCCCTTCCAGCTTGACTATTTTTGCTTAGCAGCCTGAAGAGACTGCCTACGCACTTTAGCCAGTCTCTACATAGCTTGCAGTTATGTCTCGTGTACTCTAGCCTCCACTTACAGCTCTTCGCATCTCTTGGAGACCATGTCACACCGTTGGAGTGTTATGTTTAGGTCAGTCTTTAACTACTCTATTTCCTTGTTTTTTATGTTCAACGTGGCCACAGATGCTCTCTCCTCCTTGACCTCCTTCTCCTTCTATGAAAGAATATCTTGCTATCGAGAGACCTCGACGCCCATTTGGTCTAGCCGGTGCTTCAGATGATCGATCATATATTTTCTCCTCAACCTTTGGAACTCTACTAAAATGATGGTCTACATGAAATAAATAGAGTTAATATATGAAGACCGAAAATGTATATAAATTACTCTTTGATGCAATCATATCGTAAGTCCCAAAGACATGATAGCCTTGTCAGCTTACTCGAGGGACAACTTATTTAACTCTAACTTAGAGCAATAGATGTCCACTCTATTAACTATTCGCTAAGCCTCATTATTATTGATGTAATTGTAACAATGATCACCTATACTGATCACTATGGTCCCCCTCTCCCTTTGACCCTTATGATCATAATAGAATCAAACAGGAATGGAGGGGGGAGGAGTAGTCCCCCAGGCATTCTCAGCTTACCCTTCTTTGGCGTTAAAGGAATAGCAAAAGATAGTCTTGCATTGGGCGCTCTTATCAACCTGAGACAAATACATTCAGTGTCCGTAAGGACTTGCCCCTCTATCTCCTCCCCACCTTCTTTATTTTCCTCGGGGACATGACCATTAACCTCATCCTCTCCTCTTCCATCCTTGACCTCCTCTTCTCTCTCCTTAACCCTCATGATGTCTGCTTTAGCACTCCCTAATCCCTCTGTTCGAGCCTTTGCATCTCCTCGAGCCTCTAACTCATGATCATCGGCCTTAACAACACTTAGTAGACCCAGGGAGCCATGTTCGCTATCCTTTCTCACGTCCTCACCCGATAAGTTCGATAGTTGAACTTTTCTTTTCTTTTGCACTAGAGACGAAATGAGAACAGTATCAGCACCTTTATCAGACGTGCTCTCTGTTTCCGTTGCCTCCCTCTTCGATCCTACCCTCATTTTCTTATCGATGGTGATCTCCGTAAGATCTTCTTACTTGGAAGAGGCGAAGACATCCATGAGCTTTTATTTTTCTTCTCTGTTAGAAGAGGCCTTTCGATCTTCCTCATTTCTCCCAACAATAAACCCACTAGCACCAACATCTCATTGTCTAAAAGGGCCTTAACCCAAATGTGTCTCTTCTTGGCATTACAAAAACCACCGATAGAACAAATGAACCGTGAGTGAAAAGAGGGCTGTGAAGTCTTCAGCCTATGAAGTGGTTCCATATCAACCTCTGGCAACGAGGTCATTAAATCCATGTTTAAGAACTCCACAAAAAAATACTTGTATATCCAACTTTAGTCGATTGTTTTCTTGTAAAAGAATTTTCAATTCGACTCAAACTTGATCTGTAGATAAAACCATCCTTCTCTAGAACCCCCACAGGCACATTTCTTGAGCAAAAACACAGTCGCTAGGATCTCAAAGTTAAAATGGAGGTTGTAGAAACTCATCAATGACATCACGGCCACCATCAAATACAAAGTGCTTGGAATCAACATTGTTGTGAAAATGTTCCAACGAAGCAAGATTCGGGCGATAGGGCCCATATATAGCACCTCCAAACCATACTTGAAATACTATTTATATATCGAAATGCAACCTTCCGATGCTCTATTAGCTGTATTCTCATTAGTGGTCAACAATAGAAGGTAGTCTTCTCCCAGCATGATGTTGTTCTGAACATCACGCAATTCATACTTAGCCATTCCAAACTTGTGTTGAGTGCTTCTCCAAAGTTTTAAAAAAACTGACTTTTGAATTGCTTCTCCACGAAAAAGATGAAACTGTCGAAAAGAAAACATGATAGTGCACGAGCTAATCAAGCACCATGTCTTATAAAGTGTATTGGAGACAATTCACGTGGACCAAAGTAGTATGCGTTGCATTTAATGCCCCGCACTATCTTTTCGAATTCTTATCCATTTAATGCTATTCCTAAAATCCTTCCTACGGAATGACACCAGGAGTTAGGGCAAGTGATAGAGCATAGTTCAAAGGCCTATTATCATAGGATTTGAGGTACTCCATGCCCATGGTTCAACAAGACAAAATGCATCAAAACATGTTGTTAATATGGGATATACCTCCCTGAGGAGTAGATATGACTCACTTTCTCGGCACCTGCCAATTAGATCCTTCTCGGTTGTCAGCTGATGGGCTTGGCAACTCTTCGGTGCTTGGTATTGCTATTTCATCCACTAAGATAATATTCACTTTCCCCTAAATTATGGGAATAATCTCCCATAATTAGGAAAGAAATGTGTAACTGTTATCGATAAGAAGGAAATCTCTTGATAATTTGAATTTTCCTAACTAATATAATTCTAAACCTCTTGACAATTTTTCATCTTAAACCTTGAAATCTTGGGACATTTATACAAAGAAACTAGGGTTTCAACACCCTATATGTACATGGGACTCACACCAAAACTAGGGTTTTTCTTTTTCAAAACCCCTCCCCGACTTGAGTGTCGAAATCTTCCCATTGGAGTACTCTCTGACGGCATTTTGTAGGTTCATCAGCTAGAAGGCTCATCAACTGTTGATTCTGCTCGAGTTAGCGAAGTTACTATTTATGGAGTGAAACCCACCTCAAATAGGAGCCTTTTGTAAGAGCTAGATAAAGTCGTCGATATAGAGATTAAAGTTTTATTTAGAAGTCCTTTTTTAGTAATGATACGTTTCATGTTGCCTTTGTCTTTAATATAATAAAATTTTAAATTTTTTTTGTCCGACTTTTGATAATATTTGTTATAATTTTGGAGCATTTAAAGGGTTTAGTTTTGATTACTTTTGATTTTGTCCACTTTTTGGAATGCGTCTCGGGAGCCCAGCCCACTAGGCCCAAAATTGGATGTTCCCTCTCCCCGTCATTTTTTTTTTTGGTTCCTTATGGCAATATGTGTAATTATTATTTTAAGTCTAACTAAGAAAGAGTCAGGTTCTATAGCTAACTACCAACATGTATATTCAACATCAAGGGCACGAGTTCAATTCCTTATCCTTTCTTTTTTTACATTAACAAATTACTAATTATATTAAATATATTAGATATTGATTAAAATAATGAATTTGAAACCCCCACATTAAGGGCACGAGTTCAATTCCTTATTTTTTCTTTTTTTACATCAACAAATTACTAATTCTATTAAATATATTAGATATTGATTAAAATAATGAATTTGAAACCCCCACGGCTCCGGATAACAAGGTTAGTCCACTGCTAAAGTAATATATATTGTTGGGAAGGACAGTCTCTCTTCACCAATTCGATAATTTTAAATTCAAATCTTGATGTAACAAATATATATATATATATTTACTTATGTATTTATTAAATGCTTAGGAACACGAATTCGAACCATGAGATTGAAGAAATGGAATTTAGAAAAGCGAACCCTTTATATGGACCCATAATACTTGGATTGGATTAATGGGAAAAAAAAGGAATTAAGTACGTGGAATCCTTAATCATGTTTTCATTCTTGACAAGTGCTCCTAAACATCTAATAGTTAACTAAGACTTATGATATAAATCAAGACCATTTTAGAAGAAAAATAAACCACCTAAATTTGATGAGGAGAGCAAATATCACTAATCCCATTTGGAAAAGTTGATGTTGCATAAGATTTTTAATGCGAAAAATTATTATTGTAAGGATAATTTACGGCTTTTTACAAAAGAAAAAAAAATGACTTTAATTACAAAACCCTATATTTTGCCTCAAAAGTGTTTCCCTTTTATATTAACACATTTATAATCATATTAAACATATTAAATATTAACTAATATAATATATTTAGAATGAATTTGAAACTCCACTAGAATAACCAGGTTAGTCGACCTCTAAAGTGATACATTATCGTGGGAAATCATAAAATGCGTTGAGACACTTGGTAAAATACATTTTCTCTACATTTTCTTTTTTTTTTTTGTATTAATTTAGGGTTTAGTAAAATAAAATACTAAATCCTGAACCCTAATAAAATAAAGTAAAACATGTAAAAAAAAAGTTATTTTTTCTATTAAAGGTTTTTCATTTTACTTAAAAATATTATGAATAAAATAAAATAATACATGTAAAAAATGCAAATAATAATAATAAAATGATGATGATGATGATGAGAGGTTAGGGTCTACATAGCCTAAAAGAAAGGGTGCAAGGAAAGGAAGGAAGAGAGCAGCCACAAAAGAATTGTGGGGTGAGGCATGGGAACGGACGAGAAAGGTAATGTCGGGAGTATGAAAGCGACGCTTCAACACTGTCATAACCAAACAAAAAGGAAAAAAGAAAAACGCACACTTGGCTATCATCAACCACGCACCATCACTACTGCTGCTGCTGCCGTCGCCGCCTCATCTCTTCCTATATCATCGTTACCAGCAGACTACAGTAGGACGAGCTCCTCTACGCAAAAACAAAATCTAAAAGGGAGAATTCTACCGTCAAATATGACACTGGCATCGCAGCAGCTGGCACCCCCAACTACCGGGCTTGCACCCTCCACCTCTTCTGTCAACACCAATCTTAATTTACTCCCAGTGGCTTCCCTAGTGTCTCCGATCAGACGTTCACTATTGGCCCCTGTCAGAAAATCATCATTCTTCTCCCGGTCCCTGCAACCCCTGCTTACCCCTTCTCGTCCTCCAAGTGCTGCTGCCTCTGCCCCTAAATTCTCTATGCGTGTCGCCTCCTCTAAGCAGGCATACATCTGTCGGGACTGCGGGTTATGTCTCTGCCTCTCTTACACTCTCTCTCTCTCTCTCTCTCTCCATTCTGTTATAGGCTGATTTGTGTTTGGGTTTTATCTCATCGAAGTATCCATCTTTTGACAGCAAGTTGATTCATGTGTCTGACTGCAGGTACATATATAATGACAGAACTCCATTTGAGAAGCTGGCAGACAATTACTTCTGTCCTGGTAAGCTCAAAGACTCTTCCCGGTCAATCAGATTATCAGATCTACACAGAACACAACTCAAAACGGAAGGGAGACACCAACTAGGTTGATTGAATTTTACCTAACTAATAGCTCAGCTGTCAGTCTACAAAATACAACACTTGCACCTAGCATCAGTAAAGGGTTCACTGTGCACAAATGCTGGCTAACTTAATGTAGGGGAGGATGGGTATATATAAATAGTATTTTTTTTTATATTTTATAAAGAGATTGTTAATCTACGATCGAGATTATCAAATAAACAACTCAGTCGTTATATCAAAATTAACTCTCACTGGTATCAATAAAAAATAATAATAATGAATAAATAAATAAAACTCATTTTTATGCCCGTCACTCTCGATTGCTTTGAATTTCAGCTTACTGATGTTCCTCTGTAATTGGGGGCCATCCACAGTTTGTGGTGCTCCTAAACGAAGATTCAGGGTATATGAGCCCACAGTGGCTAAAAACGCCAATCAGACAGATGTTAGAAAGGTCCGAAAAGCACAGATCCAGAGAGAGGAAACACTGGGGTATTATACTTCTTCCCTCCCCCTCCCCCCAACCCGACCAAAATAAAAAACTTTCATTTAGATTTTCTACCAAAAAATTAACAGATCTAACATCTTGAATGACAAATCAAATTGTTAATAAACTTGTGGTGCAGAAGAGCATTGCCAATCGCAATTGCAGTCGGGATCTTAGCGCTCGCTGGTTTATACTTCTACATCAATAGCACAGCCTAGAACACAGATCAGCTGCCTTCTTCTTCATCTGCGTAATTATATTTTCCTGAATTGAAGGTGCATTTTGTATTGCAATGCCACTTCTTCTCTACCCGAATTTGTCTCTTCTTTTCTTTCCTCCCTTTTTGTTTTCCAATTTTTCTTTGTAACATTAGAGTTTCCTGTAATTTATTATTATTATTATTATTATTATTATTATTATTATTATTATTATTATTAGCTGAACCAAAATGTTTGGCCACCATCTCTATCTGAAACACTCGTGCCATGAAACTACAACGAAAAAAAGTACTCTAAAGTTGAAGACATCTTCAAGCATATTCTTGTCCCGGCCATGCAATGTGCAATCCGGATCATCCACATCAACACAGAAGATGACATACCAGCTTATGAATACTTTACCCTCCCCCTTCCCCCCCCCCCCCCCCCCAAAAAAAAAAAGAGAAAAAAAAACCGTCGTAAATACACACACAAAAGAATAGCATTCTATAGGTTCCGTGAGTCTGCAGCCATCCATGTGAGAGTAGAATAAAAGTTCTCCGGTTCTTTCTTTAATAGTAAATACTCCCCAAGTGAAAGACATTATTTCGGAGGAGTCAGCATAAGGCCGTGTGCTATGCTACCATGATGGCATGATCTTAAATCTAGAAAAAATAAATTACATAGGGATGATATAGATTAGACTGGCATATATAATGACTTAAAACTAGCTTTCCTACATGACAGTGCCAGGAAAACGCAAGCATGCCAAGAGTGTCCATTAAGTACATGGTGACAGATTCTTTATGAGGATCCAAATAGGAGACATAAATGGGATAAATAAAGCAGTATGTGAAAAGCCAACTCACCAGTGACAAGGACATGATCATGCCCATATACTAGCTCAGCAGATTTGCCTGACCATCCATCTCAATATCTAGCTTAGGGCAGTTACAGCTGATTTAGGTAAGAGATCGACTAGAAATGATCAAATGTCTTTAAGGCTGGTTTTAATATCCTTACGGGGAACCAAAATATACCAGTGAACAAACTTAGTATTTAATAAGTGGCAGAACTCTGAAGTAATTAGTATATTCTTATTTGAAAAACTCATAGCAAGTAAATAACATCATGATTTATATACTAGCAAGTCACAGTTCATCATTCTTGTAACACAAATGAACCCTCTATTCTTCTATCCAAGGATTGCGGAAGATTTAAAGGGGAAAGCATATCATTGAAACTTGAGGCTGGCGCAGGCTTGAACTCATAAGGACCCTCCTTCGCTCCCCAAACCTGCAATATAGGAAGTTCTATGACTAAATGAGTTTGAACCATTTCAGAGAAAGCAATGAAATTTACATCATCCTTATTCCCTTGTAGATTAAGAACTTAAGAATGGCATCAAACTGACTTGATTTCCATCATCATCGTAGCCTCTATCCCACAAGTGTATCTCGTTATTCTTCAATACAGCAATTTCTGATGTACAGTATGTCGCGCCATTCTGTAAGCAACCACAAGGGGAAAGAAACACAAGTTAATCATCTCTGAATATTGATCTCACTAGTAAGAGTCAAGACAAAAGTTCATCCGCCCAAGGCAGCCCAGTAGAGGGGCAAGGATTTTAGAAATTCTACACTTCCAATTAGTTGTAAGCAAATTTGGTGCACTTGCAAAGGCCAACCCCCCCCCCCCCCCAAAAAAAAAAAAACCAAAAAGGAAAAAAAAAGTAAAAATTAAACAACAAATACCCAAGAATTTGGAAATCCGTTGGGTGGAGTTGAACCTTCATATAAACAGCGCTTTCCACGCTCACATCTTTTGAGATATATGGTTGTTAAATGTTCTGCAATATCCTGCACAAAATATAAGAATATGAAACATGAATTCATCAAGTACCTGCACATAACATACCAATTAAGTAAATAATTAACTTGAAGTGTGTAAAATAAAGATAACATTTATTCATGCAATCTCTAGTCACAAAAAATGTTTAAAGAATTGTTAGATGTACTCAAAGTGCAACTTCAATTATAATAATCATCCCCTATTAGCCTGTGACAATAAATACGAACACAAGTGGATAAGTGTGCTTAAACAATCCGCAAGTGAGCTGATTTCTATCCAACTCTAATGAATATATGGCAGGTCCACATCGCATTTAAGGGAATACAACATAACCAGGAAGTAATAAGATGTCCCAGGAGATAGTCTCATTTACCATGTAGCAGCTGCATTGGTTCATGCAACAATTTCACATGAATAAATACAAATATAAACCTTCATTTGCATCATTCAACAGCTTTTTCACCTCTTCAAAAACTTATTTGCTTCTACCATTGAATTTGGTTCGCAAAATCCTTATTTAAACTTTACACCTAAGTCTGATCTGTTAAATAGTAACCACACGAGCCAATGGCCAGCTAAATATCCATCAGTATGGTTGCCTCGTGTGCATGTTGGTAGCTATTGCTCGTGCCTGATGGTGCTGGTGCACATCCAAAGGGTAATGGCTAAGGTTCCCATCATTGTCAGAACAAAGAATATTGATCCAACCTGGCAGATGCTTGGCAAGGATAAAAATAAAGGAACAGACAGTAAAGGAGTTCAAAAAAGCATAAGACGACCTTTTCTTCGTGTACACCATGCTAAGACACCAACAATAAAGGAACAGACACTAAAGGAGTTCGATAAAGGAACTTTGTTAGGGCAAGTGATCTCTTCCCTTGTTGTTTTGTTTTAGTTATTCTCTTTACTAGTGTGAGGAGTTCTTGGTTCTGCTCCAATTGTTGTGTGCATGTGCTCATGGTCTCTTCGGTTGGTTTGGCCTTTTCTCCCAGGCCATTTTTGTCTATGTCGGCTTCTCCCTTTTGCTTTGGCTTGGGATTTTTTTTTCTTTTTCTTTTTTTTTTTTTTTTTTTTTTTTTTTTTCTGGGTATTGGATTGGGCTTTTAGGTATGGAGTTTTCAGGTCCTCTTGCCAGCTTGTCCTGAATTGTGGTTTTCTTTTGTGTTGCTTTCTCTTGAGTTGTGGTATTCTTGTATGTTTTTCTTCTCTTTTGTGCTCCTTTGGGTTCTGTTTTGCAGGGGTTATGTGCCTCGTTGGTTTCTTCCGGTGGTTTTGTGTTGTTTTTGCTCCAGCTCTTTTGGAACTTCAGTTTTTCTTCAATACAAATTTTACTTATCACAAAAAAAAAGGATAGAAACAAGTGTATATCATAAAAGGAGCCTATAATCTGATTCTGAAAGCATCAATTTGTAACTCACTATCTTGATAATGTAAGCAAATGACGCAAAGAAACTGATTTATCATGTTAATGTAACTCAATCAACCATACAGGCAAATCTCCCTCAATCACAATAGTAATGATTATTTTAATATAAAATTACCCCAATCACTTCTTCAGGAAGTGGCCGCTGATCTTTTGGACGATCACAGAAATTCTTGTACTCCTCCACATCTCTAATGACATACGAACTCAGCTGTCCATTTAATACAGGTCAGAATACATATCCAATAATTTATCCCCGGTTTCTATATAGGCCATTGATGAGCACAAGAATGTCAATTAAGCTAAATAAAATGGAAAAATTGATGAGATCCCATCACAAAGCTCCGTTCAACAGTATCTCAACATAACCACAGAAAGCAGCTGTCAAGAGAAAAGAGGTGGACAACATGGCATAGAATGAAAACATAAGCCCATGGCAGAGAGAGATGAAAAGGAAAAAAAGAAAAGAATTGCCCAGAGTTTGAGGATAGAGGTCACAGAATTGCCAACAAAAGTCCGTTCTTAACAATCATTCAGAAGCAACCATCTACCCAAGTAAGTTGCAATAGGAGAAGAAGAGAAAGGTCCCTCACTAAATAAGGTTGCAGATTTCAATCCTATTGTCCAGTTGTCAAAGGCACTCCAGCCAGGCGCAGAATGCGCTATCCCAGCACCTCAAGGTGTGAGGCACCTTTAAAAGGTGCTTTCCTTTAGCACCTAGGCGCCAAGCCATTGAGGTATGAGAAGAACACCTTGATGAAATTTAAGCTTATTGAGTATTCCATCTAGGATTTTTTGCTTTTATTTCCTCCCATTTTACTTCTTATCTGTATCCGTTTTCTACTTTGAGTCTAAATCATCACTTTTTCATTCTTTTTTTTTTCCAATTTTCTTTTGATCTTTCTCTCTGATCCTATTGGTTCATGTTCCCCAAGTTTCGTCTTTGCTTAGTGGTGCGCATGAGATTTACCTAGATTGAGACATGTAACATTTAGTTTTTCTCAAATTATGTTTTGATAATGCTTGAGAGAAATTGATTTATGTAAACCATACAAATTTCAGGTAACAAAAACATGTTGTAAAATGTCTTGCTAATACAAATGCCTATATCATGACATATAACATTCTCTTCTGAATCTATAGTGGATATCTTTGTGCATGAGTCATTTAATCCTTATTACATTTATTTTTCTTCAAATTAAATATTTTTTCTTAAATAAGAGCTTCACTTCACTTGGGCGAATGTCTCAGGCAATAAAGGGGCCTAATGTTTTAAGGGTAAGTGGCACCTTTGACAACTGCTCCAGAACCTCTCCACTTTTTCCCTTTTCTCCTTGGGGGGAGGGGGGCGGTTTAAAAATGCGCATAATGAGCATAAGTTGGGGACTCTCCAGAACAGAAATGCACATATAACAAAATTAGAGTTCAAGGAGAATAAGCATATCATGGGCATAACTTGTTCACAATCCGTGAAGCACAATAATTGGCATGAGACATAGGACACAAAATTGCATGACTCCAGCAATGCTGAAATTTTATATTAGCAGGGCTCGGCACTGCAAAATATTCACATGTATACGAAAGGTAGATGGGGTTCCAAAAAACATTATCACATAAATAAATAAAATGTTGCATGCAGTTTTACTTTGATATGAAAACCTCGTATGTCTCTTCATCACGAGTACACGATGGTTCTACATTTTCTAATAAATTCTATTAAGTATTCGCTTTCTCATTTACTAGTTTGTAAGATAAACCAGTAAAAATATGAAGTAAGGTGTCTATGGTATGGTCTTCAAGCATCAGCAGGCTCTCTTTAAAGTGTCAAGCATGTGACATGTTTGAGATGTGCCCATATGTGTTTACAAAGGGCATGCACATGATGTGCACACAATTGTATAAAATTCATTAAGTCATAATATAGCCTTGATAACATGATGAAAGCATAGTATATGAATATGATTATTTACAACACAGTCAGGAAAACTCAAAAAGGTAACTCATCAAGTTGTGAAGGGAAAAACAAAAATAAGTTCAATATGCAATTGTGTGCGATTTAGTTGGCCACTTGAAAAGGACAAAGTCAAATCAAAAGAACAGATTTGGAGCTAACCTCTACATCACATTTCATCTCCTTTGGACAAGGCTTGACCATATAAAATCTCTGCAACCACGTAGACAGACCACTAGAATAAAAATCAAGTGAAAGAAGAAGAAAGCAACCCAAACCCAATTATTTCAGAAAAACGCGTGATGTAAAAGCAAACTTTGATACAAATGGATTAACACAGCATCAGGATGTATGGAGAGGGAAGGGGGACTGGTGGAAATCCCCATGAATTGCAGAAGCACTCTTTCAAATTATGTTATTACCTGTCGAAAGGGTTTCTGCGGAGTCCGCCAGAATGCCTGGAAAATTGAAAGGGAGAGAAAACTTCTTAGAAGGTGATTGAAGGCCTCACAAGAAAAAATTAGAGAGAGAGGAAACAAAAGAAAAAGAAAAAGGGAAACTTGAGTATGGATAGGACAAAAAGGGGTAAAATGGTACTTGTTCAAAGTAGAGGACCCTGGAACCATCAACCATCTCTGCTGCAGGACAATTAAGCATCCTGGCAGAGTCAAAAACCACAAACAATGTAAGCATCACTGCTTTCATTCAAGTTGAACAAGTATGTGACATTTAAACAATGAAGAAGTAAACCTCAGATTGAAGTAATGATCAGGATCCCTGGATGCTTGTTCCATGGAAAACTGTGAGAAACAACCAAAGAGTGAGGAAATGATGATAGAGGGAATTAAAGAGAACGAGAGAGAATTATCATAAAAAAAGGAGAAGAAAGGAAGAAAAAAGAGAGAGACCTTCTCGCCAGAGAGAGATTGGGCAACAAGGCGGGCATGATCCCATCGAGTGGTGGACTTGGTGAGACGCTTAAGGAGAAGAGCTCCTCCTATCAATACAATCGTCTTTACAACCAAACCCCTTGCTCTACTCCATCCTCCTCCTTCACCTCCCGTCTCCGATTCTCCCCTCCCCATTACTCTCTCTCTCTCTCTCTCTGTGTCCGATTCTTCCCTATCAATCAGCTGTGGCGGGTAGTAATCAATCAAATTAATCAATAATTGATACCCTCGAATTCGAACGGAACAAGAATCCACTGCAAGAAGTAGAAATAAATTAGAAATTTTAAAAAACCTAAGGTCCTAAATCGAGGAGGACATCTTGATTCATGGCGCCCACCAAAGCATAAAAATGAAATTAAGCTTAGTTAAAGCAAAGAGGAGATTTTATTTTCCGACGCCTGCCTTGCCTGCACCGTCCCCCTGTTTACCATGAGTAAGCATCACTGGGGAAAAAGGAGGAAGAGAGAGAGAGAGAGGGGTAGGACGGAACCAGCGGAACCGCGTGTAATCAACTAGGTTGCTCAATATTACAATTATATCCACGAAATGAGCACCTAAATGGCTGGGTAAGAAAATAGTTGATTTTAATCAACTTTGGATGCTCTATGTCATATTTATATCCACGAAATAAGCACTTTATGGCTGGGTAAGAAATAGTTATTTTCTAGCCTCTCAATTTTTTTAAAAAATATTTTTTAAAAAATATTTTTTTAGTATTTTTCCATCTATTTGAAAATACATATAAATTGTTTGAATTAAGAAAATAAAAATTAAGATATGGGTATGAAACCTTCGATCAATAATTTTGTAAAATCCAAATAAATTGATGAATTTTGATTAAAATACATGAATAAAACTTAAGAAAAAAAAAATTCACTTTTAATTCTTGCGTAAAATAATAATTTTAAAATATTTTAAAAGATAAAATAAAATATTAATTTTAAAAATATTTTAATTTTAGTTTTAATTTTAAAAATAAAATAAAATTAAAATTAAAGAAAATAAAATAAATAATAATTACAGTTTTAATTTTACAAAATAAAATATAATTTTAAAAATATTAATTTAAAAATATTTTTTATTAAGGGTAAAATTAATAATTATATGATTTTCATTCTGAAAGATTTATAAATCAAACATCAATATTGATAATTAAATTTATTTCAGAATTTAAACCAAACAAAGGGTATCGAATTTCGATTCTGATTTCGATTTCGATTCCTAACTTTTTTTATTCCAATTTCGATTTTGATTCCAACTCTTGAGTGCAAACCAAACGCCCTCCAAATCTTCTAAACCCGTGGTCTAACATGACAAAACGTACTGAAATGTGCTGTCAATATAAGATATACCTCCCCGATGAGTCAGCGAGGCCCACTCTCAAGGTACCTACCGAGCATATCTTTCTCCAGTAGTCAGCTGATCAACTCCAATACCTTCTCGATACTCGGTATTGTTATTTTATCTGCTAAGATAATACTCTTTCTCCTAAATCGAGGAAATAATCTCCCGTAATTAGGAAAAACATCTTTAACAGCTGTCAATAAAAAGAAATATCTTGGCAATCTAAACTTTCTTAAATAATAAAATTCTAAATTTCTTGAAAATCTTTCATCATAACTCTCGAAATCTCGGGACATTTCACAAAAAAAATTATGATTTCAACACTTTGGATGCACATGAGATTCACGCTCATAAGCTACATATACATCGTAAGGCTATCGGTAAGGTATGTTATCTTAACCCGATACTTAGCACGTAAAAGTAGCGCATAGCTCTTTTAGTCTGTTTTCTTTTCAAAACTGCTCCCTAACTTAAACGTCAGAGTCTCCTCGTTGGAGTGTCCTTCGACGGTATTTTGTAGATTCCATCAACCAAAAGGCCTATCAACCATTCAGGTTAGTGAAGCTATCATCTATGGAGTAAAGCCCACCATCAACAGATTGGTACTATCCATGAGAAACAGACTAGAAAGAAACTTATCCCATGCTCTATATCGTCGAAGACCATGCCTCCCAAGAAAAAAGACTAGAACTGCTTCCAAAGTAGTGTCTATGAGGAAGGATGCACTACCACTCTTACAAACATTATCCAACTTGCAGTACCAAATAACCCTGTAGAAACTCCTACCACTGACAATCAACCTCTGATGGTATTGCCTTATCAAGTATAGACCCAACCGCCAATCCTACAATAGAATTAGCCGATTCCACCCTCCACTCCAGCCTCTTTGGAAAGAGCCGTGTGACCTAGATGGACTAGCTCGAATCCAAGTTATAAGGCATGAGCAAACAATTAAAGGAGCTCAGTCGTGTCCTTAGACCAGAAACACAATCCTCTTCCCATGAGTCAAGTCATACACGCTCACGAAGGCTCGAACCCAGGGCATGCTGAGAGCCTTGGTAACCTCCCGACACGATCCTAATGATCTAAGAAAACAAGTTGAAGAAACTGTGGTGAACAAATTAAAATGTGCCAACGCGAGAAAAGACAAAGTCACTTAATATGTTATCGGTCTCTCACTGATCGACTCCAAGGATTCCACAAAACCAATACCTCGTGATATACTTCTTCCCCTAATAGAAGGATATGACAACACTATCAATTCTCAGGACCATGCAACTCATTTCATGACTATGATGATCTCAAGAAATATGTTAGATGCAGCTATATACAAATACTTTCCTACGACCTTGATGGGTAACACATTAATATGGTTTCACTTACTCCCTCTATTTAGTATCAAGAGTTTCTCTCAATTCCAATAGCAGTTCGAGACCCACTCTGTGATCAGTAGAGCGGCCAAAAGGAAGTCCACATCCCTCCTCAAATTGCAACAAAGGGGTGACGAACCGTTGAGGGACTTCCTCGACAAATTCAAAATTGAGATGATGAAAGTTTTGGGTTTAGACCATTCTATTGCCTTGGCGGCACTACTCATGGGGTTGTGGCCATTAGGAATGAAAATGTCCATAACGAAGAATTCTCTATCTACCATCCAAGAATTTTATGCTTATGTGAAAAAATATATTGCCATAGAAGATGCCGAAGCATTCGATAAATGATAAAATTGACCAAGTCGAAGTGAACGCAGTTGATCACCTCAATAACCCTCGCCTAAGAAAGGCCGACAAGTACCCCTGCAATAGTGAAGGTTCATTAGCAACACCTTTAAATGAGGCACCAAGCCAAGTCCTTCTTCAAATAAAAAACATGCCCTTATGTTAGATGGCCTCCTCGCTCCATGGAAGACGGTTTAGAGAAAAGCAAAACGTGATTCTACCACTTCTATCGGGATTACGACCATCTGGCAGATAAATACAGAAAGCTAAAAGATGAACTCAAGTTTCTCGTTTATAGTAGTCGGCTTCAAAGGTTCATAAGTGCGAAGAGAGAATGGCCCCTTCCTCTTAAGGCCAGCATGTTGCAAGGCATGAGGATAAGCAAAATAAGCAGCAGGTTCTAGAGGCTACCTATAACCGACCAGACGGAGTAATCCTTCAAGTGCAGAACGAGTATGTACCTTACCTTCCAACTCACATCCTCATGGTGTAGTACCAACACAGTCGAGAGTATAAGTAATGGAATGAGACGGGGCAGACGGTAGACCCAATGTTTTAAAAGACCAAGTCATCTAATTCCACTTTCAAAAATGTCCTAGCCACCTGTGTTAAGAAGTAGCTTAGGATGAAAAGACTAATGATCGGTTTCGATGATGATAAACTGATGGGTGTCGATCCAAACTGGCATGATTCTCTTGTTATCACTGCCAAGATCAGACAATACGAGATGAGGAGAATCTTCGTGGACAAAAGGGTTAGTTATAACTTCCTCTACTTAAATTCTTTTTAGTAGATGGGCTTTAATCTAATACACCTTCAAACTCATGTCGAGCCAATCAAAGGACTCTTAGATGAATGGATATACCCCAAAGGCACTGTTTCAATCTCGATCACCCTTAGGACTCCACCCGATCATGCAACGGCTACCATGATGTTCAGTGTGGTTAAGCTACGTTCACCTAACAATATTATCCTAGGTCGACTTGTCTTAAATGCCTTGGAGATACTCCCAAGCATGAATCACATGAAGATCAAGTTTAGGATATCTATTGGCATTGGGATGCTATCCTATAATCTGAAATCCCTGGCGTTTGCTCCTAAGTAACTTAAAATTTCCTACACTATTATTATGTTTGTGGCCTCAGGTTGCCCATTACATACTTTTGAATGAGCTTTCTACATTACAACTATCTTTTTAATGACATTCTATTTTTCCAATAAGTTGATCATATTGAACACATGCACTCAAGCTTCACTTTCTAAATCAAACAAACGTTTCGTTAATAAGGGATATATCTTCCCGACAGATAGACATGGTCAACTCTCTCAATCAAATGAACATGTCATTAATAAGAGATATATCTCCCCGATGGGTAGGCATAGTCCACTCCCTCGATCGAACGAACGTGTCATCAATAAGGGCTGTATCTCCCGAATGGTTAGGCACGACCCACTCCCTCATTCAAACGAATGTATCGCCGATAAGGGATGTATCTCTCCAATGAGTAGGCACGGCCCACTCCCTCAACTGAACGAATGTGTCATCAATAAGGACTGTATCTCCCCGATGGTTAGGTATGGTCCACTCCTTCAATTGAATGAATGATTCGTCAATAAGGGATATATCTCCCCAGTAGGTAGGTACGACCTACTCCCTCAATCGAACAAACGAGTCATTGATAAGGGATGTATCTCTCCAACGGCTAGGCACGACCTACTATTTACAATCGAATGAAGTACATTACAAATGTTACGCTCAATACTTAAATAGGAGGTCATGGCTAATACTAGAAGAAGCACATTAGTGAAGTTACTATAAATGTTCATCAAGGCGACCAAGAAAGAATAAAAAACGAAAAGGATCTCCTGACAAAAAGGAAGAGAAACCAGAGTACATATAGAAAAAAGACAAAGATAACAATCAAGGAGAAGTAGGAGATGGAAGTGCCCAAAGCCAATCATCAGTAGCATCTTTAGAAATAGCATTATCTACATGAGCGACAACAAGGCTAGAGTCTGGCACCTTTAAATTAGTCTCATCGCTATTAGGAGGTAGTGCATCCATCAATCCTGCTCGACAAATGATCTCCACAACGTACTATAACCTCTCGGATAGCCGATACCAAACACGCTTATGTTGATTTATATTCCCCGCGATAGTTTTTCGCAACTCGACTATCTTCTAATCGGTAGCCCGAAGAGACTGTCTGCATGCTTTGGCTGATTTCTCTATAGCCTGCAACCATACCTTATGCACCTAAGCTGCAACCTCTAAGTCCTCGCATCTCTTCGAGACCACCTCATACCATTGGAGGGCCACATCCAAGTCAATCTTTAGACACTCCATTTCCTCATTTTTTATGTTCAGTGTGGCCACAGATGCTCTCTCCACCTCTAACTCCTTCTCCCTCTATGAAAGAACATCTTGCAACTGAGAGACCTCGACGCCTATCTAATCTACTCGGTGCTTCAGATAATCAATCATTCGCTCTCTCCTCAAACTTTGAAACTTTGCTAGGATGATGATCTACATGAAACAAATGGAGGTAATAAATGAAGACTAAAAATATATATAAACTACTCTCTGATACAATCATGCCATAAGTCCCAAAAACATGATGTCCTTGTCGCCCTGCTCGAGGGACAACTTATTTAACTCCAGTTTGGAATGATAGAAGTCCACCCGATTAACTATTTGCTTGGCCTCGCTACTATCGACGTAATAGTAATGACGATCACCCGCACTGATCACTATGGTATCCCTCTCCCTTTGTCTCTTATGACCATTATAAGACCAAATAGGAATGGAAGGACAAAAAGCAGTCCCCCCAAGCACTCTCTGCTTGCCTTTCTTAGGTGTTAAAGGAATAGTAGAAGACAACCCAGTATTGGGCTCCCTCACCAACCCGAGATGAATACCTTCAAGGTCCTCGAGGGTTATCCTTCTACTCCTCCCCACTCTTTAGGATCCTCAACGACATGACTCTCGACCTTCTCCTCTCCTTCTCTATCCTTAACATCCTTTTCTACCTCTTTGACCCGTACCCTGTCTGCCTCAACACTCTCTGATCCCTATGCTTGAACCTCTATATCTCCCTAAGCCTCAGACTCTTGATCATTGATCTCAATAGCCTTTAATGCACCCGGGGAGCTCTATACCCTATTCTCTCTCATGTCTTTACCCAACAAGTTCGATAATTGAACTCTTCTTTTCTTTCACACTAGAGACGAGATAGGAACCATATTAGTGCTCGTATCATATGTGCTCTCCACCTTCGTTGCCTCCCTTTTTGACCCTAGCCTCATCTCTTTGTTGGTGGTGATCTCTATAAGATCCTCTTCCTCAGGAGAAGCGAGGACATCCACGAGCTTCTTATTCTTCTTCTTTGCTAGAAGGGGTTTCTTGATCTTTCTCTTTTTTGCCAATAATAAACTAGCTAGTGCCAACATCTCATTGTCTAAAAGGGTCTCAACCCAAATGCGTCTCTTTTTGGTATTCCAAAATCCACTGACAGAACAAATGAATGGGGAGTGAAGAAAGGGCTTTGAGTCTTTAGCTCGAGAAGTGGTTCCTTATCAGCCTTCGGCAATGAAGACATTAAATTCCTATTCAAGAACTCCACAAAGAAATATTTGTACATCTAGCTTTTGTCAATGGTATCTTTATAAAAGAATTTTCGATTCGATTGCTCTCGAGCTTGTAGATAAAACAACCTTTTCGTAGAGCCCACACGAGCACACCTCTTGAGCAAAAATACAGACTCTTAAATCTCAAAATCAAAATAGAGACGACAAAAACTTATCATTGATATCACGGCCACCATCAAATGCCAAGTATTGGGGGTCAATATCATTGGGAAAATGTTCCAATGAAGTAGGACTTAGGTGATAGGGCCCATATACTGCACCTTCAAATCGTACTTGACAGACTATTTATACATCAGAATGCAACCTTTTGACGCCTTATTAGACCTATCCTCATTGGTGGATGACATTATGACGTAGTCATCTCCCAATAACATGTTATTCTAAACATCAGACAGTTTATCCCTTATCATAGTGCTCCTAATATCATTAATACACCGATGAACACACGACAAAGAACCCTTTGCCATTTCAAATCTATGTTGAGTGCTTCTTCCTAGTTTCACGAAAACTAACTCTTAGGTTATCTCTCTATGTAAAAGATGAAACTGTCAAAAACAAAAGATGATAGTGCGCGAGCCAATCAAACGCTATAACTTATAAAGTGTATGAGAGACGATTCACGAGTACCAAAGCAATACGTGCCACAGTTAATGCGCCGCACTAATATCTTTTCGAATTCTTATCTATTTAATACTACTCCTGAAACCCTTCCTATGGAACGACATAAGAGTTCGGGGCAAGTGATAGAGTATAGTTCAAAGGTCCATTATCATAAGATTTCAAATCCTCTAAGCTTGTAGTCCAACAAGACAAAACGTACTGAAACATATCATCAATATGAATGTACCTCACCAATGGGTAGATAAGGCCCAATCTCTTAATACCTACCGACCAAATCCTTTTCAAAAGTCAGCTGATCGGCTCCAACACCACATTGGTGCTCGGTATTGCCATTTCATCCATTAAAGTAATATTCACATTCTCTTAAATCATGGAAACAATCTCTCGTAATTAGGAGCAAGACCTTTAACTACTATCTATAAGGAAAAAAATTTTCTTGACAATCTGAACTTTTCTAAATAATAGAATTCTAAACGTCTTGAGGGTCTTTCATCACAAGCCTGAAATCTTAGAATCTTTTCACAAGGAAATTAGGGTTTCAACATCTCGGATTCACATGAGACTCATACATGCAGGCTATATACATCATAAACCCATTAATCATGTATGTTCTCTCAACCTGACACTTAACACACAAAAGCAATGCTGAGCTCTTTCAGGATTTTTGTGTACTACCTCCGTGGTTCCTCCTGGTCAATGAGTCACTTCTACAAGTTAGGGTTCTCTTGCGGAAAGAAAGATAATATGAGTAAAAATATGAAAGGGACAATAATTTTCCTTTGCCAAACTGAAAATAGAAACACAATCTCCCGGAAAAACTATCAGCCATAGCAAGAATAGAAAGAAGTGGACAAAAAGAAGATTGGTCAAAGCAACAGAAGTCAGTCTCGACCTTTTCTGCAATGATACAATAGTAGGCACACTGCCATCATTGCTACATAGCAAACCAAGTTATAATCAAGCTAAAAATTCTTGGCAGTTACAAAACCATCTAAAACCCCTAAGATAGGCATCATGTTCAATAGAAAATATTTTATCAACATTTAATATAACGCCGACTCTGCGATGCCGTACTTTTGTACTCCCGTTCCTGAATTTAATGAAATATTTCTCAATTTATTTATATAGAGAGAAAATTTTTATTTTATATTGATTTTCAATTTTGGGGTTTTTAATTCAAATTTTTAGTATATTCAAAAGTATCCGTATTTCCGATTCGAAATATGAAGCAAGTATAAAAATAAATTTCATTTATTAAATTATTTATTCCCTCTTTTATTTATTTATAAATCTATTCTTATAAATATGGGTTGAGACATTTGGATGAGAATCGAAAAGTTTATGATTTTTCAAAGAATTTCTATTTTGGGAGAAGATTTATTATTTTATGATTATTTTTTACCTTAAATAATCTTTAGGGTTGCATTACTTGACTTTCAATGTGTTACTTATTTAAAAAATGAAATGCAATTGATGACATTAGAGTGTATTCATAAATTGAAGAATTAAGATTTGTACAAAATTAGGAAAAATGGATAAACCCTAAAAATATTTAGAAATTGATGACGTAATTGCGATTGTGTATTAGGAAAGATTAATTGAGGATCGAGTAAGATTTCATCTGATTGAATGGTGAGTATATGCATGTGTATATGGGCTGAAAGGTGTGGTGTTGTTGGTTGAGTATAATGAAATGTTATTGTGTGCTAAAATCACCTTAAAGGTCAAGGAGAATGGTAGAAAGTGTGCAGAATTTTTGTGATGCAATGGTGAATGTACATGGATATATATTTGAGGTCAAGGTGTGAGGAATATATGTATGTGTATGTATGATCAAGGTATGTGTATTATATTTGTATGTTGAAGGAGAAAATTTAATAAAGAATTATGAATGAGGGTATGCGTATATGCATTGACCGAGAGTATTAATGAGATTTGGAAATGAGTGATAATGTGAATTTTAAGATATATTTTGATATACCAAAGTGTTATGAAAAATATGAAATGAAAAGGAATGTGTAAGGACATGTATACCTTTGGAAATTTTGAAATGATTAAAGTAGTTTTGGTGATTTAAAATGGGGATGGTGTATATAAGCCATTGGGAGCCTAGTTGAGATACTCTAGACTTTAATCCTAAGTGAAGAATTTGTTAAAAAATAAAATGTGATATTGAACTTGTCAAAGGCATGATACTTACATATATATATATTACATTTTTGTCATTGTAGTGATATATTGATTGATCAAACGAGGAGAACTCTTTCTGCTTGTCGTGGAGCATTTTAGGGAGTGACGTACCCTCCCGTATACAGTGAGTGAGATTTATTTCAATGTTTTTGTTTAATATGTAAACCCTGTTTTATAACATTTTGATAAATGAGCATGATTTATCGTGTGCTTAAAATGTTTTGACTGGTTTTGGAACTGACTTTTTGTGAACCGATGGAGTGTTTAAAAATTGGGTTGAATTATGAAATTATGCATCCATGTGGTTGAAATGTATAATGTGACATTTTACGCTATATGTTGCATTTGGTTTGCGAACCTGATTTACGGCACATTCTTGATACGATATTGATTTTGGCCTTGAGGGCTTTAGTATGTATTGTTCTGTAGCTATAAAGGACACCGTGAGAGACGCTTGGGTGGCGTCCAAATATGCCTAGGTCTGGGGTATCCCACGAGTTGTCTTGATTGTATTAACGACACGGTACTAGCCAGGTTGAACCCAAAAAGGGGAGGATTTGGATACTCTCTCCAAGTCTAGCACCTGGACAAGATCCGTCGCCAACACCGGGGTAGAAAGCACTTTAAATAAATTTGCATATAATACCCCCGGTGCGCCTGTCATAGGTTGAGGTAGACCTCTGCCCGGACACTTTCGGCTGGCAGCTCTATGATTTTAATGACAGTGCTTTGGATGCATATTTTACTTGATAATGCGTGCTAATGATATATTGTTGAAATGAAAAGTATGATGATTTGAAATATGATTTGTATACTTACGCTTTGACACTCCAGTTTCACACCCCATATTAGACGATTACATTGACCCACTAACTCACTGAGTATTCTTCCCTGAGTACTCACCCCTCTTCTTTCCCTCATCAGACAGGATTATTGTTGTGTCGGAGCGACGCTTCAGATTTTAGAGATTTTGGTGGATTTTGGTGATTCACGACGGTGAGATCAAAGTTTAATTTAAAAGATGAATTCCATAATTTATTTTCGACCCTACGTGGTCTAGATATTGAGATTTGTAGTTAACCATGTACTTAATTTGGGATGACTGTATAATTTACGTACCTTATCTGTGAAACTCTCATTTTTCATTTACATTGAGGCAATTATAGTGTTTGAATGTTAACTCAAAAAAATTTGTTGTAAATTGTATAAAACTTAGGCCCGCTCAGTGTGGCGGCTACTCATGCTCTAGTTGGGCATGACAGTAGAGGTCTGTGGCTAGGATTGCTGATAATTTACTTAGCCTGGCGTTATTCTGGATGTCTGCCATAGTTGGTGGGTTGTTGTGAGGTCGGGATGACCATTTTATTTTATTTACAGGACGATTTTAAATTATACAAGTTTAAACATGTTTATTTGTACATGGGAGACCTCCGATTTATGAGAAGGTTCTACCCGATTTTCTGTAAAAATACAGCTGGCATCCAGAGCAACGGGCGGCTGTTTACGATCCCGGTTCGGGGCGTGACATTTAACATGTCGTCTACAATTATGAGATGAAAAATAATTCAAGTGAGATAGGGAATTTAAATTTAAAAAAAAAAAGAAAAGTGAATGTTTTGAGTGAATTTGGCGAAGACTGCCAAGAGAAGAATGATGAGAAGTGTTAGAGGTGGGTCCACCTCTATAGATAATGGGTCTGCTAACTCGAATAGGATGACTTGATTGTCTGATAGTCTTGATCGATGAGATCTATATAAGAATACCATAGGGTACTCTGGCAGGGGAAACTTTGATGCTCAAGTTAGAGAACTGTTTTCGAAATGGAGAGAAACAGATTGAAAGAGACTTCAGTATTTGGGGTGTTCATCGGTTCGGTTTTCGAATTCTTCGATTAATTCAGTTCGGTTAATTCGGTTTAACATTTTTTAACTCCAAACCGAAAACCGAACCGAATTCGTTTAAATTCGAAATTTGGTTTTCGATTTGAATTCGAATTGAATCGAATAAACCAAATAAATCGATTTTGATTTTTGAGATCTAAATTTTCACATAAATCCAATTTAACTAAATTCGAATTGATAAAACAATGAACTTTTTAACTACTATTTTATTACTTGCTTAAAAAAGAAAAATTTCCAATCAAAGTTTGCATAAAAAGAAAAGAAAATAAATAATAAATAATCAAAATAAATAAAAAATGAGATAATTAAAAACCCTAATTGGATTTTTGGTTCGAATTCGTATTAAAAATCTCAATTCGAAACCCAAACCGAAAACCAAATTTGGAATTCGGTTCTAACCGAAAATCGATTCGAATCCAGAAATCCAATTCAAATTTAATTCGATTCGGTCGGATATTCTGTTATCACCTGATAGCGATATTTTTATACACTTGAATTTATTTTATTTTATTTTATTTTAGACTTTATTTATAACTTTTAGGACTATTTTTAGGTTTTATTTCATGATTTTACATTGATTATTTTCGTGGGTTTTATTTTAGGATTATTGGGCTTATTTAAGAATATTGGACTGTACAGATAGTTGTTAGTAGTTTGGGTATAACTTTCTACTCCGATATCCGATTGACCTGATTTTTGTTGGGTTGGAAAGAAGACTTCAAGGCCTACAAATCTTATGAAGAGCTCAGAGACTGGGTCAGGTCAGAAGATATCCAAAATTTGAGTCGAAATTACTACAGTGCTGGAAATCAAGGCCCATGAACTCTAAAAGCCCAAGTCCAAGTAAAATATCAAATTGTTATGAAGACCTATGAATTTTAAGTCATTTAGAACTCTTAGAAATTAGATTATAAGGAGGAGACATTCTTTACACTAAAGGAGGAGAGAAGAGAAACCCTAGCAGCCACCTCCTTTGGAGGAGGATTCATTCGGGTGCAAATGAGATGTTTTCTTTACCTTTCTTGCTTTTCTTTATCATGTCTACTTAGATTTCTTGTTCCTAGGACTCGATGGATTTTGTTCTTTGATTAATAGCATGGTTTGATTTATTTCTTTCTCTTAAATCTTTATTGGCATGTTCTTTCTTTGATGAGATTTTATTGTTGAACTTAATGTTTCATTCATATAGGTACCTATGATTTGATGATTTGCGATTACATACATGAGATCGAGAGAAGATTGAATGAAATCTGATTAATACAATAAAATCCATATAGGGTTATGAGATCGACGGATGATTAACTTTGTGTGTGCCAAAAACTTGTTATGCGATTTTTGTATATCACGATTTCGGGCAAGTATACCCTAGTCGAATGTTGTGTATAGTGCGAAGCAAGTATCATTCCTACAAGGATATTATGTATTACCAATTATAAAATACCCTATCTAAGTTGGACAAAATGAATCAAGATTATAAAGATATCAAAACTATGAAAATATCAAAAATAGAATATTGATTAATGAAAACTCTAATTTTATAAAACCCTAGTAAATCGATTTCATCTGTCTTCAATCTTTCACACGGTAGAATTCTTTCAAATCCCTTAAAGTTTATTGACAAAAGATTCATTCTTGATGATAACAGATTTCCCAAGATTAGATTCACCCAATGATCATGCAATGAAACCCTAATTTGACTAACCAAAACCCAATGGTCATGCAATTTTGATTAGACCAAACTGCATTAAGATCTATGGAACATCTATAATCTAGGGTTTCCCCCTAAGATCCCCACACACAAAGTTAATCATCCGTCGATCTCATAACCCTATATGGATTTTATTGTATTAGTTCGATTTCATGCAATCTTCTCTCGATCTCATGCATGTAATCGCAAATCATCAAATCCTAGGTACCTATACGAATGAAGCATTAAGTTCAATAATAAAATCTCATCAAAGAAAGAATATGCCAATAAAGATTTAAGGGAAAGAAATAAATCAAACCATGCTATTAATCAAAGAACAAAATCCATCGAGTCATAGGAATCAGAAATCTAAGTAGAAATGATAAAGAAAAGCAAAAAAAGTAAAGAAAACATCCCCTTTGCACCCAAAGGAATCCTCCTCCAATGGAGGTGGCTGATAGGGTTTCTCCTCTCTCATCCTTTAGTGTAAAGAATGTCTCCTCTTTATAATGTAATTTCTAAGAGTGCTAAATGACTTAAAATTCATGGGTTTTCATAACAGCTTGATATTTCACTTGGACTTGGGCTTTTAGAGCTCATGGGCCTTGATTTCCAGCACTGCAGTAATTTCGACTCAAAATTTGGATATCTTAGGTCTTCATAAGATTTGTAGGCCTTGAAGTCTGCTTTCCAACCCAATAAAAATTAGGTCAATCGGATATCGGAGTAGAAAGTTATACCCAAACTACTAACAGTTGTCTATGCAGTCCAATATTCTTAAATATGCCCAATAATCCTAAAATAAAACCCACGAAAATAAAAAATGTAAAATCATGAAATAAAACCTAAAAATAGTCCTAAAAGTTATAAATAAAGCTTGAAATAAATTAAAATAAAATAAATTTAAGTGTATAAAAATATCGCTATCAAATACCCCCACACTTAAATGTTTGCTTGTCCTCAAGCAGGAATAAATTTTCTTCAAAACCAATTCAACCTCCCAAGTCCCTAACCATGTATATGATAAGTTCAAACCAGAATTGCAATCAAAAGAATCAATACTTTGCAGTATCCAGCACTAGAGGAACTATTGCATTTCATATAGTCTCATCGAAATCAAGAACAATGCAAGATTCAACACCCTCACAATCGGTTCACTCAATGGAATGAAAGAAGATACTAATCAACTACTCAAAGCACTCATATTATGTAAGGGTATGTGTATCACTCAAATCAACACAATGAGATGGCATTACCATAAGCTTGCTTATATATCAAATATCCACCACTTATATATGAAATCATACACCAGTCAAAAGGTCTTTTATTTGGTTGTAATGGAGCTAAGGTAAGGGATAGGACAATGGGTAATATGTAGGGTTAAAATGATTCACTAAGTATACTTAAGTATCAAGACATGACATTGTTACATCAAGACAAAAAAAATACTAACCCTAACCAACGTGATAAATCACGTATTCAAAACAAAGAATAATGTAAAGAAATTTCACTATAAGAGTAAATAATATCAAGAATGAAAAATATTTTTTTTTTGTTTTTTTGTTTTTTTGTTTTTTGACTTTTTCTTTTCTCTCTCTTTTTTTTTTTTTTTTTTTTTATAACTCAATCAACATGATAATGACTAAAAACATATATAAAATTCAAACAAAACAATAATACCTAAAAACATAATACCATGCCATCAACTATAAGTATATTAGTGAATTCGGATTCAAAATCTGGGGCTGGAAAACTGGGTCATAGGATAAATTATGTAGGTAACATATGAAAGAAAAGGTTTAGGCTCAAATTGGTTAACTAGGAAGTAAATAATTTGGTTGGTATTTTTCGGAAGCCAAAAGTGTATAATCCTAAGTGCTTTAATCATTTTGGTGTATAAAAATCATGAATGTAGTCTCAAAATGCATAACAAAACAAGTTCTAGAATGACCAAATCATGTATGACATACGCTCAACAAAAAAAATGATGAAAGCATAAAATTACTCTTCAAGGCTCAAATTCTCACTAAGGTAAATTTAGTATTAAATCTTGCATGTCTATCCTTCAAATCAACCATAAAAAAATGAATAGCCACTCATGTACCAAAAACTACTAATATCAATCGTCAGCAAAAATTAAGATTCCTAAAAAAAATGTTCTAATTCCTAAAAAAAATGTCTTAAAAATCAGAAAAAAAAAACCTAAAAATCAAAATGCAATGCATCCCCCCTACACTTAATCCAAACATTGTCCGCAATACAAATCAATCTAAAATCAAGAGAAAAGAACAAAAAGACTCCCCTGATTAAGTCGGGGAAGTTACAGCTTCCTCTTTAGCAATTTCTTCTCTTCTCATAATTTTTCACAGTATGTCTATTTATTGCATCATACCATGCCTTTGTCATTATCTTATCAATTATCGCATTCTCATAGGTAAGCTTGACCTTTGAAATCTCTTCAAGTTTCCTCTTGTTAGTGATCTCTTTCTTGAGAAATTTCCCATATCTCGGCACTTGTTTGATGACACCAAAAGAGGAATATTAATGTGCAATTTCTTAAAAATTTTTAAAAATTTTTCAAATTCTACTTTTGCACGTAAAAGATATCTAGAAAAAGGAACAGGGGGTTTATAATCACTAAAACATAAAGTACTTCCCTGTGTAGAATCTGGTGTCTCAACCTCCTTATTCATAGACTTTTGGATCTCTTCATTTGTCTCTTGTTTATCCTCTTCATCCTTGGATAGATCTGGTTCCTCTTGCAATTCTTTCTCTCTTATCAATGAGATCGCATTAACCTGCTCTTTAGGATTTTTCTCAATATCACTTAACAATCTATCTGGCACATAAGAATAAAAGACATTAGTTAATTGATCAATCTTATTTTTGAGTCTCTCAAACCTTTCATTTATTGCAGTTGCCAAACGTTCAATTGTTAACTCCTATGATGCCTTAGTCTCTCTTGGTTGTGGATTCTCTGAATAAAAATCTAGTGGATTCACTCTCTGTGGTTGTTCTTGACTCCATGAAAAATTGATATGATTCTTTTATCCAGGGTTATATGTATTGGGGTAAGGGCTATCCTGAGGTCTGTCAAAATTAAAAATGTAGTTTGTTTGCTGCACTTGTGGACACTCAAAAGATACGTGAGTAGAATCACCACAATAATCACAATATAAGGGCTGGTTAGACACAACATTAAGTTGATTAGTTTTCATGCATTTAATCAAAGAGTCAATTTTCGTATTAAGCAAGCTAAAACTATCAACCTCATGTACACCAACACTTTGCTTAGGAATCTCTCTCATTATACCAATCATATTGGTTAGAAATCATACTATCCAATAATGACCATGCCTCATTATATTATTTGCTTATAAATGTACCCCCAGCCGCAGTATCAATCTTAATTTTGAAAGAATTTAAAAGACCATCATAAAAAATTTACAAAATCAACTAGTCAGGAATACTATGATGTGGACATCTTCTAATCAAATCCTTAAACCGTTTCCAAGCATTATATAAAGATTTACCCTCAAACTGTCGAAAATTAGTAATGTCATTACGTAGTTTAGCTATTTTACCAGGTGAAAAATATTTAGCCAAAAATGTCTGAGAAAGAATCACCTAACTCGTAAAATGATTAGCAGGGAATAAGTTAAGCCATATCTTTGCCTTTCCCTTAAGAGAGAAAGGAAATAACCTTAACTTGATGGCATCTGCGCTGACTCCATTTAGCTTGATTGTGTCACTGATCTCCAAAAAAAATTTTAAGTGGTTGTTTGGATCCTCGAATGCTTCACCACCGAACTGATCTGCTTGTACCATCCCAATAAGACTTAGCTTCAACTCAAAATTGTTTCCCTCTACAGTGGGTCGCGCAATGCTAGTCTGAATGTTTTGAAGTCTAGGCATCGAATACTCTCTCATCGCTTTATTTTCATGAGCCATTGCTTCTTTCTCTTTAACTTCCTTGACTTGTCTACGAATGGTTCGTAAAGTTCTCTCAATCTCATGATCAAAATCAACTAAGTCAAGACTCTTGGATAGCAGCATGAACTGTATGGACACAAAAAATAGCACAAAATTCAAATTTCAAAACCAAATGCAAGAACCACTAAAAAAATATCTATATTACCTAGATAAATATAGAAATCACAAAAATAAAGCAAAATAATGCAAAAAATACCCAAAAAGACAATAAAAAAAATTTAAAAATCATGAAAAAAATTAAAAAAATAGAAAATTCTATGAAAATGATGGAATTTGACGAAAATAGGTTGTGCCCGTAGCTAAAACTACAGGTTTTATTCAGCAGGCTGAAATCCTTCAAAACAAGTGGTTGTTTGACCAATTTCTTTAATGTGTTTTCAGACAGCCGAAAAAAAAGACCTAAAAAACCTAATTTTATATGGAAAAAATAAGAAATATATGAAAAACCCTAAAATCTATATACCCTATTTACCAAAAACAAGAAAGAGAGAAGAAATAAAAAAAATAATATCCAATCTCAAACAAGATAATTTTTATTGATATACAAGAATATCCCGGGCAATGGCGCCAAAAACTTGTTACGCGATTTTGTATATCATGATTTCGGACAATTATACCATAGTCGAATGTTGTGTATAGTGCGAAGTAAGTGTCGTTCCCATAAGAATATTATGTATTACCAATTATAAAATACCCTATCTAATTGGACAAAATGAATCAAGATTATAAAGATATCAAAACTATGAAAATATCAAAAATAGAATATTGATTAATGAAAACTCTAATTTTATAAAACCCTAAGACATCGATTTCATTTGTCTCCAATCTTTCACATGGTAGAATTCTTTCAAATTCCTTAAAGTTTATTGACAAAATATTCATTCGTGATGATGACAGATTTTTCAAGATTAGATTCACCCAATGGTCATGTAATGAAACCCTAATTCGACTAATCAAAACCCAATGATCATGCAATTTTCATTAGATCGAACTGCATTAAGTTCTATGGAATATCTGTAATCTAGGGTTTCCCCCTAAGATTCCCATACACAAAGTTAATCATCCGTCGATCTCATAACCATATATAGATTTTATTGTATTGGTCAGATTTCATGCAATCTTCTCTTGATCTCATGCATGTAATCGCAAATCATCAAATCGTAGGTACCTATACGAATGAAGCATTAAGTTCAACAATAAAATCTCATTAAAGAAAGAGCATGCCAATAAAGATTTAAGGGAAAGAAATAAATTAAACAATACTATTAATCAAAGAACAAAATCCATCGAGTCCTAGGAATAAGAAATCTAACTAGACATGATAAAGAAAAGTAAGAAAAGTAAAGAAAACATCCCCTTTGCACCCGAAAGAATCCTCTTCTAAAGGAAGTGGCTGCTAGGGTTTCTCCTCTCTCCTCCTTTAGTGTAAAGAATGTCTCCTCCTTATAATCTAATTCCTAAGAGTCCTAAATGACTTAAAATTTGTGGGTCTTCATAACAGCTTGATATTTCACTTGGATTTGGACTTTTAGAGCTCATGGGCCTTGATTTCCAGCACTGCAGTAATTTTGACTCAAATTTCGGATATCTTCTAACCTGACCCAGTCTCTGAGGTCTTCATAAGATTTGTAGGTCTTGAAGTCTTCTTTTTAACCCAACAAAAATTAGGTCAATCGGATATCAGAGTAGAAAGTTATGCCCAAACTACTAACAGCTATCTGTGTAGTCCAATATTCTTAAATAAGCCCAATAATCCTAAAATAAAACCCACGAAAATAATCAATATAAAATCATGAAATAAAACCTAAAAATAGTACTAAAAGTCATAAATAAAGCCTGAAATAAAATAAAATAAAATAAAATAAATTCAAGTGTATAAAAATATCGTTATCAGGTGATAACCGAATATCCGACCGAATCGAATTAAATTTGAATGTTTGTGCACATCTGCTGGTTAGTTTCCTACTATCGCTTTCACCTTTTTGACAGTTAACTTTCTTAAAGATTCCGCTTTCTGTGAAATCATCCAAGAAAATATGGCTAAAGGTTCGTCGAGCATTAATGAAATCAAAAGCATCATGATCAAGGATGAGTTGTGAGAGGTTCGGAGTGACTTGTTACTGGGAAATGATTATATCCTTTGGTTGGCCACTGATGAAGATAGGGCCAATAGAGCATTGGAAGGCCTTGTTTTGATGTATAGGTTGTGCATTAAGTATGACCTGAAGGTGCCATATGTAAGCAATGTCACTCAGCTCCTGGCTCGTTGGAATATCTTTCTGACAATGTTGATTCCTAACACTATGCACTTTGTCATTGTTGTGATGTCTCCGATGAGTTTTTGTCGTCTTTGCTTTGATTTCGAGATTTTGGCTTTTGTTTTCGCTCTTAAGAGGTGTGCCCATGATGGTTCTACAGAAAGTTGGTTCTAATTACAAGCCTGACCCAAGTTAAATTGAAAATTCTTTTACAAGGAGACCGTCGACAAAAATTGTATGCATAAGTAATTCTTTATAGAATTCTTGCATAAGGAATTGATGCTTGTGTTGCCGGGGCTCGATAAGGAGCTACTTCTTGGGCTGAGGTCTTATTAGCCATCTTGTTACTCGAAGTTCGTGCAGTCGGTTACTGGTTACTGTGAGGCCAAGAAGAGATGCATTTGGGTCAAGTCTCTTCTAGATGATGAGATGTTGACGTTAACAGGCTTATTGTTAGCAGAGAAGAGGAAGATCGAGAGACCTCTCTTACTCTAAAAGAAAAACAAGAAGCTTGTTAACATTCTTGCTTCTCTCGAGGAGAAGGACCTCTAGGTGATAACCACCGATAGGCAGCTGAGTCCCAAGAGAGGCAGACAAGACAAAGAGCACATCTGATGTAGGCACCGACACCATCCCTCTTTCATCCTTGAGGCAAAGGAGAAGGAGGGTTGTAAGGCAAAATCTCTCGATTGTACTGGGAGCTATTGATGCCAAGGACCATGGGTCTAAGGCTTGTAAAAATGAGGCGATTCTGATAGGGCATGTGAATACGAGCAACATGGAGGCCAAAGGCAGTGAGGAGAGGGTTGGAAGTCATGCCCCCGACGGCCCTGAAGAGGTAGAGGAGCAACCCTCAAGACACTCAAAAAGTGCTTGCCCTGGGTCAACAAAGGGGCTTGGTGCCTGATCATCCTCTGTTGTTCCACTGTTACCTTCAGACAAAAGCAAGGTGCTTGAAGAGGATGTGTTCCCTTGTGATTCCTATTCGATCTTTTGACGGGTGTTGAGGCTCAAAGTAGCGAGGGACGGTGACGATCTACACTAGGGACAACTGTCATAGTTACATGGACGTTTGAACTTCCACCGTTTGGTGTTGGAGTTGAACAAGCTCTCGCCGGAGCAAGGGGATGAGGCTTTGCTATTCATTGCCTAGATGATACCATCTTTCTTTAGTGTTCAATTTCTTTCCTATCTTTTGTTAACTAACTGATGCTTGCTTGTTTCAACCATGGTCCTGATAGAGTTCCAGAGAAAACGAAGGGAACAGACAGTAGATGTAATGACCCGCTATCCAAGTGTCGCACCCCCTAGCAAAAGGAACTAGACATGCAAATGTAGAAGCAACCAACACGATTAAAATACGACGATCGAACTTGTAACAGTCACACCTCTTGTGTGTGATAATATAGAAGGAGATTTATATTAAAAGAAAATGAACTATATTTCCTTTCCAAAAGGAATATGGACAAAGTCTCCTCTACTTAGTGACTGTTAGTCACCTGGGGTTAATATGAGAACCTAACCAAACTAATATAACACTTCTATTATCAAACAAGCTGGCATCAATGGCCCTCCTGGCTGTCCCGCACAATACACCATGGTATATAAATATTATATCCATAAAACTATATATAAAAGGTTTTCATGTGTCAAAACTATACATCTGCCCATGAAATATAACCCAAACCACTAAAAAGTAATCAAATAATTACATGCCTCAAACAAAATAAAATAGGGTCATAGATGGGTAGGGATCTAAATACCTCGACTCATGTGCCTCTACCCGGCGGTTCCCTCTCATTTTCCTAATCACCTGAAAACAAGGATATTGGGGTCAATATAAGCTTAATAAGTACACGGGAAACCAATAACATGCATAGCAAGCAAACAAACCCAAGAATATTAACATCACTATATAAATAGCATAAATATAGTAGAGTATACAAAAGATATACATTATTTCAAGACCACAATTTCAATTGTCATCTTTCGAATCATTATCCATTTCCAACTTTGTTGATCCAATTCAATCTTTGAGAAATTATGGTTATATCTTTTCTCCCTTCGAGGGTAGAATTAGAAGCAAGTGAAGTGTTTGAGGCGTGTAATCCAAAAAGATCTAAATTTCATTTAGGAATACCAAATTTTAGTTTGCTCTTCCAGACCCTCATACACTAGCTTGGTTCGCAATTCTATTCATTTTTTTAATTATTAAATTATTTGGAACATTAATTATGGGAAAGAATAATGGCTCCATAAATGACAAATATATTGTTTTCTTGAGAATGCTGATGATAATATGTATATTTTATACATTTGCTAAGTTTATATTGTTCTATGATGATGTTGATATCTTGATAACTATTTCTTGTCATGCATGTCATTGGTTCCCCATGTACTTGCTTAGTTTAAGTTGATCCCGATATCCTTGTTTTCGGGTGATTTGGGAGATGAGAGAGAATCTTAGGGTAGAGACATTTGAGTTAAGGGATTTAGATCTCTACTCATCTTCGACCTTTGTATCTTGTTTGAGGCATGTACATATTTGTGTTCTTTTGAATAGTCTGGGTCATGTAGCATTTATAGATATATGGTTTGACACAGAGGAACCATATCTATAGTTTTGTGGATAAAGTATTTGTATATTATGGCCTATGGTGCTGGGTGGTCAGGAGGGCCAATGATGCCAGCTCGTCTGATAATAAAAGTGTTATATTGATATCTATCAGGTTATCAAATTAACCCCAGGTAACTAATAGTCATTAAATAGGGGACACTCTACCAAGTTCCTTTTGGAAAGATCAAGTAAATGATTTTCTTTTAATTTAAATCTCCTTCCATGTTATCACACACGGGGAGTGCGACTGTCGCGTGTTATATTGCATTTTAATCGTGTTTGTTACTTCCGCATTTGCATGTTTGTTCCTTTTTACTAGGGGTGAAATGTCTAGATAGCGGGTCGTCATAGTAATCCTAGCAAATCATCTAGAAATATATTTAGGAAATCTTGAACCATTGGTATGTCAAATAACTGAGGCTGATCTTTCTCGTCTTTGGTGACATAAACTAAATATGCTTGACAACCCCTGAATAGCATCCTAGTCACTCGAATAAAGGATAAAATTAGAGCTCTGATAAATCTATCACCAACAAACAAAATCTGTGTTTGTCCTGGTGGTAAAAAGCATACCATCTGACATTGACAATCAACAAATGCATAATTAGCTGACAACCAATCCATACCTAGAATCACATCCTGATCTATCAATTCTAATGGTAGCAAATCAATGCTGTAATCATGTGCCTGGAAGCTCACAATACAGCCTCTATAAATCTATATAACCAGAACCTCATCACCAAGTGGTGTAGTAACCCATAACCCCTACTCTAGAGGTTCAAACCCACATAGTAAATGCATAATAAATACTAATGAAATGAATGAATGTGTGGTACCCAAATCAATCAAAACACAAACATCATAAGGAAATAATTTCATTCTACTTATAATCACATCAGGTGAAGTACGAGCCTCCGGAGCAGTCACTGCATGAGCTCTAACCTAACCTCCTGGGTCTGGTGACATACCTTGAGGTCGTCTATATTGTAGTTGTGGTGGTAGAACTGGTTTAGGTGGTTCTAGCCTCAATGGAACTAGAGGGGCTGGTGTCTGCTGAGCCGGTAGGGATCTAGGTGGTGGAACATGCTGTAAGGGAACGGGCTGTGACTGACTAGACCTAAGAAGACAATGTGAAGCATAATGGCCTAGTTGAAAGCATGTAAAACAAAGTCTCATTCCTCCTTCACATGGTCCGGTATGAAGATTCCTACAAATGGGACATGCTGACCTCTTATGAGAGCTCTCACCTTACTCAAAATGCCTTTTCTTCTCATTTTTCCTCTTCATGCTTGAAGCTTGAACTTCTGTAGGACTCTTTCCCCTTAATCTTTCCTGTTTCTCCTTAGTAACTAATTCCAAGGCCTTTGCATTGTTCACAAGATCCCTATTACTCATAAAAGGTTAAGCCACTAGATATATTTGGAAGAAGGATTGCAATCATTTTCTGAACCTCTTCACTCTCTTCTCATCTGTATCAACTAACTTGGGAGCATAAACCAACAATTTAGCGAAGTGGTCCTCATATTGACTGACAGTCTAACTACCATGTCTTAAATTCAAGAATTTTGACATCTTCTAATCTCTAATAAAAGTAACAACATATTTCTCATGGAAGATCTTTGTAAAATCACCTCATGTGACATTCTGAAAGTTATCTCCATATCGGAGTCTCAACTCCAAACTCCACTAGTCATACTCAGCTTCCTTCAAAAAATGGGTAGCAAGTTTGACCTTATATTCTTCAGCAATCATAAATTCAGAAAATAGCCTTTGTATCTCTATAATCCATGTCTCTGCAACCTGCGGATCATCACTCCTCGAAAAGATCATTGGCTCTATCTTTCTGAACTCAGGCTTCAGTTTCTGAAATCGACGGTCCTCTCATGGCACACATACGTTCTCTCATTTTACATGTCCATCTCCATACTTAGTGGCTCTCTGATCTCTACATGATCTAACCCGATCTAAATCAGAACCAACTGATACCACTAGAGTTGCTGAAACTGACATGGTTAAAAAAGTACGGTTGGCATGAGTAGCTGGAAGATATCTGCTGTCTCACTTCCTATCATTAGTTGAGATAGTCTCTTTGTCATTCTGCAAATGTCCCCTAACATAGTGCTTACCATAACCATCAGAGTAGCTAAAGCTTGTTGTAGATTTGGCCTCTCTGGCCTCTGATTACCTGGCACCACGATTGAGGCTTCTACCTCTGCTCATCATTTCTTGGTTCCCCTTTAGGAGGTATTTCATTCTGTCTCCTAGACCTTACTATTTTGTATGCCAAAAACCCGATGTATGTAAATGACAAACAATTTCACTTATTAGATAAACCACCCTCTATCTAGTAACCTATATCTAAGTCTATAATCATAGGTATAGATTACCCAAAATATTTGGCTCTGATACCAACTGTGACCACCTGCTATCCAGCCGTCGCACCCCCTAATAAAAGGAACTAGACATACAAATATAGAAGCAACCAACACGATTAAAATGCGACATCTGAACTCTGACAATCGTACTCCCCTTGTGTGATAACACGAAAGGAGATTTATATTATAAGAAAGTGAACTACATTTCCTTTCCAAAAGAAATATTGGTAAAATCTCCCCTACTTAGTGATTGTTATCCAGCTTGGGTTAATATGAGAATCTGATCAAACCAATATAACACTTCTATTATCAAACAAGTTGGTACCAATGGCCCTCCAGGCCGTCCAACACAATATATCATGGTATATAAACATTATATCTATAAAACTATATATAAAAGGTTTTTATGTGTCAAAACTATACATTTGTACATGAAATATAACCCGAACCACTAAAAAGGAACCAAATAATTACATACCTCAAACAAAATAAAATGGGCTCATAGATAAGTAGGGATATAAATCCCTTGATTCAAGTGCCTCTATTTGATGATTCCCTCTCGTCTCCCTAATCACCTAAAAACAAAGATATCGGGATTAGTATAAGCTGAGTAAGTATATGGGGGACTAATAGCATGCATAGCATGCAAACAAACCCAAGAATATTAACATCACTGTATAAATAACATAAATATAGTAGAGTATACAAAAGATATACATTGTTTCAAGACCACTATTCTAATTGTCACCTTTAAAATCATTATCTATATCCAACTTTGTTAATCCAATTCAATCTTAATGATTAAAAAAAAGAATAGAACATCAAACCAAGTTAGTGTATGAGGGTCTAGAAGAGTAAACCAAAATTTGGTATTCTTATATGAAATCTAGGTCGTTTAGGTTAGATATCTCAAATACTTCACCTACTTCTAATGCTACCTTCATAAGGAGAAGAGTGTAATTATAGTTCCTTAAACTTCGCCTACAAGTTTCGCACAAACTTTTGGTGAAATTCTTGTGTCATCACTTTCTCTTTACATTCTTTTATATTTCTCATAATGTAATCACTACAATTTATCATAAGAATTGCACAAAATTCATAACCAAACATCCCAAATATGTAGTTTGTATGGTTAGACAACTCATAGCATTCTATTGGGCTATTTCAATGAGATTTCAACACAAATAAGGCTTAATAAAATTGTCATATCTTGAACTATAATGCTTAGAATTGAGATGAATCACATTTCCACACAAAATTAGGACTTAAGGCTACAATTTTTATGTTCATAGCTAGGTTCAATTCCAATTACACAAGGAAAACCAACTCAAACAATGTTACAGCCCAAAATCTACGTTGCAACTTGCGCAGTCATTGAAAAATCAACATAACTTCATTTGCACATATAAGATTTAGGTGATTCTAGTGGCCATTTAAAGATAAGAGATTGGGCTACAATTTCTATGTTCAGAGTTTAACCTAATTCAGGATAGAAGGAAAATCAAAATTGAAGCAAAATTCAGCATAGAAACAGGGCAGAAGCAAGATAGTTTTTTTACAAAATGTGACAATTTGAAAATTCACCAAAATTTTATTTCTTCACAAAACTCTTCGAATTATATGTCATTCTAAATCTAAAGAAGTCTAGTTTCTTTAAGAGAAAAGCTTACTTAATTTATAGCTGTAAATAAAAAGTTATGAGCTAAAAACTAAAGTATGGTTAGAATTTTCAGCATGCTAAATTCCTAGGGTTTCATTCAAGGATGTGATTCTCTTTTTCCTCATCCATTTCATCCGTGTTCTAGCAATATAATCACATACAAAAACATGTTCTACAGGATTATTAGTCATCAATTTAACATACATATGTAAGGTAATTGCCTTTAAAAGCTTGAAAATTAACTTTACTCTACTATGTGCTTCTTCCTTCAAATCCCTAACTTTCCATGTATTTTGAGCTTGCTCTACGCTTATTTTACATCTTATCTACACTTCCTTATGCTAGGGACACTTATTAGTTAGATGAAGGTTGCTAAATCTAAACTTAAATGGAGATTTCAATGGTGTTTGGAGGTGGTTTTGGGATGAGGAAGGTGGAATCCGAAAATAGGTTCTTAAGAAGGGAAAATGGTGTTTTAAATTTTCTCTTTCTCTCTATTTCTCACTCTATTCCTCTCTCTTTCTACCTAAGTGGGCTATGGGGCCCCAAACCTAAGTGATGCGTCAAAGGAAGAAGCTATGTGTTGGGTGAGGTGGTGCCATAGTGTCAAGGAATGGGGTTTATCTCCCTTGTGGGTCCCTCACCAATTTCTTCATGGGTCCTACACCAAACCCTTTGTGGGTCCCACACCAAATCTTAATTTGGTTTTCTTGTATGCTTATTCCGCCCCGTTCTCATTTACCAGTATCTCATTACTCTATAATAATTTTAATATACCCAATCTATAATTAAAACTACAATATAAACATAAAACTACAATATAAACATCAAAATATGCATCTTAAATAAAAGAAACTCAATGAATTTTATCAAAGTGCGATGCGAAAAATTTAAGTGTGTAATTAAAATGCAAAGAAAAATGCATGCTTTAATGTTTTTCTTGAAATGGGAACTTATAGTGGATCACCTGTGGATTCGGGCCGACCAAATGGGAATGGATGTGTCTCGATTACAAGAGGCCCTTTTGAAGAAAGAAAGGGAGATCAAGGGGGAGAGCTTATCTGCAGCTATTCTGAGTTCTCACAATAAAGAAGGGGAGCAACTGAAGGTCAAACAGGATACAACTCTTAGTCAGTGTGAATTGGTCTCCATGAGATGCGAAAAACAGGAGGCTAAGGCTAAAGTGTGTGAGGCATCTCCATGGGCCGCGAGAAGGTTAGCCGATGCACATGGGCAATCCCTTAAGGCTGCCGAGTAGATGATAGCCAAGCTAGGGGAACTATTACAAATGCCATTGATCAACACTCGTGCATTTGGTGTAGGTTGTTTGAGAGGCTTCAGTGCGCCATGGAGATCATTCATTAAGCAGGGTTGGCGAGTACATGCCCCTGGACACGGAGGGCACTACCTCCAATCCTGAGTCTATTCCTAACCTCATGGAATCTGTTGTACCTCCTGCCCCTTGATAGGGGTCTTTGTTTTTTTTAGTCTTTTTCTCTATACTTCTTTTGATCATATCAATGGATTACACCCCCTCCTTTTTTGTATAATGAATGAGCAACTTGTATTTCACATCGATAGCATTGTTTTTTCAGTGTTTAACGAATAGAGTGATGAGGGGGAATGTATCCCTAACTTGTGATGCTATAGTTTGGGGATAAAGGCCATTTGGGTTGTGTCTACCCAACAGGGAGATATGTTGCTCACTGTTAACACTTTCATTTGATAGGCTAGACGATGTTTGCCTATTCAGAGAGATAAATCTCTAATGATAGACTCCATTCAGGATAATTCATTCGTTTGATGGGCTGGGCGATATTTGCCCATTTGAGGAAATAAATCTCTAACGATAGATTTTGTTCAGGAGGAATTATTCATTCGATAGGCTGGGTGATATTTGCCCATTCAGGGAGATAAATCATTAACGATAGATTTTGTTTGGGAGGATTTGTTCGTTCGATAGGTTGGGCGATATTTCCCCGTTTGGGGAGATAAGTTCCAACCATAGGCTTCATTCGGGAGGATTCGTTCATTTGATAGGTTGGGCGATATTTATCATTTGGAGAGATAAATCCATAACGATAAATTCCTTTCTAGAGGGTTCATCCGTTCAATAGCCTAGGCTATGTTTGCCCATTCGGGAAGATAAATCCATAACAATGAACTCCACTTGGGAGGATTCATTCACTCGATAGGAGAGGCCTCGCAACACGCATTTGACTTAATCAATTTGTAGAGAGAAATTAATGAAACAATCATCACAAGTGAGGTTATTATAGTATAATCAATGAAACAAGCAATAGGCCAAGAGCGGTTTAGAGTTTACTTGGGAGGATGCATCAAAGGTTCTAGATCACAGGGTAACGTTCTAAAGCCAGTGGAGGTTCTGAACTTGATTTTCATATGCTTTGTGCTCGGGAGTGCCTCTAAGGCATTCAGACTAAGTTATCCCAAGATAGCATTATAGGTTAAGAGGAGCTTAACCACATTAAACAAGGTGGTGGCCGTCATGTGATTAAGGGGAACTCTAATTGTGACGTGCAATAAAATGGTATCTTTAAGGAATATCCATTCACTCAAAAGCCCCTTGATGGACCCAATGTGAGGCTTCAAGTGTGCTTGGGTGAAACCCATCTATTAAAAGGTGCTCCAGTAAAAGAGATTGCAACTGGCCTCTTGATCCATGAAGATACTTCTAACTTTATATTGCCCAATCCTCGTGGTGATGATAAGAGAATCATGTTGATCTAGGTCGACCCTTACTATGTTGTCATCATTGAAACTGATCATGGGCCTTTTCTTCTTGGATTGTCTCTCGGTACGGGTAGCAAGGACTTCTATGGATGTGGAGCTAGATGGCTCCATTCTCTGGAAGATTGGGGCCACCAAGTGTCCCTTCTTGTTCAGTGGTGAGCATCCTTGGTCACTCTAGTGTAGTGCCTATAGAATATGGGTCAAGAGGCAAGGTTCTGAAGGGTTGTATCCACCCTACACCTGGAGGATCACCCTGTCTGGTCGGTTGTGGGCATCTCCTAAGATCGGCTGGTCGGGTCATTCTTTCTCTTACTTTTGGTTATACGAGCCCTGAGAAGGGAGGTCCTCTCTTTCTGTACTAATGAACCTTTGGAGTCGACCATTTCAGATGAGGAATTTGAGCTTATCTCTTAGTTTCTTACATTCATTTGTGAGATGGCTATAGTCTCAGTAAAAGTTACAGTACTGAGTTTTGTCCTTCTTGGAATCATCTTTCATGAAGCGAGGAGGCCGTCTGACATAAGATTTGTTTCAGATCTGAGGAGTACTTGTCTAGGGGTCTTGTTCAGAGGAGTATAACTAGTAAACCATCGCTGTTTTGGGAGCCATTGTTGGCACTTTTAGGCGATGACTGACGAGGTGATCTGTTACACTCTTTTTAAGCCAGTCGATTACGTCATCTGTCAAAAGCTTCTACATCTTTTGCGGTGATATACTTCTCCACACAAGTGTAAAACTGTTGAATAGTAGATGAGAGATTCTTGGTGTTAGATGTTTTCATCCCAGAGAGTCTTAGTTCCGCGAGTAGTGCTACTAGCGCAATGGGGTGATCTAAACTAGAGACTTTCATCATGTTAGCTTTGAACTTCTCAAGGAAGTTTGTTAATGGCTCATCGTCCCACTATTGTAATGAAAGGAGGGATATGGACTTTTTCTTGACCCCTCTACTGTTGACAAAGTATGTCTCAAACTACCGATGGAGTTAAGAAAAACTCTTGATACTGAACGGAGGTAGTGAATTGAACCATGTTAGTGCATTGCCCTTTAAGGTTATCGGGAAGTGTTTGCATATGGTGGCGTCTGACATGTCTCTTGAGATCATCACAATAATGAAGTGGACAAAGTGGTCCCTGGGATCAATGGTACTATTATACCTCTTTAAAGGAGGGAGAAACACGTCACGAGGCATGGGTTCCAAAGAGATCTTAGACCAGTAGGATATTGAGCAAGCTCGTCTCTTTTCACATTTGCATGCCTTAACTCATTGGCCACAAGTTCCTTGACCTGTTTCCTCAGGTCGTCTGGATCGTGTCGGGAGGTCACTGAGGGCTCTCGGTGTTTTAAGGGTTCACATCTCTGTGAACATACATGACTTGATCCATGAGAGGAGGATTAGGCTCCTAGTCTAAGAGTGCAGTTGAGTTCTTCCAGCTGCTTACTCATATTTTGTATCTTGAACTCTAGCCTTTCTACCTGAGGCTGAGTGGCCCTTTCTAGAGATTTGGGAGCGACAAATAGTGTAGAGTAACTTTAGTGGCCGATAGGAGGCTAAGCTTCGGGTGGACCAGTAATAATAGGAACTCTCACAGGATTGTCTGCCACAAGTTACGCAATATTTGAGGGGGTGGTAATTCATCCTTTTTATCAAGGACGTGACTTTGGAAGCAGCTTTAGTCATTCTATGGAGAGGCATGCTTTCTGAATGAAGCAAAGTGGTACGACACAAGTTTCTTTCTAATCTATTCTCACGAATGATGTCAATCTATTGGAGGTGGGTCTCGCTCCATAAATAATGACTCTACTAACTCGAATAAGATGGCTTGGTCATATGATGATCTTGATCAATTAGACCTGTAATATACCGTCGGAGGATGATTCGGTGAGGGAGATTCTGATGCTTAAATTAGAGAGTGGTTTTTGAAAGGCAGAGAAACAGACTGAAAGAGAGTTTAGCACAAGTTTGTGTATTACGCCACGACCCTCAGATCAAGTATGTGATAACTGTCGCATTATCCTAAATACGAGTAAGTCTAACCTATAGACCAAAGTAGCGCAAGGTAAGGAAAATACCTTTTCCAAATTTAAGAAATCCAACATATCAAATAATTAACACTCCAAAACACAAGTTTCAACTTTAAAAAGTTTATGTAAAATATGTTATATGGAGAGTTTCAAAATGTGATTTCCAAAACATAAATTTTATCTTCCAAAATGCCCTGCAATGGATCCATCTACATGCCTTCAAAAATTTACAACTAGGTAGGACCAATACCAATGGTTGGTCTTGAGCAGCTTTCTCTTCAGTTGGATCTAGCTAACAATAAAGTGGCCTTTGTCTTTACACTTCCTTTGAGAAATATAAGGAAGAAATGGTGAGTATAAAAATATTCGGTGAGTAGAGTGTAATGGTATAACTGTGTAAGTAAGTAGTGAGTGTGAAAGTATCAAACAATAATTTCAAGATCATATTTTGATTCAACAGAAGTATCATGTAGTCATCATAAGATTCCTCATCAAGAGCCATGGTTTTTACGAAACACAAAGAGCATCATTATTTCATTTATTTTTAAACCAACGGGTTGTATTAAAGTCTTTCCACCAAATGCTCGGCCCGAACTAATGGTCGAATGATCAAAGGGTTTTATCTATCATAGAAATCACCCCAAACCTTCACATTAGCTCAAGACCTCTGAGATAGTGCAAACCAAATTAGCCCGATGGAGACTTGGGGGGTATCTCTCTACTACGCCTATCTCTTTAAGTCTAACAAGCTCTCCATGCTGCCCTCTTGAATCGGTCTATGGAAACTTACTAGTTATGACAATTCATGGGTGCTTACACCCCACACATGCCCTATAGGAGTTCAAACTCATACCCCAAGCCAATACATACATCAATTTGCAAACATCATATCATGTGCCATAGAAAATCAACAAGTTTCTCAGTTCATGAGTCTAGCAAACAATATTCATAGGAAAATTAAGCATGACACAAGATATACTAGTAAGTGCATAGATCACATGGGCCAAATCAAAACATTTTCATGGACACTCTACATTCATAAAACATTTCATAAAATCAAGTTAAAAAATTATTTTAGAAAATCATGAAAATATTTCCCATTCATAAGCACAATAATCAATCCACTCACAGTTTTAAAGAGGATAGTCACTCCCAAATCTGTCCACAACCAACAAGAGATTTGTCTTGATCAGCTTTGTCCAACCCCTAAAAGACATCACAAAGTAGCTAACAATATTAATATCCATCAATCTATGTTAACCAAAAGCCCTAACATTCAAAATCTAATTTTTCTCTTACTTACTATGACTTAAAATCCTTCAAATCCAAATGTACAACTAGTTCAATAGCTTAAAACTTGGGTTTGGAAGAGAATAATACCTTATTTTTGTCTCCAAAGAATCTTTCAAATTTTGGGTTACACTAAAACCTTATGTTTTCCTTTGTCTTTTTTTGTGTAAAAATTCCAGATCCTTGAGTTTTTCTCCAAGATCAAGGCTAAAATTTAACTTTGAAAAATTGGATAAGTAATTTGGAACCTTAGGTCTTGAGTTTTTATAATAAATCGATTGGGTTTTGAAGAGGAGATGGGAATAGTCTAGAGAGAAAAAGATAAGACTTGGGTTTTGTAAGTTCTGGAACCTCACTTCAACTTTTATTCTCAAGCCCATTTTCTTTACTTACCTAGTGGCCCTTTCATATTTCCAAATTACACAAATGTCCAACATGTCCTTTTGGATTATTGGAAAGGTTAACCTAATGAGTTTTTTGTAGTTCTATTCGGTTGAAAAAAATATGTTCGGTGATAGGGAGAATTGCACCAACAAGGTTGCTATCGAGAGGGTAGGTTCAAATATCCACCAATAGTAATATACTGAGGAATCTCACAATGTCAGTACCGAGAAGTTATCTCAAAATGGATACCGATAGGGTTTGAAAATGGATGTACCGACAAACTATATACTTCATAATACACCGAGAAGGTCCACAGTTCTCATTTAAGTGAAATAAGTGCACCAACAGACTCTCATTTGCAAAACAATGTTTACCGAGACACTTGGGAAATCTATACCGATAGGTAACAATCACTGAGAAATGGTGGAGCATACAAAGGTAGTCACCACCGATCAGGGAACCAAAGTTGGAGAAACAATTCATTAATTTAAAACTCTACCAAATAAGTTAATTTCTCATAGAGAAATTTAGTTATACCAAATACCAAGCATCAAGCACTCCGGTAAATAAGGACTCTAGTGATCGAGAACTTAAAAATTAAAAGTCTATCAACCGAGAGAGTTTAAGGAAATTCTTGTATAACCCAAAGGACAAAAATCCATATTTAAATTTAAATTAATTATTCTCACACATTTTTACATGTATAAAATTTTCAAATGGCTCATTTAGAGTAAATATCATAATCTAGACTTGTCCGATATTACAAATTCCTACCTCCTAAAATAAAATTTTATCGTTAAAATTTCATTACATGATCATTCCTCAAACAGTCGAGGATATTATTTCCTTATCATCTCCTTAGGTTCCTAAATCATTTCTTCAACATGGTCGTTTTCCATAGAGCTTGACAATTGGGGTTGCTTATTTCTAAACCTCTTAACTTACTACCCTTGGATGGTTATGGTTAGACTCCAAAATTTTAATATTTCCTCAACTCAATTGGAGGAAATTCAAGAACCCAAGATAGACCTAGCTAGTATTTCTTTTTGATGGGACATGACTAAAATGGTCAAAATTGTGTTGGGCTTACGCCTGGCCCAAAACTTGTCAAATGGCTCTTGACAGCTTGGTTATTGACCCGGTTGGTACTCTTCTGATCGGTTGATCGTCTAGTTCAAGAAGTTTATCACCATAAGGCATAAGACCCTCCAAATCAATGGCCCTTGGGGCATGTCCAACCTAAGCGTGTCAACAACAAGGGGTTTATCTCCCAGATGGGTAAGCATGACCCGCTTTCTCTTGGTGCCCATCGACCAGATTTTGCTTGATGGCTAACTACTTTGATGCAATACCTCCACCGTGCTTGGCAGCCTTCACTTGATCGACTGAAATAAATATTCTCATTCCTTATGAACACTGGCATAATCTTACGTGAACAGAAAGGAGATCCCCGAATATAGAAGGAAATCTCAATGGCACCTCAAACTTCTTAATTGATAGTAATGAGAATTTTTTGAAATCTTTCATCATGATCCCCATAATCTTGGAGAACACCTATAAGGAAACTAGGGTTTTAATGCCCCATACACACGTGGCTTTCACTGGCGATAGTTATATAAATTCCAATATGTCTACCATCCAAGGAAGTCCTCTGGACTCACACAAAGCACTACGAACACATAGAGTTCTCTCTCTCTCTATGTATTTCCTCCCTTTCAAAAACTGCTTTCTAACTTGAGTGTCAAAGCCTCCCCCGCTGGAGCACCCTCCAGTGGTTTTTTGCAGATCTCATTGATCAGGACCACTAAATGGCCAAACCTTCTCGTTCGAGTTAGCAGAGTTATCATTTGTAGAACCACCATCTCCAATTCTTTTGTTTCCACACAAGGAGCTAGTCTAAATCAACTGAAAGTAACTACATAGATCATATTCAATGATTAAACTACCTCAATTTCATATTTCTCATAATGTGATATTTCATAAATTACCAAAATTTTCCTCTAATGCCAGGTACTTTGAACAAGCAAAACATATTTAAACCATTAAACAGAAAATTACTTCTCTTAGTTACTCATTCACTTCCCATATTTTCCCAATTTATTCCTATTTTGTTGTCAACTAATTGAGTCAATAAAAAAATGGTCACACGCAAAATTAGAGTAAAATGTATATAGTTTTAGCATGAGCCTCTAAGGATGCTTATTTCACTCGAATTGCAGAACTATTTTGCTTTGATACCTTCAGTTCCTAAAATGTATACAATTCCAGATATAAGGTATTTTGCCAGGCAGAGTTATTATATTATGTGGATTTTTAACCACATTACTAATTTGATCACCTAAATACTCATAAACTTCAAGCCTCATATGCTATGTAACCCAATCCATTCTCATCTTGTTTTAAAATTTATTTGCACTTTACTCATTCTAATTCTCCCAACAACACAAAACTCCTTTTACAAAAGCTATTTGGCTCTCATGGAATTGATATCTAGATAAATTATCCACATAACTTCCTTAGTACATTTCAATATTACCATCCCTTGCCAAATATCTTTTGACACAATATTTTTCTAGATAAATTTATCTTCATGAATATAAATCTTAAATGATAACTTCTCCTATATAACAACCCACTTTCCCTTATTTTTTTTTATTTCCTGCTAGCACCACAAATATCCCCTCAAACTTTGTGCCTACCTTCAATTCAATCAATCTAAATATTCTCATAAAATAGTTATCAATACCTCTAATATCATGCGATTTGCTCAATAATACTCATATATTCATCACATAGCAATACTAACAATTGTCACAATTTATTATATAAAGCTGATGCTCAAAATTGGTTCATCAATTTATCTTTATCATGTAATGATTCAATGTTACTAGCAAATCTCGAAGATCATATAGCACCAATAACATGCCTTTCAAATCGATAAACTTATACTTAACCAAATTTCCTACCAATGAGCATCGGTAGGAAAATGGTTATTGCAAACCCCAAGAATGTTAAAAAGAAAAATTCAATTTGTTTATTGAATTGAAAATCATAAGTCATCATGAATCTGATCTAAATTACATTTTATGTATATGGCTTTATTTTTCATATTGAAATGAATTTTTATCATACATGTTTGGTACCATCATCCTCACCTCTCATTCATGTTCATCATGTCATTGCACTCTACTCACTGGGTATTTATAATACTCACTCCCCTATCTTTAATTCTATTTATAATACTTACAAAATTTAAAAAAAAAAATGCATTTCCTTCGAATCTAGCATATTTTCAAAATATATCTACACGTATTCTCCACCTAAATTCAACAAAATAGTTTGAATATTGAAGAGATTGAAAACCTAGGATTTTTCCCTGTTCGTAACCCTCACTCGGATGCCTTCTCAGTCCTTTCCGAGACCTGCAAAGCTTCCAATTCAAAGTAAAGTTCAGTAATCTAAACTTACTTACTAAGGAATTCGAAACCCTAGAGCTAAGGTTAGGAACCAGTCCTTACCTATGCAGAGAGGGGTTCACAGTAGGCCTAGAGTTCTTAAAGGCTTGATGGTTTGATCGTTGGCAGAAGGGGGTGCTCACAGTGAGCTCTGTGTGTCGTGCGCGAGAGAGAGGAAGAGAAGCTCCATTCACATGCGGGAGGGAGAAATCGCAGGTTCGGCCTAGGGCTTTCGAATGCCTCTTGCTATTACCAGCTTGGGGCTTCTGCAAGGATCGCAGAAGAGCTCTCGACAGAGAGAGAGCAAAGCGAGCGAGTGTGCGAGCAAGGAAGAGAGACAAAGCACTACTGTCGCAAGCGGGAAAGAGAAAAAGTAGAGAGCGAAACAGAGAGAGAAACAGAGAGAGAGACGGTGGAGAGAGAGAGACAGTGTGCGGTGGTCGGAGGTGGAGAGTGGAAGAGAGTGCGATGGAGAGGGGTAGAGCAAGATCGAGAGGGAAAGAGAGAGTCGCGAGATAAAAAGCAGGGAGATTCGAAGAGAGAGAGAGACGGGAGAGCAGGGAGTGAGAGCTTCAAAAGATTAGGGTTTTCAATCCTAATTGAATTGGGGGGGAAGTGAGTGCAACATTTTGGCGAAAACACTGTGCTTCCTTCCATTTTTTTCTATATATATAACTAAATATAAATATATAACGATATATTTATACTCTCATTATATCAAAGCTCTAAAGTTACCAACAATCGAATGCGCTATGAATTTGCAATACGGGTATTTCAATTATACCAAAAATTTTAATTTAATTCCCCAAAATCGAAAATCAATAAAATTAAAAGAAAAAATTTTCTTTTATAATTATCAAAATATTTCATAATACATCTTTAACACCGAATTTTCGGAGTTACATTAGATCCTATGACACTTTCCTGTTCTGAGAAACCTTCAATTGCATCAATGATATTGTATAATTTCTTGGCCAAACCCCTAACTTGGCTGTGGCATATTCAAGTATTTCAGTTTGCATAAAGTACTTTCATTGATGTCAATGTGTCCCAGAAAAAATAAAGTCCTTCTAAATGTAACCTAAACAATTACTCCACTAAATGCCCATTTCTCCCAATTCACATGTAGGTCACATGACTCCACACCCAAAAAAAAAGAAGGGTCAATAACTCCATTAAATGTGCCCCCAAACTATAATCCATTAAATCATTTCTCCAAAGTCACACGTGGATCATGCGAGTTACAAGACTCCAATTGGCTGCTACAGTTTTGAGTGTTTCAATTTGCACCGTGTACTTTTATTGATGTCAATGTGCCCCCCAAAAAGTAATGTTATGTTAAATATGCCCCAAGCAATAACTCCATTAAATAGGCATAAGTTAAAAATGATGAGAGTTTTGTGGTATGTTTCAAATAATGAAGATCAGACTGTGATAACTCACTATTTGTACACAACACTCGGTACATTTTTCGATGATTCTTGAGCATGGCATTGTCGTATTTCTTGCTCAAATCTATATTGTTTGCTTTTCATGCTTTCTCAGGTCATTAAAGATGAGAATACACGTGTTTGGACCTAAAAAGAGAGAGTATGGAATGCAAGAAAAGTGAAAAAGGTCGCAATATTTTCCCCAAACCACCACGGAAAATCTCACGGAATCTCACTAGTGGTCCTGCAGTACAAAAACAGTGCAGCACTTTCAGAGGTTTTGGCTGCAAGAAATTCTTTTCGTTTCTGAAACTTTCCATGCTTTCTCAAGGCAATTATAGGATTAGTTAGGGTTTCAATGATAATGAGATGGATAATAAAGGTTTCAGGGTTTAATGGAGGGGGATGAGAGGATGACTTAGTTTGGCCACCTCTTTTTATCAGTATTAATGAGGAGCATAAAACTTGGTTTTCAGCATCTCATAAATTGATCCTTTGTGCAGAATGACAAAATGAGGTTCATACCAATGTTTTCTGGCCTTATGCAGGGGAATGACGAGGTTTGTGATTCTTATCTTCAATTTGCAGATGATACCATTCTTTTTCTTAAAATGCACAATGGCTATGGGGATATGATTATTCTCAACATTTTTTTTATTTTTTTATTTTTTTTAGAAACTTTGGGTTTAGGTTCAATATCGCCAAAAGTAGGCTTCCTGATATCTAGACAAGGATCTGTCCCTTACCTAGGGTTTCGTGGGGCAATCTGCGTAGTGTTTCCTTCTAGAATCCTGTCATGGCTAGTATTAGTAAGAGGTTGGATGGTTGGAGGGTGCTTTCTTTCTCAAGGTGCGCATATTACCTTGATGTTATGCGTGTCTTTCTAGCATCCTCCTTTGCTTTCTACCCCTTCTAAACATTCATGCTGAGTTGACTTGGAAGATTTGAGAAGTCGATGAGAAACTTCCTATTTGTCGATGAGTGGTTGGATCAAGAGAAACCATTTGGTTAGTGGGTACCAAATTTCTAGATCTAAATTTGAGTGGTTGCAATAACTATATCCCATATAGAAAATAGCTAAATGATTCCTCTGAGAATCCAAGTCTTTATACTGTAAGGACATCGAAAACAAGTATATGATCTCTGGCAGAATATACTGGATACCGAGATTTGGAAATTCATCAGATTATTCTTCCTACATATTTTTTTTTTAAAGTGGGATGTTCTCATGCTCCATTTTGGGGGGATTCTTGCATTGGGAATTCACCCCTTTACATTACTTTTTTTTTCTTGATTTTACCAGCTTCTTATGCTTCAACCTTATAAAACATTTCTATCAATGGGAGGCTATTTCCGTCTCTAGGAACTTTCATTTCATAAGAAATCTAAGGTACTATATTCTAAGAAACACAAACAGCAGAACCCTAAAGACAGTTGCAAGCACTATATTCTAAGAAGGTACTCAAGAAATTGAGAAACAGCGTGTGGAGAAATACTCATTTAACCAACCTTTCAATTTAGATATTTAACAAAAAGAACAAAGGAACTTATTAAGTTAGAACTCGGACTACGTATTTTTAGTCCTCTAAAAATAAAAATTAAACTGAGTTCATAAAGATCCATGAAAATTCTGTACATTTTTTAAAAGTAAATCTTAAAAAAATCAGAATTTCCAAAACAGCAAACATTTCAAAACTTTTGAAAAACCATCAGGGACATTTGAAGAAAATTTTTTAACCTTTAAACATTCAAAATCGTGAGCCTATACTCTGATACCAATAGAATTGTCACGCCACGACTCTCCTATCGAGCACATAATAACCATAGCGTTATCTTGGCATACGAGCATGATCTCCCCACATATCGAAATAACGCAAGACATTCTAATTGTACAATAAATTTTTCAAAACATAAAATCCATCAAAATAAGAAATCATATAAACAACACACATGCAAAGGACCCATCCGATCCATCCCTATACATACATGCATGCGTTGGCATACAATCGGGGGATCCCTGTATATGCACACATGCAAAATTGGTCATCCCAGCCATTCCAGAGTTCTCAATCATTCTATAATTTACAAATTTGAAGTAAAATATCAAAATCTATAAATATAATCCAAATGTTTCAAACAATATGTCATTTTCAAGGTATGTGTCACGCCCCGATTCTCGATCCGAGATCATGAACAGTCGTTCGTCATCCCGTATACTACCACCACTCGACATGCATACCGAGACAACAAAAACTAACACCAATACCTATATAAAACATGTTTCTTCAAAATATTATTTTCCCAAGTAAAGAATGTAAAATGTAAGACATTTGTCTCAATGTATAAGAATACAACATATTTGAGAGTTTCAATCTCATTACTCAACATAATTACAGTCATCCCAATAAATATATACAATAGTCATACTATAGATTTCAAATATACATATATATATCATCAAACATCATCAAATACATCACTGCAGAAGAATGGTCGATAGCATACCCAAAATCCAAGATTTCCAATACAAATCAAGTATGTCAAACTCTCTCGACACGTCTTCCTATCAATCTCTCTCTGAAATCAAGGAAAGTGAGGGGTGAGTATTATGAGAAAATACTTAGTAAGTGAAGGGATCGATAATATGTTCTCAATAATAAGTGTGAATATGGAGTGTCAAAGTACATTTTAAAACCATAATAATATCAAAACCAAGCATGTCATTTCCAGAAATTAGGTGATCACATATCACACGTCATAATATCAAGGTATACATCCATTTACATTTTCAAATCATTTAGAGCTTGCCAATAAAATATTCCCTGCAGTGGTCTACCTCGACTAATGAAGGGCACATTGAGGGTTTTTCATATGCAAGTGTATAAAATTAACTCTCTCCCCAACGTTGGCCATAGGCCTCACCAAGTGCTAGACAGTGGCGTAACACATGTCCTCCCCACATTTGATTCAACCGGCTAGCCCGTGTCTATAAATATACCCAACAAATCAAGTATAGTACCTCACTCAGACTAGACTGTGGCGTAATACACGTCCTCTCCAAATTTTGGTTCATCCGAGCGCAACTATACATATCGCAATCACGATATTTGGGGATACCTCCGACCGAAACATATCCGGGCAACATGGGGTGTCTCTACAAATGTCCTTCGCAGCTACGGAATCCATCAAGGAACATCATCATCTCATCATGTCATCTCATCACAAGTATGCATCCAACCTACACATATCATCAAATCATATCAAAACCATGTGTCAATATGTTTTATCAAAACATTTCAAATCAGATTGCCAATGAAATGGTAGCTTATAAATCATATCAAGATTTCAAAGTATGACACATTATCATTTCATTTCAAACTATGGATGCATAACCATTCGAATTCAATCATTTTGGGACACTCCAATGAATCACAAAATAATATTTATAAACATAGTCCAAAATTATATGTTTTCACACATGCTATAAAATATGTCATTTGAAAAACTGTAAAATATGAATTTGTTTAATCGAAAGCATAATATTGAAATCTCACTCACTGTACTAGGAACGACAGTCACTCCTGGACGTCTTTGCAGTGAATGTCCTGCTTGTTCAGCTTTCGGTAACTCCTAAGGGACATAACCAAGTATCCACCATCATCAATATCAATTCTTTCAAGAAAATCCAAAACTCTAACATTGAATACCCAATTTTTCTCTCACTTATGGTGACCCAAAACCCACTAATTATTTTTCATCAAATTTCAGCATAACTCCAAAGTCATAAAAGAGGAAAAATAACCCAAACTAAAATTAAAAATATTACCTAAATTTTTAGTCTCCGATTTCGCTTCAAGCCGAGTCACGATCAAACCTTAAATTTTCTCTCACCAGAAACCTCAACTCTCCCACTAGCTTTAATTTGCTAGAGGTTGGGTTATGAGTTTTGAAACTTTTAGAGTGTGGGTCTAGAGGTATTTTGATTGATCTTTGAAAGAAACATGAAGAAAGAGAGAGAGAAGGTGTGAATCAAGAAAGAAAAGGAAGAAGAAGAAAAATGGAGTTTGGCCTTCATGAGTTCTAATGCCCCACCCCTTCCTTTTTACTTATAAACCCATTTCTTGAATTTACATAGTTACCTCTTTCTCTCCTAACTTACCCAAGCTCTCAATATGTCCCTTTTTGGAAATTGGGTGCTTAATATAATGAGTTTGGATATTTTAAATTTTATTTATTGAGAAAACAGAGATCAGTGGTGGGATAGTGTCAATTCTCATCCGTTACTGAACAAGACTAGACAATTGTTCAAACACAATGTGAGAGGAAAGTTCACTCCACCGATGGGTTACATTTACACAATGGGACATATTAGTGGAAATCCCAAAATTTTAGGATATAATAAGGGTTTTGCATATTATGATATGAAAAATTAAATGGCTTGGTGGATAGTTTTTTTTGGGACAATCCAAAGGTCATGGGATCAATTCCAAGGGATGGCATGCACATGTAGGAAGGTTGGATGTCAATTTCAAGGTAGGTTGAATTGTTTTTATTCAAGTGCCGAAGAGAAAGGAGAATTTGGATGGTTGTCCGGTCAAGTGTTGGGAGTAAATACCGAAGGAGTAAGTGGACAATACCCTAAATTGGATGGGTTAAATGCAAGTATCGATGGGGAGGTTCAAATATCCAAACGGAGAAATTTTACAATATTGTTATTGATCGATTATCTCAAAATCAATACCGAAAAACATTGAAAATAAACATAAAAATAAAAGTAAAAGTAAAAGTAAAAATAAATAATAAATTTATTAAACTCAAGAGTGATCGACAGGAGTAGAATATATTACACTGTCTAAAAATTTATAGATGCTGTCTACGGTAGTCGATCGGGATTGAAAAATGTGAAAATGGATCTATTGTTCGGTATCGATGAAACATGCGAAAATTTAGTAAAACGATTACCGATTGGGTATTTCCATTTGTAAATGATAGCCAGCAAACTCATACCGATGAATGATTTTACCGAATAGTCAAAAACATTACTGATGAATGATAAAAATGAAATTCACAAGTCTCATGTTATCGATGGTACACATTACCGATCGGTGGCAAAATAATCGATTAGTTTAAATGGAATTTTAGTGTACCAAATAAAATGTTAAAAATTAGTAAAATAAATATCATGAACCGAATGGATATACCAACAGAAGGAATGGAATAAAATACCGATAGAGGTTCTTAATTGGGAAAATAACTGATGGTAATATACCAAACGATAGTAACAAATAAATGGTCTAGAGATAACAATCTCTCAGGAGTAGTCACTACTGAATAAACCAATACGCTACTAACCGATCACCTAAAACTTAAAACATCTACTGATCAAATATTTGATGAATCTTCTGAGTAAATTTCGCTCTATGAAACATGAATAACATTATATATAAATATGAGGTGAAGTAAAATACGAATATACTGAGGTGTCGGTGTTACAGTACGGAAGTCTAGTTTCATAATAAGGAGATCGCATTTAAATTACCTATATGCAGAACATTCCATTCCAGCCCCAAAACCCTAATATTTACGTGCATATTTCAATCAAACTTCAGGGAAAACTATTCTAATCAACCCAACAAAATTCTATTATCCTCTAACATGTTCTCTCATACTTGATAGCCTAAATTAATGTAGAATTTTTTTAGACTTAACCCTAATAATTACATATAGAATTTCAGGAAAATGCATGTCCTTCGAATTCAACATAATTTCAGGACATATACAAGTCTTCTCACCCTAAATTCAGTAAGAATTCGTTCAAATACTAAAGGGATTAGAAATTTTCTCACCTAGGTTTTTGCAGTTTGCAGCCCTAAAGTTTGTGTACCTTCAGCTTAGTCCGAAAATCCTGCAATGCTTCCAAATCGAAACAAGGTTTAACAATTAGGCCTAATCACTAAGATAAATCGAAACCCTAGAGCTATGATAAAAAATCGGCCCTTACCTACGCAGTGGAGGAATCGCGGCCTAGGGTTTTCGAGGGTCTGCTGCTACTATCGGCTTAGGGCTTCAGCGAAGTTGCAGAAGGGCTCTCGGCAAAGAGAGCACCATGCACGAGCGAGCGAGGGAGAGAGAGACAGAGTGCTATCGCACTCAGGAGAGAGAAAGAGAGAGAGACGAGCGACTGGCTAGGCGGTGGTGACGGTGGTCGGAGAAGCCACCGATGAGAGGCAGAGAGAGGCGGAGAGAGAGAAGAGCATGGCGGAGAAACAGAGAGAGACGAAAGAGAGAGAGTGATTAGGGTTTTCAAACCCTAATTAAAATTTTTGGGGACACAGTGTTTTGGGGTAAAACACTGCATCTCCTCTCTCATTTTTTTTATTATACATAAATAATTATATGTATATTCATATATATATCTATACTCACATTATATTAAACTCCAAATTTATCATCACTAGAATGCACTACGAATTTTGTAACACGAATGTTTTAAATATATCAAAATTTTCAAATTTAATACCCCAAAATAAAAAATTAATAAAATTTAAAAATTTTCTTTATATTATAAAGATATTTACAAAATTTCTAACATCATATTTTCGGTATTACAATTGTATGAGGATTATGATTAGGTGACAACAAGTTAGCCTTGTGAAGTCTCAGAATGCGTGCTCAGGATTGCACGTAGTTCAAGACAACATGACGGTTGTCACGTGCTCAGATTCAATAATCGGGGCGTGATATTCCACACACACAAAATCACATAAATCCAAGTTTGAAAATCATAAAAAAAAAATCAATAAAACCATTTTTCTTATCTAAGTGCAAGTATGAAATCACTCACCTAATTTTAGTGGAATTGATTTAAACTTTCTAGGAAAACAAAATTGGAAAATACTATATATATATAAAGTAGGTTATTTTTCTGTTTTATTTTGTTTTGTTTTTTATGACGTCTTTACTTATTATTATTATTGAAAGTGAGTTTGATTCCACAAATGATGGGTCTACTAAATTGAATGGGATAACTAGCCATTTAGTGATTCTGATTGATGAGACTTGCAAAAGTCATTGGTGGGTGTTTTGGTGGGGGAGACTACGACACTCAAGATAGAAAACGGCTTTTAATGAGAGCAACAGACTGAAAGGAAATTACGTATGCCCTTGTGTGATATGTGTAAGTCAAAAGAGTATATCTGATTGGTTGGCTTAATTATGTATATATAGTCTCCGCATGTGAGTTTCATATATATTTTGGGCATTAAAACCTTAATTTTCTTATGGAGATATCCCAAGATTATGGGGATCATAATCAAGAATTTTCAAAGATTTACAACACTGTTATTCAAGGAAGTCTAGATCACTAATTCCTTTTCTTATAGACAGTAGTCAAAGGTTTCCTTCCTGGTTATGGAAGGTTGTCCTCACAATTTAAGAGGGAGTGAATATTTCCTCTAGCCAAATGGTGACACCAAACACCAAGGAGATACAACAGCCGATTAGGTAGCTATCAAGAAGAGTCTCGTCGGCATGTACTGAGAGGGTGGGCTATGCCTACACGTCTGGAAGATAAATTTCATATTGACGATACGCTTTGATACATTATGTCCAATGGGTTATGGATTTGAAGGGTCTAAATTCTCACGATAATGGACCTTTGGGCTATGTTCCATCACTTGCTCCCAACTCCTAGTGTCGCTCCATAAGAAGAGCTTCAGGAGTAGTACTAGATGGATAAGAATTCAAAAAGATTGGCACGTACTTTTTTTATTTCCATGAATCATCACCGATACGCTTCATAAGATGTAGCATCTAATTGGTTCATGCACTATCGTGTTTTCATTTCGACAGTTTTAGCCTTGGCAGAAGAAAGCAACCTACACGTTAAACCTTTTGAAATTCTCAAGCAATACTCAAAGCAGAAGAATCTGACTAAGAATGGCCAAGGGTTCATCATCACGGGCTCATCTGGGTATTAACAACATTAGAAGTATCATGACAGAGGGGGAACTACAAGATGTCCAGAACGACATGTTGTTAGGGGATGATTATGTCCTTTGGTTGGCTATTGGTGAAGATAGGGCTAGCAAGACATCAAAGGGGCATGTTCGGATGTATAAACAACATGTCAAGTACGACTTGAAGGTGCCGTATACAGATGATATCACTCGAGTTTTGCTCAATTGGAACATTTTTCTGATGATGTTGATTTCTAACGCTTGGCACCTGGTAATAGCGGTGATGTCATTAATGAGCTTCTGTCGCCTCTGTTTTGATTTCAACATCTTATCGTCTGTGTTTTCTCTTAAGAGGTGTACTCGCGAGGTCCCATAAAAGGATGGTTTCATTTGCAAACTAGGTCAAAATCTAATTGGAAGTTCCTGTATAAGGAGACCATTGACAAGGGTTAGATAAACAAGTATTTCTTTGTGGAGTTCTTGAAGAAAGATTTGATGTCTACATTACTGAGGACTGATGAGGAACTGCTTCTTGGGTTGAAAACACCTCAACCTTCTCATCATTCAAGATTCGTACGTTTAGTAGGTGGTTTTTGTAAGACCAAGGATCAACGCATTTGGATAGAGGCCCTCTTAGATGACGAAATGCTGGCTTTGGTGGGTTTATTGTTGGGAGAGAAGAGGAAGATTAAGAGACCTCTCTTACTGGAGAAGAAGAAGAAAGATCTCATGGATGTTTTTACTTTTACCGAGGAAGTGGATATTGAGGAGATTACCTTAAACAAACAAATGAGGCCCGGGTCAAAGAGATGGACTACAAAAGCAGAGAGCACGTCTAATACTGGTGCTAATACTACTCTCATCTTATCCATGGTATAGAAGAAGATGATAGTTTGACAGTCAGGTTCATCAGGCAAGGTTATCAGAGGGAATAAAGAGCAGGGACTCTTAGGTGTTTCCAGTGCTATCGGGGCTGAATTCTTCAAGCTCAAAGCTGATGCGGTTACGAAGGTCTAGGAGGAATACTCGGGAGGTGTTAAAACAGACAATAAGGATGCCGAGGAGAGAGAAAAAGGAGGAAATGAGGTAGAAGGAGATGAGGAAATTGAGGGTCAGCTCCTTAAAGACCCCGAGGAGGGAAGAGGGGGAGTAAAGGGAAAAGATATCGGGGACCTAGAGGGTGTTCCTCCAAAGATGATTGGGGGTCTGACGTAGGGCCTTCTTCTGTTGTTCCCTTGATACTGGGCAAATAAAGGATGTTAAGGAGAATCGTTCTCCCCCTTTTCATTCATGTTTCATCTTTTAACAATCGAAAGGGACGAAGGGAGTGAGGAACTATAACTATTAGTGCGGGCGATTGTCATTACAGTTATGCTAATGGCAGTGAATTGAGAAAGATAGCGGAACAAGTAAATTTTCATCATTCCGATTTAGAGCTGAATAAGCTATTTCTCAATAAGGGTAATGAGGCTATTATGTCTTTGGGGCTTATGGTATGACTGTCTTGGAACATGGTTTGTTTATACCTCTAGTTTCTATATATGACCTTTCTTGTTTTGTGCATACTATAATTTGGCAAGGTTTCAAAGGCTACGAAGGGAGCAGATGATAGACCAACTGAGGTACTAGGCTGACCAGATGGGCACAGAGGTATCTCGATTGCTGGATGCTCTATCGCAAAGGGAGAAGAAGATTGAGGGGGAGAGGGTGTCTGCGGTTACACTAAACGCTCGAAATAAGGAGGTGGAGTGGCTAAAAGAGGAATGGGATGTAGCGTTTTAATGGTGTAGGGTGATCTCTAAGAGGTGCGACGAGTTGGAGGTGGAGACTAGGTTACACAAGGTACGTCTGCATATCATGGAGAAGGAAGTTGAGTTGTGCAACTAATTGTTACGCGATTTTTGTGTATCATGATTTCAGGCAAATATACCCTAGTCTAATATTGTGTATAGTGCGAAGCAAGTGTCGTTCCCACGAGAATATTATGTATTATCAATTATAAAATACCCTATCTAAGTTGAACAAAATAAATCAAGATTACAAAGATATCAAAACTATGAAAATATCAAAAACAGAATATTGATTAATAAAAACCCTAATTTTATAAAACTCTAGGATATCGATTTCATCTGTCTCTAATTTTTCACACGGTTGAATTCTTTTAAATCCCTTAAAGTTTATTGACTAAAGATTCATTCTTAATGATGGTAGATTTCTCTAAATTAGATTCACTCAATGGTCATGCAGTGAAACCCTAATTCGACTAACCAAAAGCCAATGGTCATTCAATCTTGATTAAGCCAAATTGCATTAAGATCTATGGAATATATGTAATCTAGAGTTTCCCCTAAGATCCCCACATACAGAGTTAATTATCCTTCGATCACATAACCCTATATGGATTTTATTGTATTGATCAGATTTCATGCAATCTTCTCTCGATTTCATGCATGTAATCACAAATCATCAAATCATCAAATCGTAGGGCCCTTTACGAATGAAGCATTAAGTCCAACAATGAAATCTTATCAAAGAAAGAATATGCCAATAAAGATTTAAGGGAAAGAAACGAATCAAACTATGTTATTAATCAAAGAACAGAATCCATTAAGTCCTAGGAACAAGAAATCTAAGTAGACATGATAAAAAAAAGAAGCAAGAAACGTAAGGAAAACATCCCCTTTGCACCCGAATGAATCTTCCTCCAAAGGAGGTCGCGGTTAGGGTTTCCCCCTTTTCCTCTTTAGTGTAAAGAATGTCTCCTCCTTATAATCTAAGTTCTAAGAGTCATAAATGATTAAAAATTTGTGGGTCTTCATAACATCTTGATATTTCACTTGGATTTGGGCTTTTAGAGCTCATGGGTCTTGATTTCTAACACTGTAGCAATTTCGACTCAAATTTCATACACCTTCTAATATGACCCAGCCTCTGAGGTCTTTATAAGATTTATAGGTCTTGAAGTCTTCTTTCCAGCCGAATAAGAATAAGGTTAATCGAATATCGGAGCACAAAGTTATGCTTAAAATACTAATAGCCGTCTGTGTAGTCCAATATCCTTAAATAAGCCCAATAATCTTAAAATAAAACTCACAAAAATAATCAATATAAAATCATTAAATAAAACCTAAAAATAGTCCTAAAAGTCATAAAACAAATCTTAAAATTAAATTAAATAAAACAATTCAAGTGTTTAAAAATATCACCATCACTAATCCCTGAAGGCTGCTATGCGAAGAATAATTGAATTAGGGGAAATTATTGCTAGGACTATTGACCAGCATACCATGCTTGGCGTAAGTGGAACGAGAACCTCTAGTGTGCCAAGGAGGTTATCTATCGGGCAGGGCTATCAAGTACCATGCCCTTGAATATTGAAAGTGCTAGCTCTGAAGTGCCCAATCCTGAAATTGTTATCCTTCTCGTCGGGGAGGTTCCTTCGGCAGTAGTGAATGAGAATGCTGCGGTGGATGTGCCTCCAGTGGCACAAGCCAATTTAGAGTTCTAGTCTTTCCTGCCTTCTATCCTTCCTTGATTGTGATCTTAACTCTCTTTTAATTTAGTTTTTCCTTTGTACGCTTCTAACCTGAAAAGATTAATGAAAAAGTTTGGTTGTTTTATCATGAGCAAGTGTTTAGACTATCATGCCTATAGTATGCTTCATCGCATACGGAGAGTAGAGTACCATCGGGGAGATACATCCCTAGTTGATAATTCATTCATTCGAGAGAGAGAGTGTGGGCCCATGCCTACCCAACAGGTAGATTCATCACTTATTGATAGCATGTTTGTTTGATAGAGTGGGTTGTGACAACCCGACAGGGAGATACATCCCTTGTTGATGGTGTGTTCGTTCGATAGAGTGGGCCTTGATACAACCCTTGTTAATGGCATGTTCATTCGATACAGTGGACCATGCCTACCCAATAGGGAGGTACATCCCTTGTTGATGGCAGGTTTATTTGAAAGAGTATGTGCAGCGACACATGCTCAATGTGATCAGTTCAATACGAGAGATTAATAAAGCAAATACTTACAAGCAGGATAATTAGTAGAGCAAGCAGTAAGCCTTGGTGTCATAAGATGTTCAACTAATAGCTCTGCGGTAGTAAGCACGATAGAGAGAGGTTTAGAATTACTTAAGAGGATTTGTTGGGGATTTTGGATCATAGGACAACGTTCCAATACCGGTGAAGATCCTGAATTTGACTTTCATATGATTCGCGCTCGGCAGTGCCTCCAAGGCATTTAGAGCAAGCTGACCAAGGATGGCATTATAGAGTGAGGGTAGTTTGATCACGTTGAATGTCGTTGTAGCTGTTACATGATCGGGTGGAGTTCCAAGGATGACAGGAAGTGAAATGGAGCCTACAGGGCATATCCACTCGCCCAAGAGTCCTTTGATTGGTCTGATGTGAGGCTATACATGTGTTAGAGAGAAGCCCATCCACTGAAAAATATTCTGGTATAGGAGATTACAACCAACCCCTTGATCCACAAAAACTCTGTCATGCCCCGACCCGCAGGTCGAGTACGCGAACAGACCGTCGCGACTCCTTGAGGTACGAGTATGCCCTACTCGCACATCGAGGTGACGCAAGACTAATATTATGACACTACTCGATATCATTAAGTCAAAATCATACAGCGGAAGATTTAAAAAAAGATAGTTTTCAATAAAAATTTTCTTTAAAACATTTGCCTCCAATTTACATATAATATCTATATGCATGGTCTAATCATAAACAAGAATGGGTATGATCACTCACCCGATAGCGTCTCTCAGTAAAACTCATGGGATAGTGCCTCAGTGTATGTCAATTACAGTATAAGTTGAAAATATTAATATGAGGGATGAGTATAATCCACATACTCAGTTAGTGAAGTGTAATTACTACATAATGACAATAAATGAATTTGTGAGAGTGGCAAGTCAAAACATCATTTCAAATTCATATTTCATTCATTTGCAAATATATCATGTAATTTAAAATAATATGCATCCTTATCATTAAATTATACATCAATGGGGTGTCAAAAATGTATTCTACCCATAGTTTGGCCTAACTAGGGTAAAATCCACCAAGGGGTCACCACAATATCATAAGAATAAAACACATATATCTTCCCTCATTCCATTGGTGTTGACACGGTCCTCACAGGTGTTCGTCTATTGGATCCGTTGCCCAGAGACAGAGGACTCAAACCCCCGCTCCTGTGTTACCCCACCGTAAACGCTCAATACCGTGGTAAGGAGTGTGCTATAGCTACAATACACCATTCCATAATCATACACATGTGCTATATATCATCATTCATAAATATTTACTCGTAATAAAAACGGCACTATCAAGTTATCATAATATCATAATGTAATTTTCACATAACATCATTTCAAGACATGCCACAAACACTAAAACATTTCTAAATCACATTTTAAAATTTATTTATAAAAATCATGATCAAAACTATTTTTCATTTAAAGTCAAAAATAGATCGTTCTACTCACCTCGATTGGGAAGGGTACGTCACTCCCCTTAACTGTCCTCGTTTCTCGAACGAGTCACCCCTCGAATGAAAACGTAACCCTACACTTAAATTAAATAATATGTATTATTTTTCAATTTGATATCATATTGTTGGTCTGCAAAATACATATGGAAATGTTTTCTTTAAGTTAAAATCTCAAATTCCATACTTAGAGAAAATATTTTTACAAATCCTATCACGCGTAGGTTTAATAAAATCATGATATCTTTTAAAGTTTGATTAGATTCAAATGATTTAAATTTTGTCTTAAAGCTAAGACATATATCTCCAACTTTTATGTTTAGACCAACTTCAAATTCTGAACACACGAATTTATAAAATTTTATCACTTTTTCAGTTTAAATTCCTAAAACCAATTCTATATAGTTTTGGGAGAATTTTCATATCTCCCAATATACTTCTCCAATTTAAGTAATTCTTATATCAAATTAAAGATAAGACATAGATCCAAAACTTTCTAGTTTTGACCATCCTTAGATTTTAAATGTATAATTTTGTAAAATTCAATTTTCATCTCGGTTTCAGTTTTAGAACTATTTTTGCACAGTTTTAGTAAAAATATCATAACTTTCTACATACAACTCCGATATCTTTATGTCAAATTAAAGATAAGACAGAGACCTAAACTTTTCATGTTTAATATTTCTCCAAATTCTGAAGAGAAGATACCTCAATAATTTATACAAGTTACTGGTCGTACACAAGACATGAAACAGAATTTGTAAAACATGCTAAATTTCCAAAAATCACCAAAAATCTATTCCTTCATGAATTACTTCACATGATATACCATTTTAAAGTTTAGGGAGTCTAGTTTATAGAAAAATAAATATCTTAAATTTTTTTTTTCTACAGAATGAGATATTCTAAGAAAACTATACAAGACTCAATCTAGAAATCAACATCTAGTATGCTAGTATGGATACCAAAGTAACTACTCTTCAAATAATTTAATCTTAGCATAAGTTAGAATATATTACCTCCTTTGTAAGATCTCTTGCTAATAATATATATCACATCTCCTTTTGAATCTTTGAATTTTATCACCTTAGAAAAATCAAATCACAATGAACATAAATTTCTTATACAATACCTCTACACTTTCAATTAAAATTAAAGAATTCTCAAAAATATTCTTACCTCTTTGGCTCTATAGTTGAACTCAAAAATGAGAATAGTCTCTATAAATTTCGTGCAAGGGGTGGTTTGAATGAAGAAAATGAGTCAAACTCTTCTTAAACAAGTTCTTTTATAAACCTAGCCAAATATCCTTAACCATTGGATCATTCCATGCATTATCTTGACCTTCCACTTGTCCTAACACTTAAACCATGTAATTGTTGATTCAAGCAACCGCCATGCACTCCACCAAGTGTCTTTGGACGTCCATGTCAAGGGGGAGAAGTGTCACAAGTTAGAACAAACTATTCTAGTTAGTTTTCATGCAAAAATTTCTACCCAATGAGCTTTCTTGAATGTGAAAAATCCTATGTGGCCACTAACCAACTTTGCTTCCCTCTTGACCAATCATTTGACTCCAATTGTCCATCATTGAGTGATTTACAACTTAGTCCCTTAACTTTCCTTAATTGCATTTAAACCCCTAACTTTTAACAATTTGCATTTTCGGTCCCTATGAAATTTTGTTTGAAATTTCTTAAATATGTGAAATTTCATTTAAATATCTTTATTTAAGTGTGTAGGCCTTCTCTTAGCTATTTTTGACTTCTTTAGACCTTGTCGGCACTTTCCGAAAAGTTTTTCGGCTTACCGATAAAATTTTCGGTTTTAACGATTTTGAGGCAAAATCTCAAAATAAATAAATAGATAATTAAATAGATATCTCAAAAGGATGTTTATATATTTAGAATCATGAAGAGTAATAAATCGATATTACAGACTCCTCATTTCGTATTGTCTAATTTTTGTAGTGATGACAAAAGAATCATGTTGATTAAAATCGACCCCAACCAGATTGTTGTTGCTAAAACTGATCATTAGTCTTTTTCTCTTGGGTTGCTTCTCAGCTCATACGACAAGGAATTCTTTGGATGTGGAGCCAGATAGCTCGGTCTTCTGAAAGTTCAGAGCTACTAAGTGCTCCTTCTCATTCCATTGAGTGTACCCTTGGTTGCGCTGATACAATGCCTTTAAGATATGAGTCAGGAGGTAAGGCTCCGAGGGGTCATACTTGCTCTACACTTGGAGAATTACTAGGTCCAGTCGGTTGTAGCATCACCTAGGATTCGCTACTTATCTTGCTTATTTTCTCACTTTGTAGCATGTGAGCCCTGAGAAAGGAGGCCTTCTCTTTTGGTGCTTATGAAACTTTGGAGCTTACCACTTTGAATAAGGAACTCAAGTTCATCTTTTAGCTTTTCATATTTATCTGTTAGGTGACCATAATCCTGGTGGTATTGGTAGTATCGCATCTTGTACTTTTTTGAATCATCTTCCATGGAGCGAGGGGGCCACCTAACGTAAAGTTTGTTCTGGATTTGGAGTAGAACTTGGTATGGCACCTTGTTCACAGGGTGTAACTGGTGAATATTCATTGTTGCAGGGGTCCTTGTCAGGTCCTCTTGGGTGAGGACTGTCGAGGTGATCGACTATGCTCATTTTGGGTTGGTCGGTTTCGCCGTTTGTCAAATGTTTCAGCGTCTTTCGTGGTGATATATTTTTTCGCACAAGCATAAAACTTCTGGATGGTAGATAGAGAGTTCTTTATGATGGATGTTTTCATTCCTGATGGTCGCAACCCAGTGAGTAACACTGTTAATGTGATGGATTGGTTTAGGCTCGAAATCTTCATCATCTCAGTTTTGAATCTATTGAAAAAAAATTTTAGTGACTCGTCGTCTCTTGGTCACAACGAGAGAAGGGATGTGGACTTTCTCTTGGCCCCTCTACTAATTTCGAGATATGTCTTGAACTGTTATCGACACTTAGAAAATTTTTGATACTGAACGGGAGGAGTGAAGTGAACTATGTGAGTGCATTGCCCTTCAAGGTCATTGGAAAGCGCTTATATATGGCCACATCTGACATGTCTCTTGAGATCGTCACAGTCATGAAGTAAGCTATGTGATCTCGAGGGTTAGTAGTACCGTCATATCTCTACATAAGAGGGAGGAGCACATCATGAGGCATCAGTTCTGTTAAAACCTTGGAGTCGGACGGTGAAAGATCGATGACATGTTGAGCAAATTCATCTCTTCTCACATTAACACATCTAATTTCGTCTGCCACAAGTTTTTTGACCTGTTTTTTCATATCATTAGGGTTGTGTCGGGAAGTCACCGATAGCTCTCAGTGATCTCTAGACTCTAGCCTTCGCTGGCGCATGTGACCCAACGCACAGGAAAAGGATTGGGCTTCTTGCCTAAGGGCATGGCTAAATTCTTCTAACTGTTTGCTCATGCCCTACAACTTGGACTCAAGCCTTTCCACCTCGAGTCGTATGGCCCTTTCTGGAGAGACTGGAGTGAGTGGCTGGATTACTTGGTTTTGGTGGGTAATTGGCGGTCGATCCTTGGGCAAATTGGCAGCAGTGGGTAGAGATGACATAGAGCCGATTCGGGTCGGTTCCGGGGACGAGCCTAGGAACCATGGGCCGGTTCAGCCGCTGTTCCAAAGGATTCCCTGTCTGGGCCGGGCTGGGCCGGTTCGAAAATAAATTTGTTTGGAACCGACTCAACCCAGTGAACCAAGCTCGTTGAACCAGGCCGATCTGGTTTGATGGTTTTCAAATGAAAATTTTTGAAAAAGAAAGGGGCTATTGGAACCGGTCCAGGCCAATTATTGTAGCGGGTCGGGCTGGCCTGGTTATTGTAGCGGGTCGGGCTGGTTTTCGGTTACTGTTCACCTATTTCAAGTCTTGGGTTGGGCTTTTCTGAGTTGGCTGGGTTAGTTTTCGAGTCACAATCGGCCTGGTTACATCTCTAGCAGTGGGAATCTAGGCGGGGTTGTGTGGCACTGTCGATTAAATGGTGTTCATTGGGATAGCAGTATGTCTTTCCATTGTAGATGGGGTTTAGAAGTAGTCTAGCTTTTCTTTTGGGAGGCATGATGTTTGGCAAAATAGGGTGCAAAGTAAGCTTCTTTTCAGTCTATTTTTACCGATAACGCTAATCTGTTGAAGGTAGGTTTGACTCTACAAATGATGGTTCTGCTAATTTGAACGGAATAATTGGCCATCTGGTGATCCTGATTGATAAAACTTGCAAAAAGCTATTAGAGGGTGATCCGATTAGGAGATTTTGATGTTCAAGTTAGATAGTGGTTTTCAATGATAGAAACAGACTCAAAGAAAACTCTGTATGTCTTTGTGTGTTATGTGTAAGTCAAAAGAGCATACTAAACCGATTGGCTTAGTGATGTACATATACTCTTTGTGTGTAAGTTTCATATGTATTTGAGCTATTAAAATCCTAGTTTTCTTATGAAGGTATCTCGAGATTACGATGATTATAATTAAGGATTTTTAAAGATTTACAATACAGTTATTCAAGAAAGTATAGATCATTAAAAGATTTTTTTTTATTGAAAATAGTCAAAGGTTTTCTTCCTGATTATGAGAAGTTGTATTCACAATTTAAAAGGGAGTGAATATTGCTTTTAGCCAAACGGTGACGCCAAGTGCCGAGGAGATACAAGAGCCGATCAGACAGTGGCCGAGAAGAGTCTGATTGGCATGTATCAAGAGGGTGGGTCTACCTATCAATTTGGATGATAAATCTCATATTGACAACATACTTTAATACGTTATGCCCAATGAGTTATAGATTCAAAGGATCTCAATTCCCATGATAATAGGCCTTAGGATTATATTCCATCAATTATAAACATTAAAATCCTTTTTCTTAAGAAAAATTAAGAAAATAAAAATATAATTTAATATACGTATAATATAATTTGCTAATAATTTCTTTATTAAAGAAATAATTCGTTTTATCCACATATATCGCCATTTTCTTCTCTCGAATCTAGCATTTTATTTTATTTTATATTTTGTTTTTATTTCTCTTAATCTAATCTTTTATCAATCATATTTTGTAATTAATAATTTGAGTTGACAGTTTCTCCCAACCAGCAGGGTCTTGGGGCGCGTTTGTAGCGTTTGACTAGACAAAGGAAAAGGGCTTTCGCAGTGGAAGTGAGGAAGAGAAGCGAGTGAGACGCCATTTCTTGCTTCCGATCTCGGAGAGAAGCATCTCGGGTGATTACGATCAGGTTTGTTTTTCTAATTCACAAGGCATAAATTCTTTTCGCAGGCACCAGTAGTATTTGCCAAGTACATGTATGGGGGTTCTCGTTTGTCGCCGCTCGTTGTTTATTTGAAAAAATCGTGATTGTGCTTGCGTCGCATGCCAATTCAGATGAAAAATCTTCTCTTGTATAGGGATTTAACGAAAAAAATTTACGTTTTTATCTGTGATTTGGCAGATTATGAGGGGCATAGTTTCTGCTTCAATCCAAAGCGATGCATTTTCTTCTGTTCTTCACTGAGAAGCGTCATCTCTAAAAGGACACACCCCCATATATTGAACATGAATCCGCAAGAACGGGCAAAGGAGAGAAGGGAGAAGAGGCTTCAAGAGATATCTCTGCTACGAACCATTCCTTACTCCGAACATCACCGGTATGCACTCAATCCCATCTACCCCTTCCTTCCAATATTTCGTTTCAGTTTTCCCATTATTAATAAGCTTCGCATTCTCCTGTGTTTTTAACAAAACTTGGATTTCTGACCTCAACTTGAGCAATTTTGTTTTGTTACATTCTTTGGAATACGAATCCATTCTATTGTACAAAAGGATGTAAACATTTTGATCCTTACCGTGTGCAAACAAGTCCTACTGTATTTTTTAAGACAATTGTCCCCAGTCATTGCCCCGCCTTTTCTTCCCCCCCCCCCATTAAAGCCTCTACTGACATAAAGGGTCAGGCCAAACCCATGATGATTACAAGCTGAACACTTTCTCAAAATTGAAATTTACCTTTACCTGCTGGAGCTATAACTGCAATCTCTCCTGCCCGGCCCCACAACAACTCTACCAAAAACTCTCTTTATTCCAATCACTTTGCTCTTTCTTCTTTAGCTTCCTCTTGTCATGCCCACCGACCATGGGGCTAGGAATTTTGATTCAGTGTTGTTATATTATTTACACCAACATGTGATCATTAATGTTACTTTCATCTAGGAGGATCCCACTTGAGAGATTCCAGTTAATAGTTTAATTACAACTTAGTATCTGACAAACTATATGTCCCTTGGCGGAGCTTAAGCTTTGTTAGCCTTCCAACAAGGGTGTACAAGCATTTCTTTTTTTTTTTTTTGGGGAGATTGATGTACCTGTCTTTTGTTGAATATTTGTGAGATAAAGTTCGTGACTTTCTTAAATATACTTGTCTTCCACTATCTGCACTCTATTCTGTTTCCTGCATGGTAGGATACCTCCTATATTGCACAAGGATGATAAGCTCTCACAACACTTTGCTTGCATTTGAAGATGAATTTGGAAATCTTGGTCAGATTAAGAGTAAGAAATAATCTAACATAAGCGCGTGGACTTGCAACTCTAACTTGGTCTTGCAGTCAATTTGAAAGCTGTTTGATACGACTTAAGAGTTTGGATATGGTAGGAAATGAATAACTTTGCCCCTTTTAATTGAGAAAAAGAAATGGAAAAGATCATGAATTGCTTTTATCTGATGTTTGGTGTATAATTCACATTTCTTCTCGGAATTTCCAGGTGGTGGACTCCTGAAACTATTGCTGTGGTTACTGGTGCCAACAGAGGTATTGGATACGAAATCACACGGCAACTTGCAATGCATGGTCTGACAGTCATTCTGACATCACGGGATAGTGTTGTTGGGCTAGAAACAACAAAGGTACTCCAAGAAGGAGGCTTGAATGTGGTTTTTCATCAATTGGATGTTATAGACCCTCTATCTATTAAAACTTTTTCTGAGTGGGTGGAGCAAACTTATGGCGGAATTGATATCCTGGTAATGTAAAGTGGCACCTCTATATCTAGCTCTTACAGATTTTCTTTTTCTGCATACAAGTTGATCTGCTGCAAGATGCATCAAATTCTTGCAGAAATTCATGCTCACAATTTGAATTTCTCTATGCTTTCTCTAGTATGCCCTCCACTATGCCAGTGTTTTATTTCATTTAACCAAAGTACATAAGGTTGTTCAATGGTCCTCACCACTGGTTAGCTAACTGTGCAGGTGAACAATGCAGGTGTTAGCTTCAATCTTGGGTCAGATAATTCTGTTGAAAATGCTGATAATGTTATTGCCACCAATTATTATGGTACCAAAAATATGATTCAAGCTATGATCCCCTTGATGAGACCTTCTGCTGCTGGTGCTCGTATTGTGAATGTGAGTTCGAGACTAGGCAGACTAAATGGCAGGAGGAATGTGAGTATAAAACTTTTTTATTCTCACCTGTGTCTCATTGAGTGCTCTATGGTTCCCCATTATTTTGGTGTATCACGGGGAGAATATGAGGAGCTTTTTTTAATTTTCTGTCTGAATCTGGATAATTATCTGACTGTTATGGCATTAAAATTCCATATATGCTACTTATAAAGTGGATTGAAATTGTTTCAAGACTTTGTGCCCCTGAAGTTTGGGGTGGTAGCTTTAGCCTTTGTAAGAGCCCTATGAGTTCTTTTCTGAACATGAAAGTCTTCATCTGCTTTATATAACAAATTTGTATAAGCCTTCAGGTGGATAGCGTTGCGCTGCAACTTGCTACCTGAAAAGTATGTGATTGAAGAGTTGGACTTCTTTCAGCTCATAACAGCCAAATGCAGAAAATCTTTTCCTTCTTGGTGTATCATGGCCGTCGTTTTAGTTGTGGTTGCATTTGTCTGACAGAAATGATGTTTCCTAGTGTTAACAATTTGGTAATGAGTTACAAGAATCTTTCAAAACTCACTCCTTGATTGAGATGTTTTAAGTTCTGGGGCAACTTTAAAACCTTCAGTCCATATCAGGCTGCTAGAAAATGAGATACAATAGTTCATCTTGAACCCCATTTTTCTTTCATGACGCTCCTGTAATATTTTTTATTTGATTTGTGATAGCGAATTGAAGATGTCAAGTTGAGACAAGAACTAAATAATGATGAGTCACTGTCAGAGGAATTGATTGATGGGACTGTGGAAAATTTTCTAAAACAAACTAAGGATGGGAGTTGGGTATCTGGCGGATGGCCTAAGTCAAACACCGACTACGCTGTGTCAAAGCTAGCTGTCAATGCTTACACCAGGTTAATGGGAAAGATATTATCTGATCGTCCGGAAGGTCACAAGATATATATCAACTGTTACTGTCCCGGTTGGGTAAAGACTGCCATGACTAATTGGGTGGGGAATATTTCCGCAGAGGATGGAGCTGACACTGGAGTTTGGCTTGCCTTACTTCCAGGCCAGCCCGCAACAGGAAAGTTCTTTGCAGAGAGACGTGAGATTAGTTTCTGAGAAGATGGGCTTGTGGGTATGGATCACACTTAAAGCCCTGAACTATAAGCAGAAATATCTTGTTGATTTGAAATCAGTGGAGGTATGGCATGTTGGATGCACGACTGGGTTTGAACTGTTGAAGCACATCCCATTGATAATATGCAGTCAGTCGGTATGGGCGCATGGCTGACTTCAGTCGAACGGTTCAACCAAAAAAAAAAAAGGCTTCAATCCAATGGAGGCATTTCTACTTGCGCTTTGTCAGTCAAGTTTCTATTTTCATATTCCTTCCCCCCCCCCCCCCGGGGCTTCCCCCCTTTTCTTTTCTATTGTGTTAATGTGTGACTTGCGGATGTTCCAGAGACAACATTTTGAAACTTTAAAAATGCCAACATGTGCGGCATTTGCCCGATTCTTTAAATAAAAAAAAATGATTTCCTTTCTCATGTACCATCTTTTACCAACAATGTCTAAGGGGACAATCTAATGACAACAAGCTTCCTTCATCAGTTCTGTGATCCAGAGTTTGATTGCTGTTGTAACAAAAAATATATATATTTTACCAACAGCTTTGAGGCTACTCACTATCCATTATTACCATCATAAATTTCTACGTGTAATAAAGTTCAATGAGAACATTATAAGAAAGAATATTAACAAAAAAACAAAGGAGCCCATAAAGGTGCATATTTTTCTCAAATTGTGATACCCGTGAATAATCAAAAGCTAATAATGGTGTTGGAGATGAGTTATGACTCCACAGATACTACTTCTTTGTAGACTTGAACTGCCTCCATCAGTACAGAGGAAAACACCTGTAAAAACCGTCGAAGGGGGCTCTGGCGGGGAGACTCCGACGCTCAAGTTAGTAAAGAGCGGTTTTCGAATGAAAGAGCAGACTAAGAGCTTGAGGGAGTGATTCCCTATGATTGCTGTAACCAATATGTCTGGCCTCAAGAGCGTACCTAGTTTGGAGGGTTTTGAGATATTTTATACCTTCCAAAGTCGTGCGCCACTAGGGGATTCAACCCTACCTTCCTTATCAGACTGATCCGAAAATTTCAGGAATTCAATATTTTTGTGTTGATTGCAATTCTCATCATTTGGGAAATTTTTGTCTTCGAAAGAGATACTTTCCTTTGCTGAAAGATCCCAGAGATGTCATTCTGAAATAAGAAGCAAGGGTTATTGGGATGTTCTGGCATTCCCTTAGAATCGTTAGAGATGTTGACTATCTATCGGTCGCCTGACCGTTGAGGAGTCCTCAAAACTTGTTCGGTTGAGGAGTTAACGTCTGATCGACCGATCGGGGTGATCACCATTTGCCTGGCGTACTACGTTTGGTTAGCGGGATGATTAAGACCCTATCGTTCGGGAGATCTGAGAGGTTAAGACCCTATCGTTTGGGAGATCTAGACGGTTGGCGCCCTTTGTGGGCCTTTTAACAATTGACTCCTCTGATTGGGTTATATCCTATCATTTGCCCCGGACTCAAGATCTTCTTGGGAAAGAAGTGCCATGAGTAAAGACCTATGAGCTGTGCTTAATATGTCGCCAAAGCGTAGGGACGCTAAGTTCGTCCCGATCCATCCTCTTTTCTTGCCATGCATACAAGTGTGTCTCTTCGGAGGTGATTTTCTCATGGGGAACTGGAGACGATTTATTTCCCAATTTATGGCAGAATCCGTTTCACCTGCCCCTAATTAATTAGGGCTTAATCTTCCCCCGCTATAAGTAGCTTATGAATTGCGCTCATTTTTCTTTATGAAGAATTGAGTCTTTCCTTCTTCTTGAGAAGTCTTGTTCAGGGCTGCTTCTTTTCGAGAGTTGCTAGATGAGGCGCTTTGGGCATACGGAGCTTTATGGTTTGAAGAATTTCTACTAGAGTGAGATCTCATTAAAGAAGGGGATTGCTGGACGGAGATCGCATTACCTCTGCCGTTGTTAGGCCGGCGCTGTGAGATCGTCCATCGCCGAGAGGGTGCGTCTTGTACTGCCTTGGATGATCTGTCCAGGTTCCATCCCCACCATCCAATTACGGTGGGGATGCCTCTCGACCGTTTTTTGGATAGGCTGGTCTGGCCCGGGTGGTGTTTCGGGTTCACATTCTCTTATCCCTAACACTACATTTTTGTATTCTCCAGTATAGGGATTGTGTTCTTCCTCTTCAGGAATGACCCCATTATATATCTCTCTTGGTGTAGTCAGCCCGACTTAGCGGTTTATACTTTATGTAACCGAGTGTATGATTTCACATAGATGTAAATGAAAAGTTATTTTTTACGTACTTGAATTTTGTCCCTTCTCTTTTATAATTCCTTGTCTGGTTATATGCCTTTCTTCAACCTTCGTCTAAGTAGCTCTATCTTTTAGGCTCCTCCCTGAAATGCTGAGTAATGCCGGTCTCTCAGACTACTGGGTTGATGATCGGTGGGTTTAGGGGGTCGTACTCATTTGCTCAGGAGACTCCATGTGGTTTACACAAACGATAGGAACTGGACGACCTAGGCCCTTCGAGTGATAGAAAGTTTTTAAGTTGTGGTCTGCGTCCACCCGTCCAGGGTGTTACATCCCCTATTGACGACGCGTACGATAGAGACTGGGTGGCTGAGGCCCTTCGATCGATAGGAAATTTTTAAGTTGTGGGCCGCGTTCACCCGTCCGGGGAGTTACATCCCCTATTGACGACGCATACTAACGATAGAGACTGGAAGACTGAGACCCTCCGATCGATAAGAAATTTTTAAGTTGTGGACCGCATCCACCCATTCGGGGAGTTACATCCCCTATTGACGACACGTACGAATGATAGAGACTGGGCGACTAAGGCCCTCCGATCGATAGGAAATTTTTAAGTTGTGAGTCGCGTCCACCCGTCCGGGGAGTTACATCCGCTATTGACAACGTGTATGAATGATAGAGATTGGGTGATTGAGGCCCTCCGATCGATAGAAAATTTTTATGTTGTGGGCCGCATCCACCTGTCCAGGAAGTTATATCCACTATTGACGACGCGTACGAACGATAGAGACTGGGCGACTGAGGCTCTCTGATTGATAGGAAATTTTTAAGTTGTGGGCTGCATCCAATCGTCCGGGGAGTTACATGCCCTATTGATGACGTTTACGAACGATAGAGACTGGACAATTGAAGCTCTCTGACTAAATCTCGAGTTTCTCACAGAATTCCCGAAAGCACTAGTTGTCGAATTACTTTCCATTGTCCGTGATGAGGACATGCGGTATGCCAAATCGAGTGATAATATGAGTCCATTTAAAGGATTGGACTTTGGCTACCGTGATCTGAGCTAGAGGCTATGCTTCCATCCACTTGGTGAAATAGTCAATCACTACTATAAAAAATTTTTGTTGTCCCGCGACTGGGGGGAACAGTCCGAGAATTTCCATGCCCCATTGAGCAAATAGCCAAGGGCTAGATATAGGGTTAAACTCAGTGGAGGGTAGTCGAGGCACTGAGGAGAAACGCTAGCATTTGTCGCATCGTTTGACGTAGTTGTCAGAATCAGCCTTCATAATTGGTCAGTAATACCCCAAACGAAGGGCTTTTATAAATTAGATTTCGAGCGCCTAAGTGGTTATTATAGTTCCTTCATGGATTTCTCGAAGGACATAGTCCCCCTCTTTGGGAGTCAAGCACCGTAGGCATGGATGGGTAAACGATTTGTGGTAGAGGATCCCATCAATTATGGCATAATGTGCTGCCTTTCGTTTTAGTTTCATCGCTTCTGCGGGGGACTCTGGCAGACGATCATGTCTCAGATACTCTTCTATGGGGTCTTTCAAGCTGGCTGACCGATCAATAGGCAAAGCCTCCCTAGGCTCGTCAATGCTAGGATACGGTAAACTTTCGATGTATACCGTTTGGCTAGAGACAACCAAATCGAAACTAGCCAGCTTCGATAGAGTGTCAGCTCGCACATTTTTCGAATGTGGGATTTGTTGGATGTCAACCTTGCCTAACAGGTCCATCATCTCTTGCAGCTTGTTTAAATATTTAGCCATGACTGGATCTCTGGTTTCATAAACCCCTTCAATTTGCTTCACGACCAACTGACTGTCTGTGAACACCCTGACGTTTCGTGCTCCCATGTCTGTGGCGATCCGAAGGCCCGTTAGTAAGGCCTCGTACTCAGCCTAGTTGTTGGTGGCCTGAAAATCAAAGCGAATGGCATATTCCATCTTAAAATCGTTCGGTACCATTAGTATAAGCCCGACACTGCTTCTTAAAGAATTTGATAACCCGTTCACGTGAATAGTCCATTCTGGGGTCAACCATTCTTCTTGATGATCAAGAGATTGTTCTTCAGGCATCGGGGGAAAAGTGCATTCGAGGATAAAATCAGTTAGTGCTTATCCCTTTATTGCTGGCCGTGGTCGATACTGGATATCAAACTCGCCCAGTTCCACACTCCATTTGATAAGCCAGCCGGACGTGTCCCTCTTTTGGAGAATTTGTTTCAATGGTTTGTCGGTGAGCACCACAATGGTATGAGCCTAGAAATACGGTCGAAGGTACCTCGCTGAAACGACGAAGGCATAGAATATCTTCTCAATCGACTGATAGTTAATCTCGGATTCTTTCAATATCCTGCAGATGTAATAGACTAGCTTCTGAGCAGTGGATTCCTGTCTCACCCTCACAGAGCAGAGCGCTCACTCTGAGATAACCAAATACAAGTGGAGTTCCTCCTCGAAGACAGATCGTGAAAGCAGCAGAGGTTGCATCAGATATTCTTTCAGTTGTTCGAAGGCTATTTGGCATTCGGGCGTCCATTCAAACCGTCGGGATCTCTTCAGCGAGTCGAATATGAGTTTGTACTTCTCGCCAACTCTGGACATGAATCGGCTTAGGGCCGCTATTCGACCGGCCAGAAGTTGCACTTCTTTGAGTGTCTGGGGAGATGTCATGTCTAATATTGCTTGTATCTTTTCAGAATTGGTTTCTATCCCTCGCTCGATGATGATGAACCCCAGGAATTTTCCTGAGGCTATTCCAAAGGTACACTTTGCCGAGTTCAAACATATATTGTACCGTTCTAGTATCTAGAAGGTCTCCTCAAGATCTGCAACATGGGCTTCGGCTGTAACGCTCTTCACGAGCATGTCGTCCACATAAGTTTCAATATTCCTGCCTAACTGGTCTTTAAAAACCGTATTGACCAGCCGTTGAAAAGTTACTCCAGTATTCTTTAGGCCAAAAAGCATGACCTGGTAACAATATGTGCTAAACTCGGTGATGAAGCTGATTTTTTATTCGTCTTTAAGCGCCATTCTAATTTGATTATAGCCGGAGTAGGCATCCATAAAACTCAAAAGTCAATGTCCCAAGGAGTTGTCCACGAGCTTGTCAATATTGGGGAGCGGATAACTATCTTTTAGACATGTTTTGTTGAGATCGGTGAAATCTATACACATCCTCCACTTGCTATTGGTCTTTTTTATCAAAACTATGTTAGTCAGCCATTCGGGCTATTTGACTTCCCAGATGAACCCAATCGTCAACAACTTCTGAACTTCTTCCTGGATGGCGCGTTGGTATTCGAGGGCGAACACCCTCTTATTCTGCTTAACTAGTTTGAAATCGGGATTAAAGGTTAGCTTATGGGCTATAAGCGACGGATCTATGCTGGGCATATATTCCGGAGTCCAGACGAAGACTTTTGAGTGTCGCTGTAGACAGGTGACTAAGGCCTCTCGTAAGGAAAGTAATAAGTTGGCTCCTACCCGGATGGTTTGACTGGGGTCGCTTGTTAAGGGGACCTTGATTGTTTCTTTGCCTGGTTTAGGCTTGGCTTTTGGCTCGGTGCCTTCTCTTGTGCCACAAAGAGGATATATGGATCATGATCGCTACGTACTGTGGTGACCCCTAGTGGTGTTCTAAACTTTACCTTCATGTGTGTCGTGCTAGGCAGTGCCTTCAGGTCATCCAAGTCGGGCCTGTCAAGAATAGCGTTGTAGGGAGAATAGATTTTCACCACATGGAACAAGACCGGGGCAGTCGCATGATGAGGGGGTTTTCCGACAGTCATGGGAAGGTAGATGATACCTTCAGGATAAGTGGGCTCGTCCGAAAGTCCTCTGAGGGACTTGGTGGGTAGTAGAAGTCGAGACGGATTAAAGCCCATTCTGCAGAAGGCGTCCCATGTAAGGAGATCATAGTCGGCCCCCTGATCGACGAGAATACTTTTCACGGTGAAGGATTCTATTTTGAGGGTTATGACGATGGGGTCATCACGGCAGGGATCTACCTCTGGCAGATCATTATCATAAAAACCTATAACTGGCCTTCTCTTTTTGACGGGTGCTGTGTCGGGGGTAATCATGGTAGACATCATCATGAGTTTTCAGAGAATCAGTCAGTTTTCCACGGACAGCGCCAATCTGTTGGAGGTGGGTTATGGCTCCACAGATATCGACACTTTGTAGACTCGAACAACCTCCATCAATAGAGAGGAAAACATCTGTAAAAACCATCGGAGGGTGCTCCGGCGGGGAGACTATGACGCTCAAATCAACAAAGAGCGGTTTTCGAATGAAAGAACCGACTGGGAGCTTGGGGGAGTGATTCCCTGTAATTGGTGTACCCAATGTGTCTGGCCTCGAGAGCGTACCTGATTTGGAGGGTTTTGAGAGATTTTATACCTTCCAGAGTCGTGCACCGCTAGGGGATGCAACCCTACCTTCCTTATCAGGCTGATCCAAAAATTTCAGAAATTCAATATTTTATGTTGATTGCAATTCTTATCATTTGGGAAATTTTTGTTTTTGAGAGGGATATTTTCGTTGACTGAAAGATCCTAGAGATGTCGTTCTGAAATAGGAAGATAGGGTTATTGGGATGTTCTGGCCTTCCCTTAGAATCGTTAGAGATGTTGACTATCGATCGGTCGCCCGACCGTTGAGGAGTCTTCAAAACTTGTTCGGTTGAGGAGTTGACGCCTGATCGCCCAATTGGGGTGATCATCCTTTGCCTGGGGTACTACGTTCGGTTAGCGAGGCGACTAAGACCCTATCGTTTGGGAGATCTGGACGGCTAAGACCTTATTGTTCGGGAGATTTTGGTAGTAGGCACCCTTCGTGGGCCTTTTAACGATTGACTTCACTGATTGGGCCATGTCCCATCAAATGGTATGCCGTGTCCATAATTTCCTCAATATCATTCAGTCCAACGATCATTTAGAGTTTTCCTCCAACAATAATAGCTATGGCATGGATTCCACGGTCCTCCACGAATTAATTTGGGGATCGAAAGCCTGAAATACTTTGTATAAAGCATGCGCTTTTGTAAAGATATACAGTTCCCAACCTAACTCTTACATTGCGGTTCAACATAAGGGTAATGGGACCTATTGTTGTCCCTTCTCATTTAATAACGAAAGCTGTGGTTGGATTTACAGAGTACAGGATTTAAAACTTAAAAAAATATAATATTAATTTATAAAATTCTGCATTACAATGAGAAAATAAAAATTTATATAGATCTAAAAAATTTATATAAAATAGGAAACAAAATATCAATTTCGATAGGAAAGAAATAACTTGATTTCTAAGCAATCCATTTTTAAACTATTTTTAGACAAGAAAAATAAATAATTCTAATACAATTCAAATTGAATTCTAGAAAAATAAAAATAATATACAAGTTTCCTTCCATTGGCTGCCGAGGTGCCCAGCTTCACCACGGTAGGTGCAAGCTCTGAGTGTTGCACGGCTTCCTTTAGGCACTGGTGTAACGTGGGCTGCCCTCGACTGCTTACTTGAACTCATTTTTCGCCTATAAATTCATTCTCTGATTTGTGTTGATAATGTGAATTTTGGCTTTTGGGGTTACGTGTTCTACATTACAGATTTAGACCTCTGAAACTTAGTATCTAACCACCTTTGCTCTCAATCCTCAATTTAGGCCTTAATCTAGTAACCTTAAAGGTCCTACTTGGTCCTCCATGGCAAGGGAGTGGCGGGAGAGCCAAGTACGGTTTGCCAAAAAAATGTGGATGTTGGTGACAGAAGAGCCAACGAACTGGGTTTTCTTTGTGATGATTTATTCCCAATCATAGATATTGATGATACCTGACCAAAGGCCCATCACTACCCTACTACCAACCGAACCAAAACCTTATCCTTTGGACCCAATGTACCAAGGGCATTTAATCAAGAACACTTGCAACTCTTTGGTTGACTTAGTCCTTGGCACTTCCTTGGTCACTCCCCTCCTCAGCAGACAAATCTTGCAACCGTGACCTAAGCAATTAATATGATTTGAGATAATCCGCCAAGGGAATAAATCTTTAAACAAATTCAAACTTTCTCTACGAGGATAAAGATCTTTTCCATTCTTGAGATGGTCCCTCAATATAACGAAATATACCCTAACAGGCATATCAAATATGGAAAAAAGCTCTTATGATCATGGGACTTTCCCAAACCACCAAAGTGGTATATCTCTAAGAGATCACAGACTAAAGCCCCACAATCTCAGAGATTCTCAGCAATCTCCCCACAAAGAAACTAGAGTTTCGAGACTCACAAAATGCTTTCCAAGAATCACAGGTACACATACACAGTATTGGCCACCACCCAAGTAAGTTCTCTCAGAACCTTACACCTCAAATATATTGGCAGCATAGAGACGAGACATCATTCTTCTCAGTCTATTTACCATATTCACAAACTACTCTTTTCTGATTTGAGTGTCAGAGTCTCCCCATCAGAGCACCCATTAGCAACTTTTTGTAAGTTTCAAGCTTTGCATCATCTTTTATTTCAGAACTTCCACTCAGACAGACAGGCCAGATATCTGAGGAGAAAATCCACCTCCATTAGATACCAAGGAAGAAAAACGATAAGTATTGAATATGTTAGGGCAATGTGGAAGGTGAGTATTATGGTGTAATAGCAGTTGACATGGATGTACACTGAAAATAATCCATATATTACCCACCTATAGTCACTTCAAATGCTTTTCATGGAGGAATGTAGCAAACTATGAAGGAGTAAGAGAGTTGTACACATTTTGGTGGACAAAAGCAGCACACATTATTATTATTATTATTATTATTTTGGATATGTTGGAGGTGTATTTTGTCTCTACAAATTTCGACTCCTTTCGACTTGAATGACTAGTTGCAGAAATGGTTTAAAACTTGCAAAAAACTACTGAATGGTGCTCTGGCAGGGGAGGCTCCGATGTTCAAGTCAGAAAGAGTGGTTTGCAATAGGAAAGAAACATATTGAGAGTAAAAGAGTGGGAGAGAGAGAGAGAGCTGGTCTACTATGACTTATACGTCAAGTGTATGGATCTTAGAAAACATACCTGGATTTTGATGTATCGAATGCTTATACTTAAGTACATCGCAAGAACCATGTATATCCGGGGTATTATAACCCTAGTTTCCTTATCTTGGGGTCCGAAGATCTCGAGATCTTATAAATAAATATTCTATTTGATTCGTGATATTTATCATTTAGAAAGTTCAGTGGTACGGAGAGATCTCTTCACTTATTGATTAGATTATGAAAGTTTCATTCCTTATCAAGGATATACGATTCATGTTAAAATAAGAAACAGAAAATCAATGTGAGATTTAGTTGAATATCACATTTAGCTAGTGCGATTGGTTCCTTAGGGAGTGTTTGCTCATCGACCGAGGAGAAAGGGGCATCAGTTTGGGCTTGTCGAACACTTCTATGTGTCAATTGGATTATCTTTGTTGGGAGTTAGCCAAATGATTAGTTAGGATAATGTTGATAGTATTCTCTTAGTGTGTCGGGCTATATCCTCCCTTCGGGAAGATTGATCCTGATCTATCGACAAGTTTAGGTGTACCTTTTTCTTTGGATCATGGGCTTTGTAGGATTGAATACCTTTTGTATTAAATCTTCCAAACAGGCCCCATCATTTGTCCCTAACTCGTGGTGTCATTTCATGAGAAAGGTGCTATGAGTGATGACTATCGAAAAGATATGAAATTGTTAATGCAACAGATGTTGTTTCAATTTTCGCAATCGACTTTAATACTCCTTATAAAGCCATGCATTTGAACATACACTTCTCTATTTCCTTTTCCAAACCTTCTCTTTCATACAAGAGTTTTTTTCTAAAAAAATGCCGAAGGGTTCTTCTTTTTCTTCTCATTAGAATATCAATGATATATGGAGCACAATAACTGAGGATGAACTTCAACAAATTTGGGATGATATATCACTAGGGAACAATTATGCATTGGTGTTGGCCATTGATAAGGATAGGGTGAACAGGGCACCCGATGGTTGTGTCCCTATGTATAAACAATTTGTAAAGTACGGCTGACAGTTTCATATACGAGCCCGCTTGAGGATGTAATTCGATATTGGAATGTTTACCCCACATTGCTTATCCCTAGTGTTTGGCACTTTGTGGTTGCGGTGATTTTTCTGCTAGGATCCTGTTGCCTTCGTTTTAACTTAAAAATTTTGACGGTCCTTTTTTCGTTGGTGCGGTGCGGGGGTCAAGGCTCCACTCAGGGTTGGTACAAATTGCAGACCCCTTGGTATTCCCATTGGAAATTTTACTATAGCGAGTTGAAGAACAAATATTGTATGCAAAAGTATTTCTTTGTAAAATTTCTAAATAGGGATCTTTTGCCCGTGTTGCCAAATGTCAATCAGGCGCCACAACTAAAGGTAAAACTTTTAACCGCCCTCGCCATTCCCCGTTTTCTACATTTTGTTAAATGCTATTACAAGTTAACTCAGTGGAACATCTGGATGGATTTACTTGTAGAGGACCAGATGCTGCTTTTGGCAGGCCTGTTAATCGATGAGAGGAGAAAAATTGATAGACTTATTCTGTTGAGACAAAAAGAGAAAGATTTGGTTGATGTGTTGACGTCTGTGGAGGAATCCCTTCAGGAGGAAATTTCAACTAACAAGCAGGTGAGACCGAATATCAAAAGACAATTGGATGAAGTCAATAGGCCTTCTAGGGTTCAGTTATCGAAGAAGAGAAAAGTTCAATTGTCTGAGTCGTTTAAAGAGGAGGAGAGATCTGAAGAGGTCAGGGAACATGTTTCTCTCATGGCATCTAAGCATTCCGAACGGGCAAGAATAGGGTTGGAGGGAGTCGACAGCTTGTCATTGGGCATATCTTCATCAATAGGGGAGGCTAGGAGAAGCATCCTGATAGGGGAGGTTCCTGAAGTGGAGGGACCGATAGACGCTTCTATTCTAGTGGTGTGAGAGGGGCCATCAGTGGAGTTGAGCATTCCTATTACCCCCGTGGGTGAGACGTTTAGATAGTCTCCTATAGAGCCCTAATGCTCTCCTTGAGAAAGAGGGGATAAGGTTGGCCTTTCGCCTTTTATTCCTATTAGATCATTTGATAATTAGAAAGATGTGTAAAGGGAAGGATTGGTTGCCATCTGTGTGGGAGGCCACCAATACAATTGTGTCGACGCTGAAGAGGCACTCCATTTAGCAAAACAGTTTGACTTTGTGACCTTGAACTAAAGTTGTATAGGATCTCTCAAGAATAGATTGACAAAGCCATCCACTCTCTTTGTCTAATGGAATTACTTTCCACTTGGACTCGTTTTGCTTTGTTTTCATTTTACTTTAACCAACTTGTGTTCTTTTTCCCAGACTGCAGCCTTAATGGAGTTCTAGAGGCAATGGAGGAAGTGATCTGAGAACTAAGTTAACCATTTGGGTAATCAGGTGTTGGTGCTACAAGATGCCCTTAAACAGAGGGAGAAGGATGCTGAGGTAGGGAAAGCCTTAAGCGCTTTGCTCATTGAGAAAGACGAGTAGATCAAGTGTTTGCGGGGGGATCTGGCCCTATCCCAGAAGTGTTGTGGAGAACTGGAGGCCGAGGTGCAGCTTTGCAAGGTGAGTCTGATAACTACTAAAACGTTAATCCAATTATGGGAGGAGTCTCTCTAGGCAACCGAACGGAAGATAACCGATCTTGAGGAATCCATTACTAAGGATGCCGCGACCCTTAAACACTCTAAACATAAGTTGTTTAAAAGGTTGAAATATGCTGAGGAGATATTTCGCCAAGTTAGCAGGTACAATGCTTTACCTCCTTTCAAAGAGACAACAAGTCAGGTAGTAATGGACCAGGATTCCGTTCCTATGGCTTCGGTTGGTGGTCATACTGGATCGATTCTAACTCAAACCAACGCGAAAAAATGTCGGTTTTGAATTTATTTGAAAAGTCTCTCAGGAACTCATCGTCCCTCTGCCGTAGTAATAATAAAGAGGTGGAATTTCTCTTGGCTCCCTAGCTAATCACAAAATAAGTCTCAAACTGTTGTCGAAACTGGGAGAAACTCTTGATACTGAACGGTAGTAGGGAGTTAAACTACATTAGTGTAATCACTTTGAGAGTAGTAGGGAAGTGTTTGTACATGGCAGTATCTGTCATATCTCGTGGCATCAATTCCGAAAAGATCTTTAAATCAAAGGACGACATGCAAGAAGTTAAAGGGGAGCTTTGTCCCTTCTTGTACCCACTCATTTAAGCTCGTCAGCTACGAGTTGTTCAACCTGTCTCCTCAGATCGTCAGGGTCATAGTGGAAAGTTACTGATTGCTCAAAACTTGGACGAGGCGTTAGTCATCGGGGCATGCATGTCCCAACCCCCTTGCGAAAGATTAGCCTTCTAGTCTGATAGTGTGGCTGAGTTCTTCTAACTTTTTGCTTATAACCTGTATTTTGAATTCCAACCTTTCCAACTGAGGGCGAATGGACATTGGTGTAGGGGGTGCGATCGGATGCTCTTGAGGCGCATGTTATAGAACCTACTCTAGTTGAGGAGATTGAGGAAGGATATTAGGGTTATCAGTAGGGTGAATAGGGGCCACTAGCAAGGCAGCATTGGTCGGGGTGGCTGTATATTTGTCTACAATGGATACAACCTTTGATACGGTTCTGGTTCTTCTCTTTGGAGGCATGACTATTTGGTAATTCGAGAAGTTTGACGAAATTGCTCGTTTCCACGAATGGCGCCAATATGTTGGAGGTGAGTTTTGACTCCACAAATTTTGACTCCTTTCGACTTAAACGTTTGATCGTAGAAGTGGTTTGAAATCTATAAAAGATCACCAAAAGGTGTTCCGACGAGGGAAACTCCGACGCTCAAGTCAGAAAGAACGGTTTGCAATAGGAAAGAAACAGAATAAAAGTGAGAAAGAGAGAGAGAGCTGGTCTTTTGTGACTTGTGTGTCAAATGTATGGATCTTATAGAGCGTACTTGGATTTCGGTATACCAAAAGCTTATATGTAAGGGCACCACAAGAGCCATGTATATCCGGGGTATTACAACCTTAGTTTTCTTATCTGGGGGTCCGAAGATCTCGGGATCTTATAGCCAAACATTTTATTTGATTCGTGATATTTATTATTTAAAAAGTTCAGTGGTACCGAAAGATCTCTTTCTTTATCGATTAGATTTTGAAAATTTCCTTTCTTATCTAAGAGATGCGATTCGTATCGAAATAGGAAACAAAAAATCAATGTGAAATGTAGTCAAATATCACCTTTAGTTACTACGATCGGTTCCTTCGGGAGCGTTTGCTCATCGGCCGAGGAGAAAGGGCATCGGTTCGGGCTTGCCAAACACTTTTATGTGTCAATTAGATTTTCCTTATTGGGAGTCAGCCGAACGATTGGTTTGGATAATGTCGATTGCATTTTCTTAGTGTGTTGGGTCTTGTCCATCCTTTGGAGAAATTGATTCTGCTCTATCGATACGTCTAGACATACCTAACTTTTTGGATCATAAAATTTGTAGGATTGAACACTTTTCGTATTAGATCTTCCAAACGGGCCCATCAAATATAATAGTGGTCAAACGGTTGGATTGCGGACCGATTGAAATCCCTCCAATGCTAGTGGAGGCAGCTAATGGTAAGGAAGTGATCATTGCTTGGATGTACAAGTGGTTGAAATGGACAGGGCAGAGTATTTGTGAGATGAGGGGTTAAGCACTGATACAAGAAAGAAGCAGTGCGGAGTATTTGGTAGTCACTTTAACACTCAATAAACCACCAACCACTTAAATACATGATGAGCAGAATATTAATATCACATCTAAGCCAACTTGACTGTTAATTCCTGATGGGTTATTTAAATCCTCAAAATTAATATTGATTTTTCAATGCGATCAAATTTATAGCAATAGTGATAACAAGTCAAATCTCAAGGGAATTAAATTAAATTAATTTCTTAGTCAAATGACATAAAAATAGGGTTTAACAATTAAATTCTTAAATTAAAATTAACAATCTAAACATAAAAAACAAATTAACAATACAAAATAACAAAATTTGAAGAAAAATCAATCTATCAAACTCTGATCTAAGTGTTCAACACATTCAATTATTTCACTGATCATGGGTCAAAAATAGATATCTTACGATTCAAGTATTTAATCTTAAATTTATTAAGATACTCATAATAAATCTTATATTTTTTTAAATTAATTGACTAAATTTAGAATTTAGTCAAAAATTATCATTAATCATCTGGATACGATAGCATTCTATATTAATATAATGATAACACTAAATTTTATGAAAATAGTTAAACCAAAATCTAAATAATTGAGATAACCATAATTATTAAATTCTGTTCCATCAATTCACTTAGATTAAACATGAATATTTTCTAAAAATCCATAAATATAAATAACTTAATTGTTACTTGTATCATTCATTTATAATAATTATGGATTACTGAAATCATTGATAGTTATAGAAGAATCAATATTAAATTAATTTATCAGATTAATTACTAATAATATTTTAAATAAAATAAATCTAAAATCAATAAGTATTTGAATTAAAGGATAATAAATTAAATGAAACTCATGACCTCACAGTGAAGACAATCAAAATAAAATATCTCTTGAATCATAAAGAAAAAATGTCACGCCCCGAACCGGGATCGTGAACAACCGCCCGTTATCCTGAATGTCGGTTGTATTTTTACAGAAAATCGGGCAGAACCTTCACATAAATCGGAGGTCTTCCATGTACAAATAAACATGTATAATTTAAAATCATCCTGTAAATAAAATAAAAGGGTCATCCTGGCCTCACAACAACCCACCACCCATAGCAGACATCCAGGACAACGCCAGTCTAAGTAAATTACCAGCAATTCTAGCCACAGACCTCTACTGTCATGCCCAATTAGAGCATGAGCAGTCGCCACACTAAGCGGTCCTAAGTTTTTTATATAATATACAATAATTTTCCCAAGTATCATTTAAACACGTACAATTGCCTCAATGCAAATGAAATGTGAGAGTTTCGCAAATAAATATACATAAATTATACAATCATCCCAAATTAAGTACACGTCCAACTACGGACCTCAACAAGACCTCACAGGGTCGAAAATAAAATACAAAATTTAAATTTCAGCTTAAACTTAAACCTCACCTTTCCGAATAACCAAATCCGTCAAATTCTCTAAACTCTGAAGTGTCGCTTCAGCACAACAATCTTGTTTGAGGGAGGAAAGAAGAGGGGTGAGTATCTATGGGAGGATACTCAGTGAGTGAGGGGATTAATCTTAAGTACTAATAGTGTAGGTAAATATTGGAGTGTCAAATAATATCATTCATAACCAATAATTCAAATTTTTGTAACAAATCATGATATGTTCACTAAAATGAACTCATTTAATCATTCACACGATATCATACATATATGCATCCATTTAAAATCCAGTAGATCATAGAGCAAGCCGAAAGGATCCTGGCAAAGGTCAACCATGACCAAGGACAAGCGCATCGGGGGTTTTATTATGCAAAGTGTTTCAAAAGTAGCTCTCTACCCCGACGTTGGCCGTGGGCTTAGCCCTTGCTTACCCAGACTCGTCAAATAGGACCCCGCCCGGTGCTAGACGGTGGCGTCACACACGTCCTCCCCCAATATGAGTTCAACCGGCCGCGCCTATGAATAAATATAAACTAGACGTTTGCGGATACCTCCTGCAGAATCGTATCCGGGCAACCCGTGCCTCTACAAAGTCCTTTCGTAGCTACGGAATCAATCAAATAATGTCATATCATCATATCATCTCAAGCTAGTAGGCATCCAACCCACATAGCCAAATCATCTGATCATATCCTCAAAACAATTCAAATCCGTGTGCCAAATACAATTTCATCGAAATCATTTAAATTCAACAAACCAATGCAATGGTAGAATAGAGAACATTCTGTTTTTCAAATCATGGCACAATTTCATTTCTTTTCAAACATGGATGTATAATCGTAGAAAACATAAGTATGACACTCCAATAATCACAAAACAGATTTGAATTTCAATTCCATACGTCAAGACAATGCATATCAAAAGCATATTTTATTAAAAACACGATAAAATCAGATTTCACTATTTCATGCAAGAGATTAGGGTCCCACTCATATTTTAGGGAGGGTAATCACTCTCTATTTCCAAAATCAAACCAAATTGACTCCTCGAGTCTCCAAAAGATCAACCTAATCAAATCATCAAAATTTGTCATCAAATTTTCCAATTATTTTAGGGTTTGACATTTTCTCAAATTTGTACAAGTCTTAATTCCTCAATTTTTGGATATACTCCAATTTCATCAATTTCATTCCATTTATAAGTAAATAACAAAATCAAATCAATCTTAATTCAAATCTAAAACCGTTCAAAATCGAAAACAAGTTTAAAATAAATAAATTCCCAACAAGATGGAAAAATCTTTGAAAAATCATACACTTTTCAATTCTCATCCGATTTCTTCAAACCATATGTCATTTTCAAGGTATTGAAGTCTATTTTCATCATACGGAAATAGTATTTTGATTGCCTATATGTAGGATAACTTATAATGAAAAGACTGCATAAATTCTTAAACTCAAATCTCAAATTCCGACTGTTTTCATGCATACGTCAAATTAAACTCTAAGAGAAACCATTTAAATCAATTTAACTCGATTCTATCATCCGGAACAGCTCAATTCGTATAAAATTCTATACTTAACCTAAATAATAACATATAATGTCAAACAACGCATTTCAAATCTACTCTAACATTCATCCTAACATATGCAATACATTCCTACTCTCATTTACCCTAAATTCATCCAAATAAATTGAATGAGTTAGAAATCCCTCACCTAAGGTTTTCTCGGTTCACGACTTTTGTCCGAATGTCTCCGCAATCCACTCCAAAATCTGCAATGCTTCTTAATCGCAACAAGATTTACTAATTAGGCCTAATTACTTCGAATAATCAGAACCATAAGTCAGGATTAGAAGACAATTACCTGCGCAGAGGATGAAGTGTTGTCGTAGCCTAGGGTTTCGAATGTCTGCTGCTACACTACAACAGAGATTGCAGCAAGTCTACATGCGCAAGAGAGCGAGCGAAGGAGAGGGGGAAAGTTCTACAGTCGCGCGCACAGGAAGAGGAAAGCCTATTCGTGCACGCGGGAAGAGGGAGAAGCAGAGTGATAGAGAGGGAAGAGTGAGAAATCATGGTAGAAAGAGAGTAGAGAGAGAGCGAAATAGAGAACGGGGAATAGAGAGTGAGAGATCGCAGAGAGCTATACAGTGAGAAATAGAGAGAGAAAGAGGGCAGAAAGGGACACAGAGGGGGCGAGCGGTGGTCAGTGGTGGCTGTGGGTTGTAGTGACAGTGGCGATCATTGGTGGAGCAAAGGAAATCGCCGCGAGAGAGGAAGAGCCGGAGAAAGAAAGAGAGAGAAAACCCGCGAGGGATAGAGAGAGAGAGATCAATAGAGGGACGGAGATGGCAAAGGGAATGAGCGGTGGTTGTGGCAGCGGAGGAAGAAGGCGGCGGCGGCGATGAGTCGAGTGAGGGAGAGATTGAAAGAGAAGCCGAGAGAGAGAGGGAATCGAGAAGAGAGGGATACTGCGATCGATAGAGAGAGAAGGAGAAGAGGGAGAAAAAGGTGGTGTGTGGTGGCTGTGGGTGGCAGCTGACAGTGGCGGAGGAGGAGAGACGGCTGTGGGAAAGGGCAATCGGGTGGAGAAGATGAAGAGTCGTGCGGGAGGAAAAGGGAGAAAGAAGGAGAAGAATTAGGTTTTAGCCCTAATTCGATTTTTCCTTTTTTTTTATAATTATATAAATGAATAAATAATTAAATAATAAATAAATAATTATGTGTATTTATATGTATATATATTTTTATACTCACCCTACAAATCGCAGGAACGACATTTAGAATATACCAAAAATTAAATTTAGAAACCCCAAAATCGAAAATCAAAAAAAATTAAAAATTTCTCTATATATATATATATAAACCGATGAATATTTTATTTAATCTCATGAACAGGAATACTAGTATGGACACCGCAGTGTCGATGTTACAAAAAAACTTAACAATTCATAATGGAAAACATAGTCTTTTGAATTTTTCAACAAAAAATAGTGAAAATAGATTTTATTTTTGGGAGAAAAACAAAACCTAGCAGCCGCCTTTTTTCCTTGGAAATGTTGTGGATGTGCACCCCTAAAATTCTCTCTTTTTATATAGAGAGAAAATAATCTATTCTAAAAATAAAGTTTTCAAAAAAAAAAATCCTAAATTCAAATAGTTACTAATGGTAAAAATACCAACTAATTTGAGAGACAAAAGATGATTAAATAAATTTCCAATATGTGAAAATCGTGATCAAATATCAGATGGCGTTTGGTTCGCATTTAGATATTGGAATTGGAATCGAAATAAAAAATCTTATAAATCGGAATCGGAATCGAATTCTGATATTAACTGTTTGGTGCAAATTCTAAAATAGATTTAATTACCATTATTGATATTTGGTTTGTATATCTTTCAGAATGAAAATCATTTGACTGTCAATTTTGTTCTTAATAAAAAATTTTTTAAAATTAACATTCTTAAAATTTTGTTTTAATTTCTAAAATTAAAATTAAAATTATAGTTTTAATAAATTTTTAAAAAATAAAAATTATAAAATTTTTAATGAGAAAAAATTTTATTTACAATTTTTAGACCATTTTTAATTTAAAATTTTTTTTCTTAGAGAAAACAATGAAAAAGAAATTTCATGATAAGTTTTAGAAATATAATTGTCAATTTTAAAGAATTACTTTTAATTTTTTTAATTGATAATATTTTTAAATAATTTAATTTATAATATTTTTAAATTATTTTTTTTAATTTATCAAAAAATTTAATTTATAATATTTAATTTATCAAAATTATTTTAAATTATTAAATTTAAAAAATTGATTTTTAATTGTTTTGATTAAAAAAATACTTTATTAAAAAATTTTTTTTGATTAAAAATTTTAAGTTATGATATTTTAAAATTATTTTAATTAAATTTTTTGATAAAAAATAATATTTTTTAATTTTGAAATTATTTTAATTAAAAAATTAATTTTGAAAAAATAATTTAATTTATAATATTTTTAAATTATTTTTTATTTTAAACTACCTTTTGTAAGGAAAAATAAAAATATTCAATTTTTTTTTAAAGGATTTCATCTATAGGCTTCACTTGAAACCCACTAATTTACTTGGGTTTTACAAAAGCCATATCTTAAGAGCTTCATTTCCATATTTTCATTCTCATTCCATTAATTCAACAATTTATATGGTTTTTATTCCGATTCTTGAAATCCATACCCTCTAACCAAACATCTTTCAATAACTTCAAGACCCTCTTCTCTTCGGCACTTTCCAATTTTATCTCTCAGATTGTTGCAAATTTCCTCCATTTTTATTTGTATTTCATTTATCAACTCTTCCAACAATCTAATTGATCAATTTATTATAAAATATTCAATTAGTGTAATATTTATTTAAAAATATAATAGAATTAACCACAAAAATAACACTAATTTAAATTCTATCAAATTTCCCTATACCTAAACCAATGCTTATCCCCAAATATTCCGGTCACAATTAAAAACAAAAATAGAAACATTTCTCAAGTCAACTAAACTTTCTCAAATTCCTACTATTGTGTATGATGAATCTGAACCAAATTTGTGGTCAAGACAATTAATATTTTATGTCATTCAATGCTAGATTAACTATAATATCTTTAACAGTTTTCTTGAAATAAAAAATATGCAATATTTAACCACGCTCACAAGAAATTCACTCAATGCACTCAAGTCAACACAACGAAATAGTATTACCATAGATTTATTAATATATCATATATCCACCACTCAAACATATGAATTTCATGTATCAATCAAAAGATCTTTTATTTAATTGTATCGTGATTAGATATAAGACAAGATAGGAGGATAAATGTGATATGTAATGTATATATCAAAAGAAATATGCCAACAAATACAAGTCCCATTTCCCATTATCAAATACATCCCATAGCATGAAATATCAATCCAATCCCAAAATAATCTCCCTTCTTTTTTCATTCTATCTTATTCCTCAATCACAATTTTAAGAAATTTTTCCCTTTTTTGTTTCTCGAAGTAAAACAAGCTCGAGGATGAACGAGAATATAGTGCATATTTCACCATTTTATTCCATAAACCAAACCCAATCGTATGATTCCATCCCTAAAGATAATCCTAAAATTAAAATTAAGCAATTTCTTTTTATTAAATAACCACTTAATTCATATTCTAACCATATGATTCTTTGATATAAGGACTAAAAAGAAGATTGAGTATAAAAAACACCGGCACTTGTCGTATCGCTTCATGTAGTTGTCAGAATCGACCTTCATGGTTGGCCAATAGTACCCTTGACGAAAGGCCTTATAAACTAGATTTCGAGCGCCCATGTGATTACCATAGATTCCTTCGTGAATCTCTCAGAGAACATAATCCCCTTTTTCGGGAGTCAGGCACCACATATATGGATGGATAAATGACTTTCGGTAGAGGATCCTATCAATTATGGCATAGTGTGCTGCCTTTCGTTTTAGTTTCATCGCTTCCTTTGGGGACTCTGGCAGCAATCATGCTTTAGGTATTCCTCTATAGGGTCTTTCCAACTAGGGGATTGATCGATAGGGAGAGTTTCTCGGGGCACGTCGATGCTGGGATATGGCAGACTCTTGATGTATACTGTTCAGCTAGAAGCAACTGAATTGGAACTAACCAACTTCGATAGGGTATTAGCCTGTGTATTCTCTGACCGAGTAATCTGCTGGATGTGGGCCTTACCCAATTATTCCATCGTCTCACGTAGCTTACCCAAGTATTTTGCCATGACTGAGTCTTTGGTTTCATAGACTCCCTCAATTTATTTCACGATCAATTGGCTATCCGTGAATACCCTCACGTTCCGTGCCCCCATCTCACATACAATTCAAAGGCCTGTTAGTAAGGCTTCATACTCTACTTGGTTGTTGGTAGCCTGAAAATCGAACCGGAGGGTGTACTTTGCTTTGAAGTCGTTCGGCCCTACTAGTATAAGTCAGGCACCGCTTCCTGAGGAATTTGATGATCCATCGATATAGATGGTCCGTTCTGGAATCGACCACTCTTCTTGATGGTTGTGAGGTTGTTCTTCAGATGCCATAGACAGAGTACATTCGAGGATGAAATCGGCCAGTGCTTGACCCTTTATTGCGGGCCGCGGTCGATACTGGATGTCGAATTCGTCCAATTCTACACTCCACTTAATAAGCCGATCGGAGGTATCTCTTCTTTGGAGGATCTGCTTTAACGGTTGGTTGGTGAGCACTACGATGGTATGGGCCTAGAATTACGGTCGAAGACGCCTTGCTGAAATGACCAAGGCATAGACTATCTTCTCGATCGGTTGGTAGTTAATCTCAGACTCTTTCAATATCCTACTAATGTAATAAATTGGTTTCAGGACAGTGGATTCCTGTCTTACCATCACAAAGCAGAGTGCTCGTTCGGAGACAGCCAGATATAAGTAGAGTTCTTCCCCAGTGATGGGTCGCAAAAGTAGTGGTGGTTACGCCGGTATTCTTTCAGTCGTTCAAAGGCTGCCTGGCATTCGGACGTCCATTCGAACCGTCGTGACCTCTTTAGTGCGTTGAATATGGGTTTGTATTTCTCGCCGATCTTGGACATGAATCGGCTTAGAGCTGCAATCCGACCAGTTAGATATTGTACTTCCTTTAGTGTCTGGGGAGGCGTCATATCTAATATCGCCTGTATCTTTTTGGGGTTGGCCTCTATCCCTCAATTGGTGATCATGAAGTCCAGAAACTTCCCGGAGGCGATCCCAAAGGTACACTACACTGGGTTCAGCCGTATGTTATATCGTTCCAAGGTTTGGAAAGTGTTTTCAAGGTCTATGACATGAACTTCTGCAATAACACTCTTGACGAGCATATCATCTACATAAGTTTCAATATTCCTACCTAGCTGGTCTTTGAAGCCTGTATTAATCAGCCATTGGAAAGTTACTCCCGCGTTTTTTAGGCCAAAGGGCATAACCCGGTAGCAATACGTGCCGAACTCGGTGATGAAACTAGTCTTTTCTTATTCTTCAGGTGTCATTCTGATCTAATTGTAACCGAAATAGGTATCCATGAACTCAAGAGCTGGTGTCCCGAGAAGTTGTAAATGAGTTTGTCCATATTGGGAAGCAGGTAACTATATTTCGGGCATGCTTTATAGAGATCGGTGAAATCTGCACACATCCTCCACTTACCATTGGTATTTTTCACCAAGACCACGCTAGCTAACCATTCGGGATGCTTGACTTCTCGGATGAACCCAGCAGTTAACGGTTTTGAACTTCCTCCTGTATGACACATTGACGTTCGAGGGCAAATACCCGCTTTTTCCATTTTACTGGTTTGAAGTCGGGGTTAACTGTTAGCCTATGGGCTATGATTGATGGATCTATGCCCGACATGTCTTCCGAAGACCAGGAAAAGGCTCTTGCATGTCATTGTAAAGAGGCAACTAAAGCTTCCCATAAAGAAGGTGGTAGGTTGGCCCCTATCCGGATGGTTTGACTGGGGTCGCTGGTTAAAGGGACCTCGATTATTTCTTCGCCTGGCTTAGGCTTTGATTCTGGCTCGGTGCCTTCCCTAGGTTCTAAGGCATCAATTGGAAAAACTTCTTACGTGTCTTGGGCCGCAAAGAGGATGCAAGGATCAGGATTGCCATGTATGGTGGCGACCCCTAGCGGTGTTCTGAACTTTACCTTCATGTGTCTTGTACTTAGCAACGCTTCTAGTTTATCGAGACTGGGCCTTCCAAAAATGGCGTTGTAGGGGAGTAGGTCTTCTTCTCTTGGTCGATGCTGTGCTAGGTATGATTATAGTAGACATCGTTATGAGTTTTTAAAGAATCAATCTGTTTCCACAGACGGCGCCAATCTGTTGGAGGTGGGTTATGGCTCCACAGATACCGGTTTCTTGTAGATTTGAACGGTTGCCGTCGAAAGGAATATACTTACAAAAACCGTCGAAGGGTGCTCCGGCGGGGAGACTCCGACGCTTAAATAAGAAAAAACAGTTTTCGAATGATAGAAATAGACTGAGAGCTTATGGGAGGATTCTCTATGATTAGAATGCCCAATATGTGAGGTCAAGAGAGCGTACCTGATTTCAAGGGTTTTGAGATGTCTTATATCTCTGAGAACCGTGTGCTGCTAAAGTGCTCCAACCCTACTTTCATTATCAAACCGATCCAAAAATCATGAGGATTCAATATTTTGAATTGATTGCGATCCTCATCTTTCAGAAAACTTCCATATTCTAGAGGGATCATTTTCTTAACTGAAAGATCCTCAACATATTGCCCCCAGTAAGAAGCGGGAGTTAATAGGATATTTTACTCTTTCTTTAGAATCATTAGCTATCGATCGGTCGTTCGACCGATGAAGCGTCTTTAGATTTCTGCTGATTGAGGGACTGATCGTTGAATACCCGATCGGTGAGATTATTTTTACCTGACGAATCACGTTCGGTTGGCGGGGCGACTGAGATCTTATCATTTGGGAGGTCTGGACGACTGAGACCATTCGATAAATAATCGTATTTGAACATCGGTTGGTAATGATCCTTTGTGGGTTTTTCATATAAGCTTTTCAAGGACTCATCCTTCTAATTGGGTCAAGACTATGTCCCATCCGATACCAAGAATAAGAAACAGGGGAGGTTTGTGGTTGCCTGTCCAGCCCACATCATGGCTGGGTTTATTCAATCTAAGAAGCGAAATTTGCTTCATGGTCAGGATGATATGTGATTCACATTCTTTTTCTTTTTTTTTTTCTTTTTTTTTATAGTCACGTTATAATTTAAAATAAAAAGAATCTAGTCGGCCCATATATATATATTTTTTGGGGGGAGTTGGTGCTCTCTCTCTCTCTCGTCTCTCCTCTTATAGCGTGGGTAGGAGGTTCGCAATAAAGCAACTGTAGAAAGAAGACATTTTTTATATTCCGCCCTTGAACTCATACCAAAGAAAGAATATGCTTAATCGCAACGCGGACAAGCTTCCCAAAAAAAAAAAGGAGAGAGAGAGAGTTAAAAAAAAAAAAAGGAACGCAGAAAGTGGAGAGGGAAAAAAATAGAAGAGAAAAATGCAAAATAATTTATCAAATTATATCCGCTCCAGAACTGGAGCTCCCCCAACCCCCCACCCCCGCCCCCAAAAAAAACCCAAAAAAAAGGCGCCAGAAAAAGAAAAAGAAACAGAAAATAATAATAATAATAATAATAATAATAATAATAATAATAATAATAATAATAATAATAATAATAATCCTCCCCGGGGGGGGGGGGGGAAGGAAGGGTGCTCTTCTCCTCGAGTTTAGGGGCGAGTGGGAGATTGATCTGTTGAATGGTTAGCAGGGAGCAGGGAGGGTTTGCCTGAATTGAATTGCATTTCTTTCCCCTCTCTTTCTTTGTTGCATCGAACTAAAGAATGGAAAGATCCCCAAATCCGAATCTCCATCCCCATGAATTTGGTCCATTCGGGTGGTGCAAATGACTTCAGTTGAGATGTCGAATCATCATCAATCATCAAATCGCTAATCATATCTTCCTCGACCACTGATGATAACACCTCCTTCCGGACTTGATCCTTCTTCTGCTTCTATAATTCTTCCCCCGATTCGCCTGCAGTTTCTGTCTCTCAGGTCTCGATTTCTATTTTTTTTCGTCTTTTTTCTTCAATCAATTGCATTCTTCTCGTATTTTTAAATTTTTCGTTCCCTTAATCCTCGTTGGAATTGTTCTACCGTCTGACTGTTTGAAATATGATTTGATTCTATCTTTCTAGATTTGTTGAAAGGAATGAAAAACTGGAGTTTTGTTGCAATCCCGTTTCCATCACGACTCAATTCAAAAATTTGACTCCTTCCAAGTCCTCCTCGACTTGATCCCTGTCTCCCCGTATAGAATTTTGGCGGCGTCAAAATTTTTTCTATTCCACCAAATTCCACTTTCTGGGTTCCTTGCAAGTCCAAGGGGAACTTGGGTCGATTATAAAAAGGGTGGGTTGGGGTGGGAAGTGATTTTGAAATGATGGGTTTGCGAGATATGATCGGCTGAAAACTTTGCCGATTTGATTCCCAAGGCATTTTCTTTTCCCTTAAAACGGATTTCCGGCTTGCTTTCTTTCTTTCTTTGTCTATCCGTTTCCTTTGTTATGCCCCCAACACCATTTTTAACCTGTCCGTTGCCTTGAGCTTTTGCCAATAATTGTTCTTCTTCTTGGTGTCAAGAGCCAGCCCGAGCCTTTTTTTTGTGTTTTTTCTTTCTCATCTGTTTATATATCAAATTGTATACAAGGAGGGGGGAAGATGTCGAGGGCAGGGCAGGCTGCGGTGGAGCATGTTGCGGTTCCAAAAGCAGATGGAGTCAATCGCACAGCACCTGCAACTGCCTCCGCTGGGCATGAAACAGGCCGTTCTTCCGGCTGTTGCAATCCCGTCAGGAAACCTGGACCAGTCTCCATGGAACATGTCCTTCTTGCCTTGCGAGAAACTAAGGAAGAGCGGGATACCAGAATCCGCACTCTCTTCAATTTCTTTGATATCTCCAACCTTGGTTATCTTGACTATTCCCAGATTGAGGCTGGCCTCTCAGCCCTTCAAATTCCCGCTGAATATAAATATGCCAAGGATCTCTTAAAGGTCTGTGATGCCAATAGAGATGGCCGTGTCGATTACCAAGAGTTCCGTCGCTACATGGATGACAAGGAGCTAGAGCTCTACCGTATTTTCCAAGCCATCGATGTTGAACACAATGGCTGCATTTTGCCCGAGGAGCTTTGGGATGCTCTTGTTAAAGCTGGTAAGTCAATTTCTTGTCTTTCCTTTCTGAAGCTCAGCACTTAGTGTTTCCCTTACAGTGCAAGTACCTGCCTTTTAATTATCTTTTCCCTTCACTGGTGCTGTTACATTGAGTTTTAATTTGTACGACACCTTTACCTTTTATCTTCAGAGTTTCTCCTTTTGTTTTAGGTATGCGGTCAATTTTATGTGGTCACTTGATGCTCCTCCCCCATTAGGCACACGAAGTCATGAATTGTTTTCTGACATGTATTAATATTTCTTTTGTAGCAATTTCTTTTCATGTGATTTTGAGACAGAAAGTTATTTTCCTTGTGTTCTTGAGTTCAGTAGTATGGTTTAAGGTTCATCCCATAAGGAAAAAGGAGATCGGAAAGTCTTTGCAGTTTACCACTGTTTTTGCTCCTCCCACTCCTACACAAGGGGAGTTAGGGCATGTCTTTGTTTTGGTTCTCCTAGCTGGTGTGTTGGATTTGTTTGTATTGTTGTTAGATGCCTTTACAATAAAAGAAGTGGATCTAGGATAACCTCTAGCATGATGGTTTTGATAGCTTGATTAGGGAGTGTGGGTTAAGGGACGTTAGGATCTCTAGTACTTGTTTCTATTGTTGTGCCTGTAGTGTTGCCTTTCACGAATGAGTAGGAGGATGCTTTTCTTATTTTTGTTTAGGAAGTCCGGCTCTCCCCTATTAGGTTTAAGAGAATGCTGCTTTATTTATTTATTTATTTTTCTTCCCTTTTAGTCTTGGATGCAAGGGCAACACACTTATCTCTAGGCTTATGTTTTGTAAGCAGGTCCTGAAGCTATGGAATTTTTACCCTTTTCGAAAATTTAGAGTCGAGAAATGAGATAGATTGTCTAGGTCTTTTGGAAGTAGAGTGTGAGTTTTCGCAGTAAATTTCCCAGAGAGACTTGCTGTGTTGAGGGATCTTTTTAAAGGGAATGAACCAGTCGGCCTGCCGGAGATCTTGTTTTACATGGGTAAAAGAAGGTGATTGCAAAATTGTTTAATAAGTTGCTACTAGTAGTAAGCAGCATGCATTTAAAAAATGGCCTGTAACAGCTGATACATATCCGTGACATGGGGGCAATGCAACTGATATAGGGGAGATAGGGGGGAGAACCAAGCTTTTCCCCATATCAGTGAATATCGACTGACCCTTCTGTGAGAGCCAAGAAAAAGAAGAAATGAAGGAAGATTATCCACTAACTTTTGAAAATTGATTGCCTTGCTGGAGACGAGAATAAAAAAGTAGCAACCCAGTGTAGCTTTTGATTGAGGCCCTCCCCTTGTATAAAAAGGATGATAATCCATTGTCCCTCCCTCTTCCCTCCCCTTTTCTCTTTGTCTGCTTTTGATTGAAGCCCTTGGATTGCCCCCACTAACAATTTCTTTTTAAAACAGACAATTTATGATTAATATCTATGTTTCTTTAAAACATTACCACTTTTTTTCTCTAAATTATTACTTCATCCAAATTATTCTAAATTTGTATTGTCCAAGCACAAAATTGTTTCAATAGAAAGGATAAAAATGACAAAACACCTAATATATTGATATTTCATGCTGTCATAGAATTTAAGGTTCAAATAACTTATGAAGTGACTTGACGCAACAAAAACAATCCCCATGTTGCCCATATTCCATTACAACGGTGTCCATGTCCTATATGGCAATTTAAATCTAAGGTAGGCAGAGAAGGAGCTACATTAAGATAATTGAATCAAATGAATGGATCAGTATTGCTAATCCAGTTTCTATTTTAAGGCAAAAGCTAATTTCTACCAAAACCCTTATGCGGAGGAGGGTGAGTGGAGTTCAATGATAGAGAGTTTCAATTGGTCCCTTAGTGCTAGTGGCATAGTTGAATGGTTCAAAGAGGCCTGTTGAGTTTGAGAAGTTATGTGATGCAGTTTTGGTGTGGATTGTGATAAGTCAACACAATGGCCCTTTTTCAGGATTGTGTGAATGAGTGTATGGATGATTTTCTTAGAATGCACTAGAGACTTTAGAATAATGTTGTGATAGGGAAAACTCTAACTTCAACCTCCATTACCCTCATTACTAAGAAGGATATTTTGGAAAAGGTTTAGAACTTCAGATCCATTAGCCTGAATACTAGCATTTATCATATTTTAGTGAAGGTCTTAGAAGTGATAGATATTGAATACGGCTATTGTAGCCAGTGGAATTGTTTACATTGCTGGGAGGATCTTAAGCTTGATATTAAGAAAGTTTATGATTGAGTTAGTTGCAGTTTCCTGGATAGTATCCTGAAGAAGAAACTTTTGGGAGTGCGATGGAGGAATTGGATTAGGTATTGATTTGTCATTTGCTTGTTTTTGGTTGTTGTCAATGGGGAGAAAATCTTGGTTTACTACATGTAGAGGTTATGTATAGGAGATCCCCTGTCTCTGTGTTTATCCACTCTTGTGGTATATATTTTGATTGGATTGATTTAGTGATAAGGGCTTTTTTTTTTCCCCCACCAAGGTCTCGAAAGGACTTAATTGGCGGAACATGCCTTTTTAGCTTAGCTGGTCACATAAGTCTTATACAGTCTTTTCTTTCTAGTAAATCTGTTTGCTGTATTTTCCTTTTTAGAATTTTTCTTTCATGGTAGCAAATTCTTTAGAGAGAGTAACGAGAGACTTTTGGTGGATGTGTTCTAATGTGTTGCAGAAATATCATTTCATTTGTTGGGAGGATGTTTGTGAACCAAAAGCTCCACAACATTTGGTTTAGGTAATGTGGAGTCCAAGTATATTGCTTTGGTAGATAAACTGCATTGGAGATTTTCCCCTAGAACCAGATCTTCATGGCATGAAGTAATTTGGAGCATCAAATATCACTGATTCCTTGGAAAGTCATACCACATGTATTCCCTCTTTTTAATGCTGATATTCATTTTTCAGTAGGCATTGATAACCTCATTCCCTTTTGGGAATTTGATGGATAGGGATCTTTTGCTGGCCCCATCTTTGCCAGGTTATGTTGTTTATAAGTCTTCATAACACCCCTATATCAAGTTTTGGAATTCTTTCAAATGAGTATTTGTCATGGAAATTCACTTATGCAGAGGCCAACGAGCTCACAACTTTGCTACTTTTGCTTGCTTCTGCCTTTTTTTTTTCCCCAGCTAGTTGGAAGCCTTCATAATTCTGAATCTTTTGCTTGTGTATCCTTTTTTTAGTATCTTATCTCACCAGTTCTCCTTTCAATTGAGCAAAATTTTATCGGGAAGAGTAAGGCTCTGTTATTTTCATCTTGAAGTTAAAATCATATATTGGACAAATTGTGTTTACATCAGCTGGCCATACTATGCCTCCTCGGAGTTGTTTTGCTTCTCCATTTATTGCTTGTTTCCATACTTATTTGCTGTTCATATCGCGTTGTTTCTTCTTATAAGCCTTGGCAGTTTTTCTTCTGCAGGGATAGAAATTGATGATGAGGAGCTCTCACGTTTTGTGGAGCATGTTGATAAGGATAACAATGGCATTATTACTTTCGAAGAATGGAGAGATTTTCTGCTGCTCTATCCCCATGAGGCTACAATTGAAAACATCTATCAATATTGGGAGCGGGTATGCCTTGTGGACATTGGTGAACAGGCTGTTATCCCAGAAGGTATAAGTAAGCGTGTCCATGCAAGCAAATATTTGATAGCAGGAGGGGTGGCTGGAGCTTCTTCTCGTACTGCCACTGCACCCCTTGATCGCTTAAAGGTTGTTTTGCAAGTTCAGACTTCTCATGCTTCTATATTACCTGCTATAAAGAAAATATGGAATGAAGGTGGATTCTTGGGGTTTTTCCGAGGTAATGGTCTAAATGTTGTGAAGGTAGCACCTGAAAGTGCTATCAAGTTTTATACTTATGAAATGTTGAAGAATGTTATTGGAGGTGCAAAAGGAGAAGACAAGGGTGATATAGGCACTGGTGGGAGACTTATTGCTGGTGGTGTTGCAGGTGCTGTGGCACAAACAGCCATTTATCCCATAGATCTTGTGAAAACTCGGTTACAGACACATGTTTGTGTTGGTGGAAAGGTTCCCAACTTAGGAAGACTTTCAAAGGATATATGGGTTCAAGAAGGACCTCGAGCCTTCTATAGAGGTCTAGTACCATCACTTTTGGGGATTATCCCTTATGCTGGCATTGATCTTGCTGCTTATGAGACCTTGAAGGAGATGTCAAAGACCTATGTTCTTCATGATGCTGGTATGAACTTTTTTTTTATCTCTGCAACTGATTGATTTTTGTTTTCTTCCCAAGAATTCTCTTTCAAGCTTAGGCAGCAATGAAAAAGTTGCATCTGAAAAATTTGTATGATGCAGAACCTGGACCTCTTGTGCAACTTGGTTGTGGGACAATATCTGGATCTGTTGGAGCAACATGTGTTTACCCATTACAAGTTATCCGGACCAGGTAAAAGTTTAATCTCCTTTTGCTTGTTATTTTGGTTTAGATAAAGCTATGCTCAATCTATTTACGATAACCTGTTGAGGCTAAGCATTATTTTGTTTTCAGAATGCAAGCTCAACATTCTAACACAGCTGCTGCGTATAAGGGAATGTCTGATGTATTTTGGAGAACCCTTCAGCATGAAGGTGTCAGAGGTTTTTACAAGGGACTGTTCCCCAATCTTCTCAAAGTTGTGCCGGCAGCAAGCATTACGTATTTGGTTTATGAAACCATGAAAAGGAATCTAGATCTTGACTAAGAAATATTCTAGTCCTGCTGATTGGTTGTTAAGTCCGTTGGAGGGTTAGAATTTGATGAGAGCCTCGATTTTGAAGAATAGAATAATAAGAAAACTGATCAAATAGGGTATACAATTGTTTGTGATTCCTGTTAGATATAAGGCACGCGATTTTGTTGTCTTCAAGTTTCCATATGACAGAAGTCTGAACTAATTCCATCGAGTAGCCAACAGTCATAATGAACCATGATCATTGACTGCTTTGTAGCAGGTATTGGTTACTCTTTCCTTCTATACATCAGCCAGCGTAGAGCTTCTAAAAGGAATATAAAAAATGCAGAGCTCTCCATTTTTTCCTTATGTTGAAATATTTGACCGTGTCCCTTTCCTAGTTGGCATTGAACAATTATTGTTAATATTTATTTTTCTCCTCGCGTAAAGAAAAACTACTGCTGAACATTTTTCTTTTTCTTGGATACAATTTTTCTTGATTTGACGGGGACCGAGCTCGGGAAAATCATGAGCAGTGTGGAACACCATTTTAGTCCAGGGTTAAAAGTTATTGTCTGATATTGTTTAACATCTTCTAATTTTGTTTAACATAGAAAATAGCCAGACTGGCATGGCAAGGAGCTAGGCTGAATTGTGGGTATTTTTTTTTGTTTTTATCGATAGATATTTGAATTTCGTTCGATTAATCTGATTTAAGTACTGCAGAGCCTTTAAAAAGTTAGTTCTCTCAATTTTTTTTTTTCCATTTTTAGGGTTCAAATTCAAGACATTTGGTTTAGAGGGTAGAATGTCCGACCACGCAATCCAAAGGAATTTGGTAAAACATATTTTGGTATTGTGGCTAGAATTATGCTGCTATGGAAATGGAAATTAGTGAAAGGATTCCGAAGATGAGGACCGATAAGAAAAAAAAGGGTTATCGAGTCTTATAATATGCATCGTGGCTTATTCATTAGCTAAAGCTATGTATTGCTTTTAATTTTATCCAAGGGAATGCAATAATATGGTTGTTTCTCTTTTGAGCCCTTCAATTACAAAAATGGGAATTGATTCATTTACTGAAGCAAAGTTTCAGACACCTCCACCCGAAACGAAATACTGTATGCATCAGGCGCAAATTCATCAAATTGAGTAAGAACAGGAATCTAACACGACCAAGCCACTAAACATTACCTGGTTTTCCAAGTCAATTACTCATTTATGCTATCAACATGTACGTGTATTATAAAAGGGTGTGGACTTGGTTTACTTGTGGCATGGATTTTCCTCTCTACAATGGACGTATTACCTTGCAGGTTTCCATGGCAGGAATAAATGATAAGAACATTAGGATCGGAGCTTGGAAGCTTGGACAATAATGATAATTTGGAAATGTGAAGTAACGTCTAATTTGCATTCCTAGTTCAAGGCAGATGCTACAAAAAGGCAGGCATCCTACGAGATTAAGCCAAAGAGAGGAAACAAAGAACAAAAGAAAACTGGTAGAACGGCTTTGCCTTCCCTTTGCCCTGTAATGACTTGCCTTGTTTCCCTCCTGATTCAGATCTGTCGGACTGTATGTGGAGCCCAATTTGGTCTGATTGTGCAAATGCTTCTCTTCTTCTGGGTCAAAAGTGGTGATTGGGTTAGTATAATGCAAAATGTGCATACGTGTTGCTACGAACCTGTCTCTTCGTGGTTCTAACACATACACATGAATAAACGAATTCCAATGTAAGTAAACCCCACGAGATTTTTAACAAGTGAGAAAAAAAAAGATCAATGACAGACTTTCAAAGAGGATTATGTTTCAAATGGTCCCCGCCCCCCTCCCACAATTTTATTCCCTAGTTGACCCACGCTTAGCATCTTCCACTATACATGAGAGAGAGAGAGAGATTGGCCTCATCCTACATTATAAGAGAGAAGAAGAGAGAGAAAGAGAGAGAGAGAGATTGACCTCATCCTAAAGACAAGCGCATATTATTAGAAATTGATGGGACAAGGCCCCGAGATCAGATTCGATGAGTCAATTTTGAAAAAACTCACATGAAAAGCTCATGAAAGACAGCTATCGATTTAGGTTTAAATACGATTATCTACTGAAGGGGTTCAGTTGCCCAGATCTCCCAAACAATAGGGTCTTAGTCGTCCCGCCAACCGAACGTGATTCATCAAGTGAAGGTAACCATCCTAATTAGGTATCTAATGGTCGGCTCCTCTACCGAAAGAGCCCCGAAGACCTTTCATCGGTCGAGCGACTGATCGATAGCTAACGATTCCAATGATTCTAAAGGAAGACCAAAATATCCTCTTAACTTCCGTCCCTCATTGCGGACAGCATTTTGAGGATCTTTCAGTTAAGGAAAGATTTCCTCCAGAATACAAAAGTTTCTCAAAGATAAAGATCATAGTTGATTCGAAATATTAAAACCCTGAGATTTCCGGATCGGCTCAATAAGGAAGGTAGGGTGGAAGTATTGCAGTGGCGTACGACTCTCACAGGTATAAAACATCTCAAACCCTCCAAGACAGGTACGCTTTCTTGGCTTTACACATTAGGCATTTTAATCACAGGGAATTATTCCCTCGAACTCTTAGTCTATTTTTTCCTCTCATACGAAAATCGCTCTTTCTAATTTGAGTATCGGACTCTCCCTACCGGAGCACCCTCTGGCGGTTTTTTGTGGGTATCACATCTTTGTGACAGCAACTGCTCGGGTCAACGAAGAGCCGGTATCTGTAGAGCCATAACCCACTTCCAACAGATTGGCGCCGTCCGTGGGAAACAAACTAGAGCAATTTCTGTTGTCCTGACAACTATGCCTCCGAGAACTGGAGCATCCTTAAGGGTCGCTCCCGCTATAGTAGGGCAAGCTCATATGCCCATTGAACCAGCCGCCCCTTCGGTGCTCAATCATCCTATTCATGATCACGCATTTTCTCCCCGGCCTTCCAATCCGGAGCAAATCCTATAACCCGCGACACAGGAACAACTGATCATGGCCTCAGTGCCAGCCCCAAATAGAGAGATTAGAGTCAAGACTCCAAACAATGAGTAAACAATTGGAGGGACTCAGCTGAGCCCTCAGGTCAGACGATCACTCATCCGCAACAGAATCTGAATACGAGCGACCACCCAGAAGAGAGTTTCCTGAACTATCGGTTGTCTCCCAATATGATCTTGAGAATCTGAAAAAACAGATCGAACAACTCGTGGCCGGCGAGCTTAAAAGAGCAGGTGCAAAGATAGGGGAGGCCCCCGACACCCTCTAAGCGAATAGTCATTCGACTCGAAGATCTCTTCAGAACCAATGCCAAGGGATGTTCTCTTACCTTCCATGGAGCGGTATGATAGAATGAATGACACTCGTGACCATGCTGCCCACTTTATAATGGTTATGGTCTCCAGAGATCTCTCAGATACAGCGATGTGCAAGCACTTCCCCACCACTCTCAAGGGTAATGCCTTGGCATGGTTTAACTCTCTCGCACCACTTAGCATCAAGAGCTTCGAACAGCTCCGACAACAGTTTGAGGCCCATTTTATAATTAGTCGGGGAGCCAAGCGAAAATCCACTTCCTTGCTATCATTGCGGCAATGGAGGGAAGAGTCTTTGAGGGACTTCATGGAAAGATTTAAGATAGAAAAGTTGAAGGTCCTCGCTTTAAACCACAACATCACACTAGCTGCTCACTTAACGGGTTTGCGTTCTTTCGATATGAAAGTCTCTATCACGATAAATCCCTCAGCAACCATCCAAGAATTTTACTCTTGAACAAATAAATATATTGTGGTAGAAGAAGTAAAAGCGTTCGACCGACGAGGGAATCGCCTCAGTAAAAAGAACGCAGCCAATCACCCTATCAGCCTTCTCCGAAGAGAAGCAAACCAGGAATTCTACCCTCGCGGAGGTTCAGCATCTACACTCCACTGAACGAAATCCCAAGTCGAGTTTTATATCAGATAAAAAATAATTCGTACGTCAGATGGCCCCCTCGTCCCGCGGAAGAAGATCCCAAGAAGGATAAGTATAAGTACTGTCATTTCTATCGGGACTACGACCACACGACCGACGAATGCAAAAGGCTTAAGGACGAGTTGGAATTTTTGGTTCGCAATGGTAAATTACAGAAGTTCATCAACGTGGAGGGGAGGAACCTACATTCCCCCGACAGACGCAATGCACCACGGGAGAATGAGCCGCCCGATGGGTAAGATCCAAGGCCACCACATAATGAACCAGGAAGGGTGATCCTCCAAGTCCACGGTGAAGATAGTTGGCACGAGCCTTATGTGCCCACTAGCATCTGCTTGGCCTATGACCTGGAGTTCCCTGTGCTTTTTCCTTAATGAAGGTTTCGATTTTCTCCTATTATGCATTGATAACACGTGACACGGGATTCTTAATGATTTGCGGTGAAAGCACTCCCCGAACAGGCGGATGTGACCCTAACTCCTAAGTTTTCTAATTGACCGACGGGCCTCAGTCACCTAGATCTTCTGAACGAATGTGTCGTCAAGTTGGGATGAAACTCCCCGAACGAGCGAACACGGCCTTAACTCTTAAGGTTTCTAACCAATCGACGGGTCTCAGTTGCCCAAATTTTCTTAACAAATGTGTCGTTAAGATGGGATGAAACTCTCCGAACGGACAGATACGACCCTAACTCCTAAGATTTTTAATCGACCGACGAACCTCAGTCCCCCAGATCTTCTGAATGAATGTGTCGTTAAGTTAGGATGAAACTCCTCGAATGGGTGAACACGACCCCAACTCCTAAGTTTTCTAATTGACCAACGGGCTTCAGTCGCCTAGATCTTCCGAACGAATGTGTCATTAAGTTGGGATGGAACTCTCTGAACGGGCGGATACGGCCCTAACTCTTAAGGTTTCTAACTGACCGAGGGGTCGTTAAGATGAGATGAAACTCGCCGAACGGGTGAACACGGCCTTAACTCCTAAGATTTCTAATGGACCGACAGCCTCAGTTGCTCAGATCTTTCGAATGAATGTGTTGTTAAGTTGGGATGAAACTCTCTGAACGGGCGGACACAACCCTAACTCCTAAGTTTTTTAATCGACCGACGGGTCTCAGTCGTCCAGATCTTCCTAACGAATGTGTCGTTAAGATGAGATGAAACTCCCCGAACGGGCGGACATGGCCATAACTCCTAAGGTTTCTATTCGACCGATGGGTCTCAATCGCCCAGATCTTCCGAACGAATGTGTCGTTAAGTTGGGATGAAACTCCTCCCCGAACGGGCAGACATGGCCTAACTCCTAAATTTTTTAATCGACCGATGCGTCTTAGTAGCCCAAATCTTCTAAACGAATGTGTCATTAAGTTGGGATGAAACTTCCCGAACGGGCGGGCACGACCCTAACTCCCAAGTTTTCTAATCGGCTGACGGGCCTCAATCTCCTAAACCCTTTGAATGAATGGGATCAATCTCCCTGAACAACCTTAACCTTGAGGGTTCCCAATCAAATGCCAGATCTTGGATACGCTGGCTCAATCGACCGGGTGCATTATCAAGGGGGTGAGTCCCCCTATCGGACTAAAGGGATAATGCATTCAAAATATTTTCGTTGAAAATAATTATATTCCAATGTCATGGAGAAAAAACTCCTTCATGTTAAATGACACAAAATTGCAAGTGAGCACTGGAAGCAACCTAGGTGGAATTCAAATCCGCTGACCCCTCAAGAGGAGACAAAGCCTCGTATTGACCGACTTGTCGAAGAATCTCTTCAGCGCACTTCAGACGCTTGAGTAATCTGCCCTGAGAAAACTAAAGGTTGATTGTGTCTTTGGCAGCAGACGCTTTGAGATCGACCATCTCTTCTTTGGCACTTAAGAGGGATTCCTCCCAAAGACGAGCTAATGTTTCAGTAGCTGTTAATCGTGCTCCTCGAATACGTGCCTCCGCTCCCAATTCTTAGCAACGAGCTTGGGCCGAAGTAAGGTCTTTCTGAAAATGCCTGATCTGTCTATCTTTTTCCTCTCCGATATTTTTCTCCTAGTTTTCCAGTGCATCCTTTAGCACCAACACTTAGCTACTCATGCGGATAAACTACTCATCACGCTCCTTCCTCCGCTTCCTCTGAAGCTCAGTCAAAATCGAAACCTGAGAAGAAGTATACTTGTCAAAATCATAAGGTAATAAGAACCAAACGTAGCCCGAACAGAAAAAATACTTACCATAAGACAGAGAATGGATGGCCTTGTCAACGCAATCCAGAGGCATCGTTCGAAGGGCGAGTTACGAAGAAAACTCAAACCATTCGGCCAGCTGTAGTGCCGCTTAAGAATCGATGAAGTTAAATTGATGACTCCCCATGCTAACCGCCACCGATCCTTCCTCAAAATCCTCTTCCTCCCTGGTAAGAGACTCAACTGGAATAGGTGGTGGGATATAGTACTCGTCCGCTATATCCTGCAGAAGGTATTGGGACTCTTGAGGAGATCGTTTCGATACTTCTCCCGGAGGGGGGTAGAAGTATGCGTCACCAAGGCCTCTTCCGGCCACCGCGAATCTTGAACCGGAACACTTCTAGTCACCTCAAACGGACCCTCGTCTGACATACTTCTCTCCCCAACATCAAAAGGGGCATCAAGAGTCCTCGGATTATTCACTGGTGAACCCTCCCCTGTTTCAGAATACACTAAGGGAGGCTCATGCCCTGCCGACTCCTCCTCTCCCACAGGAGGGCTAGGCAATCGGGCCCTTGACCTTTTTCATTGGGACTTAAGGAAAGCATCATCTGCCCTCCTCTTTGTATTCGGCCGCATTTCCTACTCGGTAGAAACCTCATCGAGAAGATTAGAGTCTACAACCGGCGTAGAATCAACCAATAGTATTCTCTGTCATTCCAGTAAGAGTGGCTTGGTGATCTATCTCGTTTTATCCATCAGCAAGTCAGACAACAACAACATTTCATCTTCTATCAAACGGTCTATCTATAAGCTCTTACAACAGGTCTCACAATGGCGGACCATAGCACGCAAAAAACAAGAATGACGAAGAAGATTCGGGATCTTCACGTTCACGAAAGGTGCTTGGTTGATATCCGGAAATACTGAAAGGAGATCTCTGTTCAAAAACCTTATGTAGAAAAACTTTTGCATTTAGTGTTTATCTTGAGTCTCACTGTAGAAAATTTTCCAACGAGACTCTCGGTGGGTTTGAATCTTATACCAGTCGTGGGTAGACCCTTTGGAGTTACATTGCCCTAAAGAAAAAAGGGCCACTAAAATCTCTAAGTCAAAACGAATACGAAAAAACTCTAACAGAGAAATTAAGACAATCACAAAATGCCAAGCACTTAGAATCAGCTACGAAGGATGAATGTAACAATACCTCAAGACTTTCTCAACAGGCCCATATATGGGATCCTCAAACCTTATTTCACACACTGCTTGTACACCAGAACACAACCCTCGGGGGCAAAACTCACTTTATCCCCTTCACTGAGCAACACGAACTCAAAGTCGCTTCCGAGCGACATCTCCCTCTGGACTTTCGTCAAATCCTCTTCGGTCATGGTACTTTGAATGTTGTCTATACTGTGCGACGAGGAAGCGTCTGTCAACATTTTGTCTGCAAGGAGGGGTTCTTTGAAGAAAAGTTGAAAAAGCAATGAGAATGATGAGATGCGATACTTTCTAAAGAGTGTAAACCCTTATGAAGCGTACCAAAGATGGTTTACGAAAATCGAAGCGATGAGACTCACATTAAAAGGCTTCGCACCTTTTTTAACAATTATTACATATGGCACCTCCTTACCAAGAAGGCCATGAGTCGGAGGCAAATGATGAGACAAGACCCTGTGATCAGATCTGATGAGTCAGCCTTGGAAAGGCCCACATGAAAAGCCCATGAAGGATAGTTATCGATCTAGGTTCAAATACGATTATTTACCGAAGGGGCTCAGTCGTCCAGGTCTCCCGAATGATAGGGTCTTAGTCACCCGACCAACTGAATGTAATTAATCAAGTAATGGTAACCACCCCGATTGGGTATCTAATGGTCGGCACCTCAACCGAAAGAGTCCTGAAGATTTTTCATCAGTAGAGCGACCGATCGATAGCTAACGATTCCAATGATCCTAAAGGAACACCAAAATATCCTCTTAACTTTCGGCCCACATTGCGGACAGCATCCTGAGAATCTTTCAGTTAAGGAAAGGTTCCCTCCAGAATACGAAAGTTTTCCAAAGATAAGGATCACAATTGATTCGAAATATTGAATCCACGATATTTCTGGATCAGCTCGATAAGGAAGGTAAGGTGGAAGCACTACAGCGGCGTATGACTCTCACAGGTATAAAATATCTCAAAACCCTCCAAAACAGGTACGCTCTCTCGGCCCTACACATTAGACATTCTAATCACAGGAAACTACTCCCTCGAACTCTCAATCTGTTTTTTCTTTTCATACGAAAATCGCTCTTTCTGATTTGAGCGTTGGAGTCTCCCTACCAAAGCACCCTCCGGTGGTTTTTGACAGGTATCACATCTCTGTGACGACAACTACTCGGGTCAACGAAGAGTCGGTATCTGTGAAGTCATAACCCATGTCCAACAGAAATGATAAATGAGGATAGCTAGTTGTGGGATATCTGTTGTTCGTAAAAGCAAAACTATTATTTCCACAAAAAAAGCATAACTATTATTTGAAAGGTGGTTAAAGCAGTTTGTAGCAAACAAGCAGAGTGGAATCATACTGTGAGCAAAAGGCCTTTTTATTAGTTAATAACAAATAAACAGAGGGTGGATGCACATAGTCACTCTGATCCGCTCGAACTTTGTGAGAATCTTATGTGTTGTGTGCCTAGTCAACGTTTAGGGTGGTGTAACCCAAGGCGTTCACCCTAAACTATTGTTTCCCATGATAATCTATGAGCTACGGAACTATGTACTGTTAGCACGAAATCAAATATTAAAAGTAATTCATTTTGTTGAGAAAATTAATTTTAATACAAAATTATATCAAATATGGTGTTAAATCAATGAAATTAATAAATTTAATAATTGAAATTAAAATTTAGATCAGATTAAAGAAATACATGATACCATAATCGGAGAGCTGAATCAAATGGGATCTTAGTCCAGACAAAGTGTTGGGTCTGACCTTCCAAGTCAAAATGTATTTTCATAAAACTCTCGGTATGATGGGGTATCAAAAGAGTGAAGTGATGAATTGACCCAAAAACCATAATCCTTTTATAGTTGTAGAGTGACTTTTACCTTCTAAATCTTTCTATTCAATTTATGCCAACTGCTCTTAAATTACCCTTAAACATTCCCTATTTAATTCATTATAAATAGTAAATGTCCATTGATATTTACACATTTATTTATTTCTATATCGTATAAGTTACATTAAACCCAAAATACAAAATTTTTAAACTCAGTAGATCACTTTCATATGAGTTTATTTTAAATGATAATATGTATTACATAATTATTTTACATATAAATCCAACATTGTATTAATGATCCAATAATCTCTTATTTGGACTATATGTGAAGCCTTATAATTATGTAATTATGAAAAAATCGAATGAGCTCAACTTTTTCTGTTAGTATTGAAATGTATCTCTAACCAGTTCTATCCATTAATGATATCAACTTAGAATCAAAGCGGATTTTATTACATTTCTTTCATAACTCGACTCATTAATGGTCACATAAATCGATACAACCAAATGACATGGATTATGATATGGATGTGTAGTATAGAAATGTCATACAATATAACTTTTAACATGCCTATTTCTAATTGATCATCTTTAGTGAGATCATACCATACTTAATGTTAGAGTGTGATCCAAAAATGAATTTTTATTTCCGCAAAAAATGACCTTAAATTGAAATAACTGAAAATTGTCTAAATTAGATGATCATATAAAATCACAAACTCCTACTAAAATTGAATATGCTGAAATGATATGATATCCATATGAATAATATGCTCATAAACCTTTTTGGGTGACATTCTCTTAGTATGCGTGCAATCATGGAGTTTATCTCAATGTACTCTATAGACAGCTATCATCTCTTAATCCTTTTCTTGACAACTAGGAATTTGATGTCAATATGCTTTGACATTATTAAATTCCTGTTGTTATTGGAATAGAGATCTACTGACTTACTATCACAAAATAATTTGAATGGTCTGTCAATGTCATCCATTATCCGTAATTCTTTGATAAAATTTCATAACCATATTACATAAGTGGATATCTCTTGACATGCTATAAATTCCGTTATCATAGTGGAAGAGACTATGAGAGACTATTTAACATTCTTCTAAGAAATTGCTCTTTTTTGCATGTCGATGTAACCTAATATCGATTTCATGTTATCTTGACATCCCCAAATTGAAAATTGATCTAACTTCCGATACGTGAGCATATATCCTTTTGCTCCTTATAAGTACTGCAAGCCCATTTGATACTTTCCAATGTGTATTTTTGAGTTACTTAAATTTCTGTCCAATATTTCTGTAATGTATGTAATATTCAAACACGTATAGACCTGAGCATACGTCAGATTCTATACTGCTGATGCATAAGAAATCTTTAGCATTTAAAGTTATTCTTGAGACATTAGTTGAAACTAAATTTGTCTCCCTTAACCATAGGGGTATTTCCTGATTTACAATTCCAAATATCATATCTTTTAAGAATTCTTTGACATGTAAAACCAGAAAAATATATCTGCTCCCACAAAACTTGTGATATCCACAATTATCAACCAAATTCATCTCAAAAGTTAACGAGATGATAACTCGATGAAATTTGTAATGCCACTGCCTAACCCTTGTGGATGTTCTTAATAACATAGGTTCTGGAGGTAGTAAAGTTTGTTCCTCCAGAATAAGGGTTCTCCAATATTATCCTGATCTCTTGTATCTTGAACACTATCAGGGAAATCCTTGAATAGGAACCAAAACACCTGTGGGAATATTTACTTATTCCTTTTCAAAGACAATGTTCTTAACCATATTTCCTTCAGTAAACTCAATATCCTCAAAGAACCAGACATTTCCCGAGTCAAAATGATCTTATTTGTGGGATCATAAAATTAATACCTCTCAAACTTTTCAAATTACCCTAGAAAATAACAACTAACCGACCTAACATCTAGTTTTCTTTCATTAGGTCTAATAGACCTAAACTTAGTTGAACAACCCAAAACATGTAGATGTTTTAAACTAGGACATGTGTTAATCCAAAGTTCGTAAGAGGTTTTGGTAGTTGTCTTAGTGGGAAACTCTATTCAGGATGTATGGTGCAATCTTGATTGAGTCGTATCATGAATAATTGTTTATAAACAGGATGAAATATTTTTTTATCATTCCAAGAACCAAAAGAAATGACTCATAGATATCCATATATATCAGTTCTAAGATGTCTAAAATTCTATTGGTTTTATATCCTCTTTTGTTGATTTGTTTTCCCTTTATATAATTTATACATATATCAAAATATATGAAATCAAAAGAATCAAAAATTTCTTCTAACACAAGCCTCTCTATTCTGTATTTGGAGATAAAATCCAATCTCTTGTGCCATAATGAAGAAAAATTCTCATTGATTAATTTTCATTTTATACTTCAAGTACTAATTTGTAGGGATTCACTAAATGAAACAACAATATCTATCATATAAAGATTATCGGATTCTATTAAAAAACTAAAACCAACCAATTTGGATTTATGAAACAAACTATTTTTTTTTTTTATTTCCTAAAGAACAAATAACACCGAATTTGTCCAATATAGAAATAGAAATCAAAATTCCATCCAAAAGACAGTACAATAAATGTTTCATATAAATCCAAATAAAATTCGGTCTTTAGCCATAATCTAAATCTTTCTATTGCTTCTATTAAAACTTTATTGTTATCGCTTATGTATATGTATCTTTTACCATCATTTAATAGTGAATAATTTAGGCAACCTTATATAGAGGTACTTGTGTGAGTGATTGCAACGGAATCTAGTTATCAAGTGTGTTTTGATACCGAAGTCAAATTAACCTCAGAACAAATCAAGTTAAGGAATATAGTAGTATTCTTATTCTGTTTCTTTATTTTTCCTTTCTTATCCTTAATTGTCAAATGTTCTCGACTCTTATACCATTTTAAGAGAAAATTTGTCAAGAGTGTATCAATTTTAACCTTTTCATACTTGACAAATTATTTCTCAATATTTTTAAGGAAAGATTTGGCTATCATAACAGACTCAAATATTATGCCTCTAAATATCTCTAGGATGGCTTGTTTCATAATCTTTAAATACATGTGATTTGATCTCTCTCACTTTTCTTTCTTCCTCTTTTTAGAAGTACTCTTATTCATAAATAGTGGGAAGAATCTATCCTCAATGCAAGGTCCAAATCCATAATTTGATATTCGAGCCATTCAATTTAAAAATCAATTTAAGATGGACATTAATGTTGGTGAGAATAATATTAACTATCAAACAGAAAACAATAATCAATATATACTCATATGGAACTTTAAAACCAAATAATTCAAATATGAGTAATTCTCATCATAAGATATCAGACACTCCATTAATATTTTATCTTTGGATAAAATAAATAACTTGTAAGTGGTATCTTAGTGTAGTAATCAAATACTGACAATAAGAATATGTTAACCAATTATCTTTATTTGGGTCGATAAATTGGTCACATGTAAAACCAAATAATTGTCATGCATTTATTACTATAAGACATACATGCAATTATGTCAAATATGGATCTTCTTTTTGGCCGATCGGTATTCACATGAATTGCACACACACAACATTTTACATACAAAATAAATTAATTTCTACAATAGGGATCTCTTTGATAACATATTATTTCAATTAATTCATCTCAACATATATATAAAATCATAAGTATAGTAATCAAACGTTGACAATAAAAACGTCTCAACCAATCATCTTTCTTTGAGCCGATGAATTGGTCACATGTAAAACCCAAAAATTATCACACATTTATTACCACAGGGTGTACATGCAATTTTATCAAGCACGGACTTTCCTTTGGACTGATCGATACTCACATGAATTGCATATACACAGCCTTTTATATTCCAAAATAAATTAATTTTCACAAGAGAAGGCATTTTGGTGACATGTTGTTTTAATTAATTCATCTCAAAATATATACAATTCCATACTCATATTCGAATAATATCCATAATTGAAAATTTTCCAATTTTATTCTAATGGGTTTAATTTCTTGAAGATTAACTTATTTAAAGTCCAATCTTATTAACTCTTAATTGGGCCTATAAAAACCCAATTTTACCGAATTCAACTCTTTCATCTTTCTTTTCCGTCCCTTAACTTTCATTGTCGGCATAAAACCAAAATCTTCACATTTTACCGACAACTGATCCAAAACTTGGTCAATCTCTGTTTTGTAGCAGGGAGCACTAGGAAAGTTTCTAACTAGGTGGTGAGTTCATTTAGAAACGCTTAAGAACCAACCAATTCTAGAATTTTTCCTATTTTTTGATAAAATTTTTCTAGACATGTCATGTCATCGTATACTAAAGGAATAGTAAGTCTTAAACACAAAAGAGATAGTGAAAAAAAAAAATAAGGATGAAAAAATGGGTTTAATTGAGTCCAATAAATTCCAAAACCTTTACATCTACTATTGGGTCTGTTTGGACCCAAAATGACCCATAAAGCCTTTTCTTGGGAAAAAATTGATTCTTTGGAAAATTAGAATTTGGAAAATTTTCTTTTGAAATTAGAAAGTCAAATCTTTAAAAAAAAAAAAGAAATTGAAATTTGGAAGTTTCTTTTTTTAAAAAAAAAAAAACAAAAATTAGAGTTTCTTAATTACAAATTATTTTTTGAAATTGATAAGTCAAACTTAAAAAAAATGAAACATGGAAGTTTCCGTCTTTTGTTTCCAAAACTGGAAATTTCTTAATTGTAATTTCTTTTTAGAAATTGGGAAGACCAACTTTAAAAAAGAAAATTGAGAACTAGAAGCTTCTATTTTTTTTTTTGTTTCCCAAAATAGAAAATTTTCTTTATATTTTTTATAGAAAACTTTATTCTAAAATTGAGAAATTAAACCTCAAAAAAAAGAGAAATTTGAAATCTGAAAATTTCTTTTTTTTTTCCAAACTCTGAAAGTTTCTTAAAAGAAACCAAATTCCAAAATACTCTTTAAAACTAGAATTTTTCCGATATATATATATATATATATATGTGTGTGTGTGTGTGTGTTATAAAAAAAAGATCCAAAATATTCTTTTAAAAGGAAATGAAGTCAACTTTCTTATTTGCCATAAAAAAAATGTCTACATTTTTTTTTTTTGGAAGTGCTAGAGATTCCTTCAAAAAAAGAATGTCAACTTCCTTAAAAAAAAAAAAATGTATTTGCTCAAAAGTCCACGTTTTCCTAAAAGGCTCAAGCTTTCCCCTTCCTTTTTTTTTTTTTTTTTTTTTTATTTTTGAAATTTCAAAAAATCCCAAAAAAAAAACAACTTTCTTAATTTTTTTTTTTGAAACACCGAATATTGACTTCAATTAAAACTGGAGGTCGCCTTTGATAAAAATTTGATGTCGAGTTTGATTAAAAACTTTGTAGAATTCTTTTTTTTTATTGAAATCCACACCCAAAATTTTTGAATATTTTTTCGAAAATTGAAATATCTATAAAAAAATTGTGATATATATTCTCAAAAATTCACACAATACTGAAATTATATACTTTAATAAAACCTTAAAATATACTAAAAATATATCCTAATGATTTAAGTACGAGTGGCTATGATACCACATGTTGAAAATTTTAATTTTAATACAAAACTATATCAAATATCATGTTAAATTATTGGAATTAATAAATTTAATAATTGAAATTGAAATCCAGATTAGATAGAAAAAATATCTGATACCATAGCCGAAGAACTGAATCGCATAAAATTCTGGTCCGACAGAGTCCTAGATTTGGTCTTCCAGGTCAAATGTATTTTCACAAAACTCTCGTATGATAGGGTATCAAAAGAATAAATTGATATATTGACTCAGGAATCATAACCCTTTTATAGCTATAGAGTGACTTTTACATTCCAAATCTATATGTTTAGTTTATGCCAACTGTCATTAAATCATCCTTAAAGATTCCCTATTTAACCTATCTTAAATAGTAAATATCTATTGATATCTACACATTTATTTATTTCTATATCGTATGAGATATATTAAATCCAAAATATCAAAATTTTAAATTTAGTAAAGAGCTATTTTAAATTTTAAATGATAGTATACATTATATAATTATTTTATATATGACTCAACACATTTAGCTGCTCCCCGGCACAAACAATACCCACATAAATTCAACGAAGGCAAATGAGATTTTTTTTTCCTTATTTTTTGTCATCAGAATCAACAGACAACCGAAACCTGGGTGGCCTAGGGGAGCAGGAGCGCACAAGGGGTTGGACTTTGTGTTTCAAATTGTGCCAAGTGGTTTCAGGTTGTGGTTACTCAATTATTGTGTATTATGTGTTGTAATATCGTGCAAGCAAGGTTGTACTAATTTAATTAAAAGTTGGATGCTTTGGGTGGCAAATTGGTGGACGTGCTGGAGTGGTTATCGAGCATGACAAAAAATGTGGACTCTTTTCTCTTTTATCCCCCTCCCTAAGAATTTTACATTTGCAGAGAGTGGCGAAGTTGCCTTCTTTTCTTTTCTTTCAATTCAAAATCGAATCTCACATTAGCAATAAGAGTAGAGTTATGCCGGGTTTGGGCTGGGGTTGAAGGAGGGGAAACATTTAATCAATTGAGGAAATCAAGGATTAGATGTTCTTAATGTACTGAGAAAAGAGGAGGAAGGGTGCATGCCAATGCCAATGCAAAGACACAACACGTGGACATTGTTGGTGGCAGTAATAAAGTGGTGCAAGATGGTCGACAAATACACCAAGTTCACTCACACATCACCGCAGGCCTCCTGTCCTGCAATCATCAGTAGCAGCTTTGTCCGCTTGAACCCTTATCAATCTCAATCAATCTGACGAATACCGAGGTCGACTGCTAAGCTATGCGGTGTCAGTGTTCTACCTCATCCCAAACCCTTCCACCTTCAGCTACAAAGCCATGATTCAATTTCACGCTCTCCTCTCAAACTCCCATAATGCACTCCTCTTTGTGCGAATGAGGCGATTCACCGTTCCTCAATGGTAGAATATGGACCCTTATATCTAACCTATTATTCAACCTAATTGATAGAATATTGACTCTTGTATCAAGTCTATTATTTAATATAATATTCTATCTTGTATTTAGTCTAATATCTAGCCATGTGTTACGTTTATGCACACTCTTATAATTCTTTATATATAGTAGAATGTTATTTTTCAAAAATATGGCAGAATTTATTTTCTCAATAAGCTCTCCTCTGACATGATATCAGAGCCTAATTGGAAAACCTAACCTCCATCTTTTGCCACCCTCTCTCTCCGAGCACCACCACTGCCAAGGAATTCTTCTAACTCTTGTATGCCTTTCACTTGTTTCGTGAGGATCCTGTGCATCAGAATGAGGTCTAATTGATTTCTTCCGGTTCCTCCTCTCTCTAAATTTGGTTCTCAATTGTCCTCTCAAAAAAAAAAAAAAAAAAAAGAAAAAACCTCCAATTCCAACACCACCATTGCAGCCTCTCTCAATCCTTCCATTTGTGTAACCTTTCTCACACTTTTATCTCATGGCACCAAACAACAGTGCACTGTCATCATCTACAATACATCTTTGGAGTACCCAAACCCCTGTTTGGTTTATCGAGGGCCAGCCCATTAACACAATTGGGCCCAGTCTATGAGGCAGTGCACAATGGGCTTTGGGTCATGGGACAACCCAACTTTCACAACCTAGCCTGCAGCATATGCAAGGCCTACGGGTTTTTTTGGACCACTTTGCATACTTCTAGGCCTTCCTATTTGGCTACATTCATAGTCTAAGAATTCAACTCTTTATCTTTTCAGTAGCCACCCAACAATCAATGGTATCTTGACACTAGCACTACCTCCCGCTTAATGTACACCCCAGATAATCTTTACAATAGTTTTAATAAGAGCAATTTTCACATGTTTATGTTGGTAATGGAACCATTTTCCTATTTTTGTGCCAAAAACACTTATCTAAACACATCTTCCTTTCCTCTCCATCTTAAAAATGTATTAGTTGCATCTCATATCATTAAAAATCTCATTTCCGTGCACCAATTTACAAAAAATAATTCTTTCTTTATAGAATTTGAGTCATTTGGTTTCTCTATGAAGGACCTTTACACAAAATAGATCACTCTTAGGTGTAATAGTTCAAGAGATCTCTATTTGGTAACTTCTTCTCTCACTCCTTCTCCATCCATGGCTTTGGCCCTCTCTTCCTCTATTACTTGGCATTGGTCATCCTGGCGCCCTCCTTCTCATTGCTTATTATCACAAAATCTAATTTCATGTTATAAAAACACTTCATATATTTTCTGCAATTCTTGTCAATTAGGGAAGCACACCAGACTTCCATTTTCCACTTCACAATCTATGAGTTTTGCTCCCTTTGACATTAACCATTCTGACCTCTAGACATCACCAATACTTAGAGAAAGTAGTTTTTGGTATTATTTAATTTTTCTAGATAATTTCTCTCACTTTATCTCGGTATATCCTTTGCATACTAAATCTCATATTTTTTGAAAAATTCCTCCACTTTCATGCCATTATTCGCACTTAATTCAACACTAAAATCAAGATGGTCTAGTGTGACAATGGCACAAAGTTTAATAACTCATCTTTTTTTCACTTTCTTTGCCAATCATGGCATCTCCTACCACTTCTTTTGCCCAGGCACTTCACAACAAAATAGTAAAGCTGAGCAAATGTTACATACCATTAAAGATGTTCTTTGTATTCTTCTTTTTCAATCCTCTATGCTACCATTATATTGGTGGAGGCATTGCACAAAGTTGTAAATCTACTAAATATATGCCCCATAAAAACACTTTCCAATCAAACACTATTTCAAACTTTTTTTCCACAAATTATCACTTTATACTCACTTTCGTATTTTTGGGTGTTTGTGTCATCCAAACATATCCTATACTGCCCCTCATAAATTAGCCCCTCACTCCACATCATGTGTTTTCCTCGACTATCTACTACATCATCGTAGCTATAGTTGTCTTGACCTCACTACCACGATGATAGTCATCTCTTGCCATGTTACATTTGATAAGCAGAAATTTCCTTTTACATCATATCATACACCCAAAAACCACTTCCGATAATTTCTTCAATCTAATCGATAACATGCCTTCTCCTTTTTTCACCATATCCTTAGCATGTCATTATCTCCTATCCCCATGACATCCTTGCCATCATCTCCTATCTCAATGACCTCTCTAATTTCCACTCTTTCATTGCGCTCCACACCTACACCATCTCCCTTACCTAGTCCCTCTGCTCCACCTCCTCCTCCTCCTCCTCCTCATCATCATCATCATAGGGTCACACGTAATCAACGTGGCACATTCAAACTGTTGGTGTTGAGATTAGGTTCCATAGATAAATGCTCCTCCTAGTTGAGAGTAGAGTAGGAATCGATGCAACCCTTCTTTAAACAATACACCTATAAAAGACCGCGAAAGGTGGACTTAGCAGAGGAGACTCCAGCGCTCAAGTCAATAAGGAGTTTTCATTAAAAATGAGAAAGAGAGGATAGGCTAGAGAGAATTATTTATGTGCTATATTCTTGTGTGTTTTCCTTTTTGTGTAAGGTCTTAAAACATACCTGGTCCCCTTGCTGATGACAAGCATATATAGTCCGTATGTAGAGAGTGGTAGGGAGTTTCTGAGATCATCGGGATTAGGATCAAAGATTGAGCAATTTCAAAAGGATTTGAAATCCTCTTGACCCTGAGAAATCCGAGGTGTGATGTAGATCTCTTGCCTTATCTGGGGCTTTCATCGAGTTCCATTTCCTTTACGAGAGAGACTTTCATAAAAGTAGAAAAGCTCTTAATCTCTTAGGAATTTCCTATCATGCCCCAAACTGGGGTCGACTACATTTTTATAGAAAATCAGATAGAATCTCCCCATAATTCGGAGATTTCCCATGTACAATTAAACCTTTATAATGGACATCCATCCTATCAAATAAATAAATGACCATCCTGGCCTCACAACAATCACCATATTCAAATCCTGTCAATCAATCCACATCGAACAACCAGAACAACGCAAGACTAATATAAGTACCAGCAGTCTTAGCCACAGACCTCTACTGTCATACTCAACTAGAGCATGAGCAGCCGCCACACCGAGCGGGCCTAAATTTTATACAAATTGTACAACAAATTCTCAAGTTACATTTTTTATGCTTACAAATGTCTCAATGCAAGTGAAATATGAGAGCTTTATAAATAAATATCCATAAATTATACAGTAATCCCATAATATGTACACGGCCAATTACAAACCTTAATATCAAGACCTCGTAGGGTCGAAATAAAGTGCGGAATTCATATTTCAACTTAATCTTAGACCTCACCGTCGTGAATACCAAATCCACCAACGAGCTATCAAGCCCTCTAGAGCCAAATGCGTTGCCCTAGCACAATAATCCTGTCTGAGGAGGGAAAGAAGAAGGGTGAGTATCAAGGAAGATACCCAGTGGGTGAGACGATTAATCTCAAGTACAAATAGTGTAGGTGAATATTGGAGTGTCAAATAATATCATTCGTAAACAATAATTCAAGTTTTGCAGTAAATCATGGTATGTTCAATAAAATGAACTCATTTATTTAATCACACGATATCATACAAGTATGCATCCATTTAAAAATCAAGTAGATCATAGAGCAAGCCGAAAGGATCCTAGCAAAGGTCAACCTTGACCAAGTACAGGCGCATCGGGGGTTTGTTATGCAAAGTGTTCAAAAGTCGCTCTCTACCCTAATGTTAGTCATGAGCTTAGCCACCGATTGCTTATTCAGACTCGTCAATAGGTCCCCGCTCGGTGCTAGACGGTGGCGTAACACACATCCTCCCCCGATGTGGGTTCAACCATTCGGACCTATGAAATATATACCTGACGTTTGCGGATACCTCCTGCAGAAGCGTATCCGGGCAACCCGTGCCTCTACAAACGCCCTTCGTCGCTACGAAATCAATCAAGTCATATCATCTCATCATATCATCAATCATATCATCACATAACTAGTGGGCATCCAACCCACATAGTTTATCAAAGTATTTCAAATCCGCGTGCCAATACATTTTATCAAATCATTTCAAATCAGCATACCAATGCAATGATAGAAAAGGAAATTTATCAAATTTTCAAGTAATGACACAATTTTGTTTCATTTCAAACATGGATGCATAGTCATAGAAAGCATAAGTTTACGACACTCCAAAAGTCACAAAATAATTTGAAATTCAATACCATACGTCGAGTCAATGCATATCGAAAGCATGTTTCATTAAAAACATGGCATAAATCAAGTTTTTACCATTTCATGCAAGAGATTAGGGTTCCACTCACTTTCTAGGGAGGGTAATCATTCCCTATTTCCAAAACCAAACCAAATTGATTATCGAGTCTCTAAAAGATCAACCTAGTCAAATCATCACAATTTTTCATCAAATTTCCAATTATTTTAGGGTTTGTCATTTTCCTAAGTTTGTACAAATCTTAATTCCTCAATATTTTTTGTATATACTCTAATGTCGTCGATTGCATTTCATTTATAAATAAATAATCAAATCAAAATCAAGCCTGATTCAATCCTAAAACCAATCAAAGTCGGAAATACGCTTAAAATAAATAAATTTCCTACTAAATGGAAAATTTTTTGAAAAATCATACACTTTTCGATTTCCATCCGATTTCTTCAAACCATATGTCATTTTCAAGGTATTGAAGTCTATTTTCATAATACGGAAATTGTATTTTGATTTCCTATATGCAGGACAACTTATAATGAAAAGACTGCATCAATTCTTAAACTCAAATCCCAAATTCCTACTGTTTTTATGTATTCATCAAATTAAACTCTAAGAGAAACTATTCTAATCAAGTCAATACGATTCTATCATCCAGAACAGTCCAATTCATATAAAATTCTATACTTAACCTAAATAATAACATATAATGTCAATCAACGCATTTCAAATCTACTCTAACATTCATCCTAACATATGCAATACACTCTTACTCTAATTTATCCTAAATTCATCCAAATAAATTGAAGTAATTGGTATTTTACCTCACCTAGGGTGGTCTGCAATCCAAAACCCTAACGTCCGTGTGCCTACAACTCAGTTTGGACCTGCATAATTTCCAATTCAAAGTACAGTTCAATGATTATACTTATTCTCTATTATAATCAAACCCTAGAACTATAGATTAGAACCCTTACCCTTATCTGCACAATGGAAGAATCGTAGTCAGCCTAGGGTTTTTCGAAAGCCTAGGGTTTACTCTGTAACGAAGGCTGTAGAGAGGAAGGACAGAGGGATAGAGACAGAGGAAGACTGAGAGAGAAACAGAGAGGGGCCGTGAGAGAAAGAGAGAGAATAGAGAAACAGAGGGAGTGATGACGAGATCGATCGAAGAGAGAGAGAGAAGGAACAAAGAGAGAACGAATTGAGAGTGAGGGAGTAGCAAAGCGAGAGATAGAGAGGCGTCGAGGGAGGACCGCCGCTTGCGGTGGTCGAAGGGAGAGAGATGGAGGAGAGGGAGAATCGAGCAGGAGAGATCGAGAGAGAGAGAGATACAGCGAGTGATTGAGAGAGAAACAGAGAAAGGGAAACAGAGAGAGAAAGATAGAGAGGGAGAGTGACGGTGGAAGGCGGTGGTGTGCAGTTGCGGAGAGAGAGAGACGGCTTCGATCAAAAGAGGGCAAGAGATCGAAAGAAAGAGAGAGGAACAGCAAGTGATAGAGAGAGATAGAGGGAGAGAGAAGGATAGTTAGGGTTTCCTAACCCTAATCCCCTTTTTTTTAATTCTTCTTATTATTATTATTATATATTTCTTTTTATAAAATAAACTTATAAATAATTAAATGAGTAAATAAACAAATTAATAAATGAATACATATTCATCTATATATTTTTATACTCACTTTACACTACAAATCGGAAATACGGATACTTTAAATATATCAAAAATTTTAATTTAACGACCTTAAAATCGAAAATCAATATAAATAAAAATTTCTCTATATATATATAAATTGAGGAATATTTTATTAAATTCAAGAACGGGAGTACAATATGAACACCATAGTGTCGGTGTTACATTCCTAATTATATTCATCACATAATAAGGGCACTTATGTACAATAAAATGTATTCACCGAGGAGTAGGATGACTAAGGAACTTAAGGGAGACAAGGACTAAAGTGATGAGGATAGCCATGCTCGATAGAGTGTAGACCGAGGAGCTGAGGGGGCAGTTACATACTTGCTCTTTTATGGGCTGATCGTAGATGATTGTGCCTTTTCAGTTATGGACAATTGGTCCGTATTTTTTATTTGCCTCCCACTCCTAATTGTGTTATTGTAACAACATTTACAAGTAGAGAAATGAAAAGCCCTAGCTTTTAGCAAGATAGGTGCGGATGTAGAGCATTTAATGTGGACCATATCACTTCGATTTTTGTGAATCTTCTTTAATACACTTCTTCTCTTTTGGTTTGCGATTGGTTGGTGTTGCTGATTTTGAACAGCTGCTTGAAGAGGGAAAAAAAAGCAAACAATTTTTAAGGTTTAAAGAATTCGTCAGAGGACCAATAATGGCTTGTGGTTTCAGTTTGCACAAGCATCATAAGATTAGGGAAATTGCAAATATAATGATAGAGAAGGAGTTAGAGTCTACGGCAGAGAGCATGAATCTTGGCTACAATTTTTGGTTGAAAATGCCTATTAACACAAAAAGGGATAACCGAGCGTGGGAAGGTTGTGTTTCGATGTACCTGGAATATATCAAGTATGGGCTACGGATTCCTTACTTAGGTCATTAATCTATTGTTTTAAGGGGTTGGAATATGTTTCCTACTCTACTTATTTTGAGTGCATGGCAGTTAGTCATGATAGTTGTTAGTTTATTGAGTTTTTGTTGGTTGAGGTTTGATTTTGAGATTTTGTCTTCAATTTTTCATTTGAGGAAGTGTGGTGCTGGGGATCCTATAGAGGGGTGGTATTATGTCCAAACTTGATGAAGATATACTAGAAGTTTTTCTATAATGGGACTTTTGACAAATCTTGGAGAAATAAATTCTTTTTCATAGAGTTTTCGAATAGGGATCTTTCATCATCATTTCCTATGGCTGATGCGGAGCCCTTTGTTGGGTTAAGAGGACCTACGCCTTCTTGGCACCCAAAAAAAAAGAAGATGAGGAGAGTGTATTTGAGGATGCCCTTTTGGGTTATATTCCTCAGAAGAAAAGAAAGTTTGTGTGGATACCGAGTAGTGAGGAAGGCAGAGATGATGACAGGTGTAGTTTAACAAGGGCAATAGTACCAGTTCCTAGGAATCCTATCATCCTATCGAAAGATGCAGTCAGAGAGAGAGAGAGATTGAAATACAGGCATTGGCTACAATAGTTGAGGAGGAGGAAGGGATAGGAAGTTTACCAATGGACAGGCAAGTGACGAGTGCTCTATTGCCTCCCTTATTCCCATGGGAAAGATGGCAAAACTGTTAGCTTTGGCTATTAGTACCGAGCAAGTACACATTATTGAGGAGTTATTTCCAACCCCCTTCTAGTTATAAGGGATGATGTTTCGTTACAAGGCCCATAAGGAGGAGTAGAGCCAGGTTCATCTAGCTCATTGTTGGAATACTTGCATTTTATAGGGGAAAATGGGTGATGTGAAAGCAGACAACCCCTTCCTCCTATTCTGGTTCGGTTGTTTGATCGATCAAAGTAGTTGAAGTAAAGGGGTACCGCTATTGTCAATTGTGGTGTTAACTATTTCTTCTATGTAGATGTTTCAGAAGTGAAGCAGTTTACTGATAGGCTTAATTTCCACTAGGCAAAAATGGTGTTGAACCGTTTGTCGGTGGAGCAAGGAGACAATTCTGTAGTAGTTCTTTTGATTTAGGTATGTTTTTTTAGTACTTTTGATGTTAGCCTATCGATTCTACTATGATTGTTTGGATTTGCTTCTCTTCGCAGGCTATGGCGATGTCTAAATTTCAAAGGACAAGAAAAGACTAGTTGATTGATCATTTGAAAGGGTAGTTAGACCTATTAGATAAGGAAATCACTCGGCTCCGAGTAGAGAAAGCTCAAAGGGAGGCCAAGGAAGTGGAGGCAATGTCTGTTTCTCTTCATAAAAAGGATAGATTGCTAGAAATGCTACAAGTTGATCTGGAGCATTCTTATGAGGTCACTGATACGGCTATTGCTAAGGGCAAGAAGTTGAGAGATCTCCTTAATTGCAGCGCAGAAGATCAGTTGGCCACTAAAGAGTTGGCGCGAAAGCTGGGGGAGGCCCTTGTTGCTTCATAGGGGGAGGTTGCTAGTTTAAAGGAAGCTTACAAATGAGACCATCAAGAACTGACTGAAAGACTACGATGAGCTAAAGAAACTATTCACCGCTTGTAAGGCAACTTGGTTGGAGGAGCAAATGTCAACAGTTCTAGTATCTCTGGTGCAAGCATGGCTAGGGTTTCTAGGGTAGCCCTTCTGATGGAGCTATAGCTAGGGGTTCATAGATCTCTGCTATTTAGGTTGATCTCACGATCCTTTTACGAAGGCCTCCTACTCCTTCTTCTTCTTGCTCTTTCATATTTTTTATTCTTCAACTTGTCTTTTGTACCAATGACCTTTTGAATAGGAAGTACTCCTTACTCTTTCCAACTTCTTTTTCTAAACTATTACCATGTTGCTTTATTACTCGAGAATCCCTTTGAGTAGGAAGTCCAAAATGTAGTCCTTGGTAATGACTATAATTTTGTTACTACATGGTTTTGCAAGAGTGCTGCCAAGGCTGACTAAACAATGAATTTGGTTGTTTCTTGAAATTTTGTGTAGAGATAATATCATGATGTTCCAGTTATTGTGCCAAGGATACCTGAAGGCATTCCACCTAAAGGATGAATAGAGAACTTGGTATTGCACCGAGTGTATTTAGAGGCGTTGCACCTTAAGAATGAATGGTGTACCTGGTATTATGCCGATTATAGCTACTAATCATGGTCAATGTGAGTTAGAGCCTTTTGTAATCATAATGGAATGTGAAAAACTAAGGTAATGTTATTAGAACACTCATAAGAAGGAAAATATTAAATTAAAAACTTCAGTATGTGGCACAATGCCACCAACAAAATAGTAAAGCAATGATAAAACTTCAAACAGAGTTTACTAGGAAGAGTGAACCGAGGGGTCCTTGTCACAACTGATCATTCCAATGCAGAGGGCGTTTTGAATTTGATTTTCATATGTCTCATGCTTGGTAACACTTTTAGAGCATTCAGGCTCAGGCAGCCCAAGATTGCGTTATATAACAATTAACTTTATCACGTTAAAATTTACAGTAGTAGTTGAGTGGTTTGGTGGTGTTCCCAATGTCGTGGGGAGAGATATAACACCTTCGGGTTGTAGCCATTCATCAGAAAGCCCTTTTACAGGTTTGACATGAGGTTGTAGGTGTAGACGATGATAGCCCATCTACTTGAAGGCGTCCTAGTGTCAGAGATCGTAGCTTGCTTCTTGATCAACAAAAATTCTCTTAATTGTATACTGACCGATCGTCACTATGATAATCAATAGGTCATCGTGTCCTGGATGTGGACTCTCACAAGGTCATCATCATCAAATCCTATCATCGACCTTTTTTGTCCATTTTCAATATGAGCCGAGAGGATTTCCTTAGAAGGAAATGGCTCAACCAGCTGGAAGATTGGGGCCACTATCACCCTTCTTGGGTGGGGGTCTACTTCTATTAAGCCAGCTGACCGAGGAGCAGGAGGGCTGTTCCTAGAGAATGCGGTTTTCAAAGCAATTCGTTCAACCCGTATGTTGAGGATGACTCTATTTGCTGGTTGCTAGTGGATCTCAGGCCATGTTGCTTGCTCGCTTCACCCCCTCATCTCTCCCCTTGTGGTTATCAATTAAAGTTGCTCTCACGATCATCATGGATAAACCTCTGGAGCTTACCATCATGGGCTAGCATTTCAAGTTCAACCTTTAACTTCTGTTATTTGTTTGTTAAATGACCATAGTCTCGGTGGAAGTGCAGCACCGCGTTCGATCTTTCTTAGAGTTATCGCTCGGGTGGCATCCCGGCTATCTAACATACGACTTGTTTCTTATCTATAATAGGACCTGACTCGGTGTTTCTTTTAGTGGTGTATAGTGATTGAATTTACGATGGGAAGGGGGCACCAACTGGCTCCTTTTGGAGAGTATCGTCGAGGAGAGCTGACGCTTGATCCTATTAGAAGCGGGGTTATTCCACTGCCTGTCAAATGTGTGAGTACCCTTTCTCTTTCTCTTTTTCTTTTTATTATTATTAATTATGTGTAATTATTTTCATTACTCAAAAAAAAAAGGAAAATTTAAAAAAAATTCAATTTAAGAAAAAATTAATTAAAATTAAAAGAGATAGATTTTCCCCCTAAAATTATGAAGAAAGAGATTTGAGTTAAAGAGATAAATTTAAAACTCATTCAAATTATTCTAATCCCTAAAATTCCTCTTAGAAATAAGTTAAAGATAGGTGTTGAAGTTTTCTTTTCACGTTCCAATTGGTGTTAAATTGAAAGAGAGAGAGAGAGAGAGAGACAGCCAAGAGGAAGAGATTTAAGAATTAGGAGCCATTCATGAGAGATTCTTGTTCCTAAAATATTTTTAGTAGGATTTAAACTCGAGAGAACAAAACCAAATAAGAGGAGTTGCCAGAAATTAGAGGAAAGAGTTGTCGGAATTTGGAAATTCAACATCTCATTATTTTTGGATAATTTCAAGGTATCTTTTTGGATTTCGATTTCTCTCTATAGTGAATATTTTGATGAGATTTTTAAACCATTATAAAGTTGATATTTGGTAGATTAATTGACTTTTGAAAAACTAGATCTGAAACCCTCAAAATCATAGAGAAAAATATACTCAAAAATCCCCTGTCACAAACCAGAATAATCTAGATTTTGAATTCTATTTTGAGTTGCTAATTTTGACCACTCATAACTTTCTCATCTGAACTCCTTTTCCTATGATTCTTGGACCATTTTAAAATTCATACTTTGTAAAATAATTCATCTTTAGAAAATAGACTCAAAATCTCACAAGATCTGAGTCAAAAATCATATCGAATACCCCCTATCGGCCATGTGAAAACCAGAAAACAAACTTAGAGTATACATTCAACTCGATTTTTTGATAACGTAGATTTACAGTCGGTTATTCCATTTGACCATAAGATGATATCCACACTTCTTACTTTCAGTCCCAAGTGTTGGTTACCTCTTTCTAACATCGAACCACAATGAAAAACAATGGTCAAACTAGCCAAAAAATCATCCCGGAAACCTTAAATCCCACATTGGATATGAGTTTCCACCAATGTCTAAACATATACCAATTTCCCCAATCCTATTTCACAACCTTAGTAACATGTGAACCAGTTGACTTTTTAACCTGGAACTGAGATCTGATGCCACATGTAATCTATGTGGTAGAGACTGACCGACCATAGAGGGACACGTGATGATAGTTAACCATGTGGGTGGTGACTCCACCCAAACCAGCCATTCAGAAGGTGACACGTAGAGAGTGTCCCATCTGGCACTATGTTGAGCAGCATGTGTAGTACATGTGACTGAGACTGTACACTTAAACCAATAGATGTTCACACATGGCATAGGTAGCCATGTGGCAAGATGTGTTTCGTTATACAAAAACATTATATTTTCTTATGTTATTCTATCGTTTTGCTAGGGATTTTTGAGCTGATCATGTGGAGGACCAGGTAAGGTTTAGTCACACACAGACGTCTTCGTCATCCATAAGTTTTACCTTGATCACATCTTTTATAAATTATTTTTTTGAAAATGTTTTCAAAACCTGAGATATTTGAAAATGACTGATTAAAATTGTTATTTTATTTACTGTTCATGTTTTAACGTGATTCGATCTATGATTTATTTATTTATATACATATTTTGGAAACTATGATGATAATTGCCAGTTGTATATGAGATAATACCCGATCTTTTTATGATCATGTGAAATCTTTAAATCTATCTATTTTGATATATGTTGAGCTTGTGGGTGATATGTTGTATATGCTCTGATCTTGCTTGGAAGTGTTGTGTTATATAAGAGTATGAATTAGTGATCTTTTGGTTATTTGGATGGTTTTATGGTTTAGATTTGGATATTGTGGAGGACCTAGATGCAGATCTGTCTGCGTGTGTATAGCACATAATGCCTTGTCACCTAGAGGTACAGAGAAGGCATTACTTATGATGGCCTTTGGTATGCCTTGGACTAACCCCGAGCCTATTACATAATGTGATTTGTTTTGTGTTTGAATATGAACTGGCATAACTTTTAAAGTGTTTATTTTTATTGAATCTCATGGATCGTATTTTTGATATGAACTGTCATGTATGGATTTTTTATTACTGATTTTATACAGATCTTGGTGAATTTAAAAATAAGTCATGTTGTGAGTCTAGTAATGCTCACTAAGACCCTTTTGCCTTAGGTTATTTTCTCGCATTTTCTAGGTGAGGATTAGTTCACGATTTACACTCTGTTTTGGTCGTTGATCCAGTCGACGTTGAGTTCAGGTGGGATGGAGTTCAGATCTCCATGGAGGTTAGGATATTTGCATGCGAGTATTTGGTCTCTAGGAAGTCTTTTCTCATATTTCATTTATTTTTAAAAAAATTGTAATTTGAACCAATTTATTTAGTTTGATATTTTGTTTTATTAATTTAGTTACATTGACTTAAAATTTAAGAAAACTCGACTTAGTCTATTTATTTAATTTGGTCAAACTTTTATTTTATAAATTGTTCTTTTCTTTTCATTGGTCATATTATTTATTTATATTCTAATGTGTTTAGTTAGGTTACTGATGGTGTTGGCCGGTTCAATAGCCAATCAATGGCTTCACGCTGGTAGCACCATGGGGTAGGGGTATTACAAGGGTTGGTATAAGGCTAGGTTTAGTCGAGTTTAGCAAGGTAGAGAGTCTTTCCTCACTTCACCTCCATTCTTTTCTTATTTTTACACTCATTCTAATTTTTTCCTTATGCATGCATTTGTAAATACCTCCCCTCACACCGGTGCAGACCATAGGCTATCGATTTGATGGCCACGTCAATAGACTGGCACTTCATCTACTCCCGATAAATAAAAGGATTCCGAATTCTCTCGCCATTAGGGCGAAGATCGCGCCACCCCACCTAGAAGAGTACCTTTGGAGACTGTAAGAGATATCATTATTCAGTTCATTAAAGAGGTTAATTAGAAAAACTCAATAGCTTATATAGTTAGTGAATTAAGGAAGATAGAGGTGACAAAGTTTGTGGGTGCCCAAGATCCGACTAAGGTAGAATCTTGGTTGAAGAGTATTAATGATGGTTTCACTTGCTTGGGCAGCTCGGATAAAATTACATTAGTTACGGTGGGTATGCTATTAAAGTCCCACGTGGGTTTTTGTTGGGAATCAGAGAGTCAGTTTTCTTCTGTGTCCACTTGGAGTGGTTTCCAGGAGGCTTTTGAGGCCAAGTATTTGCCTTATACTTATCAGGATACAAAACTAGAGAAATTCCTAAAGTTGGAGCAGGGAAAGAGGAGTGTGTATGAGTATGAGCAGGAGTTTGGAGAGTTAGCTCGGTATGCCTCGACATTGGTAGCCACAGAGGAGGATAAGTGCTAGAGGTTTGAGATGGGGTTACAGATGGAGATCAAGACCCATGTCATGGTCGTCTAATATATATAGTTTGATCAGTTGGTTCGAGGGGCTACGCAAGTAGAGGCCGGGATAGCTAAAGGCTAGGGTTCAGAATTCCCATAGTAGAAACGCCACAAACAGAACACTTCTCAACAGTTTTATCAACAGCACCATTAGAACCACCGTAAGGATTTTCAAGGTTAGTCGCAATAGGGGCAGAGGTAAGGAGTGGAGATGGGAGGAGGTCACAGTTTCAAAGGGCCCCAACTCAAACTATGGGGAGTATTATTGGTAGACTGCCACAAAACCTAGCAAATGTTCCCCTGTGCCAGGCATGTGGGAAGAGGCATATTAGATAGTGTAAGGCAAAGACTCGTGTTTGTTATGGTTATGGATAGGCTGGTCTCATTAGGAAGGATTGTCCAATTAGTCAAGATGACAGTCAAGGGACTGGATTTGGATAGATTTTGAAAGCGAGGACCGGATTTAGATAGATTATGAAGGCACTCCAACCTCTAAACTATGCTACACCTCAACTTGATAGTGGTGTAATGGGTTCAACACCAATCAGCAGGATTCCTAACCCCCAGGAGACCCAAAGCTTAGCCACGAGCTTATGTCATGACTCAGTAGGAGGCAGATATCAGGCCTAATATGGTGATAGGTACCCTCACTATCTGTAGCTTTCCTACACTTGTACTTATAGATTCCGAAGCCACCCATTCCTTTATATCTGTGTCTCTCACCCACCGGATATAGGCCAAACACCCTTCAGTCCCTCTCATCTCTAGGATGTCTGTGGTCGTACCTTTGAGTCCTATGATTATTAATCTAATTTATAATGATTGCATGGTTGAAATATGTGGGTTTTCTTTTAGGGCAAATATTATGCCCTTATTGTTAGTAAATTTGGATACTATTCTAGGGATGAATTAATTGTCGAAGCACCGGGCTTGTATTGATTACCAAAGGAAGGAAGTGGCTCTTAGAGGGATGGGTCAGTCTAGAATAGTATTTCAGGGAGTTAGGAGGATCCTTCCAACTTGTGTGATCTTAGCATTATTGGCTACCTGACCTCTTAGAAAGGGATGCCAGGGTTTTTCAGCCTGCCTTACTCCTAAGGAGGTTATGACAGGTTAGTTGGAGGAGATACCAATTGTCCAGGAATTTCCAAATGTTTTTCCTGATGAATTGTCAAGGTTACCTCTAAAACGTGGGATCGATTTTACCATAGATCTAGCCCAGTTTCAATTCTCATCCATATTCCTCCCTATCATATGGCTCCAGTAAATTAAAGGAACTTTAGACTCAGTTACATAAATTACTAAAGAAAGGGTTTATCCAACCCAGTATGTCTCTTAGGGGTGTGCCGATATTGTTTGTAAAGAAGAATGATGGTTCTATGAGATTGCGTATAGACTACCAGAAGTTGAATAAGGTGACAATGAAGAATCGGTACCCATTACCTCTATAGATGATCTTGTTGATTAGCTTTAAGGTGCTAAGGTCTTCTCCAAGATGGACTTGAGGTTAGGGTATCACCAGTTACGAATTAAGGCCGAAGATGTTTTAAAAATAGCTTTCAGGACCTGATATGGGCACTTTGAGTTCCTAGTGATGCCATTCCAATAGCATTCATGGATTTGATGAACAGGGTGTTTAGGCTATTTTTGGATACATTTGTGGTAATCTCTATTAATGACATCCTAATCTATTCTAAGTGTAAGATAGAGCACTAAAGCACTTGCAAATTGTATTACAGACCCTCTAAGATCAACAGCTCTATGTTAAGTTTAGCAAGTGTAAATTCTAGTTGGACCAGATAGTTATTTTGAGGCATATAATATCAGCTAAGGGTGTGTCTGTGGACCCATAGAAGATTGAGGCCATTATAAAGTGGGAGCCATCTAGGAATGTATCCGAAATTCACAGGTTTTTAGGACTTACTTGTTATTATCAGAGGTTCATAGAAAAGTTTTCTTAGATTGCAGCTCCTATAACTAGGTTATTAAAGAAAGATATCCAATTTATCTAGTCAGACGAGTGTTAGCGGAGCTTTGAGGAACTCAAGTCCAAATTAACTTTTGCCCCTATCCTTACTCTCCCGACTCAAGGAATAGACTATGAGGTTTATAGTGATGCTTCCCTAGGAGGTCTTGGTTGTGTATTGATACATAATGGGAAGGTAAAATGTAGTTCCAGATGTTGAGTTAGAAAGGCTCAGGAGGTTTATCTTATGTTGGTTCTACTCATATGCCTTTGTTGTTAGAGCTAAGGAGACCAGGGCCCGAGTTGAATACAGATGGGAGTGTTACCTTATTGGCTAATTTCAGGGTTAGACCTATATTGGTAGAACAGATCCGACAAGACCAGATGAACGATCTTGGTTTAGCTAAGATTAGGGAGAAGGTTAAGGATGCTAATCAGGATGGTTTCTTCCTTCGAGATAATGGTGTATTGGTTTTCAAATCCAGGATTTGTGTACCTATAAATATTGAATGCAGGCATGTGATCATACATGAGGTTCATAACTCGGTTTACTCGATCCACCTGGCCAGCACTAAGATGTATTGTGATCTCAGGAGAACTTTTTGGTAGAAAGGAATGAAGAAAGATATGGCTATTTTTGTCACTCAATGTTTGGTGCGTCAGTAGGTTAAGGCTGAACATCATAACCCTGCGGCTTATTACAGCCTTTGTCAATTCCCAAGTGGAAATGGGAGCATATCACCATGAATTTTTTGATCGGGTTACCTAAAACTCGTAAGGGTTGTAATGTTATTTGGGTAATTGTAGATCGGTTCAAAGTTGAATAATAGGTTATTATTTAGCTTAATTGATAAAATATTAACCCTTACATCAAGTCTATTGTGTATCCTAATATTTTTTCTTGTATTTAGCCTAATATCTAGCCATGTGTTATATCTATGTACACTCTTATAATTTTCTATATATATTGAAATGTAATTGTTTAAAAATAGGGCATAATTCATTCTCTCAATAAGCTCTCCTTTGACACTCTTAACTCTCACACCTTCCTTCTTGTCCTCGAGTCAGCAATAGCAGTAGCCTCAGCCTCAACCTCAACCTCGCTGGTCCCTGTTCTTTACCCCCAAGCTGTCCTCTTCGGTTTTCTTCCCATCCCTTCCGTTCTCAAGTCCCTCATCTCTCTATGCTCTCTTTCTGGCCATTTCCCTCATGCATGCCGGACATTTGAGGAAGCTTTTTCCTCCTCCTCCACGGACCTCATCTCCTTCACTGCTTTTCTTAGTGCTTTCTGTAACACCGACACCTCAGTACTCATATTTTACTTCTCCTCACATTTATATATAATGTTTTCATGTTTCATAGATTGAAATTGACTTAGAAAATTCATCAAATATTTGATTGGCTAACGTTTTAAATTTTAAGTGATCGGTTAGTAGAGCATTGGTTTGTTCGGTAGTGACTGTTTCTGGGAGATTATTATCTCTACATCATTTATTTGTTTTCTATCGTTCGGTATATTACCGTCGGTTATAATTGAATTCTCGATCGGTATCTTTGTCTCATTGATATGGTTAAATATTTATTTCTCATCGGTCCGTTGACCTAATAGCATTTTCGATCTCCAATTGACATCTTTAGTTTCTTTTCGGCATTGTGGGGAAATTTCTATTCAGCACCGGAAATTGAAAATTTTAAATAATTCTTACCAGTGCCTTCTAATTTTGCTCCTACACCCGTTCAGCATAATTTTCTTCATCGACCGGACAGTCCGTTTCCTTTCCCTTCGGGTATTTGCAAATCCATTCGGTTATCAATTTTCTCAATATTCCTGGTATTGCACATTTTCATAGACCCATCGATAACCGACGGTTATTTTTCCAATTAAGAACCTCTATCGGTATTTTACTCAATTCCTTCTGTTGGTATATCCACTCGGTTCACGATATTTATTTTACTAATTTTTAACATTTTTATTTGGTACACTAAAATTCTATTTAGACTGATCGATTATTTTGCCACCGATTGGTAATGTGTACCAACGATAACATGAGACTTGTGAATTTCATTTTCATTATCCATCGGTATAAGATTATCGGCTGTCATTTGCAAATGGAAATACTCCATCGGTAATCATTTTACTAAATTTTTACAGGTTCCATCGGTACCGAACAATAGATCCATTTTTACATTTTTCAATCTCGATCATCTACCGTAGACAGCATTTATAAATTTTTAGGCAGTGTAATTTATTTTACTCATGTCGGTCACTCTTGAGTTAAATAAATTTATTATTTATTTTTACTTTTACTTTTATTTTTATGTGAATTTTTATTTTGTTTTCAATGTTCATCGGTATTGATTTTAAGATAATCGATCAGTAACAACATTACAAAATTTCTTCGTTTGGATATTTAAACCTCCTCATCGGCAGTTGCATTTAACCCTTTATTTTATTGATCGGTCAAACTTTTATTTTTACTTTTCGAAACAAATTGTCAGTATTGAAACTCATCGGTATATACAAATTTGTTTCATTGTTTGCATCCGCTAGTAAGATCCATCGGTATAAATAAATTTATTTCATTGTTTGCATCTGTTGGTAAGATCCATCGGTATAAACAAATTTGTTTTATTGTTTGCATCCGTCGGTAGGAACCATCGATCCCCCATTTTTGCCCTCCGGACAACCTTCCCAATTTCCTCAAATACTTGTAGCCAATTGTTGATATGGAGATTTGATACCATGACATTTATAACATCCAAAAGGGTAATTGCCACTAAACTATTTAAATGTCTTAATCATATTAGGTTTCATTTATATTATATCCCAAAAAAATTAAAATATTAATATATTTATGCTTCTACATAAATTCTACCTTTATTTTCAACTCTTCCCAACCCATCGGTAAGTACATTGTCACCAGCTGGACCCAACTTCCAGTAATCAACTTATAGTCTTAACTCTTCCCAAAATCTAAGAGGACCTGATTGGGCCATTATGTAATTTAGGCATAAACAAGGGCTATTTATAGGTATGGGAAAATGGATTGAGAATAAAATGACAGAAGTGGGATGAGATTCTAGAAAGTTTACGTGAACAAACATCACTTTTTTTTCTAAACTATTTTCTTTTCTCTCCCTAAACTCAATCGATCCACTAACAAACCTAAAATTTAAAGTTTCAAATTTTTCATCTAGCACTTCAATAATCAGATTCTAGCCTTGATATTGGAAAACCTTGAAGATCTAGATGTTGTCACAAGGAAGAGTAAAGTTCTAGGGTTCGACATAACCCGAACGGGAAAGGATTTTTGGAAACTGAAATTTATGTAATATTTTTAATTTAGTTTGGGTTTATTTTCTCTCTTTCATGACTTTGGAGTTATGCTGAAATTTGATGAAAAAGAATTGGCGGGTTTTGAGTCACCGTAACTAAGAGAAAGATTAGGTATTCTACGTTAGGGTTTTGGGTTTTCTTGAAAGGATTGATATTGATGATGGTAAATATTTGGTTATGTCCCTTAGGAGTTGCTGAAAGCTGAATAAGGCAGGACATTCATTGCAGAGACGTTCGAGAGTGACTATCGTCGCTAGTACGGTGAGTGGGACTTTGATGCTATGTTTTCGATTGAACCAAACTCATATTCTACAACTTTCCAAATAACATGTTTCATAGCATGTGTGAGCACAGATGATTTGAACTATGTTTTATAAATATTCTTTTGTGATTCATTGGAGTGTCCCAAAATGATTAATTTGAATATTATGCATCCATGATTTGTAATGAAATGATATCGTGCCACTCTTTGAAACCTTGACATGATTTATATGCTACTATTGCATTGGCACATTGATTTGAAATGATTTGATGAAATATATTGGCATGTGGATTTGATATGATTTGATGATATATGTGGGCCGGATGCCTACCTGTGATATGATGATATGATGATGTATCCTTGATGGATTTCCGTAGCTACGAAGGGTTTTGGCAGTGGCACCCATTGTGTCCGGATACGTTTCGGCCGAAGGTATCCCCCAAACGTCATATGTATAGTTGCGGTCGGATGAACCAAATCGGGGAGGACATGTATGATGTCACTGTCTAACTCCGGGCGGGATTATATACATGGTTGATGATTTATATGCACATAGACACGGGCTAGTCAAGTTGAACTGAAAGGGGAGGACATACGTGAGCCACTATCTAGCACTTGGTGAGACCCGCGGCCAACGTTGAGGTAGAGAGCTAAATTTTTACACTTGCATATGAAAAAAAAACCCCCCAATGCGCCCGTCATTGGTCGAGGTAGACCTTTACCGGGATTATTTTCTTGGCAAACTCTAAATGAATTCGAAAATATAAATGAATGTATACTTTGATACCATGATGTGTGATATGTGATTCCTGATTTCTAGAAATGACATGCTTAGTTTTGATATCATTATGGTTTTGGAATATATTTTGACACTCCATATTCACACTTATTATTGAGAACATATTGTCAATCCCCTCACTCACTGAGTATTTTCCCATAATACTCACCCCTCACTTTCCCTGATTTTAGAGATAGATTGACAGGAAGACGTGTCGAGAGAGTTCGACATACTTGATTTGTATCGGAGACCTTGGACTTTGGGTATGGTATCGACCATTCTTCCGTAGTGATATATTAGATGATGTTGGATGATATATATATGTACATTTTGAGGTCTATAGAATGACCATTGTATACATTTATTGGGATGATTGTAATTATATTGTGCAGTGTAATTGAAACTCTCAGATATGTTGTATAATAATGCATTAAGGCAATTGTCTTATATTTTACATTCTTTATTTGGGAAAATAATATTTTGAGAAAACAGGTTTTATACAGGTATTGAGTGTTAGACTTCGTTGCCTCGATATGCGTGTCGAGTGGTGGCAGCATATAAGGTGACGGGTGGCTGTTCACAGCCTCGGAACGAGGATCGGGGCATGACAGTTGGGTTGGTATCAGAGCTCTATGTTGAGAGCTATGTTTTATAAAAGAGTTTTGAAAATATTCTCAAATACATTTTCAAAGTTCTCAATGCATATGAGAGTTTTATTATAGTCATGAAATCCCAGAACATGGTTTTACGCATATGAGTTCTTTCATTTTAGGGGGTCAGACACGATTCGTATCTAGCCTAACTTATCATTTCTATCGGTTTTTAAATTGATAACTTTATTCATTTTAGTGGGTTAGTTACTTCGTAACTAATGCTAATTCTTGAATCTCACCTAACGAAAATCATTCCTATGCAGAATTATGACGACTAGGCGGGGCACTAGGTTTGTACCCCCTGAGCCACTCCCTAAGCCACTTCCTGAGATGCCTAGAGCACCCGAGGATGCTTCCTCATCACATGCACCTCTTCCGGCACCTTCTCAGCTGGCTACTACAGCCGTGGTTCCACCACCATCACTCGAGACATTTTGGCAGGTGTATGAGTGGTACCCCACACATGGGGTTTAGATGCTACCCCCACCACCACCGATGGCAGCGCCGACTCCTACGGCAGCACCTATTCCTACGACAACACCTTCTCCTACGGCACCGGATCCTCCACCGGTGGCCGTTCCTTCTATGGTTTCTGGTCCGAGTGATACTACTTCTTCTACCCTTAGACACATCCACGAGCTGATTCAGCTAGTCAAGGAAGCTCAACAGTTGGGATGCACTGACTTTGCGGGACTCGGTGATGCCACTGCGGCTAAACACTGGGTCAATAGAACCCGTCGGATTTTGACGGATTTGGGGTTGAGTGAGGAGTACTGGCTGCGGGTAGTAGAGAGATTGTTAAATAGGGATGCCCTCACTTGGTAGGAGACTATCTATGATGACGCTATCGAACCACTATGGTGGGAGGACTTCTTTAGGGAGTTTGACCACAGGTACTTCTAAGAGTTCCAATAGGACCGTAAGAGGATAGAGTTCCTGCATCTGAGACAGGGGACTAGATCCGTCACTAAGTATGAGGCAGAGTTGAGAAGATTAGCAGCTTTTGTCCCCGATTTAGCTACACCAAAGCAAATGAGGTTCAAGTTTGAAAACGGCCTCAACTTGAACATTCGGAGATACATGACAGTTACACCCAGCTTCTCCCCTGCAGAGATAGTTGATTCAGCCCACCGTTCTGAGGAGATTGTCTGTGCCGAGAATAGGTAGAGGGAGAGTAGGGATCAGAGGAAGAAGGCTGGCACTTAGATGAGTAAGAGCTCAAAGAGGGGTAGGACTTCTGGTTTTTATGAAGGCCCCTCTCACTTCAGACCAGCACACTTTGGACAAGGACCACGTCCCCAGGGGTTTGGAGCACCAGCCCCCAATGTCACGAGTTAGACCACAGCTCAGCGGCACCCTCTTTACCGCAGATGTAGAAGGCACCATCCTCTGGGAGCTTGTATGGTACCTATTACGTGCTTCCAGTGTGGGAAGCCAGGTCATATCAAGAGTTCGTGTCCTGATTTAGGACTTAGAAGTCAGGTGACGTTCAGTTATTTGAGTCTGCGAGTAGGACAGCAGGGAGTACCTGCACCATCGAGTTACACCGCTCCACGGACGGTAGCCGGGAGCAACACTGTACCAGGCCCTTCACGACAGCAGCGGAGGGTACAGGCCCACGTATATATTATGACGCAGGAGGACGCTCAGGCGGACCTGGATGTGATCATGGGTAATCCTCCAGCAGATCCCCTTGTTTAGGAGTTTTTAGTACTCTTCTTTTTGGAGATCATGTATACCATGAGGATTATGTATAGTCATGACTAGTTAAAACCCTAGAGGTTTAACTATTTTGATAAATATATATATCTCTTTTGTACACCCTAAATTGATCCCTATTTCAAATTTCTTGCATTTAGGTACCATGAAAATATTTGGAGTCGATGCCCGTGTTCCTATAGATACCGGGTCGAATTTCTCTTATGTGAGAGCTTCCTTTACTCAACGATCAGGTAGGCCATTATCACCACTAGAAGAGGAGCTAATGATTATCACTCCCCTTGGTGAGCAGTTGATCAGGGATTCCGTATATAGAGGGAGTGATGTCATGATTGGGGAAACAGTGTTAGAAGCAAACCTGATTCCGCTTGACATGACAGATTTTGATACCATCCTAAAGATGGATTGGCTGAGTACTCACAGGGCTTCCGTGGATTATTTTACCAAGGAAGTTGAGTTCCGGAGATCCAAAGGGTCACCACTGATGTTTGCGGGTAAGAGAAGGGTATTACCCCGTTGTGTAGTATCAGTGATGGAGGCCAGACGGATGATACACCGAGGCTGCACGACATATCTGGCCCACATGATAGATACCACCATAGAGGGTTCGAGGCTTGATGAGGTCCTAGTGGTATAGGACTTTCCCGATGTATTCCCCAATGAGCTACCCAGATGACCACTAGTTCGGGAATTTGATTTTGAGATCGATTTAACTCCGGGGACTACCCCTATCTCTATTCTGCCATATAGAATGGCACCAGCCGAGCTGAGAGAGCTCAAGGTTCAGCTGCAGGAATTGCTGGACAAGGGATTTATCCGTCTGACACTTCACCTTGGGGTGTTCCGGAACCGATATCCATTACTCCGCATTGATGATCTGTTTGATCAGCTTCAGGGTGCTAAGGTTTTCTCAAAGATAGATCTTCGATCGGGTTATCACCAGTTGTGGATTAGAACCGAGGATGTGCCCAAGACAACATTCCTCATCCGATATGGACATTTTGAGTTCTTGGTCATGCCATTTGGGCTGACCACCTAATGAATCGGGTCTTCCACGATTACTTGGATCAGTTCATCATTGTGTTTATTGATGACATCCTAGTCTACTCGCGAAGTGATGAGGAGCATGCTCAACACCTCTGGGTTGTTTTACAAATCCTTCGTGAGAGACAGTTATATGCCAAATTCACCAAGTGTGAATTTTGGCTACGGCAGATTGGTTTTCTGGGGCACATAGTCTCTGCGGAAGGTATTTTTGTTGATCTGCAGAAAGTTAAAATTATATTGAAATGGGAGTAGCCGCAGACCGTGACCAAAATCCAGAGTTTCCTTGGTCTTGCGGGTTATTATCGGCAGTTCGTAGAGGGATTCTCTCATATAGCTGCTCCACCATCTTAGTTGATGCGGAAGGACGTCAAATTTTATTGGGATGATCGTTGTGAGGCGAGCTTTCAGGAGCTCAAACAACGATTGACGTCCGCACCGTTATTGGCCCTTCCCATTTTTAGTCGGGAGTATGTGGTATATAGTGATGCCAGCCGACAGGGATTGGGTTGTATACTGATGCAGGATAATCGGGTTATTGCATATGCTTCTCGACAGTTGAAGAAGCATGAGTTGAACTACCCGACACATGATCTTGAGTTGGCCGCCATAATCTTTGCCTTGAAGATATGGCGACATTACTTATATGGGGTGACTTGCAGGGTATTCACAGATCATAAAAGTTTAAAGTACTCATTCACCTAGCGAGAATTGAACCTTAGACAAAGGAGATGGTTGGAGTTATTGAAAAATTACGATTTTATCATCGATTATCATTCGGGAAAGGCAAATGTTGTGGCAGATGCCTTGAGCAAGAAGTCATCATCTTCTTCTCAGACGACAGAGAGTGCTTACCTCTCTTGTTTAGTGGGACTCCGTGCATTAGGAGTCAGTTTGGCTAGTGATGATCGAGGAGTACTACTAGTCCGATTTGAAGTGAGGCCAACCTTACTTAACCGCATTAGGAAACTTCAAGGATTTGATGAGGAGATCCAGACTATTCTTGATAGAATCCGCAGAGAGGATGGCGGAGACTTTCGAGTCCGTGATGACGGACGAGTAGTATATCGAGAGCGGGTTTGTATTCCTGCCGACAGCAATCTGCGGAGAGCTATTCTTGAGGAGGCTCATTCCTCCGCTTATGCTATGCATCCAGACAGTATGAAGATGTACCGGACTACCCGAGGTAGTTATTGGTGGTCTGGTATGAAGAGGGAGATCGCAGAGTTTGTTGCTCGATGCCTGGTTTGTCAGCAGGTGAAGGCCGAGCATCAGTGACCCGCCGACACTTTATAGCCTCTTCCCATTCCCGAATGGAAGTGGGAACACATCACAATGGATTTTGTGATGGGGCTACCGTGGACTTCGGCATCGCATGATGCTATATGGGTGATCGTCGATAGACTCACCAAGTCCGCACACTTCATTCCTATTCGTAGTGATTATTCCTTAGAGGTATTGGCACGCCTCTACATCGACACCATTGTTAGACTTCACGGGGTACCTATATCCATAGTGTCAGATAGAGACCCCAGATTTACGTCTAGATTTTGGCACAGATTACAAGAGGCATTGGACACTAGATTGAACTTCAGCACAGCATACCACCCCCAGACTGATGGTCAGTCAGAGAGAACCATCCAGACTCTAGAGGGCATGCTAAGAGCATGTGTTATGGATTTTTGGGGTAGCTGGAATCGGCATCTCCCATTGGTAGAGTTTGCATATAATAATAGCTATCAGGCCAGTATTGGGATGCATTCGTATGAGGCATTGTATGGGAGGAAATGCCGTACTCCATTGTGTTGGGATGAGGTAGGAGAGAGGCGACTCACCCGTGTTGAGATTGTTGAGGAGACCAAAGAGAAAGTGAGGATCATTCGTGAGCGGATGAAGGCTGCCCAGGACCGATAGAAGGCTTATGCCGATAGGAGGCGGCGACCACTTAAGTTCGAAGAGGGAGACATGGTTTTCCTTCGGATATCGCCCTGGAAAGGGGTGATTCGAATCAGGCAGTGGGGTAAACTAAGCCCCAGGTATATTGGGCATTTCCGTATCCTTGAAAGAGTTAGAAATGTGGCATATAGGCTAGAGTTGCCGGATAAGCTTTTTCGTATTCACGATGTCTTTCACATCTCAGTACTTCGAAAGTACCTGCCTGATCCATCACATATCTTAGAGCCTCCGCCAGTTGAGTTGCGTGAGGACTTGAGTCTACAAGTTCAGCCCGTGGCTATCCGTGATCAGCAGATTAAGAAGTTGCAGAGTAATGAAATTCCTTTAATCCGAGTCTTATGGAGGAGCGACCAGGTCGAGGAAGAGACCTGGGAGCCCGAGGAGACTATGAGGAGACAATATCCCCAGCTTTTCTCTATATAGTCTTCCTTTAGTTTCGATGACGAAACTTATTTTTAGAGGGTTAGAAAATGTAACACTAATACCTCGGTGTACTCATATTTTACTTCTCGTCACATTTATATATAATGTTCTTCATATTTCATAGAACGAAATTCACTCAGAAAATTCAAAAAATATTTGATCGGCCGACTTTTTAAATTTTAAGTGATCGGTTAGTAAAGTATTGGTTTGTTCGGTAGTAACTGCTTCTGGGAGATTATTATCTCTAGACCATTTATTTGTTTTCTATCATTCGGTATATTACCGTCGATTATAATTGAATTCCCAATCGGTATTTTTGTCTCACTGATATGTTTAAATATTTATTTCTCATCGGTCCATTGACCGAATAGCATTTCTGATCTCCAATCGACATCTTCCGTTTCTTTTCAGCATTGTGGGGAAATTTCTATTTGGCACCGGAAATTGGAAATTTTAAATAATTCTTACCGGTGCCTTCCAATTTTGGTCCTGCACCCATTCGGCATAATTTTCTTCATCGACCGGACAGTCCGTTTCCTTTCCCTTCTGGTATTTGCAAAGCCATTCGGTTATCAATTTTCTCAATATTCCTGGTATTGGACATTTTCATAGACCCATTGGTAACCGACGGTTATTTTTCCAATTAAGAACCTCTATCGGTATTTTACCCAATTCCGTGTGTTGGTATATCCATTCGGTTCATGATGTTTATTTTACTAATTTTTAATATTTTTATTTGGTACACTAAAATTCTATTTAAACTGTTCGATTATTTTGCCACCGATCGGTAATGTGTACCATCGATAACATGAGATTTGTGAATTTCATTTTCATCATCCATCAGTATAAGATTATCGGCTGTCATTTGCAAATGGAAATGCTCCATCGGTAATCGTTTTACTAAATTTTCACAGGTTCCATCGGTACCAAACAATAAATCCATTTTCACATTTTTCAATCTCGATCGGCTACCGTAGACAACATTTATAAATTTTTAGGCAGTGTAATTTATTTTACTCCTGTCGGTCACTCTTGAGTTTAATAAATTTATTATTTATTTTTACTTTTACTTTTATTTTTATGTGAATTTTTATTTTGTTTTCAATGTTCTTCGTTATTGATTTTGAGATAATCGATCAGTAACAACATTGTGAAATTTCTTCGTTTGGATATTTAAACCTCCCCGTCAGCAGTTGCATTTAACCCTTTATTTTATTGATCGGTCAAATTTTTATTTTTGCTATTCGATACAAATTATCGGTATTAAAACTCATCGGTATATACAAATTTGTTTCATTGTTTGCATCCATCATCAAGATCCATCGGTATATACAAATTTGTTTCATTGTTTGTAACCGTCAGTAGGAACCATCGATCCCTTGTTTTTGCTGTCTGGACAACCTTCCCAAGTAGGAACCATCGATCCCCTGTTTTTGCTGTCCGAACAACCTTCCCAATTTCCTCAAATACACCAATTGTTGATATGGAGATTTGATCCCATGACATTTATAACATCCAAAAAGGTAATTGTCACTAGGCTATTTAAATGTCTTAATCATATTAGATTTCATCTATATTATATCCCAAAAAAATTAAAATATTAATATATTTATACTTCTACATAAATTCTATCTTTATTTTCAACTCTTCCCAACCCATCGGTAAGCACATTATCACCAGCAGGACCCAACTTCCAGTACTCAACTTATAGTCTTAACTCTTCCCAAAATCCAAGAGGATCTGATTGGGCCATTATGTAATTTAGGCATAAACAAGGGCTATTTAGTAGGTGTGGGAAAATGGATTGAGAATAAAACGACAGAAGTATGGTGAGATTCCAGAAAGTTTACGTGAACCAACATCATTTTTCTTTCTAAACCATTTTCTTTTCTCTCTCTAAACTCGATCGATCCACTAACAAATCTAAGTTTAAAAGTTTTAAATTTTTCATCTAGCACTTCAATAATCAGATTCTAGCCTTGATATTGGAAAATCTTGAAGATCTAGATGCTGTCACAAGAAAGGGTAAAGTTCTAGGGTTCGACATAACCCAAACGGGAAAGGATTTTTGGAAACTGAAATTTAGGTAATATTTTTAATTTAATTTGGATTTATTTTCCCTCTTTTATGACTTTGGAGTTATGTTGAAATTTGATGAAAAAGAATTGGTGGGTTTTGAGTCATCGTAAGTGAGAGAAATATTGGGTATTCTACGTTAGGGTTTTGGATTTTCTTGAAATGATTGATAGGAGTTGTCGAAAGCTGAACAAGGCAGGACATTTACTGCAGAGACGTTCGGAAGTGACTATCATCGCTAGTACGGTGAGTGAGACTTTGATGCTATATTTTCGATTGAACCAAACTCATGTTCTACAACTTTCCAAATAACATGTTTCATAGCATGTGTGAGTACAGATGATTTGAACTATGTTTTATAAATATTCTTTTGTGATTCATTAGAGTGTCCCAAAATAATTAATTTGAATATTATGCATCCATGATTTGTAATGAAATGATATTGTGTCACTCTTTGAAACCTTGACATGATTTATATACTACCATTGCATTGGCACATTGATTTGAAATGATTTGATAAAATATAGTGGCATGCGGATTTGATATGATTTGATGATATATGTGGGCCGGATGCCTATTTGTGATATGATGATATGATGATGCATCATTGATGGATTTCCGTAGCTACGAAGGGCTTTGGCAGTGGCACCCATTGTATCCAGATACGCTTTGGCCAAAGGTATCCCCCAAACGCCATATGTATAGTTGCGACCGGATGAACCAAATCGGGGAGGACATGTGTGACATCACTGTCTAGCTCCAGGCGGGATTTTATACATGGTTGATGATTTATATGCGCATAGACACGGGTTAGTCAAGTTGAACCGAAATGGGAGGATATGCGTGAGCCACTGTTTAGCATTTGGTGAGGCTCGTGACCAACGTTGGGGTAGGGAGCTAAATTTTTACACTTGCATATGAAAAAAAAAAACCCGAATGCATCCATCATTGGTTGAGGTAGACCTTTGCCGGGGCTATTTTCTTGGCAAGCTCTAAATGATTTTGGAATATATTTTGACACTCCATATTCACACGAATTATTGAGAACATATTGTCGATTCCCTCACTCACTGAGTATTTTCTCATAATACTCACCCCTCACTTTCCCTGATTTTAGAGATAGATTGACAGGAAGACGTGTCGAGAGAGTTTGACATACTTGATTTGTATCGGAGACCTTGGACTTTGGGTATGGTATCGATCATTCTTCCGCAGTGATACATTGGATTATGTTGGATGATATATATATGTACATTTTGAGGTCTATAGAATGACCCTTGTATACATTTATTAAGATTAATGTAATTATATTGTGCAATGTAATTGAAACTCTCAGATATGTTGTATAATTATACATTGAGGCAATTGTCTTATATTTTACATTCTTTACTTGGGAAAATAATATTTTGAGAAAACAGGTTTTATACAGGTATTGAGTGATAGCCTTCGTTGCCTCGGTATGCGTGTCGAGTGGTGGCAGTATATGAGGTGACGGGCAGCTGTTCACGGCCTTGGATCGAGGATCGGGGCGTGACACTTTCCTCAAGGTTAGCCACACCCTCCATACTCGTCTCCTCTTCGATGCCCTCCCTCTAAAAATTAGGTGACATTTGATTCGCACTCGGAATTGAAATCAGAATCAGAATAAAAAATCGTAAGTATCGGAATCGGTATCAAAATCTAATACCCTTTGTTTGGTTCAAATTTTGGAATAAATATGATTACTATTATTGATATTTGGTTGGTATGTCTTTGGGACTGAGAATTATTTAATTATCAATTTTTTCCTCAATAAAAAATATTTTTATAATTTAAAATATTTTTATATTAAAAAATATATACATTACTCTTGATAAAAAATATTACTATTTTTATTAAAAAATAAAAAAAATAAAATTGAAAAAATATTAATGTTTATTAAAGAAATATTAAAAAATACAAAATTATTTTTTTAAAAGACTCTTTAAACCAAAAATGTAATAAAAAAATATTCAGGTGGTTGCCTTCCATATTTTTTGATCCATATTTTTTTTAAGTCTCTCTCTATATATATATATTTATTTATTTATTTATATATATTTTCTTCCTTCCTTCGGTTAATACCTATCAAATGGGTCTCCAAAGAACGAAGGGTTGCAGAGAGTGCCATCGTCGAATGCAGAGAGGAGGTTTCGGGGGAAGGAGAGAGAGGAAGGGGTGAAGAAAGAGAAAGAAGTGAAGAAAGAGAGAGGGGGAGGGTCGGCGACGGCAACAGATTTGATGCTGGAGAGGTGGGATGGGAGTTGGTGGGGGCGAGAGAGAAGAGATGGGTTTGAGATAGAGAATAGAGCTAGAGACGGGAGATGATGCGGGAGAGAGAAAGAGAAGAGATGGGTTTAAAAAGAGAGAGAGAGACAGGAGGTGATGAGTGAGAGAGAGAAGATATGGGTTTGAGAGAGAGAGTGTGGAAGGGCAAACAGTGGAATGGATTTTCCTTACGTTCGAAAGAGGGGTTTTGGATGAAACCTGTCGTTTTACTTGGGTTTTACGATACCTATTTCTTGTGGGTTTCATTCTCACATCTTTAATCTCTTCCGTTGATCCAAATAATCGATGTGGATATTTCTATTTCTAAAATTCATAACTTTTAATTAAACATTCTTGACTAATAATTTATAATATTAACCATTTAACTTAATGCATGCTTGGACAGCCGATAGCCACCCTCCAAAAATTTTCAAAATTTTTTAGAAGCACCAAAGATCTTGCTGATATGTAATTTACTTTGCTAAATCATTTTACACCGCCTCCCCCCTTTTTTTCTCCTCTCCTTCTGTGGCTTTATAAATTTTGAACCAAACAATTCTCTGTGACTGTTAATAGACCTCTGTCATTCCACTTTCTTGTGGTCTAGACGTGAGATTGCTAAAAGACTCCCTTTTTGGGCTTTATATTAACCATCATCCTCTTTCTCATTCCTCTTTCTCGTACCAAAGGGTTTTGTATTTTTGAACCAACGAAAAATTGTCTCAAAATTTTCCCATACACAATCACAACTAGGATGGTTAGTATTTGGAAAGATATACATTAAATTGATAAAGTTTAATAAGTATTTGATTGAACCCAAATCAAACGTAACAAATTGAATTCACCTTATATATATTCACGATGATTAAAAACACATAATAATCTTGTGGTGGATTGATCCCTTCCCAGCTCAAAAATGATAGCTTTTGTTATGATTATTTAGTATGTATGACATAAGGACAATACAATTACAAACTACATGCATTTAGAATCCAATACTTATTTTTTTTTAATATTTTTGGATAGTTTTTGTGTTAGATAAAATATATTTATAACAACTAAATACCCATATCATATTTTGGGACTCGTGTGATAAATGTAGTGTTCAGATTTAAAAGTGATAGGACATAATTCTAGACACAGCCAAAAGAAAGACCCATGCGAAAAGTCCACAAAGGACAACTATAGGTCGATGACTATTTACTGAAGGGTCTCAGGCGACCAGATCTTCCGAACGATAGGGTTTCAGTCGTCCCGCCAACCAAGCGCGATTTATCAAACGAAAGTAACCGCTCCGATCAAACATTCAATCGTTGGTCCATCAAACGAACGAACTCTAAAGACCCTTGAACGATCGATTGATAGCCAACAGGTCTAACGATCTCAAGGGAATGTCAAAATATCTTAATAGTTTTAATTTCCTATTTGAGAGCAGCATATTTAGGATCTTTCAGTTAAGAAAATGATATCATCAAAAGACGAAAGTTCCTAGAATGATGAGAATTACGATCAATTCGAAATATTGAATTCCCAATATTTTCGAATCAGTTCAATAAAGAAAATAGGGTTGAAACACCTCGACGGTATACGACTCTCGCAGGTATAAGATATCTTAAAACCCTCTAAACTAAGTACGCTCCTTGAGCCTCACATATTGAGCACACTTATCACAAGAATCTCTCCCTTCCTGAGCTCTCAGTCTATTTCTTTACATTCGAAAACCACTCTTTCTGACTTGAGCGTTGGAGTCTCCCCCGCTGGAGCACTCTCCGGTGGTTTTTACAGGTCTCATATCCTTTTGACGGTAGCCGTTCGAGTCAACAAGGAGTAGATATTTGTGGAACCACAACCCACCTCCAACAGATTGGCGTCGTCTGTGGGAAATAGACTGATTTTTTGAAAACTTGTGACGATATCTACTATAATTATCCATAGCACAGCGCCAGCCAAGAGAAGAAGACCAGTTATAGACTTTGATGATGAGGATTTGTCAGGGTTAGATCTCCACCATGACGACCCCATAGTCGTTAACCTCAAGATAGAACCTCACAACGTGAAGAGGGTTCTTGTTGATCAGGGGGCTGACTGCAACCTCCTTACTTAGGATGCCTTCTGCCGATTAGGTCTCTATCTGTCCCGACTCCTACAACCTACCAGGTCCTTTAGAGGACTTTCAGATGAACCGACCAATCCCGAAGGTATTATCTACTTTTCTGTGACTCTCAAAAAACCCCCCAATCATGCGGCCGCCCAAGTCTTGTTTCATGTGGTGAAACTCTACTCTCCTTACAACGCTATTCTCGGATGACCCAGTCTAGATAAACTAGAAGCATTGCCAAATACAAGACACATGAAAGTGAAGTTCAGAACACCGTAAGGGGTCGCCACCATACATAGTGATCATGATCCTTATATCCTCTTTGTGGCTCAAGGCGCGTAATAAGCTTTTCCAATCGATGCCCTAGAACCTAGGGACGGCCCCGAGCCGAAATCAAAACCCGAAACAGGTGAAGAAACAATCGAAATCCCTTTAACAAGCGACCCCCGTCAAACGTCCGAATAGAGACTAACTTATCACATTCTTTACGAGAGGCCTTAGTCACCTGTCTACAACGACATACCAAAGTCTTTGCCTGGACCCCGGAAGATATGTCGGGCATAGATTCATCCGTGATAGCCTATAGGCTAATAGTAAATCCTAATTTTAAACCAGTGAGACAAAAAAAGAGGATATTCGCTCTCGAATGCAATGTGCCATACAGGAAGAAGTTTAAAAGCTGTTAACGACTGTGTTTATTTGGGAAGTCAAGTATCCTGAATTGTTAGCTAAAGTGGTCTTGGTGAAAAAGGCTAATGGCAAATAGAGAATGTGTATGGATTTTACCGATCTCAACAGAGTATGTCTAAAGGATAGTTATCCACTCCCCAATATCGACAAGCTCGTAGACAACTCTACAGGAAACCAACTCTTGAGTTTCATGGATGCTTATTTCAGTTACAATTAAATCAGAATAGCACCCGAGGATAAAGAAAAGACAAACTTCATCACCAAGTTCGGCACGTATTGCTACCGAGTCATACCCTTTGGTTTAAAAAACGCTAGAGCCACCTTTCAACGGCTGGTCAATAGGTCTTCAAAGACCAACTAGGCAGAAACATTGAAGTCTATGTTGATGACATGCTAATTAAGAGCATCACCGCAGAAGTCCATATCGCAGACCTTGAAGAAACCTTCCAGATATTGGAATGATATAACATGCAGTTGAACCTGACGAAGTGCACCTTTGGGATCGCCTCCGGGAAGTTTCTAGGTTTCATAATCACCGATCGAGGGATAGAGGCCAACCCCGAGAAGCTACAGGCGAAATTGGATATCTCGCCTCCCTAGACGTTAAAAGAAGTACAACGTCTTACTGGTCGGATAGCGGCTCTGAGCCAGTTTATGTCCAGGGTCAGCGAGAAATACAAACCTATATTTGATGCTTTGAAGAGGTCTCGATGGTTTGAATAGACATCTGAATATCAGGCAGCCTTTGAACGACTAAAAGAATACCTGATGAGTCCACCACTACTTTCGCAGCCTATCCCCGAGGAAGAACTTTACCTATATCTTGCCGTCTCTGAACAAGTACTCTGCTCTGTAATGGTAAGACAGGAATCCACCACCCAAAAACCAGTCTACTACATTAGTAGGATATTAAAGGAGTCTGAGATCAACTACCGATCGATCGAGAAGGTAGCTTATGCCTTAGTTATCTCAGCAAGACGCCTTCGACCGTACTTTTAAGCCCATACTATTGTGGTGTTCACCAACCAACCGCTGAAGCAAATTCTCCAAAAGAGAAACACTTTCGGTTGGCTTATCAAGTGGAGTATGAAATTGGGCAAATTCGATATCCAGTATCGGCCGCGACCAGCGATAAAGGGTCAAGCACTAACCGATTTTATCCTCGAATGTATTTTGCCTACACCGTCGGAAGACCGACCTCTCAACTATCAAGAAGAGTGGTCAACCCCAGAGTGGATCATTCATGTTAACGGATTATCAAATTCCTCGGGAAGTGGCACCGGGCTTATACTAGTAGAACCAAACGATTTCAAGATAGAATACGCCCTCCGGTTTGATTTCCAGGCCACCAACAACCAAGTAGAGTACGAAACCTTCCTAATAGGCCTTCGGATAGCCATTGATATGGGGGCACGGAACGTCAGGGTATTCACTGATAGCCAGTTGGTCGTAAAGTAAATCAATGGGGTCTATAAAACCAAAGACCCATTCATGACCAAATACTTAAGTAAGCTATGTGAGACGATGAAACAGTTAGGCAAGGTCGATATCAGCAGATCCCTCAGTCAAAGAACACACGAGCTGACACCTTATCGAAGTTGGCTAGTTCTGATTCAGTTGCCTCTACCCGAATAGTATATATTGAAAGTCTGTCGTATCCTAACATCGACAAACCTAAAGAGGCTCTCCCTATTGATCGGTCTCCTAATTGGAAAGACCCCATAGAAGAATATCTAAGGCATGATCATCTGCTAGAGTTCCCGAGGAAAATAATGAAACTGAAGCGAAAGGCAACACATTATGCCATAATTGATGGGATGTTCTATCGAAAATAATTTACTTATCTATATCTGCGGTGCCTAACCCTTGAAGAGGGGGACTATGTCCTCTGAGAGATCCACGAATGAATCTGTAGTAACCATCTGGACGCTCGAAATCTAGTTTACAAAACCCTTCATCAGGGGTACTACTGGCTAACTATGAAGGTCGATTCAGACAATTACATAAAATGATACAAGTGCCAACATTTCTCCTTAGTGCCTCGGCTACCTTCCATCAAGCTCAACCCTATATCTAACCCCTGGCCATTTTCCCAATAGGGTATGGATATCCTCGGATCGTTTTTCCCAACCGCAAGACAGCTAAAACTCCTGATAGTAGCAATCGACTTTTTTTACAAAGTGGGTAGAAGCCGAGCCCTTAGCTTAAATCACGACAGTAAAGGCCCAGTCCTTCGTGTGGGCCCATATTATCACCTGGTTCAGCATATCACGTGTCCTTATCACGGATAACGGAAAGCAATTCGAAAATAAGCACTTTCGGGAATTTTGTAAAAAACTCGAGATTTAACTTCGATTTTAATCGATCGCACACCCACAGTCCAACGGGCTGGCTAAAATAATCAACCGAACGATCCTGCAATGATTAAAGATGATACTAGATGATACCAAGGGGCAGTGGGTTGAAGAGCTTTATGGTATCCTTTGGTCATATCACACTATACCCCGAAGAGCAACGGGAGAAACACCGTTTAGTTTAACTTACGGAAGTAAAGCGGTCATACCCGTGGAAATAGGTATTCACTCACTTTGGGTAGCTCAATACAATGCCAGGTAAAACGAACGTATTCTGCGTGAAAAATTGGACTTGTTTCCAGAGTTATAAGAATCCGCGTTGGCACAAATGGCAGCCTATCAATAACAGATGACATGATATCACAATCGTAGAGTCAAGAATCAAACGTTTAGACCCGGTGAACTGGTACTAAGGAAGGTGAAACCTACTGGTCAATCTCAACCTGGGGGCAAACTCACTCCTAACTGGGAAGACCCATATTGAGTACCTTCCGTGGTTCGATTGGAAACTTATCAACTCGATAATCTAGACGGATCGATAGTGTCAGTAAACTCGGGAACTATCTACAGCTGGAAGAGCCAACTCAGAGAGAACGAAATGACTTTTCTTACCATACGGCGGGTCTAAATCGTCCAGATCTTAACGTTCTAACATGTTGTCAATAAGGAATGGAACTCCCTGAACAGGTGGACATGGTCCATTTATCTAAAAATTTTCTATCGCATGGCGGGTCTAAGTCTCCCAAATCCTATCGTTCGAACGTGTCGTCAATAAGGGATGAAACTCACTGAATAGGTGGACACTGCCCCTCTATCTAAAAATTTTCTATCACATGGCGGGTCTAAGTCGCTCAGATCCTATCGTTTGAACACATCGTCAATAAGAGATAAAACTCTCTGAACGGGTGGATACGGTCCCTCTATCTAAAAATTTTCTATTGCATGGCGGCCATAAGACGTCAAGATCCTATCGTTTGAACGTGTTGTCAATAAGGAATAGAACTCTTCGAACGGGTAGACACGACCCATCTATCTACTCAACCTAACTACCAAACGTTTGGTGGTTCGAAAGGTCGGCATTACTCGACATCTCAATATGGAGCCTAAAGCCAGAAGCATATCTATTTTGACGAAAGTCGAAGAAAAGCACATAACAAGACAAGAGAACAAAATAGAACAAAGACAAAACTCAAATAAGTAAAGCATAACCTTTTATTTATTCTTATGCAAGAAGTACATTCGGTTACATGTGTATGCATACAAGTCCCTAGGTCGGACCGACTACGCATAGAAGTGCATAATAGGGTCACTCAAAGATATAAAAACCACAGTCCCTACGCTAGAGAGTACAAAAATAAATGTACTGTTAGGGATAGGAGAAGGTGAGCTCGGACCCTGCCACCCCCAAACAACCTGAACCCGACCTATCAATCCAAAAGCGGTACGAGAGACATCCACACCTCATTTGGATGATGGAGACGAACCTAGACGGATCATCCAAGACGGTATAAGACACATCCCCATTGGTGATAGATGATCTCACTATGCCAACCGAATAACGGTCGACATAATGAGATCTCATTCTTGTAGTTCCATTCCTTAATGAGATCTCATTTCAGTAGAAGTTCTTCAAATCATAGCGTTTCGCATACCAAAACGTCTCACAAGACAACTCTCAAAAAGGAGTCATTCTCAGCAAAACTCCCAAAGAGGAGAAAAAGTCTCAATTCTTTACGAAAGAAAACAAATACCAGTCGTAGCTCTTTATAGTCTGTCATAAATGGAGAAATAAATTGTCTTCAATTCCCAACGAATAGGTCACTTCCGATGAGACACACCCACGTTCGTGGAATGGATTAGGACGAACCTAGCATTCCTATACTTCTGCAACGTATTAAGCATGCCTCGCCCTAATAGGTGTCTATTCATGACGCTTCTTTACCAAGAAGGCTATGAATTGGGGGCAAATGATGAGATATAGTCCTAGACCCAGCCAAAAGAGTCAACACTTGAAAGACCCATGTGAAAAGCCCACAAATGACAACTAACGATCGATGACCATTTGTCGAAGGGCTCTAGTCGCCCAAATCTCCAGCATGATAGGGTCTCAGTCGTCCCGCCAACTGAGCTCGATTAATCAAATGAAAGTAACCGCTACGATCAGGCATTCAATTATTGGTCCATCAAACGAACGAATTCTGAAAACCCTTTATCGGTCGAATGATAGATCAATAGCCAATAGTTTTAACGATCCCAAAAGAAGGTCAAAATATTCTAATAGTTTCAATTTCTTATTTGATTGTAGCATATTTAGGATTTTTCAATTAAGAAAAGAATCCCATCAGAAGACGAAAATTTCCTGAAAGATGAAAATCGTGATTAATTCGAAATATTAAACTCCCGAGATTTTCAGATCGGTTCAATAAGGAAAGTAAGGTTGAAGCACCCCGACGGCGTATAACTCTCGCAGATATAAGATATCCTAAAACCCTCTAAACCAGATACGTTCCTTGAGCCTCACACATTGAGCACACTCATCACAGGGAATCTCTCCCTTCCTGAGCTCTCAGTCTGTTTCTTTACATTCGAAAACCATTTTTTCTGATTTGAGCATCGGAGTCTCCCCTACCAGAGTACTCTCCGGTGGTTTTTGCAGGTCTCATATCCTTTTGACGGCAGCCGTTCGAGTCAATAAAGAGTCGGTATCTGTGGAGCCATAAGCCACCTCTAACAAAAAAGTTAGATTCAAATCAACCTATTCTATTATTTTTTTTTTCACTGATCGATATTTGAGTTTCATTTGACTAATACGGTTTGAGTATTGTGACATCTATTAAAAAATTAACTCTTTCAAATTTTATTTTTTTATTCTAATGATTTGAATCCAAATCTATAATCAAAAGAGTATATTGTCATGTCTTTATATTCATGGAGTTTGATACCTATTTTGTGGTTTAGGGTAGATACGCATAAGCACTAGTAGCGGTAAATTTCCCGTAAAAATATAAAAAATAAATAAACACAAGCAGCAGGCCTTGTAAGCCGTAACAGGATGAGACGGGCCGAAACGAAACAAGCCCAGAACCACCCAAAATTGAGAATGCTGAACACGTAGGTGTCGCTTACGTGGCAAAAGGTAATTGGATCGTTTCGCGTGGATGGTAGATACGCATAAGCACTGGTAGCGGTAAATTTCCCGTAAAAAAATAAATAAAAAAATAAACACAAGCAGCAGGCCTTGTAGTCCGTAACAGGATGAGACGGGCCGAAACGAAGCAAGCCCAGAACCACCCAAAATTGAGAATGCTGAACGCGTAGGTGTCGCTTACGTGGCAAAAGGTAATTGGATCGTTTCGCGTGGCTCAAAATATAATTGGTTAAAACAACGAGATGGGGACTGGGAGTCGTCCGCTTTTATTTGACCCGGATACTCTAATTTAACACTCTGGAAAGAGCGGAGAAAGGGCGAACTCTCGATAGGCAGAGAGAGACTGAGTCGTTTGGGTAGGGCTCAGAGAGTTTGTTCTCTTCCAGATCTCGATCATTGGAAGCGGGCTGAGAGCTTCTCTTCATCTGCGGCTCCAGATTGCGATTCGTAATGGAACGAAAACGGATTCCTTTCCAAATAGCATTGCTGTTCGCATTTTGCGCTGCTGCGCTACTAAATCTTTCTTCATCCTCCGTCTCTGATACGGTAAATTTCCCACCTTTCCTCTTTCTTGGTTGTTCTTCTTGTTTTGCTTATCCTTTTTCTCACTAGTCGCTATTTTGTTGGTTCCTTGATTTAGATCTTCTACGAATCCTTTGACCAATCTTTCGAGGATCGCTGGATCGTTTCTGTGAAGGATGACTATAAAGGTTTGCTTTTTTCTATCTCGTAAATGATGTCTCGGTCTCTGTTATTCTATCTGATTCACAACGATACTCGTCTCCTATTGTGTTTTAAAGTATAAAAGCAGAAGTCTGGTTGGTCCAAACCCTTATTTATTTTAGCCCAAGAATCTGTTTATGCTCTTGTTGATTTTATGCTGCATATTTTCTTTTGCTTTGGAAATAGTTCTTTGGTAAGAATGTCTTTAGATTATCCAAATGGCCTTAAATTAATCTACCTGTTCATTCCCCCGATAAGATATAGCTTTTTGGCAAAAATTATGAGTAAATGCTGATGCCTATCCATAGTGCGATGACATACGATTGTTCCGGTTTGGTAATTTTCCTTTCTTCATGTATCCAATCCTTTCTTTATTCAATTTACGTTTCCTGTAGGACTTTATGTTTTGATAGTTATCTGAGAACTTGTGGAAATATTACATGTTGCATTTATAAGATCTTCGCCTGGTCATTGCATTTATGTAGGAATATGGTTTTGCCGTATTCCATGAGCTTTCTTCTGTATTCTATACGTTTGTAAATTCAATCTATTGAGGGACCTCCTTGTTAACGATTTCTTTTACCTCACATCTTTGAAAAAAAGTTTGCTATTTTCTTTTGTACAAATTGCTCATGTGTTTTGGGCACTAGGTGTATGGAAGCACTCAAAGAGTGACGGTCATGATGACTTTGGACTCCTTGTGAGCGAGAAAGCTAGAAAGTATGCAATAGTTAAAGAACTTGGAGAGTCTGTGAGTCTCAAAGACAGGACCATTGTCCTCCAATTTGAGACTCGCCTCCAAAATGGTTTAGAATGTGGTGGTGCATACTTGAAGTACCTTCGACCTCAAGAGGCAGGATGGAAGCCCAGGGACCTTGACGATGAAGCTCCCTATTCAATCATGTTTGGACCCGATAAATGTGGTGCAACAAACAAGGTGCATTTCATCCTGAAGCATAAAAATCCTAAGAGTGGGGAATATGTTGAGCACCACCTCAAGTACCCTCCATCAGTCCCATCTGACAAGCTGACTCATGTGTATACTGCCATTTTGAAACCTGACAATGAGTTGAGAATTTTAATTGACGGGGAGGAGAAGAAGAAAGCATATTTTCTTTCGGCTGATGATTTTGATCCTCCAATCATCCCTGCCAAGACTATTCCTGACGCAGATGATAAAAAGCCTGAGGATTGGGATGAGAGGGCTAGGATTCCTGACCCTGATGCAGTTAAGCCAGATGACTGGGATGAGGATGCACCCATGGAAATTGAAGATGAAGGAGCTGTGAAACCTGATGGATGGCTGGACAATGAACCTGAGGAAATAGATGATCCTGATGCATCAAAACCAGAAGATTGGGATGATGATGAAGATGGTGAATGGGAGGCGCCAAAAATTGATAACCCCAAATGTGTGACAGCACCTGGTTGTGGTGAATGGAAGAGGCCAATGAAAATGAATCCAGCTTACAAAGGAAAGTGGCATGCAGCACTTATTGATAACCCGAATTACAAGGGAATCTGGAAACCCCAGCAGATACCAAATCCTGATTACTTTGAACTTGATAAGCCCAATTTCGAGCCTATTGTTGCCATCGGCATTGAGATCTGGACAATGCAAGATGGTATATTGTTTGACAACATTCTGATAGCAAGTGATGAGAAAACTGCTGCAACCTATAGGGATACCACATGGCAGCCAAAATTCCAAGTTGAAAAAGAGAAACAGAAAGCTGAATTTGCAGCATCTGGTCCATCAGATAGTCTCTCTGGTTTGCAGGTATTGAACAACTTGCCCCTTACTCCTCCCTTTTTTTTTTTTGGCAGTTGAGAACTTCTCTTTGTTTTTTGCAGAAGAAGGTGTTTGACCTACTCTACAAGATAGCAGAAAATCCTTTCTTAGGGGCATACAAGCTTAAAATTCTTGTAAGCTTAAGCAATCTGTGTTTCCTCATATTAACGGTTTTGAACCTGAATACTTGATGAAGTGAGTTTATGTGTCAGGATCTCATTGAGAAGGGAGAGAAACAACCGAACATTACAATTAGCATCCTTGTCTCTACTGTTCTAATCTTATTGACAGTATTCTTCAGGCTTGTATTTGGTGGAAAGAAGCCGGTAAGTCATTCATTCTTTGCAAAGTCCTTAATATCTTTTTTCTTTTGTGTAGTATCTTTTGTTTCAATGCATACTTTAATATTCTTTTGCTACAGGTGAAACCAGCAGAGACAAGTAATTTTGGGGATGCTGGGACTTCCAGGAGCCAGGAACGCAGTGAGGAGAGAGAGCAAGAGAACGATAAGGAAGAAACTTCTGCCCCTCGTCGGAGGTCCACTAGGCGTGAAACCTGAAAGGATAAGGGAACACTGCTGTTGCTTTCACTCATTTTTTCCCCCTCACTTTGGGCTTGTTCACTTTGGTTCCTGTAGGAATTTTGTTAGCAGTGCTCTGAAAATTAATTATACCGGAGTGTAAATGATTTCTCCTCAGCTACGGCTTTGGTTCCCCACTAGATGTTAGCAGAATGTGTTTTAGAGTCATGGGAGACATGAATGCCCACATTTATATACCCATCCAAGCTTCAACTTTCTGTTTGCCCACACACGTAGGGGCAGAGCGTTCACATTGCCATTGTTTTCTCTGGCGGTGTATCCTTCGGAGAGAAGTTTCATAAAACTTGTGCTCTACAATCAAGCCCCTAGTCTACTTTTGTCATGCTAGTCTGGCTAGGAAGACGCACCATAGCACCTATCCTTGTGGGTGTATCAAGTTGAGTACATCCAACCACTTCAATTTGTTCTTGCTGTAGATGCTGAAAGTTCTTGTGGAGCTTTGCATGTTATGCTATCAATTTGTGCATGATCACTAATCGTCAGAGGCTAGATTTGCTCTTGTGAATCTTTAACAACCGAATCAGGATGCTTGGCTGCTGGCATTAACATAGGTTCAAGCAGAGGGATGTATAAATCAAAATCAATTCACTTGTATCAATCACGCATGCCATTTTCCTTGTGCTAGATATACTGCCTTTATTAGAATCATTCACTTGTATCACAAGGCTCGGCCTGGGAGATGGTGCCACTGTTGCTTGGGCTTAGATCTAAAATTTTGGTGAGAGTGCTCCCGCTAAACTACTGTCTTTTCTTCCTCGTTTTGTAAACTATTCAAATGATAGTTTTCAGACCGAGTTGCTAGCATGGTAACATTCGGCTATTGGGATGCACTTGTTCTTGGCTTAGTTTCTAAATAAAACAATTCAGACTAATAATACATTTAAAATGTGTTATTAAATTTTAATTTATATTAAAAAAATTTCTACAGAAAACTTTTTAATTTTAAGAGAGTATATGTAAAATAAGATAGCAGATTTTACAAATTTTATAACTGCGCTAAGCCAATCCCACATGTACCAAAATTAAAAGATGGACTGAAACATCACACGCCCACAGTGACAAAAGATGAAGAATTTCCTTCCAAATACACCTTTGTGAGTTTCCAGCAGAATGCACTTATGTAGCAACACCAATCAGTTACCTCACAATGGGGAAGGATGGGTAAGTGAGGAAGGAGTTGGGATCATCTCATGTGGACCAAGATCGCTGATGGGTGGCCGCTGTATGTGGTGATTAGTGACGGATTGGTAAGCCATCGCTAAGGCTAATGCCTGAAAATTGATAATGAAGTATTAAAAAGACAATGAACAAAAAGAATATCATCAGATCACAATCATTTCAGTTAACTATTTTATTTATAGTAGGAGCCGAAATTTTGAAGACAGAAAATTATAAAGAGCATTTTGAGGATATTTCCCTTGTAAGGATAAATAGGTGAACAAAAGGGTAAACTTCAATCCCATAAAATTAATTTCGACTGTTATAATAAGTTATATCATGAGGACAAATTTCAATCAATAACAGTGCTATGGAAAAAACACTTGCAAAGAAGCTTGGAGCTAAGGTTGGTAATGTTCTTGAATTAAGATATCAACTTTTAAGAAACTATGTTTAGGTTTCCCTTCCCAATTTTGAAAAACCTGATCTTAGGATTTGTTCGATCTAAGCTAATGGATTTGTTCTAGTCACAGCCGTACATCTTTAGTAATAGCAGTGATTAGCCGTCTATTCCAAAGACATGCAAAATCTCAACCGTTGGATCAGCTTATATGTTACTAACATATCCCTTTGACTCTACCTTTCATTTCTCTCTGTCTTTTCTTCTCTCCCTCCTCTCATTCTCTCTCTACTCCCCCTGCCTACATCCAGCAGGGGTCGCCAGAACTCTTCAAATTTTCAGACTCGCATCCAATGTTATCAGGATCAATCTGGCAGGCTGATTAAAACCCGGAACAAGCCCCTTTATCAGTCCGATTATAGCATTGGTTCATTTATGCAATTGAAACAGATTGACTCAATCGAACCAGCAATTTTTGATAGAGCTGGCAACCCATGTGAACCAGACTAATCAATTCCCCCCCCCCAAAAAAAAGAACTCTCTTTTCATTCTCTCTCCTCTTTGGTCTTCTCAATCTTGCCAGCACCTTGGTCCTTGGATCTCGCACTGGATGTCTGTTTCTTCTTGCCTGCATTGCGAACGCCAACCACACGTTCCCCGCCATTGCCTTTTTGTTGCTTCAATTTTGATCATTGTTTCTTGTATTTTTGCATCTGGGCCATGTTAAATCAGTAATCTTCTTGCAAATTTCTAATTTCTGTGCCTTCGATCTTATTTGTATTTGGATTATTGTTGAAAAATTTTAGTTTTTTTTTTTTTTTTTTTTTTTTTTTTTTTTTTTATGTTCATAACTCGTAAAATTCAAGGTTTATCGGTTGAATTTGTGTTATTCTGGCCCAAAAAAAAAAAAGAAGAAAACATTTTTTTGGGGGTATCGAGTATCTAGGATACTGGATTGTTCGATTTTTCTGGTTTTTTCTTAATGGTCTTGAAATGGTTTTGAGCATTTTGTTGTCACAATTGGATTTCTTGTTGGATATGTAGTACTTGAAACTATTGAATAAGAGAATATAGTAGTTTTTATGATCACGCAAAGGGCTCTCTGGCTCTAGTGAGAAAATAAATTCTCAGGTCCATTGTGAGGCAAGGATTCTATTATCCTGTAGAAAAGCCCTAAAGGCCTCACTAAGCCAAAACAGAAGAGCACTAAAGCAATCACCAAACCCCTCAAGTGGATCTCGTCGGTTTTGCTAAAGGACTAACATAAGCAGAGAAGGAAAGGAAAAAACAAATTCCAAGTTGGCCACACAAGCCTAGGCAAGAAGAAACTACAGACATGCCAAAAAAAAGTCTTCTATGCATAGAATGCATCAATCTTGTATCTTGCAATGGGACAAGATAGCAAATAAATTTCCACGCAATTACGATACTCACGTTACTAGATACTCACATTACTAGTATCAAATCTCTGTTACTGAAACAAAATTATTGGACCATTATGGAAAGTTATACACAATTACTGTGGTAGGTACAATTTTTCCTACATTAAACATGATAACGGAGAAAAAAGCAATATACTTGCAATACACTTAATCATGTAAATATTCACACTTAAACTCGTGAGTTTAATAAATTCTCAAGCTTTCGATGTCAAGGCCTCTTTCTTTGATATGAGTATAGAATTTTATTTCTTGATCATCTGTTTTCTAAAATGATTCCAAATCGTGTATTTTATAAATCTACACTACATTTGAGTATGAATAAATAAAAAAAAAAACTTTTCACATGTTAAATCCACTGACCTTCTATTGATTTCCCAACTAAACAAAACCATTTCCCTTCAAAAATTTATTGGGAGAAAATAGTTTATCCTAAAATTCAACGAGTTTAATTAAATTTCAAAGCCATTATCAGATCTCCAAGCACATGCGATTCTACTCTGAAAGTGCAACTTTAATTTCCAATTGAAGAATGACAATTGGAATATGAAATAAATAACAAAATATAGGTAAATATGTCCACGTATGAGCATTTTACCCAAAGTAAAATTACCTAATTTTGAATTTGAATAAGGGATAATCGGTATCTCCACTTCCCTATTTTCTCTCAATTGTAACTCCTATGTGAGTTGCAATTCTAGACTTACTCAATTAGAGGAATGAGAGAGTTGTGGCATTATCATTATTGAGAGAAAATTCTATTATCATTGTTGAGAAGAACAATAGAGATTTTTGAGATCATTGAGAGGGTTTTCCGATCGTAAAAAAAATCACCGGGTTGAGCGTTGAAATATTGTGATACTGTGGTGATAGTTTGATTTTCGTGCTATCATCCCGACTGTGAGTTATTCGAGAAAAGAGTTTACGATTTTCCAAAGTTTTCGATATTGCTTATTGAGATATACTGCGAACTCGGCTGTTTTATAATTCTGAAAATTTATTATGTGCTTCCGTTGTATGATAGAGTTACCGTCTTCTAACATTAGTATCAGAGTATTGTTAGATTTATTTTAAACTAAATTTTTTGAATTAATTTTGGATATAAAAATAAAGGGTATAAAATTTGGGGTTTGGATCACGGATGACTTTCGTGAATCAGATTATGATAAGTAATTACTCGTGTCATGTAGATCACGAAAATAATTTTTTCATAATTTTTTGAGTACGTTTAGACTAAGAAAATTTCGGTTGAAACTCTCGGCTATGAATAGTGATTGAGACATTCAAACCCCAGATTTGTCAAGTTTTAGGGCAGATCTTTACATGAAAATGGTAGATATAGATTACTGAGATCATGATCTACATTTTGGTATGCATTTTGTGTATTAACAATGCCGGAAAGTGGAGCTTCAAAATTGGAAGCGAAGGGCCAGAATTTTAGGCTCAAAATACGTCGAATTTAGGGCACGATAATTCTAAAAATCGAGTTAATAATAGTTGGAATAAGGGATATTAGAGATTCCTTGAAAAAATTGGTAAAAACGGGGTTGGAAAAGTGGTTTTCTGACAGCTGGGTCGAAGGACCCGATTGCAGGAATCGTCGTGCGAAGGAGACCCTGCAAAAGTCCCAAACGCGTGCATGACATGTGCGAGCAAACGCGTGGCGTGCAAGATAGGAGGCGCATAAGCTCCTGGGGTCCAGTTTGGGTCGGTTCTGACTCAGATGCAGACCCGACTCGCAAAGGGGTTTGACCTAGCAGGGCGGGTCGCGCGCGTGCAGGCGGTTGCCAAACGCGCTGCCCGTCTGGCATGCGCCACAGGCTCTCCTTAGTGTGTGCAGGCACGTGGGGACGTGCCGTCGGTGTCTGGCAGCGCGTAAACCCTCCCTACAGTACGTAGGCTTGCCCAGAAATGGAATTTTTCTAATTTTTTGAGAGTTTTATGTATAAATGTGACTAATTATGGATTTTTGTGCACCGAATTCTAGTTCGAATGGTGAAATGCAATCCTGGATTGTGGTGTATGATGTCCGTTGATTCATACGCTTAACTTGGGGTCTGTACTCGAGTCATTTGGGTCTTGATGATTCGTAGGGTGCACAAAATTATGATATTAAGTATCAATTGTCATTGACGTCTCTTTTTTATGTGATAGAGACATGGTTGCAATAAAGAATGTCATTTTAGATCTCGTGAAGAGAGACAAGCTGAGCGGTGACAACTATGAGATATGGCACTGGGAAATTCAGTTTGTCTTCGAGAAACAAGATCTCGGGGAGGTTCCTAAGCACGAGATGGTGAACCTCGGGGAGGGTAACACGCCACAAGCTAGACGAGATCAAGAGGCATATTGTGTTTGGAAAAAGAAGGATGACCAATCTAGGGTAATCCTTCTTAGTAGTATGCACGATGAGCTGATTCTGGTGTATGAGCAGTATCCTACTACGACGTCGGTCTGGCTTGCTCTAAATCCAAGTCAGTTCCTAAGTTGAGGATGCTGACCTATAAGTTCATCACGTGCAAGAAGAGGCCCGATCATACTATGAAGCAGTTTTTAATACATATGTCGAGTATGATTTCCTCTCTGAAGAGTATGAGGGAGTCTATATTTGATGAGATTCAGGTACTGGGTGTGATCCAGTCTTTGCCTAACTCTTGGGATGTGGTTAAGACCTATCTCACACACACTGAGAGTATCCGTACTTTCATGGATGTGAGTAGGCATTGTGAGCTCGAGGAGGAGTGCCAGGAGGTGACCAGCTCTGCTTCAGGTCATACTTATATTGCGGAGTCGAGTAAGGGCTCCTGGGGTACTAAGCACAAGTGGTGCAAGCATGAGAAGAATACCAAAGACCACGGCAAGAAGAAGTCATTTGTGAAGATCGATGAGCAAGGGCAGAAATGCAAGAAGAAGTAGCTCGATAAGAGCAAGGTCTAATGCTACGTGTGTGGCAAGCATGGGCATTTCACACATGAGTATGGCGAGCGAAAGGTACATCATTCTTCTTTACATGGTTTAAGTTTTGTGTCATCTAGTGTTATACTCGCAAACTCTTCTCCTTTGTAGATTATAGACTTAGGAGTTACTGACCATGTACCTCGTGATAGGAGTGCATACATGGAGTTCTGTCGTTTGAGTCCCCATGCGAGGAAGCTGTATGTGAGGAATGGAGCATTTGTGGAAGTGAGAGAGATTGGTACATGCAAGCTGTTGCTGCAAAGTAACCAAGTCCTCTATCTATATTATGTGTTAAATGCTCCCGAGATTAGACAAAATCTTGTATCTGTCCGATGTCTAGATCAGTTTGGATATTCCATCTTGTTGGGAAACTCTAGAGTTTCCATTTATCATGACAGTTCTTTAATTTGTTTCGGTTTAGTCTATGTGGGACTTTATGTACTGGATTTGATTTCATTTTATGAGATTTATCTTTCTTCTCTTATTACCTTTGCATCTGATAGTGTAGTGGATGATGTGATTATATGACATAATAAACTTGGCCACATAGGGCAAGAGATGATGGGCTGGTTAGCCGCAAGTGGCTTGTGGGCCCGCTAACCAAGGTCGAGTTGCCTTTGTGTAAGTTTTGCCTAATAGGTAATGCTACGAGAAAACCATTTGGGAAAGCAATGAGAGTTGGGACTCCATTGCAGTTGATCCATTCCGACATTTGTGGACCCATGAACGTGAGAGCCCGAAACGGAGCCACGTATTTTATTACGTTTAGACAACTACACGCATTTCGGTTATGTCTACCTGATCTCGCACAAGTCTGAAACATTAGAGTGTTTCAGGAGGTTTATTAACGAGGTTGAGAATCAGTTAGACTTGATGGTGAAAACTCTCAGAACTGATCAGGGACGCGACTATTTGTTTGAGCAGTTCAAAGAGCTCTGTTTCAAGAGAGGCATTACGAGATAGTTGACTATTCTTGCTACTTCTCAGCAGAATGGAGTAATCGAGAGAAGGAATAGGACTTTGTTGGAGATGGTGAAGTCGATGATGGTGCAGACTAATTTACCTATCTCCCGTTGGGGGAATGCGTTATTGATTACTGCCTACGTCCTTAACCGTGTTCCAACGAAGTCCATAGTTAGCACCACATACGAGTTTTGGACAGGGAGACAGCCTGACCTTAGCCATTTGAGGCTATGGGGTTGTGTCGTATATGTTCATGATTCCTCGCATCAGTACGGCAAGTTAGGCGCACGAAGAAAGAAGTATATCTTTATAAGATACTATGAACACTCAAAGGGACATGTGTTCCTAGGAGAACATACGGACGGCACTATCACTGAGATTGAATTTCATGATGTCTCGTTCCTCGAGAATGATTTCCCTAAGAGAGGAGAAATCGATCGAGACTACACCTTTTATGAGATGGATGAGCCTAGTGGCTCAATTGGCCCCAATGGCGGGACTCAAGAGCCAGTTACGAATTTTGGTCCTAGTGGGAGCGGTTCATTTGAAGGTGAGAGGGCTCTCCTTCCTCGCAGGAGTAGTCGGAGACATGTACCTCATCTTCATTTCCCTATTGAGGATGAGATCCTCATTGTGACTCCTGAGGACAATGAAGAGCCGAGGACATTCAGGGAGGCTCTCGAGGGTCCAACGAAGGACCAATGGTTACAGGCTATGCAGGAGGAAATGAAATCAATGAGAGTCAATGGGGTCTGGGACCTAGTTAACTTACTTGATGATAGAAAGTCCATTGGGAATAAGTGGATTCTTAAAATCAAAAGGAAAGCCAGCGGATCGATCGAGAGGTATAAGACCTGTCTAGTAGCCAAGGATTATATGCAGACAAAGGTCATTGACTACGATGAGACTTTCTCCCCAATAATCAAGTTTACATCGATCTGTTTACTTTTAGGGATTATCGCTAATATGGATCTAGAGTTATACTAGATGGACGTAAAGACTGTTTTCCTTAACAGGAGTTTGGATTAAGAGATCTATATAGAATAACCTCTTGAGTTCGTTCTAGTAGGTCAGGAGGATAATGTCTGTCGGTTTCGAAAGTCGATATACGGTCTAAAGTAGTCATTCAGGCGGTGGTACCTAAAATTTCACGAGGAGGTGGTATCTCACGGTTTCATGATGGTCGAGGGGGATCATTGTGTCTATCTGATACGATCTGATAACTCTTTTATGATCCTATCATTGTATATGGATCATATAATATTGGTTGGGAACAACATTGAGTATCTAATAACCATTAAAACATCGTTTTCATCCAGTTTCGACATGAAGGACATGGGTGAAGCTGAGTTTATCCTCGGAGTTCAGATCCAGAGGGATCGCTCGAGAAAAATGTTGTCTCTTTCACAAGAGACCTATATTAGGAAAATTCTTGAACGCTTTGGGATGAGTGATTGTAATATCATAGATACTCCGATCGCCAAAGGTGAAGGCCTAAGTTAGGAAATGTGTCCTAAAACTTAGGAATAAGTGAGGGAAATGAGTAAAGTACCTTACTCCAGTGCAGTGGGAAGTCTAATGTATGCAATGTTGTGTACACGACCAGACATATATTATGCAGTCGGTCTGGTGAGCAGATATCAGACAAATCTTGGAAGGGGTCACTAAAGAGCAGTGAAAAAGATTTTTCGATATCTTAAGGGAACTGCGAACTTCTCCCTGTATTATGGAGGAGGCGATTTGCGCCTTGTGGGTTGTTTAGACACCGATTAGGGAGGTGATCTGGATAAACACAAATCAATATTGGGTTTTGCTTTCTTACTCAATGGCGGGACCATCTCTTAGAGCAGTAAGAAGTAAACTTGTGTTGCTTTATCTACGATGGAGGCTGATTTTGTGACTTGCTCAGTAGTATTTCAGGAGAGTGTTTGGCTTCAGAGACTATTGGATGACTTAGGGATTGTAACAGAAAGTGGGAGGCCAATAATGATTTATTTTGATAATCAGGCTGCTATCGCTTACACTCGAGACCCTAAGTTTCATAGTATGACCAAACACATTGACACCAAATACCATTTCATGAGAGACATCATTGAGAAGGGTAAAGTGACCGTCAAGTACATTTCTACACATAGCATGGTGGCTGACCTCTTCACCAAACCCATCACTAAAGACTCCTTTTTATGGCATAGAGAATCATTAAGTTTGGGTACCTTTTGACATTTCTCATTTTGTACTTTATTGACGACATTAATACTTATTGATTTTTCTATATATATGATTATCGTTCATTATTCAATCACACTTGTATTATATTTTAATTAATGCACTTACTATTATTATCATATATATTATGCAATGTGATAATAGATATGTCAGATAGGCGAGATCGACTCTCTTACACGAGTGACCACCTCCAGCTCTGAGAGAGCGGAGATGAGACGGTTTCTAGCTATAAAAGGCTTTTAGAGTAGTCATACTAGAACATAAATCGCCCTGATACGTGTTTAGGATGAGATCATATGCAGCATGACTGACATGGACATACTTACATCTATGTTGCCTGTGAGTAGTCAGATTTGAGATCTCAGATATCACTTGCGATTTGTGATAGTGTCTCTGAGGTACTCTCTCTGAGATCTCTAGGTAAAGTCTTATGTGTAAACTGAGTCCCATACCTGCACAGTATTAGAGAAATCTGACATATTCCCTTTGAGAGATGGGGGAATAACACTATAGCACGTGTTTCATACCGCGTGTAATAAGACGATTAAGGATAGTGAGAGTTATATTACTTGAGACAATAATTTGATATTTATCCCTGAACCCCACTGTATGAGACCCGAGATCCATTGAATGAGATCTCTTGTATCCTTATTACTTTCGACTATTTTTTGAGGTCCTGATTCAGTGTTTGTTACTTTAGTTTGTTTACCGATGGACCGGAAGATAAATTGAGATTTGAGGGACAGGTTTAGGAAAGCAATTGGGTTGAGACTGATAGATTCGACTTTGGAAAAAGAAAGACCAATTGACATTGCATCATTGTGTTGTGTTCGTCGACCGATCTTTTATATTTATCCATATAAGGATTTGAACATAATACTGAATACATAGTCTAATGATTTCTGGGGATTATTTTCAATGAGGAAAGTAACTCCTACATGAGTTGCAATTTTAAACTTTCTCAATTAGAGGATTGAGAGAGGTGTGGCACTATCATTATTGAGAGAAAATCCTATCACCATTGTTGAGAAGAACAATATAGATTTTTAAGATCATTGAGAGGGTTTTTCGGTCATCAGAAAAATCACTGGGTTGAAGTTGAGACGTTGTAACATTATGGTGATAGTTCGATCTTCGTGGTTATCATCCTGACTGCGAGTTGTTCGAGAAAAGAGTTTATGCTTTCCAAAGTTTTTTGCGTTGTCTATTGAGGTATACTGCGCACTTGACTGTTTTATGATTCCAAAAGTTTATTATGTGCTTCCGCTGCATGATGGAGTCCCCGTCTTCTAACACAAAAGAATATACATAAACACACAAAAGAATTTTTAGCAAGAGTATTCTAAGCAAAGAGTTTACCAAGATTGTAGCAATGGCTTGACCACTGAGAAGCCGCTCTAAATGTCTCCTGACAATACTTAATGCTTTAGGCGTTAGCACTTCTCAAGAATTGGAAGGCAATTCAACTGGTGGTATACTTCCTGCTAATAAAATGGCAGAGAGAGAGAGAGAGAGAGAGAGAGAAAGAGAGAGGTGGGATTTAGCCCTGTCTCATGGTGGGGTTACCTTGTAACACACACACACACTCTCTCTCTCTCTCACTCTCTGCCCCCAAATTTATTTCTCCGTTCATTTGATTGCAAGAGCTCTCCCCGACGTTCTTGAAATGAACACGAAGATCAGAATCCCCGACCTTGCAGGATTTGGTGGGATTGTCAAGTTCTTTGGAGTACTTCACCATGGCAGTGCCTGATGGGTTTTGCTACTGCATCGGCGAAGAGTAACAAAAGTTTTCTCTAAGGTATGCTCTAGCTTCATTTCTCTCTTTATCTTTGACACACTCCCTAAATCTTTTCATCTCAACCTTACTCAACACACACACTCTCTCTCATACTCACAAAACACTACAATGCCAACCTACTCCATTTTCTACTTCCTTTTCAAACCATGACACTGCAAATCATAAACACCATTTGTGGCCCAAAACCACTTTTTTTCTCTTTTCCAAAACCGTCTTTATTTTTATTTTCTCCATATTGTTTCTGATTTGGGAAAGATGAAGAGATGATTATTGCTTCATGGCTCAGTAGAGAGGGTTTTGTAAAAACCTATTGGTTACACAAGTTATAGATTGACCCGCAAGTTTATTCGGATTTGTTGCATATATTGTCCATCTAGCGAATCAACCCATATAGTATACTGGTCGAGAGTTGACCCTATCTGACCGAAGAGTCAATCCGAGTTATGTGAATAAAATTAAGTGTTTGATAAAATTTTAATTAATGTCTTCAAAATATATACATAGAAGGAAAAATGTCTCAACAAGTGCATGCACTTGAGTTAGTTTACCATTTTTGACAATATAAAATATACTTTCTCACTTGCACAATTATATGTTGTACTACTCAAATTAAGTTTAAAGGAATAATTTGAAATCTTGATAGAGAAAGAAAATTTAAACAAATATCTATTTTTCCTAAAAATTAGCCTTTGTAACTCATTTTATAAATACGAAATTAAGTTTACGGGAATAATTTGAAATTTAGATAAAGAAAGAAATTTAGATAATTTAGACAATTTTATTTTTCACTCAAAAATAGCCGTTGTAACTTTCTTTTATAAATATGTTCTCACCCGTTCCTTTCCCCAACTTCTTTATTTCTCTCTGTTTTAAGAAACAGCAAATAGATCCTACCCTAAACACTCTCTCTTTCCAGTTTTGTAAAGCAACCATGAGTTATATCGGATTATAACTGCGAGTATTTGTTCAGAGGAACAGTACAGTGCTCTGTGATCAACCAACAATTAAAATCCGACTCAGTAAGTCTCACAGTTTCCAGTTTTTATCAGCATTCGACTCAATCTTGAGAATAAAAATTTTCGACAACATTCCATCAGAAACTCTTAATGTGCACTCTTGTCTCAGTTTGTATCTCAATATTTTTATTCGATTTTGCAATACTTTTTAATTAATGGGCAAAAATATCCCTACCTCGCATCAATCCTCCATCGTTTAATTTCTAAAATTTTAAAATATTTCAACACCTATCAACTTGTCAGGTGTTTTCTACGAGTTGATTTATATATTATGTAGGTGGATGTCTTCTGTTACAGAATTTCATTCTTATCGTTTGATGAAAATTTTAACTAAAAAAAATATCAGGTGCTTTTGGATTTATCAATGTCAAAAATTGAGAAACTATTGAAACCATTGAAAATTGATTAAAAGGACGTCTCGAAAAATTATTTTTGAGAAAACATATTATTTCAGTTCCTTCTTATTTGCACCCTTTTCATCGTCGTCGTATTCTCAGATGGTTGCAACAAAAAACTTCATGCCCTCTCTGCAGATCTAAAGTTACTTGACTAGAACCCATTTAACACGTACTTTGTTTAATAAATTTGATTATTCAAAATGATTGATGGTATTTTGAGAAATCATGAATTTTAGTCTTATGATTGGAATGACACTATGATCATTAGATGTCTATATGCCCTTTCTTCATCTGATTGATTGAGCAAGACCTCGGATGTGACTTCTTCTAGGAACTCAACAGCAAAAATGTCGTTTGTACTGTATCACATGAATGGAGGACCTTTATACATGAGAGGAATTGTGTACTGGGGAGTTGTTGGATGCACCACAACAGCCAAATCTCTACCAATTAAATATTCTCAAATTCCCTCTGTAGAAGCTAGAAAGCTTCTCATAAAAAACAAAGGTCCGTTTAATTCCTCCTTCTCTCTCTCTCTTGAAAATCTTTAATTTATTGTTTGAAAATAATGATATCATTAGATACAAAGCAAAACAGAGAATTAGTTGGTCATCAAATTGTTCATTTTTTGGTTGTTCATTACACATTTGATTATGCGGCTAATATGAATGAGATTTTAATGGGATGGAACTTTATGGAAGAGCGATAGAAATGTACCTAGATGTAAAGGGTAGTTTGGATTTGTTCACTTTGGAGAATTATGCTTGAATCAACCATTTTGGAAAGCTTAAGAAAATGGGTGTTGCTTGTTATTGTTTGCCATTATTATCGTAAGAAATAAATAAGCCCTTTTGATTTAATATTAAGGGCGGAAACACAAGACTAGTACCCTTCCAATGTGACTAGGTAAACCTATCAAGTGTAGACATTACATATTGAACTTTAAAATCACTTGGCTGAAGCTCAAAAGCATGCATATTGGCTTATAAAGAGGCATAGAGGTGAAATTATGTTTGGTGCAACATAAACAAGTTCTTTTCCTTTTTCCCCCCCTTATATGTGCTCTTTTTGTCTTTGTGTTTTGCCTTTATTTGGGTATTTCTTTCTCCAATATGTTTTTTGTCTTATCTTTTTGCATTTTGTTTTTAATTTCTTATTTTTCATACTTAATGTTTTAAGATCATTTCTTTTTGCAATCACATGTGTCGAATATGAATCCAAGCTTTAGTTTTTTATGGCTTGGTACATAGAAGGTTTGATTTGCATAATTCAAAATTCAAAGGAGAAAATTGTAAAAGTTTGTTGGGAAAGTTCCTTTTAATGGAAAAAATGGAGGGATCATTTTTGTCAAAACTTATGTTCAGCAAAGGATTTGCACGTTTCACAGATTAAAGGGACAAAGCCAGATCGGGCGATTTCTTTTTAAGACTAAAACTATGATTTCTCAAAATATTGTTTATCAATTTAAATAATCAAATTTATTAAACAAATCATGTATTAATATAATTCTATAGGAAGAAAAAAAAAAGAGAAAAAAAGAACATTTTGAACAAGGAACCAAAAAGAACTCGAAGGGGTTTTCATCAAACTACTTCAGATCTATTGAGAGTATGAATTTTTCTTTGCAACCATCCGAGAATACGACGACGATGAAAAAACTGTGAATAAGAAGGAACCGAAACAATATGTTTTCTTAGAAATAATTTTTCGAAATAGATGAAACAATCTACATCATCCTCTTCATTAATCCTCATTAGTTTCAATAGTTTTTCAATTTTCTACATTAATAAATTCAAATGCACTTGATGTTTTTTTTTTTTGGTAAAAATCTCTGTCAAATGATTAGTAAGGGATTCTGTGGCTGAACATATCCATTATCATAAAATCCAAATCAACTCATAAAAAACACCTGACAAATTGTTGGGTGTTGAAATCTTCCAAAACTTTAGAAATTAAATGGGAGAGTACTGATGTAAGGTAGGCATGCTCGTGCCCATTAATAAGAAAGTATTACAAAATTGAACAAATATATTAAGTTTAAAACTGAGACAAGAGTGTCCAATGGGAAAGAATTTCTAAATGAATGTTGTTGAAAATTTCTCTTCTCCAAATTGAGCCGAATGCTGATAAAAACTAACAGCCGTGAAACTTCCTCAATCGGATTTTAATTGCCAATTGATCACGGAGTACTGTACTAATCTGCTGAAGAAATACTCGCGGATATGATTCGATATGACTCATGGTTGCCTTACAAAGCATTAAAGAGAAAGTTTGGGGCATAATCTTTGTCGTTACTTAAAACAGAGAGAAGAAGAAGATGGAGGAAGAAATGTGAGCGGGAACATATTTATAAAAGGAGTTACAACAACTATTTTTAAGGGAAAAATAAACGTTTGACTAAATTTCTAAATCTATTTCTATCAAGATTTCAAATTATTCCAAGACTTAATTTCATATTTATAAAAGGAGCCACAACAACTATTTTTGAAGAAAAAAATAGATATTTGTCTAAATTTCTAAATTTCTATCTATCAAGATTTCAAATTATTCTTTTAAACTCAATTTTAGTAACATAACATCTAAATTCGCAAGTGGGAAAGTATAAATTATACCGGTCAAAATGATAAATCAACTCAAATCCGTGCATTTGTTGACATGTGTTTCCTTTTATGCATATATTTTCAGGACATTAATTAAAATTTTATCAAATACTTAATTTTATTAGCTTAACTTGGAATGACCCACTGATCAGACCAAGTCAACTCTCGACCCATATACTGTATAGGTCGGTGCACTAGATGGACAATATATACAATGAATCTGGATAAACTGCAGATCAACATGCAACCCGTGTGATCGATGAGTTTTTGCAAAATTCTCTCTACTATGCCGTCAACCAATACCTATCCATTCATCTTTTCCAAATCAGGGTTTAGGGTTTATAGTTTTAGGGTTTAATATTTCGAGTTTAAGATTTTAAGATTTAGAGTTTAGGATTCTAAGGTTTTAGAATTTTGGACATTTTGGGTTTAGGGTTTTGGGTTCTGGGATTAGGGCTTAAGATTTTGTATTTAGGATTTAGAGTTTAAGATTATGAAACAATGAAAAATCTCAACAACAAAGGGGGCAACACTTGGTTACTGTCTCACAATAAGAGAGCAAAGGGCTCTCTAGCTCTAGTGAGAAAATATATTCCAAGGTCCATAGCAATGCAAGGACTCTATTATCGTGCAACAGTGAGGCAAGGACTCTATTATCGTGCAGGAAAGCCCTAAAGGCCTCATTAAGCCAAAATAGAAGAGCACCAAATCAATCACCAAACCCCTCAAGTGGATCTCATTGGTTTTGCTAAAGGACCAACATTGGCAGAGATGGACAGGAACAAAACACAATCCAAGTTGGCATCACAAGGCTGGGCTAGATGAAACTACAGACATGCCAAAATAAGTCTTCTATGCATAAGCCGCATCAATTTTGTATCTTGCAACAACACAAGATAGCAAATAAATTCTCACACAACTACGATACTCACATTACTAGTATCAGATCTTTGTTACTTCTGAAACAAAGTTATTGGACCAAAATGGAAAGTTGCACACAGTTACTAAGGTAGGTATAAGTTTTCCTATATTAAACATGATTAGGAAGCAGAAAGTAATATGCTTGTAGTAAACTTAATCATATAAACGTTTACACTTAAGTTGTGAGTTTAAGAAACTCTCAAGCTTTTGATGTCAAGGCCTCTGGTAAGAATTTCCATAAAATGTCTATCTTTGACATGAGTATAGAATTCTGTTTTTTTTTTTTTTATCATCTATTTCTTGAAAGGATTCCAAATCTTGTATTTTAGATATCTACACTACTATTGAGTATGAATAAAAAAAAAAAAGGTGTTTGTGTATCCCATAAACCATTCTCAATAAAAAAAAAAAAAAACTTTTCATAGAGTAAATCCACTAATCTTATATTGATTTCACACCTAGAGGAAATTATTTCCCTTTAAAAATTTATTGGGGGAAAATAGTTTATCCAAAAATTAAATGAGAGTTTAATTAAATTTTAAAGCCATTATCAAAATCTCACTATAAGTTGCTACAAGCACAATTGATTCTACTCTGAAAGTGCAACTTTAATCTTTAGTTGAAGAATAACGATTGGAATATGAAATAAATAACAAAAGAATATACATAAATACAAAAAAGAATTTTCAACAAGAGCATGCTGAGTAGAGAGTTTACCAAGACTGCAGCAACAACTTGACCACTAAGAAGCGGTTCTGCATGTCTCATGACAATACTTAATGCTTCAGGCTTTGGCACTTCTCGAGAATTGAAAGGCAATTCTACTGTTGGTATACTTCTTGCTAATAAAACGAGAGAGAGAGAGAAAGAGAGAAAGGTGGGACACCATTATAACTCATTTCTTGGACCTATCTCATGGTGAGGTTATCTTATAACTCACACACACACAAACACACAAACACACTCCCTCTCTCCATTTCTCTCTCTCTTCGGCTCCCAATTTATTTCTCCATTCATCTGATTGCATAAGCTCTCCCTGGTGTTCTTGACATGAACACAAAGATCAAAACCCCCAACCTTGCAGGACTTGGTGGGATTGTGAGGTTCTTTAGAGTACTTCACTATGGCAGTGTCTGATAGGCTTTGCTACCAAGTCAGCGAAGAGTAACAAGGGTTTTTTCCAAGGTATGCTCTCGTTTCATTTCTCGTATTATCTCTAATACACTTCCTAACTCTTTTCATCTTAGCCCTCTCTCTGCCCTACTCAACTCTCTCTCTCTCTCTCTCACATACTCGTAAGAGAACCACAGGTGCCCACCCACTCCATTTTCTACTTCCTTTTCAAACCATGACACTGCAAATCATAAACACCCTTTGTGGCCTAAAAGCACTTTCTCTTTTCCAAAACCTTCTTGACATGAACACAAAGATCAGAAACCCCGACGTTGCAGGACTTGGTGGGATTGTGAGGTTCTTTAGAGTACTTCACCATGGCGATGTCTGATGGGCTTTGTTACCGTGTCAGCAAAGAGTAACAAGGGTTTTCTCCAAGATATGCTCTCACTTCATTTCTCCCATTATCTCTAATATACTCCCTAACTCTTTTCATCTTAGCCCTCTCTCTACCCTAGTCAACTCTCTCTCTCTCTCTCTCTCTCTCATACCAACAAGAGAACCACAGTTGCCCACCTACTCCATTTTCTACTTCCTTTTCGAACCACGACACCGCTAATCATAAACACCATTTGTGGCCTAAAACCATTTTCTCTTTTTCAAAACCTACTTTATTTTTATTTTCTCCTTGTCCTTTCTAAGTTGGGAAAGATAAAGGGATGATTATTGGTTGATGGCACAAAAAAGAGGGTTTTGTAAAAACCCGTAGATCACACGGGATATGGGCTAACCCGTGAGTCTTTTCGGATTTGTTGTATATACTATCCATCTAGCGAACTGCCCTGTACAATGTACGGGTTGAGGGTTGACTTGGTCTGATCAGAGTGTCAGTTCGAGTTAAGCGAATAAAATTAAGTATTTGATAAAATTTTAATTAATGTTTTCAAAATATATACATAAAAAGAAAAGTGTGTCAATAAGGGCATGTACTTGAATTGATTTACCATTTTTGATAGTATAATATATGCTTTGCCACTTCCACATTTATACGTTGTGTTTCTAAAATTGAGTTTAAGAGAATAAATTGAAATCTTGATAGAGAGAGATTTAGAAATTTAAACAAACGTCTATTTACCTTAAAAATAGTCGCTATAACTCTTTTTATAAATATGAAATTAAACTTGAAGGAATAATTTCAAATTTTTATAAAGAGAGAGAAATTTAGAACTTTAAACAAATGTCTATATTTCACTTAAAAATAGCCGTTGTAACTTTTTTTTATAAATATGTTCCCGACCCCATTCCTTCCCCAACTACTCCTCTCTTTGTTTTAAGAAACAACAAAGAGATCCTACCCCATTCTTTCTCTTTCCGGCTCTGTAAAGCAACCATGAATTATATCAGATCATGCCCGCAAGTTTTTCTTCAGAGTATCAATACAATGCTTCGTGATCAACTGACAATTAAAATCTGACTTAGTAAGTTTCACGATTTTTAGTTTTAATCAGCATTCGGCTCAATATTAAGAAGAGAAATTTTCAACAGCATTTATTTAGAAAGTCTTCCTTAATGGGCACTCTTAGCCTAGTTTCAATCTCAATATTTTTTTTCGATTCTGCAATACTTCTCAATTAATGGGCAACAACATGCCTACCTCGCATCAGTCCTCTCTCATTTAATTTCTAAAGTTTTGGAAGATTTTAGCACCCAACAACTTGTCAAGTGTTCTCTACGAGATGATTTGCATTTTATGTGGGTGGATATCTTCTGTTAGAGAATTCCATTCTTATCATTTGATGGAAATTTTTACCAAAAATAACATCAAGTGAGTTTGGATTTATCAACATCGAAAATTGAGAAACTATTGAAACCAATGAGAATTGATGAAAAAGGATGATATAGGCTGTTCAATCTGTCTCGAAAAATTATCTTCGAGAAAACATATTTTTTTGGTTCTTCTTGTTCACACCCTTTTCATCGTCGTCGTATTCTCAGATGGTTGCAACGAAAAACTTCACGCCCTCTCCGCAAATCTGAAGTTGTTTGATGAAAACCCCTTTGAGTTTTTTTTGGTTCCTTGTCCAAAAAGTTTTTTTTTTTTTTTTATTTCTTCTTTTGTTCCTCTAGAATAATGTTAATACATACTTTATTTAATAAATTTGATTATTCAAGTACTTTGAGAAATCACGGGTTTAGTTTTATGATTGGAATGACAATATGATTTTTAAATGTCTATGTACCGCTTTCTTCATCTGATTGATTGAGCAAGAGCTCGGAAGTGGCTTCTTCTTGGAACTTAACAATGAAAATGTTATCTGCACATTATCACATTAATGAAGGACCTTCATACATGAGAGGAACTATGTACTGGGGAGCTGTTAGATGCACCACAATAGCCAAATCTCTCCCAATTGCGTATTCTTCAAATTCCCTCCGCAGAAGCCAAAGAGCTTCTCATTAAAAACGAAGGTCAATTTAATTCCTCCCTCTCTCTCTTGAATATCCATGATTTATTGTTTGAAAATAATGAAATCATTAGATGCAAAGTGAAATAAGGAATTTGTTGTCATCAAATCATTCATTTTTTGGTTGTTCTTTATACATGCGATCATGCGGCTAATATGAATGAGATTTTAATGGGATGGAACTTTATCGAAAAGCGATAGTGATGTACCTAGTTGTAGAGGGCAGTTTGGATTTGTTTACTTTGGAGAATTGTGCTTGAATCAATTTTTTTGGAAAGCTTAAGAAGGTGGGTGTTGCTTTTTATTGTTTGTAATTATTATCGTAAGAATTACTCATACTTGTTTTTCCATAAGCCCTTTTGATTCAATATTAAGGGTGGAAACACAAGACTAGTACCCTTCCAATGACTAGGTAAACCCATCAAGTGTAGACATTACATATTGAACTTGAAAATCACTTGGTTGAAGCTCAAAAGCATGCATATCGGCTTATAAAGAGGCATGAGGTGAAATTATGTTTGGTGCAGCATAAACAAGTTCTTTTCTTTTTTTCTCAACTTATATATGCTCGTTTTGTGTTTGTGTTTTGCCTTTATTTGGGTATTTTCTTTCTCCAATATGTTGTTTGTCTTATCTAACTTTTTGCATTTTGTTTTTAATTTCTTATTTTTCATACATATTGTTTTTATATCATTTCTTTTTGCAATCTTTTTGCAATCACAGGCATCGGCTATGAATCCTAGCTTTAGTTTTTTATGGCTTCATGCACACAAGATTTAATTTGCATAATTCAAAATTCAAGGAGGAAATTGTAAAAAATTGTGGGGAAAGTTCCTTTTAATGAAAAAAAGGATGGAGGAATCCTTTTTGTTGAAACTTAAGTTCAGCGAAGGATTTGTATTTTTTCACAGATTAAAGGGATAAAGCCAGATCAGACGATTTTAGTTTCAAACTAAAATACATGATTTCTCAAAATACTGTCTATCAATTTGAATAATCAAATTTATTAAACAAATTACATATTAATATAATTTTATAGGAGGAAAAAAAAGAGGAAAAAAGAACCACTTTTTTGATAAGGAATCAAAAAGAACCCGAAGGGGTTTTCATCAAACTTTAGATCTACAAAAAGGATATAAAGTTTTCCATTGTAACTATCTGAGAATACAACGACAATGAAAAGAATATGAACAAGAAGAAACCAAAACCATATGTTTTCTCAAAAATAATTTTTCGAGATAGATGAAACAGTTTACATTATCCTCTTCATCAATCGTCATTGGTTTCCGCAATTTCTCAATTTTTGACATTGATAAATTCAAACGCATTTGATGTTCTTCGTGATTAAAATCTCCATCAAATGATTAGAATGTGATTCTGTGGCCAAACATATCCATCCTCATAAAATCCAATTTAACTCGTAAGAAACACCTGACATGTTGCTAAGTGTTGAAATCTTCCAAAACTTTAGAAATTAAATGGGAGAGTACTGATGTGAGGTAGGCATCTTCTTGCCCATTAATTGGAAAGTATTACAGAATCGAACAAAAATTTTGAGATTAAAACTAAGGCAAGAGAGGCTATTGGGAAAGAGTTTCTGAATAAATATTGTCCAAAATTTCTCTTCTTAAAATTAAGTCAGATGTTGATAAAAACCGACCATTATAAAATTTTCTTAGTTAGATTTTAATTGTCGGTTGATCACGAAACACTATACTAATTCTCTGAAGAAATACTCGCGGATATGATATGATATGACTCATGGTTACTTTATAGAGCCAAAATGAAAGAGTTTAGGGCATAATCTCTTTGTCGTTGCTTAAAACAAAGATAGAAGAAAAAGTTGGGGGAAGGAACGAGAGCGAGAACATATTTATAAAAGGAGTTACAAGAGCCATGTTTTGGATAAAAATAAACATTTGTCTAAATTTCTAAATCTCTCTATCAAGATCTTAAATTATTCCATTAAACTCAATTTCATATTTATAAGAGGAACCACAATGACTATTTTTGAGGAAAAAATAAATGTTTGTCTAAATTTCTAAATTTCTAAATCTCTCTCTATCAATATTTCAAATTATTCTCTTAAAGTCAATTTTAGTAACACATCGTATAAATGCGCAAGTGGAAAAGCATAAATTAGACTGACCAAAATGATAAATCAACTCAAGTTCATGTACTTGTTGACATTATTTTCCTTTTATGCATATATTTTCAAGACATTAATTAAATTTTTATCAAACACTTAATTTTATTCATTTAACCCGATAGAGCGGGTCAACCCTCGACCCATGCACTGTATGGGTCGGTTTTCTAAATGGACAATATATGCAACCAACCCGAATAAACCACAGTTCAACAAACAACCAATTTGACCCGCGATTTTTTATAAAATCCTCTCTACTATGTCATCAACCAATACCCATCCCTTTGTCTTTCCCAAATCAGGGTTTAGAGTTTAGGGTTTTTCTTTTAGGGTGTAGACTTTAAAATTTAGGGTTTAGGGTTTTAGGGTTTAGAGTTCAGAGTTTTGGGTTTTGGAGTTTTTGGGTTTGGGGTTTTGAGTTATGGGATTAGGGTTTAGTTTTTAGAGTTTAGGTTTTAGGGATATAAAACAAAGAAGAGATCAACAACAAAGGGGGCAACACATTGTTGCTGTGTCACAATAAGAGAGCAAAGGACCAACATTAGCAGAGAAGGAAAGGAACAAAACACGATCCAAGTTGGCAACACAAGGCTAGGCTAGATGAAACTATAGGCATGCCAAAAAAGTCTTGTATGCATAGATTATATCAATTTTGTGTCTTACAACAGCACAAGATAGCAAATAAATTCCCATATAACTACGATACTCACATTACTAGCATCAGATCTCTTTTACTTCTGAAACAAAGTTATTGGACCATGATGGAAAGTTGCAGATAGTTACTATGGCAGGTACAATTTTTCCTACATTAAACATGATGAGGGAGCAGAAAGTAATATGCTTGCAGTACACTTAATCATGTGAACATTCACACTTATGGAATTTCCATAAAATGTTTATCGTTGAGATAAGTATAGATTTCTGTTTTCTTGATCATCTGTTTACTGAAAGGATTTTAAATCTTGTATTTTACATATCTACACTACAATTGAGTATGAATTAAATAAATAAATAAATAAGTAAATAAATGTGTTTGTGTATCCCATAAACCTTTCTCAATAAAAAAAAAAAAAAAACTTTTCACAAAGTAAATCTACTAACCTTCTATTGATTTCACACCTAAAGGAAACTATTTCCCTTTAAAAATTTATTGGGAGAAAATAGTTTATCCAAAAATTCAACGAGAGTTTAATTAAATTTCAAAGTCATTATCAGATCTCACTGCAAGTTGCTATAAGCACATGTGACTGTCCTCTGAAAGTGCAACTTTAATCCCCAATTGAAGAATGACAATTGGAATACGAAATAAATAACAAAAGAATATACATAACTACAGAAATGAATTTTCAGCAAGAGCATTCTGAGTAGAGAGTTTACCAAGAGTGCAACAATAGCTTGACTGCTGAGAAGTCGCTCTGCATGTCTCAATGCAATGCTTAATGCTTCAGGTGTTGGACTCCCCCAGAATTAGAAGGGAATTCTACCGTTGGTGTACTTCCTTTGCTAGAAGAATTTGCCCGACTCCCTGCAATAAGCATAAACAGTCACACAATGAGCACTAGCATCCAACTAAACATATATCAAAAGAGAGGAGGTTTTGCTCATTGAATTACTACCATTATGTGAGAATGCCAAAACTCTTAAAGTGTGTTCAAAATATTAGGAATTGGCTGCAGTAAATCAAAATAGTACATGTCATCCCCCAACTCTCCTGTCGAGCACGTAACAACTGCCGCATTATCTCGGTATACAGGCAGTATTTCTTCATATATCGAGATAGCACAAGACATTTAATCTATTTGAAAACAACTCAATATCATTTCAAAGACCATCCCAGGTCATCCAGTATCAAAAACATGCATTAACACACAAATCAAGGATCCATCCTTGATCCATTCCTATTCATGCACACATGCACTTTGGCCAACCCGGCCTTCCAAATAGTTTTCAACATTCACCTCAATTTACAACTCAAAATATCTTAAAGTTCCCAAATAAAAATCCAAATGTCCCAAATGGAAACAATAAGTTTTGTAAAAATAAATTTTAAATAAAATTATACAAACTCCACAATAATCAAGCATGAATTCTACCAATACTTACCCTAAGAGATATGACAAGTATCAATCGAATCCAAACTAAAAGAATAGTACATTTGTTTTCCTTCCATGGATGAAACTACCTTAAATCCCAAAAATATGATTTACCACAAATACCTATCGTGGATTTCAAAAAAATTTCCGAACAACCGACACTAGTCCAAGTCTACACTTCCTCTGAAAAATTTAGAAAAGGGGAGTGAGTATTATAAATACTCAGTGGGTGGAGTATAGTGACATGTAACATATAAATGAGGGGTGAGGATGATAGTGCCAAACACATGTATCAAATATAATTTAATGCAATAAATGAAATCTTTTGCATATAACAATTCATATCAAACCACCATGACTCAAATATGTTTCAGCAAATTAAGCTTTCAATTCTAGAATTTTGAGAATTGTCAAAAACAATAACCTACCAATGGCCGTTGGTAGGATCCGTTAAGAGATTTTTTTTCACAATTTTTATAAAATCTCCCTCACCTTGGTGTTGGCCCGGGGCTCCATGGGGTACTACCACGTTATCACGGCGGCTTGAGGAGGTTCTCCAACCCACCTACCACCTAACCCAATTTAAATCAATCTTAATCACGCTGCCCCGATGGCCGGGTCCGTGGCAAGACTTAAACTATAGTCATTTTTCGCAACACCATATTACTAATCAATTAATTCATAATCAAATATAAGATGGAGCAATATTTCACAGTTTACATGAGTAACTCAAAGCAACATTGTGCAAATAACTTAGGAGGGCATTTTGGTCATTTGTCACTCAACAATTTCACCGCCGGTTCCACTGCGAGTGCCATACTCTCTCTAACCGATTCTATCACATGAGCAATGTGCACACCTTTTTTTCTTTTTTTTTATTATTATTATTTTCCCCCACTTCTCCATACTCTACGGTTCCATTTTCTTCCGCTCACAATTCCACCGCCCTTTACAATGTACAACCTTTTTTATTTTGTTTCCCAATTCACTCTCTCACTCCTCAAATTAACTTACCCATTCAATTTCATCCTTCATGTCCTCAAATTGCTTTGGTTTGGATTTGATCTCATGACACATTGTTTGTCCAGAAAGTTTAATGCCACTTAGCCATTCTATACTTTCAATCCATATACACCAAATAATTTATAAATTCTTACCCATTTTCAAAAAAATACAAAAATTGCATAAATTTAAATTTCATATTCCAAATTTCAAATATTATACTCCAACCCTGAAAATCAATTATTCCCTATATATATATTTAAAGAAATTAAACAAAAATATTATAACACTAAATTTTTCGGTGTTAGTTTGTTAATTAAAAGTAAATTAGGATTTAACATTGAATCTAACTAACAAAATGGTACTACCACATGAATTGAAGGAATTGGTGCAGCTCCACCAAGAGGGATATGAAGCACGTGAGGTAAAGAGTTCAAATATAAATTTGGTAATGCCTGTCCTGGTTGCGCTTGATGACCCCCTTGAGTCTCACCACCAGCATTACTGCACAATCTTTCAGTGTCATTACCTTGAGACCAGAACTAGGAACATTGAGCTACAATTTTAAAAGTAAAATATATATATATTGATCAGAATAACTGCAATAGAGTCCACAGAAATGGACAAAATATATGAAGCTTCTTTCAACATTCAAAAGATTCAAAATTTCTAAATGTTACTTTGCGAACCTTCACTACCCTGTTCTATAACTTCCCTTCTTTCATCTATCCACAAGGCTTACTCCACTAAAAGCTAGGGTGGATAAAATTTTGCATCGGGACAATCACAGCCATCCATTATTTATTCTCTTTTGAAGGTTCTAAAAGTTGTCATTATTTCAATAATCAGAGGCTTTGGAGTTTGCTAATATATTTTTTTTTTAAAAAAAAAAGAGCTCTTAAGGGGAAGAGCTTTGCATTTTAAGACACCCTAAATATCTTCAAATATTGTACTACGGCTAGGGACAGCAGGTTGCAGACATGGCTTGACAATGGCAACCTAGGCAAGGATGCATCTATGTTTTGAAGAACCTTGTGCTTGGCATTGAGTTGCAGTGTTATAGTAGAGGAAAAAAGCTATAAAGAAACTTTTTTAAACCCTAGCTACTCCTTGAAAGCATGGGAGACCACTAAATAGAATGGGCATTTACAGAGAAACATCCCAGTTATCATGCACACTTTATAAAGATATTCATTTTCTCACTATCTTATTGACTTGCTTCCAATTGTTTTGACTGCTTGACTTTGATTATTACCAGTAGATTAAGTAATTATATGAGATGGCCTTTGTTGTGCTTTTTAGCATATCTGACGCTAGTTGTCCTCAAGATTGCATCCCGATGACGCCTTAGATTCATTCAAGGATAAACTAAAACCTCAACCAAAAGAAAAGCAACACCAAATGAGATACTTGATGGGTGGGAGGAAGAGAGACCGACTCTTGTTATCCTTAAGGTATATAAAGATAGAACGAAGTCTAATTATCTAACAGGCCTAAGGAAGATAGATCCAAGCCAAGGGAGAACCAAAATGAAGTAGTTTAGGTCCTTGTGAAAATAGAGGTCTTGTCCACTAGTAAATTTGGACTAGGTTACAAGAACTGAAAATGGAACATTTCAACTGTAACCTATTTTATGGAGGAAGGAACCCATTCTTCAATATCCAAAAACATCCTCTAGGCAACCCCGGGTCAATTTCAACCTCAAGCTTAACAATAATTAAAATATATACATGCTTAACCACCAAGAAGAATCTTCCAACAAATTTTCCAATTGATAGTTGATACCGAATGCACATAGCTATGTCTACAGCTGCAGGGTACTAGAATTATCATGCAATATGGATGATTTAACCCACCACAATAGAAGTTTGTCCACCACTTGTGCCATTGGTCGTAAGCTGGTTCCCAATTCCAAAGGAATTAAGGACTGGCCCAATAACATGCAGTAACACCTACACTGTGGTGTTCGTACAAGTGTAGTATTCATGGAATATATATAAAATATTCCTCCGTTTATATATATATATATATATATAATTTTTAAATTTGTATTGATTTTCGATTTTTGGATTTTTTTAAATTTAATTTTTGGTATATTCTAAATACCGTACCCGTGATTTGAAGTGTAAAGCGAGTATAAAAAATATATATATATTTATTCATTTATTTATTTACTTATTTAATTATTTATAAATTTATTATAAAAAGAAATATATATAAATAATAATAATAATAATAGTATTAAAATATATATATATATATATTTTTTCGAATTAGGGCTAATAGCCCTAATTCCTCTCCTCTCTCTCTCTACTCTCTTTCTCTCATCCGCCCCTTTATCTCCCTCTCCCGCGGCCCATCTCCACTGCCCTGCTGCCGCCGCAGACGGCCGTCGCCACCTCCCTTCTCTCTCAATCGCTCACCCTCGGCCCCCCTCTCTCTGTTTCTATCTCTCGGTTCTCTCTCTCTCTCTTCCACTCGCGATCTCTTCTATGCCGCATCGCAACCACCAACCCCGCCACCCGCAGCCACCGCGACCCACCACGGGTGGCCACCTATCTCTCAGTCTCTCTCGCTCTGCTCCTCCCTCTCTTGCGCGCGCGCAACTGCGAGCGACACGCACGCGGCTGCAGCACGCGATAGCTCCTTGCACACCCGCGACTGCGCGCAACAGCACGCGACAGCCTGCCCCAGTGCTCGCGAGACAGCCCCTACGCGTGCGTGACCCCACGCGAGACTGCCTTTGCGCGCGCGCAATGGCCCACAATCTTTCCCCTGTTCTCCCAACCGTGTACCGCTCACTGTTGGGAGCCTGTTTCGATCATCGCAGAGCCCAAGCCTATAGTGCAGACATTCAAAACCCTAGGCTGTGACAACACTTCATCTACTGCGTAGGTAAGAGCCATCCCTTGAACAGTAGCTCTAGGGTTTGATTTCCTTCGGTAATTTAGACTAACTGATGGAGTTTGCTTCAAATTGAAAGCTTTGCAGGTCTTGGACTGAATGAAGTGTATTCGGAAGTTAGGGTTGTGAACTGCGAAAACCCTAGGTGAGGAGATTTCTGTTCTATTCGATAAATTGAATGAATCTAGGGTTGAATCTAAGGTGAAAAGTTCTGTATGTGTTTAGAATAGAGTTGAAATGCGTGTTTGATGTTATATGTAATTAATTAGGTTAAATATAGGATTTTATACAAATTGGGCTGTTCCGGATAATAGAATTATATCGACTTGATTAGAATGACTTCTCTTAGAGTTTAATTTGACGAATACATGAAAACAGTCAAAATTTGGGACTTGAGTTTAAGGATTGATGCAGTCTTTTCATTATAAGTTTTCCTACATATAGGAAATCAAAATACAACTTTTGTATTATGAAAATAGGCTTCAATACCTTTAAAATGACATATGGTTTGAAAAAATCGGATGTGAATTGAAAAGTGTATGAAATTTCAAAGGTTTTTCTAACTTATAGGGAATTTATGTATTTAGACTTATTTTCGATTTTGAACGATTTTAGGTTTGAATTTAACTTGATTTTGATTTGGTTATTTACTTATAAATGGAATGAAAATTGATGACATTAGAGTTTATTCATAAATTGGAGAATTAAGCTTTGTACAAACTTAGGAAAAATGATAAACCCTAAGAATAATTGAAAATTTGATGATTATTGTGATAATTTGATTAGGTTGATCTTGTTGGAGATTCGAGAAGTCAAATTCGGATTTATTTTGGAAATAGGGAGTGATTACCCTCCCTAGAAGGTGAGTGGGACCCTAATCTCTTGCATGAAATAGTGAAACCTGATTTTATCATGATTTTAATAAAACATGCTTTTGATATGATTGTCTCGACGTATGAAATTGAAATTCAAATCTGTTTTGTGATTATTGGAGTGTCGTACTTATGTTTTCCACGATTATGCATTCATGTTTGAAATAAAATTAAATTGTGCCATGATTTGAGAAATGAATATTTTCTATTCTACCATTGCATTGGTTTGTTGAATTTAAATGATTTCGATGAAATGTATTGGCACATGGATTTGAAATGTTTTGATGAACTGTGAGGGCATCGGGATGCCCACTTGTAACGAGATACTATGATGATGACATTGATGATTCCGTAGCTACGAAGGGACTTTGTAGAGGCACGGGTTGCCCGGATACACTTCTGCAGGAGGTATCCGCAAATGTCCAGTTATATTTATTCATAGGCGCGGCCGGTTGAACCCTCATCGGGGAGGACGTGTGTTCATCACCGTCTAACACCGCACGTGGTCCTATTGACGAACATATATATATTCATAGGGGCGGCCGGTTGAACCCATATTTGGGGGAGGACATGTGTCCATCACCGTCTAGCACCGCACGTAGTCCTATTAACGAGTCTGGGTAAGCAACGAGCTAAGCCCACGGCCAACGTCGGGGTAGAAAGCTATTTTTGAAACACTTTACATAATAACACCCCCGATGCGCCTGTCCTTGGTCATGGTTGACCTTTGCCAGGATCCTTTTGATTTGCTCTATGATCTACTTGATTTTTAAATGGATGCATATATGTATGATATCGTGTGATTGAATAAATGAGTTCATTTTATTGAACATATCATGATTTATTGCGAAACTTGAGTTATTGTTTACAAATGATACTATTTGACACTCCAATGTTCACCTACACTATTAGTACTTGAGATTAATCCCCTCACTCACTGAGTATCCTCCCATAGATACTCACCACTCTTTTTTCATCCCTCAGACAGGATTGTTGTACTGGAGCCACACTTCAGAGTTTAGAGATTTTGACGGATTTGGTTATTTGGGACGGTGAGGTTTAAGTTTAAGCTAAAATTTAAATTTCGTATTATATTTTTGACCCTGCGAGGTCTTGTTGAGATCCATAGTTGGACTTGTACTTAATTTGGGATGACTGTAAAATTTATGTATATTTATTTGCGAAACTCTCGTATTTCATTTGTATTGAGGCGATTGTATGTATTTGAATATTACTTGGGAAAATTGTTGTAAATTTGCATAAAATTTAGGTCCGCTCGGTGTGGCGGCTGCTCATGCTCTAGTTGGGCATGACAGTAGAGGTCTGTGGCTAGATTTGTTGATAGATTTTTATAGCATTGCGTTGTTCTGGATGTCGACTATGGGAGTTGTTGGCTTTGAAGAGGCCGAGATGGCCATTTGTTTTTATTTTCAGGATGATTTTGAACTATACAGGTTTAAACAGGTTTAATTGTACATGGGAGATCTCTAATTTATAAGAAGGTTCTATCCGATTTTCTGTAAAAATATAGTCGGCATCCAGGGTAACGGGCGGCTGTTTACGATCCCGGTTTGGGGCGTGACACCTGCCTTATGTGAAGAACAAAGTATGTAAGACACCATCATTTCAACACAAAGAATATTCACAAAAGAAGAAGGTAAAGAACTTACTTGACCAAGGTCTAAAGCAAGGCCCTCAACCTAGTCCCCAAGAATAAAGCTCCCAAGAACTACACTAGGTGAAATTTTCCCAACACAATTCCGAGGTGCACCAGCATTAGAATCATTTCCTAAAAGATCAAAGGAAAGGTATCACTGATTTCAATTGATACCTAGAAAAAGAACAGATTGCTTTCTTTTTTCTTTTCTTTTTATGTATGTCTAACGTTTCCTTATATTTTTTTTCTCCCTTTTTAGGATCCCTGTTAGAGTAGCAAACAAGATCGAGAAGTTGATTTGGTGATTTCCTCTAGTCTGGGAGTTTAGCTAAGACATAATATTTGGTGAACCAGAGCAAGTTTCTAAACCTAAATCTAAGGGTGGGTTGGATTTGTGTAATGTGATATCCAAAAATATTTGTTTGCTCAGCAAAGAGCTTTGGAGATTCCCCTTAGAAACTGTTAGAAATATACGTGACTCAACACGCAGCGGAAGCAATAAAATAAAATTTCGGAACTGTAAAAGTTTGAGTTTGGGATATACCTCAACCAGTGATGCAAAAAATCGTCGGAACCGCGAACTCCGAACACGAACTTCTCGAAGTCGGGATGATAGTCACGTAATCGAACTATCACCGCAATATCACAACGAACCAACCCTTTAACTCGGTGATTTTACGTTGATCGAAAATCCCTTTAAATAATTGTTCTACTCAACAATTATCCTAACCCTCAAAAATGGTACAAGTCTCTTTTTCTCTCAGACTCTACGTTGGTTCTCACAAGAATGTTCAACACACATCCCACAAACTCAATAACCAAAGTTAACTCCCGTAGGAGTCATGTAGAGAGAAAATAGGGGAGAGTGGGTAATGGGTAACTACCCATTACCCCTTATTAGAATTCAAATTATTTTTTACTATGGTAAAAATATATTAAATGGCCCCACGTGGGCACATCTAATATCTCCCACTTGCACACGAGGGCGTTTTACTTCCGTCATAAGATCACAACTCATGCAATCTACTATATCACCCTACAAGGTTTTCATACAGGGTTGGTCGTCGTGCGACTAGCCAGCGAGAAGAACAAAGACTTCTCGATATACCTATTAGGATGATCGAGTAGTCGACCGTTAGTATCAAAAGAACAGCTCCAGCCTTCCGCATCCCCCCGTCAAGACAGTTGCATCCATCGAGCTACTTTCCTCATCGAAAGTAATCCCCGGATATCGCGCTCGACTATGTATTCACTATTATGTTCAAATCCCTACATGGATGAACATAAAAGACCGGTCGGTGAATACGAATACAATATGGTGATCAAATTGGTCTTCCTTTCCAAAAAACTCGAATCTATTGGTTTCAACTCATTGCTTTCCTAGGGTCCTCGCACCCCCACAATTTATCCCCCGGCCACGGTAAAAAAGGACTAAAGTAGCAAACACCGAATCAAAACCTCAAGAAACAGCCGAAAGTAATAAGGGCACAAGAGATCCCACCCAATGGATCTCGGGTCTCCTCCCACGTGGGGGGCGGGGGGGGGGAGGGGTAAATTTCAATTTAATGTCTCAAGATAAAACGTTCCAACTTTTCACACGTGGTATGAAACACGTGCCACAAGGTTGTTTTCCCCCATCTCTCAAAAGGGCATATGTCGATTTCTCTAACATTGTGCGGGTGGGGATGGGGACCCGCTGCCCACACATAAGACTTTACCCAAAAAGATCTCAGAGAGAAGTACCTCAGACAATATCACAAAACGCAGTGATATCGATGTCTACAAACCCGGCTTCTCACAAGCGGGGCTACATGGAGTGGGGAGGCCATGTCGGTCATATCGTATATACCTCCCACCGAGACCCCGATCCCGCCACGCGACTTATATGTCTCTAGCACGGGGGCCACTCTCAAAGCCCCCTTACGGAGGCTAGCCGTCTCATCCCCCCTCACCCGTGGGGAGGTGTCACCGCCCTGAGAGGGGCCGTGGGGGGGGGGGGGCGCCCCCGCCGGGTCCCCATTACAACATTCACAAAATATATATATGAACAATGAAAGTAAGTGCATTAAATGAAAATATAACACAAAAGTGAACCGAAAAATGCACTATAATCATATATATAGAAAATCAATAAGCATCAATGTCATCAATAAGTACAAACTGCGAGAAAAGTCGAAAAATACTCAAACCCAATGACCCTCTGCCCTAGAAAGGTCCCTAGAACGGGTGAAGGAAGTCGGGGGACGGGGCACTAATGCCGTGTGTGCGGTTTATAAGGTGTTTAAGAAATCAATAACTTGACGGGTCAAAATTATACGTCAATCTCGATGATGTCTATAACATAATGATATCCTGGTGTCAATAGTGTTTGGTCCTACTATGAAAGTTAGGAGGCTCGGGAGAAGCGGAATAGAACCCTGATTATCACCAAGAAACCAAGACCCGGCACATCTCCATTATCCAGCTACAATTCTCCGAAGCCAACAGTCGTAGTTACGTTAAGCATGCCCGACAACCGAAAATGGCCACTGAACACAGAAAGCCAAACCATGGCCGTTAACGCCTCAAACACCCGCCCGTTTTTATCGGCCCAAGAGATGGCCCCGCAAACCTGAGGCAACGAAGCAACCCAGATGACGATTTAGCGCCCATCCAAGTCGCCTCCCGGCCGGGGCCGGGGGGGGGGGGTTGGTCCCTCAGATATCGGAAAATCCTTTCCACGCTTCCCCGCGAGGCCCCTTTGCGATTTGTCCAATGTCCCCTTGGCGGAACAAATCGGAGAACTAAATTTCCCACGTTGCGCCCCCACAGTAGACAACGATTTCCTTACTTTCCCGAGTTTTTGGACACATTTCTTATCCTCGGTGCCTTCACTTTTGGCGACGGTAGGTCTATGGGAATACAATCATCCTCCCAAAACGCTCGAGAATTTTCTTAATGTAAATAAGGTCTTATTGTGAAAGAGCTAACATTTTCCTCGACGAAACCAATCCTGGGGTCTGGACACTCGGGGGATGAACCGCCCCACCCATGTCTTCCATGTTCGAAGTCGGGATTGGAAAGAACAACGCTTTGATGGTCATTAAAATTCCGCAATTCACATTGTCATCCCCAACCCCATTATGTCCCAAATACAACGACAAGGATCACAAAAGAGTTATCGACCGAATTAGATAGACACACATGATCCTCCTCGACCATCGTAAAACCGTAAGATATCACCTCCTCGTGAAATCTTGGGTACCACCGCCCGGGATTTGCTTAAGGCCGTATATCAACTTTCGAAGCTTTTTCGCGTACCTTGTTTTTTTCGACCTACTAAACGAGAACCCGGGGGCCCATGAAAAATAGATCTCTTCCAGGCACCCCGTTCCCAGGAATGCGGTCTCTTTCTATCCTCGGGTAAGTCAACTAGTTCCCAGCACCAAATCGGACTCTCGGATTGATTTCCATTTCCCCTCATGCAAGGCACAGTCAACCAATCTCGAACCCTCGAGAGCCTCCTCGTATGGTTCCCGGCTCTTCATCATCCTCGGGAGTCACAATAAGGATCTCATCCTCAATTCGAGAACCCACATGTTCAGCCATTGCCTATTCCTCCGGGGGGGACTCCAGTAAGTCCACAGCTCCGCACTTCATTTCCATTCCACACCCGCATGCAATCGGCCTTGGAGTCCCCCTGGCCTTGGTCGACGCCGCCCGTAGGCATCCATATCCGAACACACAGGAAAGTGAAGTCTCGTTCGGGGGGTTCCCTCCCCTCTCGGGGAAGAGGTCTGGGATCCACCTCGAGTAAAATCCCTTCGAGACTCGCCTGCAGATCACGGCTCCATCCCAAAAGGTTTCTCCAGCGATACACATGTCCCTGGACTCTAGGATCTATATATAAAGATACACTTCTTTCCTCGCGGGCCTAACTTCTACCGTACTGCGAGGAATCATTAAACATAACGGGCGCAACCCCATGGCCTCAAGTGGCTAAGGTCGGGGCCGTCTCCCTCCAAAGCTCGTATGGGGTGCCGACTACGGACTTCGCTCGGAACACGGTTAAGGGACGAGGTCGCGCCAAAAACGCATCCCCAATGGGAGATAGGTAAGTGGCCTGGCTGGCCCGCGCTCATCGACCCCTCACCATCTCCACAAGGTCCTATCCTACTCTCGGCTCTCCCGTCTGCCGAGGGTCGGGCGGGGGGATAGGGCACAGTAATGCCTATATCGAAACAGGGCTTTTTAACCGTAGCAGTACTCCGCGCCCCGATCGGTTGCTAGGGAGATTTTTCACCCTCATAAAACAAACGGATTTTCAACCTCGGGGAACCCCTGGGGCACTCTAGTGCCTCGGACTTGTGCGAGACCGAGCGGTACCGAAACGCGTTTATTCTTTTTATAAACGTAATGAAATACGTTGCTCCATTTCCGGTCTCACAACATGTGTCAAAAATGGGCCGCAAGGTCCCGAATGGACGGTCCCCGGAGCCTTTTATTGCTTTCCCAAAATGGTTTCTAGTGACTTTGCCCGCAAGGCAAAACTCACACCGGGCAACCGGACCCTTGGTTAGCGGGCCCAACAAGCCACCGTAGCTAACTGGGCCATCCCCTCTTTGCCCTATATGGCCAAGTCCTACGCCCATAATACATCCACCCACAACATCCCCATGCACTATATGATGCAAAAGCAATAGAAGAAGAAGAATAAATCCCAAAAAAATTAAATAACAAAATCCACATTCCCTCAGGACCAAACCGAAACATAATCAAAGTCACAATAGGTAATGGAAACTCTAGAGTTTTTCCAAAAAACATAAATATACCTAACAAATCCAAACATCGGATGGTTTCTAAATTTTCTCCTAATTTGGGAGCATAAAAAAATTCCGAGAATATATAAGTTTGTTTCTTCAAGAGCAACAGCTTGCAGGGCGCCAATCCCCCTTTTATTAAAAATTTCCCCTTCCCCCCCTCGGTCCCCCTTCCCCCGGGGGCAAACGAGGGGGGCCCCCCCCCCGCGCCCTCCGTCCCGTTGCGTGGTCCGTGGCTCCCGATCTACAATCCACAAAGGAAAGTTAGCGAGCATCACACTAGATGACACGTAACTCAAACCATTAAAGAAGAAGGACTTACCTTTTCTTTCCTCCGCCGCGAACATGCCTGCTCTGCCACATACGTACCGTAGCTTGGACCTTACCCTTACTCCTTCTTCTTGTGTTTCTCTCTCCTCTCTCTCCTTGGCAAATTGCTTCTTTTGCCTTGGCCCTTGGCCTTCCTTCTTGTCTCGTCCCACTTCCGCCTTTACCCCTCGGCGGCTAGCCCTTACGCCCCCCAATGTTAGCATGAGCATAAGCAGACCCAGCCACCTCCCCGACGCCCCCCCCAGCTCACAATGCCTACTCACGTCTATGAAAGTATGAATACTCTCGGTGTGCGTGAGATAGGTCTTAACCACATCCCAAAGGGTCGCAAGCAAAAACCGGGATCACACCCACCCAAGCATTTGAAAGCTCATCGTACATCGGCTCCCCCCCCAACTTTTCAGAGAAGCGATCATACCCGGACATATGCATTAAATGCTCCTTCATAGTATGATCGTGCCTCTTCTTGTAAGTGATGAATTTATAAGTCAACATCCTCAACTTAGGAGCCGACGGGCGCCATAGTGCTCTCTCGGAGCATCCCGCCGCGATCGACCGTGCGCGAGGGGATGCCGCTCATAATAGGGGAATCACCCATCGTGCAGACCCTAAGCTGCTCACCATAGAACCGATCCCATCGTGCTTTGTCCACGCCCACCTTCTTCAAAGCACCTTTTCCGAAGACAACTGAACCTTCCGTCCAAATATAGTTGTCACCGTCCCACTTGTCCTTGATCGTGATACGCCCTCACACGAGAAAGAGAGCAGTGACATGCCATCTCATTTAGAACTACGAGCTCAAGTCCTCGTAACATCCGGGTCCACCATCCATCACCAATTCCATAGACTTGTTCCTCGAGGAATCGAACCTTTAGTCACTATGTATCCAAAGCCGTCTCAGAAAATTCCAAGAAAGCACGTCCGTGCAGCCCATGTCTCCCTCACACGAAAAAAAGAGACATTAGTGACATATTGATGCTTATTTCACAATTTTATGTACCCTACGAATCACCAAAAACCAAAAAGACTCGAATGCAGATCCCAAGACGAGCGTATGAGTCAACGGACACCATACACCACAATCCGTGATTGCATCTACCGGATTAGGGATTCGGGGGGGTACATAAAACCCGACAATTAGTCGACTTTTTATCACAAAACCCTCAAAAAAATCAGAAATTCCAATCTTAAGACGACCCCGCCGCCCGGGGAGCGTTCACGTGCCGCCGGGGCTCACGGCGGCGCATCTCACGCGCCCCACTGGCACCTGCGCCGGCGGCGTCGGCGGAGCCACACGCGCTCGTGCCGCGGCGAGGCCGCGACGCCACGCGCGGCCAGCGCGCGGGGGGGGGGGGGGGGGGGGCCCGATTGTCGCTCGCGTTTATTGTTCTCCGGACCCCAGGGCGCGGGACCGGACCAACGTCCGGATCCGGGTGTCAAACGCGGTCAAAAACTGTCGATCCAAAAACCCCGCAGACCCGACTCTACCATTTTATGACGCGCAATTGACCAATCTCGCACAACCCGCGGGTGCAGAATTCGGCTCACGCGTGTCGCGCACGCGCCACTTCTTCATACCCGGAATTCGTTGCGCGTAACCTATTTTCCCCCACCCCCAAACCAAAAATACTCAATTTCGTGTCAATACAGCAATTGATATAACAAAATGTAGATCTAACAACGAGAGCCCCATTTTTATGAACCAATTTGACCTAAATCTCGCCAAATTTGGGGTAAGTTTTATCACCCGAATTTATGGGAATTATAAAAAATATTTTCGTGTTTAATAGAGTTGGGTAACACAGTGGTATAATTGGATTCACGAAACTCATCCGTGATCCGAACCCTAAATTTTATACCCTATATTTTTATACCCAAATTTTATTCCGAAAAATTATTTAAAAATTTTTCTAACTGACTCTGATACCAATGTTAGAAATATACGTGACTCAACACGCAGCGGAAGCAATAAAATAAAATTTCGGAACTGTAAAAGTTTGAGTTTGGGATATACCTCAACCGGGGGGGCGAAAACCGGATGCAAACCGCGTCCGAACCCCACCCGAACTCCAACCTCAAGTCGGGATGATAGTCACGTAATCGAACTATCATCGCAATATCACAACGAACCAACCCTTTAACCGGGTGATTTTACATTGATCGGAAATCCCTTTGAATAATTGTTCTACTCAACAATTATCCTAACCCTCAAAAAGGGAAAAGTTTTTTTTTTTTTTTATTTCTTTTTTTTTCACAAAAAAATATAAAAAAACACATCTCACAAACTCAATAACACAAAGTTAAATTCATGTGAGAGAGAAGTAGAGAGTAAGAGGGGGGGGGTAATGGGTAACTACCCATTACCCCTTATTAGAATTCAAATTATTTTTTACTATGGTAAAAATATATTAAATGGCCCCACGTGGGCACATCTAATAGAAACCAATTCCGTTTAGCATAAGATTATAAACAATTATTATGATCTCTATTAGATGGGATGCCAATGCTAGAGTAATAGTTTTCCATTTTTGTCCTTGGAAATTCATCTCTAATTCATATAATACTTTTCTTTCTCTCGTGTCTTTTAGAGTGAGTGATGGCTCTCGTGTTTGTTATTGGTAGGATTAGTGAATAATAGATTCACCTTTATCCACTTCTAAGTTATATAGACGTCATTCTACTCCTATCAAAGATTTTTATAGTTGGCAGGGTCATTTCATCTCTTGAGATTTTCATTTTTTATGAAATCTTAATGCTAGAAAGCTGTACAGTTTTCTTCATTGATTTCCCTCTTACAAGGAAAGAGATCTTCTTATAATGTTTCAAACACTAAGATATGGAATGTTGATGCCTTGGGTGCCTTTTTTAATAGCGAAAGAAATTATATTAGATCAAAAGGAACGTACACAACTCCAAGTATGAAAAATCCATTACTTGCAAATATTTAATTGATAACTCGGGTATTTTTACTTGTAAATCTTTGTTCCACCCTCTTATTCGTCTTCCTTAGCACCCTCATTTTACTTTTAAATATATTTTGTTTGGAAGAAAAAAATTCCTGCCAATGTTAAAGCATTTACTTGGTTAATAGTGCTTAACAAGATTAATACTAATAATCTTATCTAAAAGGAAGACCTTTCCCAGCTCTCTCTCAAGCATATGTGTCATTTGTTATAATCGAGTGTAGAGCATTTTATTTCTATAGATTTTAGTAGCACAGGTGAAACCGTTTATTCACAATGCATGATAATGTTTGAGTTTGCCTTAGCAGCTTTTGAGATTTGTTTCTCACAAGCTTTAGAGATTTTAAAGGGAAGTAGAATGGTCTCTTGCTTTGGAGATGTGTGTTTCTTGCTATTCATTCAGTGAATTTAGAGAAAGCGAAATTCAAGGATATCCAAGGCGATTGACTCGTCTCTTCCGTAGGGTAAGATTTTTTTTCTCACTTCTTTACAAGCATACAGCTTTGGAATTTATAAGGAGTAAGAGAGATCGGAGATTGTTGTATTTTACGCCTTTTTTTTTTTTTTGCTTTATTTGTTACTTCTAAGGACTTTTTACCCCATAAGTTTTTGTACGTTATTTCCTTTATCTAATATAGTTCACTTTTCTAACCAAAAAAATATATAGTTCACTTTTTCTATCTTAAAAAGAAAAAAAGAATTCATTAAAACTAGAGAAAAATAAACATTTAACAAGGAGGATTCCTCAAAAGAAAATAAGACCAAATTGGTATTAGAACCCGTGATTCTTGGCATGACAATGAAAAATGGTAGAAGAAACTTGGTACGAAGAACAACTCAAGGAACAAGATGCCAAAATATAAGAATTGGTAAATGAGATTAAAAAACTCCATCGACAGGTTAATGAGCAAAATCAGAGATTGAAAACATTCATGACCAATATAGAAGCCAAGATTTTTTTTTCTTTTGAAAGCAACACATCAAGACAAGAAAGAAGAACCCAGTAATGATTAAATCTTGAACTCACCATTGCTACCTATATTAATTGAAGGTAAATTGAGAACCAACGAAGACTCCCAAATAATCAATGAGGACCCAGTTTCTCATGAGGTAGTTCCTAATCCACCCAAGATTGAGCTTCCTATATTTATTGAGGAAAACCCTTCAAGGATTGAAATACCAGGGTTCACTAAGAAAAGTCCTTCACTAGAAAGTAATTCAAGAAAATTCTCACTCAAGCTCTCTTATCTCCGTTTTTCTTCCACTACTCTCTTTGCAACTAAGTCGGATTCATTGTTCGTCGCCATCATTTTATTTCTCGACATAAATGCAAGCGTTGGTTTAAGATTCATGGATTTCATGAAGTCTCGATTCTTGATTTTCCATCCTTGAGGGCGAGGATGTCTTCAAAGGGGGGAAATATGTAACAACCAGCAACAGAGATTCAGAAGTATCTTGTTAGATAGTTAAACTTTGAAACCAGTGTTAGTTGTATAGTTAGATTTGTTGATTAACTGTCTAAGAGATTGTATATTTACCCAGAATGTTGTAAGAAGAAGACATAAAATGAAAATTGTTGTTAGTTCTCTTCTCCCTTCTCTATTCTCTCTCTCTCTCTCTCTCTCTATAAACCCATTCTCTCTCTCTTTCTATTATTTTGACTCTACTTTCTCCTTCTATTCAATCATACTCTATCATTGAAGCATTTCCTCACAATTATATTAGCTACAGCATACCCGTTGGTGCCCTCCAACATACTCTGTTTCCGGTAGCTCATACTCTGTTTTTGGTAGCTCATTGTTAGCAACAGATGCATAAACTTCAATTCCATCTTCTACCGTTGGATTGTGGCACATGTCCCTAAGACTAATGCGACCATGATCAAAAGCGAGAATAGGTGGTGGAGGAATCCAAACTCTCTCTTCAAATAAATTAAATTATAGACTAAATTGTTCTATTTAAAGCCAAAACTTAATATATTAAATTTTAAAATAATAAAAATAAGAAATAAAATTTCTTTTTTGATATTACTATTTATTTTATTATTTTTAATTATCCTTTCTTTTACAAATGAAATGATAATTCAAAATTCAAATTAAGTATGTAGAATTCATTTGCCAAGTTTATATTTTCTTTACTATTTTAAAATTCATAGTTTTTTGAAAAATTAAATAAATTTTATATCTTAGTTTTCGTTTCAAAAAGAAAACTTGAATTTTGGAACAATCTTCACAAACAAAAAAATATATAGAGCTCATTTGGTTCCAAATGCAATCCAAGGTATTTGTGAATACACAAAACATGCAATTTACATTTAACTCAAGAAGAATTTATGAGAATAATTTATTAGGAATTTGTATATTTTATTTGGATCTATAACTAAATATATATTTATATTTTTTTAGAGAATAAGATAAAATATAATAATCAATTTTTATTTGATTTTGTTTTGCTCTTTATTGTATTTTGCAAAATTTAGCAGTCCAATAAAATAAAGCTTTCGCGGGCAACATGAGAAGCAAATGAATCATATCTACTTCTAGAAGAAATCGAAGAATTTCTTGGAAATCCTATAAGATCCATTCGTTCTTTTTTCTCTAACAGATGGTCAAAATTTCATGTGTTTGAATCCTACTGAGAGATCTACTAGAAAATTGTTAAAGAATTTCTTTAATATTTTAAAAATATTACAGAAGTATATTAGCAAAATCCTTATTGTAGGAGTAAAAATTAAAAATAATATTTTTGAGTCACTTCCAAATTAATTTTGTTTTCAGTATTTGATCGATTATGTTTGTGTGCTTATAGTAAGAACTCCTTTCTTTCTTTTTCATGTGGTGTTTAAGATTGTTGTACTTCAACGTGTTTTCTTCTTTTTCTTCTTCTTCTTCTTCTCCTTTTTATCTTTGTTCACAGCTTCTCTCCTTGTCTTCCTCCTCCAAGTCTAGTAGTAACAAGCTCAAGTTTTGAATCTCTTTCTCTCGCACACTAAAAGCAATTAGAGCATCTCAATATCTTGTAAGCAATAAAATGACACCTATGAGCATGTTATTGAAGATTTCTCTTTCTTTGAGTTCTTTTTCAAGACAACAAATCTTCCTTCTTGGATTTTATTTTGTGGAGAATTGTTAAAAAATAGAACCACGAGACTTATAAATTATAGTGGAAGAATCATACCTCTAAAAGAACCTGTGTACTTTGACTCTTTGTGTTGGTTTTACGATGTTGAATAAGATCACCAAGTTGAAACCTTATTCCTTTTTGTTGGTAAAATATGCCCATGAGGAGCTTTTACCATGAGTTAAAAATTTAAATTTGAATTTAAATTGAAAAGGATAATGGGTGGTGGTTAACCCATGATCTCTTAACCTCCCATGTATCTCTCCCTTTTCAAAGAACTTTGTACAAGAGTTAACTTTCTGGAATTGGGAGTTTAGACAGGTGTGTGAGTTCTCTGCACATTGTTCAAATAGTGAATGATTGTGAGAGATACATTCACTGAGAGATTAGTTTCTGAGTGAGAAATTAATTGAAGGTATTCAGAAAATTTTGAGTAAGAAATTTTCTCTGTCTTTGAGTTTATCAGATTTTGGATTGAGACGTCGTGATATCATGGTGGTGGTTTATCATACGTGATCACCATCCGGATTGAGAGTTTTGTTCAAGGGTTCACAGTCCGGATTTTTGAGGACCTATAATCGAGGTTTTTATCCAAAAAATTATGATCTATTTAATTTTGTTAAATTCCATGCTTCCATGGTTCACATGTTAGATTTATTCTAACATTCGTATCAAGATTTATTTTAAAAAAAGTTGGGAATTTTTGACATATAAAATGTGTAGGGTAAAATTTAGAGTCTTGATTACAAATGAGTTTTGTAAATCCAGAGATGCTACGAGATTACCATGACCCATGGAATATGAATATGATTTTTATTTAATTTTTGAAGCATGTTTAGACCGTAAAATGTAATATTGAAGATCTCGACCATAAAAAGTGATTGAACACATTAAACTTAGAGCTGTTGAGTTTGATGATTTAATCTATGAAAATGGTCTATAAATGTTCTTCACATTCTGATCTACAATTTTGATACAATAATTGTGTGATTTGGTTGCCAAAATGTGAATTTCTCCATTGGCCGTGAAGGGCCACAATGGGGATGTTTAAATCACCAAATTTAGGACTTAAATCTTCAAATAAATCGAGTTTAGGATGATTTGGAAGTCAAATTACAATTTTCAGGCAAAGTTAGCACCAAAAAAGGCAGAAAATGGGTTTTCTAGAAACCGAGTCAAAACGATTTGGTTGCAAACCCATTAGGCAAGGAAGAACCAGCCCAGACCCACAGACTCGTGAACAACACGTGTGCAAAGGCACATGAAGGGAGCGGATGCGGATGCAAGCACGTGACTGATGCATTGCACATGCAAGCACTTGGGGCGCCGCCACCTGCACGTGGTGGCTGTGGGGCCTCCAATGGCCCATCAAGCTGTTCTAGGTTGTATTTTTCATCTTTTTGATGGTCTCATATCATTATTTGTGACTTTTTTATGGATTTTTGTGTAATGTAACTCCAAGTTGTAGTGGATGGGTCCGTTGATCCATTCATTTGCTTTGGGGTTTATATTCGAGCTTTTTTGTGCTTGTTGATTTGAAGGGTATACAAAATATGAAAATAAATATCAATAAGTTATTAACGTCTTTCTTTTGTGTGTATCAGAGACTATAGCTGCATAAAAAATTATCGTTCTTGATCTTTACAAGGGGGATAAACTAAATAATGACAATTACGATATTTGGCACCCAAAAATTCAGTTTGTCCTTGAGGGACAGGATCTTCTGAGATTCTGAGACCTGAAATGTTGGACCCCAGGGAGAGTACCATACCTTGGGCTAGGCAGGATAAGAAGGCCTATGATACGTGGAAAAAGAATGATAGCCACGCTAGGGCAATCTTGGTTAATAATATACACGATGACATGATTCCAATCTATGAGCAGTATTTTATGGCTATGTCGATTTGGCTCATCCTAAAAGAGCATTATGGTACTCTTTCAGCTCCTAAAGTGAACATGCTAACTTATACATTTATCACTTATAAGAAAAGAGTTGATCATATGATGAATCAACATTCGATGTAAATGTTGAGTTTGATCGTCGGGGTAATGAATGTGGGTAAGCCCATTTCGGATGAAACTGGGTATGATTCAGTCTTAATCTGATTCATGGGAGACCATGAAAACTTATCTCACATACGATAAGAGTATTCATACTTTCTCTAATGTGAACAGGAATTACGAGCCTGAGAAGGAGCACTTAGAGGTGAGTAGGCCACACTTAGGTCATATTTATGCAGCTAAATCAAGGAAGGACTCCCGTGCCATCAAACATAAATGGAAGAAGCATGAGAAGAAAACCTAAGGTTCAAGCAAGAAGAAGCCATCCAACAAAATTGACAGTAAAGTACAAAAGGTAAGAAAGAGTAGGATAAGACCAAAATGAAGTGCTACGTATGTGACAACTTGGTCATTTCACTTGTGAGTGTGACAAGTGGAAGACATGTTCTTCTTCTTTACATGGTTCAAGCTTTAGGGTTATGAAACAAAGAAAAAGATCAACAACAAAGGGGGCAACACTTGGTTGTTGTGTCACAATAAAGAGTAAAGGGCTTTTTAGCTCTAGCGAGAAAATATATTCCGAGGTCCATAGTGAGGCAAGGACTCTATTATCGTGTAGAAAAGCCCTAAATGCCTCATTAAGCCAAAACAGAAGAGCACCAAAGCAATCACCAAACCCCTGAAGTGGATCTCGTTGGTTTTGCTAAAAGACCAACATTAGTAGAAAAGGAAAGGAACAAAACACAATCCAAGTTGGCAACACAAGGCTAGGCTAAATGAAACTATAGACATGCCAAAAAAAAAGTCTTTTATGCATAGACTACATTAATTTTGTATCTTACAACAGCACAAGATAGCAAATAAATTCCCACACAACTACGATACTCACATTACTAGTATGATATCTTTGTTACTTTTGAAACAAAGTTATTGGAACATTATGGAATGTTGCACACATTTACTATGGCAAGTACAATTTTTCCTACTTTAAACATGATTAGGGAGCAGAAAGTAATATGCTTGCAGTACAATTAATCATGTAAATATTCACACTTAAGTTGTGAGTTTAAGAAACTCTCAAGCTTTTGATGTCAAGGCCTCTGGTAAGAATGTTCATAAATTATCTATCTTTGAGATGAGTATAGAATTTTGTTTTCTCGATCATTTGTTTCCTAAAGGGATTCCAAATCTTGTATTTTACATATCTACACTACAATTGAGTATGAATAAAAATAAAATAAAATTGTTTGTGTATCCCATAAACCTTTCTCAATCAAAAAAAGATTTTACAGAGTAAATCCACTAACCTTCTATTGATTTAACACTTAGAGTAAATCAACAAAGGGCATTCTGAGCAAAGAGTTTACCAAGACTGCAACAACAGCTTGATTGTTAAGAAGCTGTTTTGCTTGTCTCATGACAATACTTAATGTTTCAGGCATTGGCACTTCCCCAGAATTGGAAGGCAATTCTACTGTTGGTATACTTCCTGCCAATAAAACGAGAAAGAGAGAGAGAGAGAGGTGGGACACCATTATAACTCCTTTTTTTGGGCCTATCTCGTGGTGGGGTTGCCTTGTAACTTACACACACACACACTCCTCTCTCTCTCTCTCTCTCTTTGCCCCCCCAATTTATTTCTCTATTCATCTGATTGCATGAGCTCTCCCTGGTGTTCTTGAAATGAACACGAAGATCAAAACCCCCGACCTTGTAAGAATTGGTGGGATTGTGAGGTTCTGTAGAGTACTTCAGCAAGGCGATGTCTGATGGGCTTTGCTATTGCATCAGCGAAGAGTAAAAAGAGTTTTCTCCAAGGTATGCTCTCGCTTCATTTCTCCCTTTATCTCTGACACACTTCCTAACTCTTTTCATCTCAGCTCTCCCTCTCCTATACTCAAGTATCTCTCTCTCTCTCTCTCTCTCTCTCTCTCTCTCTCTCATACTTGCAAGAGAACCATAGGTGCCCACCTACTCTATTTTTTACTTCCTTTTCATACCGCGATACCGCAAATCATAAATAGCATTTGTGGCCTAAAACCACTTTTTTTCTTTCTTTCTTTTCCCCCCAAAACCTTCTTTATTTTTATTCTCTATGTTGTTTCTGATTTGGAAAAGATGAAGGGATGATTATTAGTTGACAATGCAGTAAAGAGGGTTTTGTAAAAACCCGCGGGTCACACAGGTTGCAAGTTGACCCCATGAGTTTATCCGGGTTTGTTACATATACTGTTCATCTAATGAACTGGCCTGTATAGTGTATGGGTTGAGGGTTAACCCAATTTGACTGAAGTGTTGGTCCAAATTAAGCGAATAAAATTAAGTATTTAATAAAATTTTAATTAATGTCTTCAAAATATATACATAAAAGGAGAAACGTGTCAACAAGTGCATGTACATTACTTGGTTTATTATTTTTGATAGTATAATATATGCTTTCCCATTTACATATTTATACATTGTATTATTAAAACTGAGTTTAAGGGAATAATTTGAAATCTTGATAGAGAAAGAGAAATTTAGAAATTTAGACAAACATCTATTTTCCCTAAAAAATAGCCGTTGTACTTGACTTTCTATTGTATGGAGTTATTTGATTTTATGGATTAGTTTGTAATATAGTTGGTAATATGAAAACTGCAATGTAACAGATTGATCGAATTACAGGTTAATAGGTTGATCAAATTATTTTGAATGTAACAGGTTAGAAAAATAACATTCAGCGATGGATTAGCGACAAAAATTTTTTATCGCTAAAAATCTCATCGCTAATCCGTCTCTGATTTCTCTCATCATGTTAAAGAATCAGCAACTGATTAGTGAAAAAATTTTTCCATCGCAAAAAATTCCATCGTTGATTTCACTCATCATGTTAAAGAATTAACGACGATTTAGCGATATAAAATTTCTATTGCTAAAAATTCTATCGCTAATTGTTTAACATGATGAGTAAAGTCAACGATGGATTAGTGATAGAATTTTTAGCTATCAAAAATTTCTATCACTAATCCATGTCTGATTTTTTAACACGATGAGTGAAATCAGGGACGGATTAGTGACAAAAATTTTAGCAACAAAAACTTTTTGTTGCTGAATTTAGCGACAGATGGGATTCCATCGCTAATATTTGGCAAAGAGATTTTCAATGACAGAAAATTTCCATCGCTAATGCTCTTTAGTGATGGAATTTTTACTTTCAGTAGCGGATATTTTTATCGCTAATACCTTCTTTCCTAGTAATGGTAGCTCCTTTTATAAATATGAAATTAAGTTTAAGAGAATAATTTGAAATTTTGATAGAGAAAGACAAGAAATTTAGAAATTTTAACAAACGTCTATTTTTTACTAAAAAATAGTCATTATAGCTTTTTTATAAATAAATATATACCTGCCCTCATTACTTCCCCCAATTTTTTCTTCTTCTCTCTCTCTCTTAAGAAATAACAAAGAGATTCAACCCCAAACAGTCTCTCTCTTTCTCTCTTTCTGGCTTTGTAAAGCAACCATGAGTTATATAGAATCATACCCACGAGTATTTTTTCAGAAGATCAGTATAGTGTTCTGTGATCAACCGATAATTAAAATCCGATTCACTAAGTTTCATGGCCTATCCATAGTGCGATGGCATATGATTGTTCCAATTTGGTAATTTTCCTTTCTTCATGTATCCAATCCTTTCTTTATTCAATTTACGTTTACTGTAGGACTTTATGTTTTGATAGTTATCTGAGAACTTGTGGAAATATTACATGTTGTATTTATAAGATCTTCGCCTAGTCAATGCATTTTTGTAGGAATATGATTTAGCCGTATTCCATGAGCATTCTTCTGTAATCTATTTGTTTGTAAATTCAATCTATTGAGGGACCTCCTTGTTAACAATTTCTTTTACCTCACATCTTTGAAAAGAAGTTTGTTATTTTCTTTTGTACAAATTACTCATGTGTTTTGGGCACTAGGTGTATGGAAGCACTTAAAGAGTGAAGATCATGATGACTTTGGACTCCTTGTGAGTGAGAAAGCTAAAAGGTATGCAATAGTAAAAGAACTTGGAGAGTCTGTGAGTCTCAAAGACCGGACCACTGTCCTCCAATTTGAGACTCACCTCCAAAATGGTTTAGAATGTGGTGGTGCATGCTTGAAGTACTTTCGACCTCAAGAGGCAGGATGGAAGCCCAAGGACCTTGATAATGAAGCTCCCTATTCAATCAGTTTTGGACCCGATAAATGTGGTGCAACAAACAAGGTGCATTTCATCCTGAAGCATAAAAATCCTAAAAGTGGGGAATATGTTGAGCACCACCTCAAGAACCCTCCATGACAAGCTGACTCATGTGTATACTACCATTTCGAAACCTGACAACAAGTTGAGAATTTTAATTGATAAGGAGGAGAAGAAGAAGGCAGACTTTCATTCGGCTGATGATTTTGATCCTCCATTCATCCCTTCCAAGACTATTGCTAACGCATATGATAAAAAGCTTGAGGATTGCGATGAGAAGGCTAGGATTTCTGACCCTGATGCAGTTAAGCCAGATAACTGGGATGAGGATGCACCCATGGAAATTGAAGATGAAAAGCTGTAAAACTTGATGGATGGTTGGACAATGAACCTGAGGAAATTGATGATCCTGATGCATCAAAACCAAAAGATTGGGATGATGATGAAGATGGTGAATGAGAGGCACCAAAAATTGATAACCCCAAATGTGTGACAGCACCTGGTTGTGGTGAATGGAAGAGGCCAATGAAAAGGAATCCAACTTACAAAGGAAAGTGTCATGCACCACTTACTGATAACCTAATTACAAGGGAATTGTTAGAATTGAGAATTTTCAAGGATACTTCAAAAATATATATATATCTATTTTGTCACTTTAGTTAGTAAAGTATTAGACAAAAAGGAGTGGAAATCCTTATTTTGTGTACTTGTATTAGAAGAAATTGGTTGTGTTAGTTGGTTAGATAAAGCAGCCCATAGCAGGAGCACTTTTGTAATATATGGTTACAGAAAATGTAAAAATAGTGACAACTGCTTCCTCATTTTTCTGGATCACTTCTTCTTCTTCTATTTTTCTCTTTCTTTCTAGACTTATAACTGATATTGTGACATGGTATCGAGCTCTGAAGGATCTCAAGGGACCTGTGAGCAACCTAAAACAAACACCAGTAAGACTTCCACTCTCAACGACCCCAACAAGAACACAAAACCTTAAACCCTTAAGGCCTTCAGCAATACTTCAAGACTTGCACCTCTAGTCTTCAATGGTGAAAATTATCAAGTTTGGGCTGTGAAGATGAAAGCTCACTTGAGAGGACTCGGTTTGTGATAGTGGGTTGAAACTAAAAGGGAAGTATCACCTCTAGGCAACAATCCAACCCTAAATCAGATCAGCGCTCATGAAGAAGAAGAAACTAAAGCTCCAAGAGCTTTGGCTTATATTCATGCTGCTATCTCAGAATCCATTTTCACTAGGATCATGGCTTGTGAAACACTCAAAGAAGTTTGGGACAAGCTCAAGGAGATGTACATAGGGAGTGAAAGAACCAAGCAAATGTAAATCCTGAATCTGAAGAGGGAGTTTGAAGTCTTAAGGATGAAAGATAATGAGTCTATCAAGGAATATGTAGACAGACTCATGGAGGTTGTCAACAAAATCAGACTTCTTGGGGAGGATCTAACAGACCAAAGGATAGTAGAAAAAGTTTTAGTAAGCTTACCTGAAAGATTTGAGTCTAAGATCTCTTCTCTAGAAGACTCAAAAGATTTAACTAAGATTTCCTTGGCTGAGCTGGTTCATGCTTTTCAAGCTCAAGAGCAAAGGAGATTAATGAGGCAAGATGACAGCAATGAAATGGCTTTCCTGGCAAAGCAAAAAGGAAAAACTCCTCAGGGCAAAGAGAAGAAACAATCTGGTGAAAAAAAGAACAAGAAAAAGATTGAAGGTCAAGGAAGCAAACGTGGAAATAAAAAGATATATCCACCATGTTCTCACTGCAGAAAGAAGGATCACTCAGAGAATTATTGCTGGTTTAGACCAAATGCGCAATGCAGATCATGCAAGCAATTTGGTCATGTAGAGAAGGTATACAAGAACAAAAATGATCAGCAAGGGTAACAAGCTCAAATGGCTGAAAATCAGTAGCAAAAAGAGCAGCTGTTTGTAGTCACGGATCATGCAATGTGCATTCTATCTTAAACTTGGCTCATTGACAGTGCCTACACCAATCATATGACACCTGAATTGAGAAATTTCAGAGAGTTAGATCAGTCATATAAGTCAAGAGTCAAGATTGGGAATGGAGACCTGGTTAACATTGAAGGCAAAGGAGTTGTTGTAGTCGCAACCCCATCATGTATCAAACATATCTCAGAAGTCTTGTATGTGCTTGAGATTTGCCATGGTTTATTAAGTGTAGGACAAATGCTAGAGAAGAATTATTCACTGCACTTCCATAATATGTCATGCATCATAGTTGATAATGTTGGTTATGAGCTGATAACAGTAAAAATAAGAGATAGAAGCTTTCCAGTCAAATGGAAAGAAACTAACTTGCATGCTTACACCACTATTATTGATGAGTCTATGTTATGGCACAAAAGATTTGGCTACTTTCATTATGCTGCTCTGAGACACCTGCATCACAAGAGCCTAACTTTTGGCCTACCAGCCATCTGCAATGAAAAAAATGTTTGTCAAGTTTGTCAACTAGGGAAGTAAAGTAGACTGCCATTCCCTGTTGACAAGGCTTGTAGAGTTTCTGATAAATTACAATTGGTACATACCGATGTGTGTGGACCAATGAAGATACCCTCATTAAATAGAAGCAAGTATTTCATCTTGTTCATAGATGACTATATAAGAATGTGTTGGGTATACTTTGTAAAACAAAAATCAGAAGCGGCTGCTATATTTCAGAAATTCAAGGCCTTTGTAGAAAATCAAACAAATAACAGCATCAAAGTGCTAAAGTCTGATAATAGGACTGAATATACTTCAAAAAAATTTGACAAAATCTGTGTCCAAGCAGGAATTCACCATCAGCTGATTGTCACCTACTCCCCTCAACAAAATGGAGTAAGTGAAAGGAAGAACCAAACCATTATGGAGATGGCAAGGTGTCTACTCTTTGAAAAGTAGATGTCAAAGTACTTTTGGGCAGAAGCTATCAATACAGTAGCTTATTTGCTCAATAGACTTCCAACCAAGACAGTTAAGGATAAAACTCCATATGAGGCTTGGTATGGAGTTAAACCTGATGTGAATCACCTGAAAATCTTTGGGAGCCTGTGTTACATTCATGTTCCAAGTGTAAAAAGAGACAAGTTGGATCATAAAGTTGAGAAGGGAATTTTTGTAAGATATAGCTCTACTTCTAAGGGCTACAGAGTTTTCAATCTGAAGACAAAAAAAGTCTTGGTTGGCAGGGATTTAAAATTTGATGAAGATGCTGTATAGAACTAGGAGATTTGAAGGATTGAAGCTGTAGAAAATAATCAACTTCGAGAAACTATATCCCAAACTTCAAATGAATTAGAAGCTGAACTCTATGATCACAATGTTGATGATGTTCCAGTAAGAGGAACTAGGCCACTTATTGAAGTTTATGAAAGATGTGATGCAGCATTATTAGAGCCTGCATGTTATGATGAAGTTACAAAAGAAAATGGGTGGAGAATTGAAATAGAGGAGGAGCTTAAAATGATACACAAAAATAGAACCTGGGAGTTAGTAAAGAGGCCCAAAAATTAGAAAATAATTGGTGTTAAGTGGATTTATAGAATCAAATATAATCCAGATGGTTCTGTAAATAAACTTAAGGCCAGACTATTTGCAAAGGGCTATTCTCAAGAGCATGGTGTAGATGTTTTAGACACCTTTGCTCCAATGGCGAGGTATGATACCATAAGGCTCCTAGTAGCTTTAGCAGCAAAATTAGGGTGAAAAATCTATCATCTTGATGTGAAGTTTGCATTTCTAAATAGTGTACTGGAAGAAAATGTCTATGTTGATCAGCCAGAAGGATTCCAGGTTTCAGGCTATGAAGACAAAGTTTACAAACTCCACAAGGCTCTCTATGGTTTGAAACAAGCTCCTAGAGCTTGGTACAGCAGGATTAATGCTTATCTGCTGCAACAAAAATTTAGAAGAAGTGAAAGTGAAACTACTCTATATGTTCTGGAGGAGAATAATGAAGTTCAGCTTATTGTTTCCTTGTATGTAGATGACCTGTTGATTACAAGCTGTAACCAAAAGAATTTGAAGCAATTTATGCAACAGATGGAGGAGTTTGAAATGTCTAATTTGGGTGAAATGAAATATTTTTTGGGAATGGAAATTCATCAAGGTAAGGGTGAAATTTTCATCTCCCTACAAAGGTATGCTGAAAAGATTTTGAAAAAGTTTCATATGGATAAATGCAAACAAGTAGCAACTCCATTGGTGGTGAATGAGAAGTTGTCAAAAAATGAAGTTGGTGATAAGGTAGATGCTTCAGTTTATAGAAGTCTAATTGGCAGTCTATTATACCTATCAGCAACAAGGCCAGATTTAATGTACTATGCAAGCCTGCTAAGGATTATGCACACTCCAAATCAAATTCATTTTGGTGTAGCAAAGAGAGCTTTAAGGTATGTCAGAGGAACTTCAGACTATGGCATATTGTTTGTTAGGAATGAAAGTGGTGATCTTCAAGGATATGCAGATAGTGATTGGGCAAGAAGCATTGATGATTCAAAAAGCACTTCAGGCTATGTCTTCTCATTTGGAAGTGGTGTATTCTCATGGCATTCAAAAAAGCAAGAGGTGGTGGCCCAATCCTCAGCAGAAGCTGATTATATTTCAACAGCAGCAACAGCAAATCAAGCAATATGGCTTAGGAAATTATTGTTAGATTTAGGGCAAAGCCAAGAAGATCTTACAGTGATTTGGGTTGATAACAAGTCAGCAATTACCATGGCTAAAAATCCTATGCAGCATGGGAGAACCAAACATATAAATGTGAAGTTCCATGCAATCAGAGAAACTGAGAAGAATGATGAAGTCAATTTGAAGCATTGCAATACAGAAAATCAACTTGCTGATGTTTTAACTAAGGCTCTTTCTAAAACCAAGTTTGAAAAGTTAAGATCAAAGCTTGGAGTATCCAAGAAAATTCTCAAGGAGAAGTGTTAGAATTGAGAATTTTCAAGGATACTTCAAAAAATATATATATATCTATTTTGTCACTTTAGTTGGTAAAGTATTAGACAAAAATGAGTGGAAATCCTTATTTTGTGTACTTGTATTGGAAGAAATTGGTTGTGTTAGTTGGGAAGGTATAGCAGTCCATAGCAGGAGCACTTTTGTAATGTATGGTTACAGAAAATATAAAAATAGTGACGACTACTTCCTCATTTTTCTGGATCACTTCTTCTTCTTCTATTTTTCTCCTTCTTCCTAGACTCATAACTGATATTGTGACAGGAATCTGGAAACCCCAGCAGATACCCAATCCTGATTACTTTGAACTTGATAAGCCCGATTTCGAGCCTATTGTTCCCATTGGCATTGAGATCTGGACAAGGCAAGATGGTATATTGTTTGACAACATTCTGATAGCAAGTGATGAGAAAACTGCTGCAACCTATAGGGATACCACATCGCAGCCAAAATTCCAAGTTGAAAAAGAGAAACAGAAAGCTGAATATACAGCTTCTAGTCTTTCAGATGGCCTCTCTGGTTTGCAGGTATTGAACAACTTGCCCTTACTCCTCTTTGTTTTTTTGGCAGTTTAGAACTTCTCTTTGTTTTTTACAGAAGAAGGTGTTTGACCTACTCTACAAGATAGCAGAAATTCCTTTCTTAGAGGCAGACAAGCTTAAAATTCTTGTAAGCTTAAGCAATCTGTGTTTCCTCATATTTACGGTTTTGAACCTGAATACTTGATGACAAGTGAGTTTATGTGTCAGGATCTCATTGAGAAGGGAGAGAAACAACCAAACATTACAATTTGCATCCTTGTCTCTACTGCCCTAATCTTATTGACAGTATTCTTCAGGCTTATATTTGGTGGAAAGAAGACAGTAAGTCAATCATTCTTTGCAAAGTCCTTAATAACTTTTTTCTTTTGCGTAGTATCTTTTGTTTCAATGCATGCTTAACATTCTTTTGCTACAGGTGAAACTGGCAGAGACAAGTAATGTGGGGGATGCTGGGACTTCCAGGAGCCAGGAACACAGTGAGGAGAGAGAGCAAGAGAACTACGAGGAAGACACTTCTGCCCCTCGTCGGAGGTCCATTAGGCATGAAACCTGAAAGGATAAGGGAACACTGCCGTTGCTTTCACACTTTTTTTTTTTTTTCCTCCTTCACTGTGGGCTTGTTCACTCTGGTTCCTGTAGGAATTTTGTTAGCAGTGCTCTGAAGATTATACCGGAGTGTAAATGATTTCTCCTCAGCCACGGCTTTGGTTCCCCACTAGAGGTTAGCTGAATGTGTTGAGTCATGGAAGACTTGAATGCCCACATTTATATACCCATCCAATCTTCAACTTTCTGTTTGCCCACACTTGTAGTGGCAGATTGTTCACATTGCCATTGTTTTCTCTGGCGGCGTATCCTTAAAGCTTTTACCCCTTTTGGAGAAAAATTTCATCAAACTTATGCTCTACAATCAAGCCCCTGCTCTACTTTTGTCATGCTAGTCTGGCTAGGAAGACGCACCATAGCACCCATCCATGTAGGTGTATCAACTTGAGTACATTCGACCCCTTCAATTTGTTCTTGCTGTAGATGCTGAAAGTTCTCGTGGAGCTTTGCATGTTATGCTATCAATTTGTGCATGATCACTCATCGTCAGAGGCTAGATTTGCCCTTGCGAATCTTTAACATCCGAATCAGGATGCTTGGCTACTTGCACTTACTCGAACACAGGTTCGAGCAGAGGGATGTATAAACCAAAATCATTCAGTTGCATCAATCACGCATGCCACTTTCCTTGTGCTAGACATACTGCCTTGATTATAATTATGGTCCGTCCCATCTTTAATTTTATGCTTTTACCTAGTATTATTAGTTCATAACAAGGCTTGGCCTGGGGGATGGTGCCACTGCTGCTAGGGCTTAGAACTAAAATTTTGGTGAGAGTGCTCCCACTAAACTACTGTTTTTTCTTCCTGGTTTTGTAAACTATTCAAATGATATTTTTCAAACTGAGTTGCTAGCATAGTAACATTCGGCTATCCGGATGCACTTGTTCTTGACTTAGTTTCTGAGCAAAACAATTCAAACTATTAATACATTTAAAATGTGTTATTAAATTTTAATTTACAATAAAAAATAATTTTCTATAGAAAAATTTTTAATTTTAAGAGAGTATATTTAAAATAAGATATAGCATTTTACAAATTTTACAAAGAAACTGCGCTAAGCCAATCCCACATATACCAAAATTAAAAGATGGACTGCAACATCACATGTTCTCAGTGACAAAAGATGATGAATTTCCTTCCAAATACACCTTGTGAGTTTCCAGCAGAATGCACTTCTGTAGCAACACCAATCAGTTACCTCACAATGGGGAAGGATGGGTAAGTGAGGAAGAAGTTGGGATCATCTCAGGTGGACCAAGATCACCGATGGGCGGCCGCTGTTTGTGGTGATTAGTGATGGATTGGTAAGCCATCGCTAAGGCTAATGCCTGAAAATTGATATTGAAATATTAAAAAGACAATGAAGAAAAAGCATATCATCAGCTCACCATCATTACAGTTAACTATTTTATTTCATTAACTTATTTAACATAATTTTACTTCTCTTTTAGGGTGTATAGTAGGAGCCAAAATTTTGAAGGCGGAAAATTATAAAAAGCATTTTGAGGATATTTCCCTTGTGACGAAAAATAGGTGAACAAAAGCGTAAACTTCAACCCCATAAAATTAATTTCGACTGTTATAATAAGATATATCATGAGGACAAATTTCAATCTAATAACGGTGCTATGAAAAAAACTTGCAAAGAAACTTGGGGCTAAGGTTCGTAATGTTCTTCTTGAGCTAAGATATCAACTTTTAAGAACCTATGTTTAGGTTTCCCTTCCCATTTTTGAAAAACCTGATCTTAGGATTTGTTTGATCTAAGCTAATGGATTTGTTCTAGTCACAGCCGTACATCTTTAATAATAGTAGTGATTAGCCGTCTATTCTAAAGACATGCAAAATCTCAACTGTTGGATCAGCTTATATGTTACAACATCCCTTTCACTCTACCTTTCATTTCTCTCTGTCTTTTCTTCTCTCCCTCCTCTCTCATTCTCCTTCTACTCCCCCTGCCTACATCCAGCAGGGGTCAACAGAACTCTTCAAATTTTCAGACTCGCATCCGATGTTAGCAGGACCAAACTGGCAGGCTGATTAAAACCTGGAAACAACCCCTTTATCAGTCTGATTATAGCATTGGTTCATTTATGCAATTGAAACAGATTGACTCAATTGAACCAGCAATTTTTTGATAGAGCTGGCAACCCATGTGAACCAGACTAATCAATTCCCAAAAAAAAAAAAAAAAACCTATCTTTTTCATTCTCTCTCCTCTTTGGTCTCCTCTCTCTCTTCCACTCAATTAAATATCCACAACAACCTCAATCTTGCCGGCCCCTTGGATCCTTGGATCTCGCACTGGATGCCTGTTTCTCCTTGCCAGCATTGCGGACGCCAACCACAAGTTCTCTGCCATAGCCTTTTTGTTGCTTCAATTTTTATCATTGTTTCTTGTATTTTTGCATCTGGGTCATGTTAAATCAGTTGTTTTCTTGCAAATTTCTAATTTTTGTGCCTTAGATCTCATTTGTATTTGGATTATTGTTGAAAAATTTTAGTGGTTTTTTTTTTTACTGTTCATAACTTGTAAAATTCAAGGTTTATCAGTTGAATTAGTGTTATACTGGCCCAAAAAAAAAAAAAAAACCATTTTTTGGGGTTTATTTAGCATCTAGGATACTGGATTGTTTGATTTTTCTGGTTTTTTCTTGATGGTCTTGAAATGGTTTTGAGCATTTTGTTGTCACAAATGGATTTCTTGTTGGATATATAGTACTTGTAACTATTGAATAAGAAAAATTTTAGTAGATTTTACGTTCATAACTTGCAAAATTCAAGGTCTATCAGTTGAATTAGTGTCATTCTTGGCAATTTTTTTTTTTTTTTTTTTTTATGGGCTTGAAATGGTTATGAGCATTTTGTAGTCACAATTCAATTTGGTGTTGGATATGTGTAATGGTGTTCTCATCATTTGGTGTTTGATGAATAGAATTTGGTTAGAAGACAGAACTTGAAATTATCAAGGGAAATTGGGTTTTTCTAATTGGATAACATGTGATCTTGCACTCAAAATTATCAATGTATCTCTCAATTTGTGAGTTCACCTCTTACCACATGTCCTTAATATAATTCCTTTTGTATAACAAATATATATATAACTAACGCAACTTCTAACTTCTGAAAAAGACGCACCATCAGAAATAGAAACTATAAACAGTCATTGTTTCAATTGGGAGGAAGTCTATTGCTAGGTCCAGTGCAGCTGCAGCTCAATCCTCAAGTCCTGGAGAAGCTGCACAGACTGCATGTCAAGCCACCTAACCTGCACTCTGGATAGAGTGGCTGACATTGGCATCGTGTAATTCGTGTATGTCCAGAAATACAAGTGCAAATGCGGCTTGATTTACAATTAATGTAAGAGCTAAAAAGATAAGTGTTATAGCAGAAATCTTACAATATGATCATGGTCTGGCGGAGCATAAATGCCAGTGGAGGAGGTGGTTTTTCGTCGAGATCCAGTTGTTGAATTAGGTACATCCGAAAATCCTGTAGGAACAACCACCACCGGCAAGCCCACAAGATTGCCCATGCAGACCTTCTCCCAATCTGTTGCATTCCCAATGAAAGCATCAACGGTGAAGTGTTCCCTAACTTCTTGAATTAATCTTCCCCTTGCCCTTTGTGCCTGCAAATGAAGAATCCAATTTCTCAGCCTGAGAAATGGAGAAACATGAAACAGAAACCTTTTATGGAACATTAGTAGTTTGTCTACAAAAACAGTTGGGCAGTGGTCAGTTAGGTTGAACATTCACCCTTTAGCTACCATTAGACTATTATATATCCCCGAACTTCAATGTAGGTTTATTATTTATCCATGCAAGCTGTTTCTGCCAAATCAAATGAGACCAAGAAATGGCTCTAATTCACTTGACAATCATGAAATGAGGAACCAAAAGGCTAAGAAGAATTCAACTGAAAAAAGAAATTAAAAAAATAAAAAAGTCAGATGATGGATGCTGGATCTTTTTCAACTAGTCACTATTTAAGGTCCAGGAAAGAAAATGATGGTGTGCCACAGGTTAAAACGAGCCGACGAATCCCTACGTTGGTTTCCAACTGAACCACCTGCAACTTGATCCTAAAACCCGGACCATAATGGCTTGGTATCATAGCTGGAAGTTATGGGCAATTTGCTTGCAAGGCGAGAACAAGTTCACTTGCCACAGGTTAAAGGGGCCCTACAAAATTTTCTCCAGGTCACACAACAAGCCCTTGTTTTATTAATTAATCATAAGAGTAGAAATCCGTAAAACAGACATCCTGGCTGGTCCCTACTTTGATTTCTAAGTGAATAGCCTGTAACTTGATCCCAAACTGACTGTAACAGATTGGTATCATACCTGGAAGTTATGGGCAATTTGCTTACCAACCAAAAACAGTTTGAAAAGTTTCCAAGATATATCAAGAACAAAGACAGCGGTGTTAATCAAGGCCGCCACAATCACTGCCTGGTTACCCAGACGGAAGGCTTATATTTCAAGGTACTCCAATCTTGACTTTCTTTGCTTCAGTGGGAAAGATGATCCATTTTAGTGGCTTAACTATTATAAACACTTCTTTCATGATCAGTGCACTCTATAAGAAGAATGACCGGCTTCTTTTCACATAAATGAGATGCACAATGGTGATTTGTTTGTATGTGTCAAGATGCAAGAGATGTGTACAATCTATGTATACTCGAAATATGTGAAACAATTTCTTTAGTAGTTATAGGGTCATTTTTTGACTGCCTTACCCAGCCTGCTTAGTGGCCTACAAAAGTAGAACACGCTCACAAAAGAACTATTAAAAATAAATTTTGAATATATATTATGGTCAATAAGTAGTCAGCTTTGAACTGTTTTGCCAACATAACTAAAGTTTCATAGCACGAGAGTAATAAATGGCGAGCATCAACGTTATGGCTTTACCCCACTTGGTCGATACAAACAGCTTTATAAGATACGGTTTTACTGGCAAGAAGGGGAGGAAGATAAAGCACAAACCTTTGATGTTTGAATTGCATAGGCTGACATGAAACCAAACCAAGCCCAGCTTCTTCCTCGTCCCTCCCTCACCGCGTTTCTCTTTCTCCAGTCTCTCTATCTCTTGGTCTGCATTTGGTTGATGCCCCAGGCAGTCTTCCCCCCCCCCCCAAAAAAAAACCTAACTATTTCTTTTTTAAACAGACAATTTCTCTCTAAATCTATCATTTATTATATATAAAAATAATTGATATTTGGGCTTCTTGAAAATATAAATAATTTTACCATTAATTATTACTTCATTCAAATTATTTTAGGTTATTTGCTCAGGCCTTCAAAAAATATTGATATTTCATATAATGTGATACATTCAAATAACTTACGACGTGATTTGAAAAAGGAAAAAGAAAAAAAAAAAAAAATCTCTCCTACCGCTGATATTTGATTATGTAACCCTGCTAGATACTATTACAAGGATTTTTTATTTTTATTTTTTTTATTTTTTTTATTTTTTTTTTTTTGCTTCTAGTCCACTTTCATCACTGATCTTTAAAAATAAACAGGCACACCAGCCAAATGAGGAAACAAAATTTCATATGTTATGCACCAATAAAGTCAGTGATCATGAGATTGCATACAATTCCTTTTGTTTCAGTTGGTTAACTTAGTCTTTTTTACTACCCTATGGTTTTCATCCAACATACTGAAAATTCATTTTTCTGATATATTTGATCTACCTTTAATACACACACACACACACACACACACGTTATATCATATCATCAGGTTGTAGGAAAAAATAAAAAAAATAAAAAAAATAAAAAATAAAAAAAATAACACCTGAATATAGTCCACTGCGGGAATCATGCGCGCACGACGTAGTTCGACAGGCCATTGATCTTGAGCTTCATAGTAATTATCCTGCCCAGAGCGTTGCCATTCATCAAAGTGAGCCAACATATCTACATCCATGGTGAAGTTAAGGATGCCTTGTACAGAGTCAATTGTGTAGTTAAGCTTGAAAGGAATCATATTTACTCCCTTGGACTGGAGAACACGAACAGCCTGGCATTATGATCCCTATATTAGTCCGCAATCAGTTTACTGTGTCATTGATATCAATAAGTTATCAAACTCATGTAACAAAGACTAGGTTGAGATGAGACAGCACAGTTTGAACAATTTAGGATTATTTATGTAAAATGAATATATTTTAGGTTTTCTGACCTCCATGTCAGCATCATCAAGATATCCAACAGTAAGTTTTGTGATATCCACTGAAAAAGGGTCACCAAATGAAACCTCACGTGATGAATGATCATCTGGATCCTTCCCACGAATGGCATCTAGAATAACAGTGCAGTCTACAGCATCTCTACAGAAAGGGCCAAGCTTATCCTGTTAAGAAAATGTATCTTAGGTTATAAAGTTCCAAACCACAAAAGTGTGCATTAACAAAGATGTCAGGTCAGGTTATTACCAAGCTTTCTGATATGCTCATTACACCTGTCCTACCTATAGTACCAAAAGTTGGGCGCAACGCTGTCACTCCACATCGGGCAGCTGGATAGGTAATGGATCCAGCAGTTTCAGAACCAATTGCAAAAGGAATCATACCTGGAACATGGTAAAAAGGTAAGTCCAAAACATGCTTACCAGGAAACTTTTTTTTTTTTTTTTCTCTCTCTGTGGAAAAAGAAAAGACTGTTAAAACCAAAAAAAAGGGAATGAAGACCACAGAAGTGCCTTCTTAAGAAACTACGACAAAGAATTTAGAAAGGACTAAAGCACTTAGAAAAGGACCACAAAGATAAGTAGTAAACAGAAGTGTCCAAAACTCATACAGGGTTTCGTCTTGCCCCACAACAATTCTCCTATTCCATTCTCTCCAAAATACCCAAAACACAACCAAGAGTACCATCCTAGAAACTTTCCATCTTGGTATACAAGCTCTTTGCCCGTAACTTTATGTATACATAGTTTGTTCGCTGAATAATTTCATGTCCTTGGCAACTGAATATTTTTCACACAGCAAAAATTTGTTTGTTGTGGTTGGTGTTTGCATAGCTGAATAATCAAGAGTTCCATTTCTTATTTTTACAGGGTTGTAAGCAAAAGAAGTACCAGCTGAAGTGCAGGCTGCAGGGCCTGCAGATGACCCAGTAGAATACTCTTCAATATTCCAAGGATTCCGTGTCCTTCCTCCAAACCAGATATCATCATATGCTAGTGAGCCAGTAACAAGTTTTGCAACAAGAACAGCCCCTGCTGATTTTAACCTGTATTGAAAGTGTTGCCAAAATGAACAAAATGACTAATAATCTTTGAAAATCCACATTGGATTCACCTCTTGTAAACCCAAGCTTCAATGTCAAGAACTTGATTTTTGAAAGTTTTTGAGCCCCAAGTTGTTTTGTATCCAGGTACTGAAACAGTATCTTTCAGACCATATGGGATTCCATGTAGTGGACCTATAATGCATAGCGATAAATTATTTTGTTATCACACCAACTCTATTAAATTGAAAGCTTCTAGTGTGAAAAATAAAAGCACCAAGAAGTTCAACAATAAATGCATCAAAATTCAATACCACACTTCCTATCAACATGGAAGTTACAATTGATTAGCAGTTGTTTTATTTACTATCAACAAAAACGTGGTAAGAAGAAAAGCTGGTCAATGTAGCACCAAAGAAAAACTAATTATTAAATGTGCAGTAGTTTACTTGGAATACAAGATTCAAAGAAAGCAATGAATACTAACTTGCTCATCTATTGATGAGCAGTCCAAAACTCTTAATATAGGCCTAGCTGGTCAACATAGGCAAACTTTTGATACAGGGTGCGAGCTGCCATTTCCCCTGCAGATCATGGCCTTGCCATTTGGGCCCTGATGGCCGAAGGGGCCTAAGACTAATATGTCATATACAGAAAAATTACAGTTTGAAAGATGGCTCTATAACCATTGTTTCACTAGACTGTGAAAGAGAACTTAAAGATCAACAAGGCTTTAATATAATTTAGATTCTGTACATTTAGTTGCAACAATGACCTAAACTTGTGATAGGATAAAGAACTTCACATAAACTAACTACTTCTATCTTTAAGGGAGAAGGTAATAGAAGCCAAGATATTCGAGTTCCATAAGAAGTTCTACGGTCCAAGTGACTTGGTGAATGTGCGAATTCCAAGAAAGGAATATTATTGGTACTTAGCCTTTGCAGTAATTTTCATGTATTAAATTTTGTAATTTTTCTTAATATCTTCAATTTAAAGAAACATTGTAACTTCTTGTTTTATTCATTTGAATCTTCTTCAGTAGGACTCTTTATGTCTCTGCTTACTAAGAATCTTCATTATTTTCCTTTTCATTTAAGAAGGATCTGATCTAACCAAAAGGTCTCTGGTTTTAATACTGAATGTTGTGATTAGATCAAAAGCCAAATCCCTCCCTCATTTGGGTGAGTGCCTGCACACAGACAGGAAAGATTTAAGGAAGTACCCAAATACACTCCCTGGTCAAGCAAATCATCAGCATCCTTTGCCTGCTTATATGCTATTTCTGCAGTATAAGAGACAACAGCCTCAAGAACATCATCATACCTGATGTTTACAAAAAGGGAGAAAACAATTTCAGAAAAGGGGCTTCAAAAAAGTAACTACATATATAGTGCTGGCCTTAATAATTACAGTTACCTCTTCAATCTGTGTAGAAAAATCTGAGTAAGCTCGTAAGAAGTGATTTGTTTTGTCTTAATGAGCTGACCTAGCTCAAGAACCTGAATAACATTGCCAAAAATTATATAGGGAAAAGAGGGAGAAGAAAGATCTTCAAATGAAGTCCATAGAATTTCTGGTAGTAACAAACTTACACTCATAAAAGCAATATCTTCCTCCATTTCTGGCCTTCGTACAACAGATGGGAAAGGACAGCTAAATTTTTTCTTGATATTGTGTTTTGCTTTGCCTTGCCATTCAGAATTAAAGACCAAAGCAGATGGGTTGTGCAACCCACCATTAGTGGAAGCTACAAATTTCCGATTAGCTTCAAATATAGGAATGTTGAACTCCATTGCACCATTCATGATATCTATAATCTGAAGTAGGGAAATTAACAACATTACATCTTTTCCCAGGGTTTATCAATAAAAAGAAAAGATGCAATGAGCTTCAGAATAGATTATAATTGGTTCATTACAAGTTATTTTGAATACCTCAGAGTCATTGAAGAAGTCGGCATCAAATATCTTAAAAACTTTTCTTAGTGATGAAATGTCACACATGTTTTTGTCCTCGGAATCATGCTTCCAGTTGTCCTGGGCAGAAAATGAAACACATTGTATTGGAAATGAGCAAAAGCATAGTAACAGAAATCATCACAATAAAAATAGGGTGTGTGTGGTCTAGCACTAACTCTCCTAATGTAAATGTAGTGTTATGTTACCTGGGCACAAAATTACATAAAGGAAACAGCATTTCCCAGATTCATTTATAAGTAGTTATCTGTTTTACCAGTTTTAAGTGATATATTCCAGATTTAAAGAAGAATCCAAAGAAAAATCCACCAAAGATATCTATAATGTTTCACATCCAAAATAGGTACAAAAGCTTCTTCTGAAACGATTACAGGATTCAACAATTTATGACATCACCCATACCCCAACTCTCCAATCAATACTTTTCTTTAAGGAAGTAGATGCATTCACACACTGGCTGTTCATTGTCTTTTTGAAGAATCGAGTAAACAGATACTTTTTAATAGAAAAGAAAATTTCATTATCAGCACCACGGTGTTGCACCACGTCAAGTACATAAACATTTTTACGACAATAATGAAGGGATACAACAATATTCCACTAGCAAAGATAGTATCAGCTAGATAATAAAATGCTCAGAAAAGTGAACAAAAGAAAGAAACTTTGATTGGTATCTTAATATAGAAGTGGCTTACTAATGAACTTGAACACTAAACCTGCTTAACTCTAGTATTGATACGCATAAGAGGGTGAACCTATCTATTTGCTAGTTGGCGTATGTTTAGTTCAAATCAGGGAACAAAATTAACAATTATGTTCATTCCATAAAGAGGAGCGGAATCTCCAGAATCATTGAAGGAATCATGGAATAATATAGTTGTATAGTTTCAAATTATGTCCAAAAAGATCAACTAAATCATTAAATATCAACTAAAATGTTAGATCAAAGAACACAACAAGTGCCTACAATTCTCCTTGAAGAAAGTTAGAGAATCCCACACATGAAAGAAATTTGAGCAATCCAGTTTTGATTCTTACTGTGATTTTGCACTACAAGTGGAAAACAAGTACCTCAGAACAGGAAGAATGGCATATGAATTCTTATCTAAGTTTATACCCTTCCTATAAAGGGGAAAACAGACTTTTCTGATTCCTAAAGTTGTTCTAGGATTAACACATCATTACTCCTTTTAAACTATTTGTAGTTGCCAACAAAGAACTTGTAAACTGCTGGTTTTCTCAGTGCTATGAACAATTGTAAGCTATTAATAAAGATTCTTGTTTTTCTGGGACAATAATCCAATAGATGATTCAACATATATAGTTATAATTAATTGATCACTGTAGTTGCCAAATGCCTAAAAATATAGTCATTTCTCCACTTAAGCTCTTTGTAGTTTCTGACAAACAACTTCTAAACCTCTGGCTTTCTCAATGCTGCAAACAATTGTAAGCTATTTACTAAGATTCCCATCTGGGATACCGATCGAATAGATGATTCCACAAATATAGTTGTAATCAATCGGTAGCTGTATTTTCAGTATTTTCTATAGTTTGTATCTTTTTCATTGTGTCTGAACACATTTGGAGATTTAGATATGCTTCTAATTACCTAGAGCAGAACATCAGCTGTTAACAATGGTGAAAGGACTCTCTATTGATCCAAATCAGGGAAAAAAAAAAAAAAAAAAACACACCCTAGGGAAGAGAAATGACACAGCTACCATATACACTGGGGAAGTGAACAGTCTCCAAAATGTCATTGGTTCAAATGCCAAATTGCTATTTTCAATGAAAGAAAAATCGAACTAAGAGGCAAGAGCAGCACACCTTGAAAGCAGTTGTAGCTTCCCAGTAAAGCATGAGATTTGGGGGACTTAACTCTTTAGGATTTAACAAAGCTTTAACTAGATCCATTTGTACTACAGTGTTTCACCCTCAATCCAAGTCATTCAAATTCCAAAATCGGAGCAAGTTTGAAATTTAAGCCAGGCTTCAGGTCAGCTAAAAGATATTTAAACTCGGTAACATTTCATTATCCACATCACCGTGCAAATATTCTCATGGATATTAAAAACGGCTATCCAGTATAGGTTATTATTACATTCATCAAGTATCACAAATTTTTACATTGACATGATCAAATTGTACAAGCTAGTAGAAATCTAGGACCCTAAAGATGCTTAAAATGAAAGCTGTTGGTGTTAAGACTTCCGGAAACACAATTATATGTCCCAAACGTGGACATGCAACAGAGTGGCTGTGCACACTGCATACTGCTTCGAAGCAATTTGACAAAAATCTATAACTGGCATTATGTTGAAAAGCTTAAAATCCTGTGGAAATTTATCTACGTCATCTGTGCTTAAAAGTAGCATATTGCAATTTTTCACTGCGGACGCAGCCAAATCCCGAACAGGCAGGCAGAAGGTCCGCAGAAATTTTGGGAAGACCAGATATGCATGAGAAATTTTATCCGTGAAAGTCTTCGAAATTTGCAAGTGCTCTTAACGTGATTTGGACCTCAGATGCAATTCTTTTACCCAATGCCCTCCGGATTTAGACGCAAATTGCAATTGTGGCTAAAGAGGAGGGGAATTTCTAGCTCAGGAGCATGTACCCTAGATCCAATCATCGTGTCAAAAATTAAGTGTATGTGCAACTATGGCCAACAAATCGAGAGAGAGAGAGAGAGTGTGTGTGAGTGAGAGAGAGGGCGAGGTGTACCATGGTTTTACAGATTGGCTGGGACTTAGGAGTGGATACGGTGCAGGAAGCTGATTCTGTGTGCGCGAGGGACGTTAAAACATCGTGGAATGTCAATAACAGGAGACAGTTAAAGAGCACGAGCATACAGGAGAAACCTGGCGATCTCCTTCGCGTCCAGGGACAGACGTCGAGCTGCATAGTCAACTGCAGTGTGGCAACCATAGGATTCCCCTGCTGCGAGGAAAGGGGCTCCCTCATTTCTTGTTTTCATGTTTTATCCGTGGCAAATGCTGCGGAGTCATGCGTAGCTCAGATGACGGAAGGAACAATTATTTTAGATTTTTACTGGTTAATTTGCCCGCGATGCTGCGGGCCAAAAAAAAATATATACTGATATTCTATACATCTATAAATACACACATACATATATTTTAGTGAAGATTACAAAATGTTTATTTGAAAGTATATAAGCAGAATGTTACATGCGTAAAATTAAAAATGTTGTATAAATTGTATAACTTCTATAATTATTTCATGTTAATTTAGTTAAAAAAATTAATATCAAATGTAACATTTTTAATAAGTATAAAAATTTGATAGTTATCTGTTTGCTAATTTTTAATAATGAAATGCTATATAAATTGTTAGAAATTTCATTACTCATTCACGCAACGGAAATAATAAAATAATTTTTTTGAAATCGTAAAAATGATGAGTTCACGATATACCTCAATTGGTGATGCAGAAAATAATCGGAACCGTGAACTCTAAACAAGAATTTCTCAAAGTTTGGATGATAGTCACAATAATCGAACTATCACCGCTTTACCACAACGATCCAACCTTTAACCCGGTGATTCGTAAACGATCGGAAAACCCTCAATTTTAATTATTTTCCTCAATAATTAAAATTCTCTCTCAAAAGAAATTCTCTCTAAGAAAAAATGGAATTCTTTTCTTCGTAGAATTATCTTCACATTATGCAAACAACAATTACAATTCAGAATGTAACTCCCGTAGGAGTTATTTTTGAGAGAGATTTGGGGAGAGTGGGTAACGGGTAACTGCCCATTTCTCTTTAATTTGAAATTTAAATTTTTTACTAATATTAATTACTGTCCCACGTGGGCATTAACTAATATCTCCAACTTGCATACGAGGACATTTTACTTCCGTCAAAAGATCACAACTCATGTGATCCACCATATCACCCTACAGGGTTTTCATATAGGGTTGGACGTCATGCGACTAGCAAGTATACTTACAAACAAAGACTTCTCGATACACCTGTTAGGATGATCGAGTAGTCACAGTTAGTATCAAAAGAAAGCTCGCAGTATCCCAAATCCAAGACAAATTATATCCATCGAGCTACTTTCCTCATCGAAAGTAATCCCTAGATATCGCTCGACTATGTATCCACTATTATGTTCAAATCCCTACATGGACGAACATAAAAGACCAGTCGGTGAATACAACATAATGATGCAATGTCAATTGGTCTTCATTTTTCCAAACTCGAATCTATCAGTCCTAACTCAGTTGCTTTCCTAGACCTGTCTCTCAGACCTCAATTTATCTTCCAGGCCATCGGTAAACAGACTAAAATAACAAACACTGAATTGGAATCTCAAGAAACAGCCGAAAGTAATAAGGGTACAAGAGATCCCGTCCAATAAATCTCGGGTTTCACACAGTGGAGTTTGGGGATAAATGCCAAGTCATTGTCTCAAATAATATAGCACCCACTGTGCAGATATAGGGACTCAGTCTACGTATAAGACTTTACCTAGAGATCTCAGAGAAAGTACCTCAGAGACAATATCACAAGTCGCAGGTGATATCCGAGATCTCAAATCTGGCTACTCACAAGTAACATAGATGTGGGTATGTCCATGTCAATCATATCACATATGACCTCATCCTGAACACGTATCAGGGCGACTTATGTTCTAATAGGGCCACACTCTTAAAGACTCTTACAGTTAGAAACCATCTCATCTTCGCTCACTCAGAGCCGGAGGTGGTCACTCGTGTGAGAGAGTCGACCTCGCCTGCCTGACATATCTATTATCACATCACAGAATATATATATGACAATAAAAGTAAATACATTAAATGAAAATATAACACAAAAGTGACTGAATAATGCACTATAATCATATATAGAAAATCAATAAGCATCAATGTCATCAATAAGTACAAACTGAGAAATATCAGAAAATACCCAAACCCAATGACTCTCTATGCCCTAGAAAGGAGTCTCTAGTAATGGGTTTGGTGAAGGGGTCAGCCACCAAGTTATGTGTTGAAATGTACTTGATGGTTATTTCACCCTTCTCGATGATGTCTCTAACGTAATGGTATCTGGTGTCAATGTATTTGATCCTACTATGAAACTTAGGGTCTCGAGTATAAGCGATAGCGGTTTGATTATCATAATAAATCATTACTGGCCTCCCACTATCCGCTACTATCCTTAAGTCATCCAATAGTATCCGAAGCCAAACACTCTCCTGAACTGCAACTGAGCATGCCACGAACTCAGCCTCCATTGTAGATAGAGCAACACAGGTTTGCTTCTTACTGCTCCAAGAGATGGCCCCGCCATTGAGCAAGAAAGCAAAAGCTGATGTCGATTTGCGTTTATCCAAATCGCCTCCCCAGTCGGCGTCTAAATAGCCCACAAGGCGCAAATCGCCTCCTCCGTAACACAAGGAGAAGTTTGCAGTTCTTTTTAGATATCAAAAAATCATTTTCACTACTTTCCAATGATCCCTTCCAGGATTTGCCTGATATCTGCTCACTAGACCAACTGCATAACAAATATCCGGTCTAGTACACAATATTGCGTACATTAAACTTCCCACTGCACTGGAGTAATGTACTTTACTCATTTCCCTTACTTCTTCCTGAGTTTTCGGACACATTTTCAGGCTCAGGCTTTCACATTTGGTGATCGGAGTATCTATGGGATTACAATCGCTCATTCCAAAACGCTCGAGAATTTTGTAAATGTAGATTTCTTGTGAAAGATCCAACATTTTTCTCAAGCGATCCCTCTGAATCTGAACTCCGAGGATGAACTCAGCTTCACCCATATCTTTCATGTCGAAGCTAGATGACAACCATGCTTTAATGGTCATTAAATACCGAATGTCATTTTCAGCCAACATTATGTCATCCACATACAACGACAAGATCACAAAAGAGTTATCTGACTGAATCAGATAGACACAATGATCCTCCTCGTCTATCGTAAGACCGTAAGATATCACCTCCTCGTGAAATCTTAGGTACCACCGCCTGGATGACTACTTTAGGCCACATATCGACTTTCGAAGTCGACAGACCTTACCCTCTTGATCTACTAGAATGAACCCAGCGGGCTATTCCATGTAGATCTCCTCATCCAAGCTCCCGTTAAGGAAGGCGGTCTTAACGTCCATCTGGTGTAACTCTGGATCCATACTAGCGACAATCGCCAAAAGTAAACGGATCGAAATAAACTTGACTACTGGGGAGAAAGTCTCCTCGTAGTCAATGTCCTTAGTCTGCATGTAACCCTTGGCTACCAGACAAGCCTTGTACCTCTCAATCGATCCGTCAGCTTTTTTTTAATCTTGAGAACCCACTTGTTCCCAATGGCCTTTCTATCCTCAGGTAAGCAACTAGCTCCCAGACTTCGTTGACTCTCATTGATTTCATTTCCTCCTGCATGGCCTGTAACCATTGGTCCTTTGCTGAACCCTCGAGAGCCTCCTGTACAGTCCTCGGCTCTTCGTCGTCCTCAGGAGTCACAATGAGGATCTCATCCTCAATCGAGAAACGACGACGAGGCACTTGTCCCCGACTACTCCTACGAGGAGAGAGAGCCTCCACACCTTCAGATGGACCGCTCCCACTAGGACCAAGATCCATAATAGGGTCTTGAGTCCCGCCACTAGGCTCGATCGATTTCTCCTCACTTAGGGAAATCACTCTCGAGAAAAGTGGCATCGCGAGACTCTATCTCAGTAACAGTGCCGTCCGTATGTTCTCCTAGGAACACATGTCCCTTGGAGTGTTCAGAGTATCTAATGAAGATACACTTCTTTTCTCGCGGGCCTAACTTGTCGTACTGATGTGAGAAATCATAAACATACGCAGCGCAACCCCAAGGCCTTAAGTGGCTAGGACTTCGTCGGAATACGGTTAAGGACGTAGGCTACAGTCAACAACGCATCCCCCCAATGGGAGATAGGTAAGTTGGCCTGCGTCATCATCAACCTCATAATCTCCAACAAAGTCCTATTCCTTCTCTTGGCTACTCCGTTCTGTTGAGGAGTAGCAGGAATAGTCAACTGTCTAGTAATGCCTCTATCGAAACAAAACTCTTTGAACTGCTCAGACAGATATTCGCGCTCTCGATCGGTTCTGAGAGTTTTCACCCTTATGTCTAGCTGATTTTTAACTTCGCTGATAAACCTCTTGAAACACTCTAGTGCTTCAGACTTGTGTGAGATCAAGTAGACGTAACCGAAACGCGTGTAGTCGTCTATGAACGTAATAAAATACATGGCTCCGTTTCGGACTCTCACATTCATGGGTTCGCAAATATCGGAATGGACCAATTGCAATGAAGTCCCAGCTCTCATTACTTTCCCAAATGGTTTTCTTGTCGCTTTGCCCGCAAGGCAAAACTCACATACAGGCAACTGGACCTTGGTTAGCGGGCCCAACAAGTCGCTCATAGCTAACTGGGCTATCCTCTCTTACCCTATGTGGCCAAGCCTACTATGCCATACATTCATATTATCCACTGTACTATCAGATGCAAAAGCAATAATAGAAGAAGAATGAATCTCATAAAATGAAATCATATCCAGTACATATAGTCCATCATGGATCAAACCGGAACAAATTAAAGAACTGTTATATGTAATGGAAACTTTAGAGTTTCCCAACAACATAGAATATCCTAGCAAATCCAAACATCGGATAGATACAAGATTCCGCCTAATCTCAGGAGCATACAAAACGTCATGAAGATATAAGACTTGATCACTTCGTAGCAATAGCTTGCAAGTGTCAATCCCTTTTACTTCTATGAATGCTCCAATCCTCACGTACAGCCTCCTCGCCTAGGGACTCAAACGGCGAAACTCCACATACGCGCTCTTGTCACGAGCTACATGGTCTGTGGCTCCTGAGTCTATAATCCACAAAGGAAAAAAGTTAGCGAGCATCATACTAGATGACACGTAACTCAAACCATGTAAAACAGAAGGACATACCTTTTGCTCGCCACACTCACGTGCGAAATGCCCAGTCTTGCCACATACGTAGCATTGGACCTTGCTTTTATCGAGCTCATTCTTCTTGCGTTTGTGTCCTCTGTCGTTGGTCTTGGCAGTTTGCTTTCTCTTGCCTTGGCCCTTAGCCTTCTTCTCATGCTTGCGCCACTTGCGCTTTACACCCCGGGAGCCCTTACTCGACTCCGCGATGTTTACATGTGCAGAAGAAGTCCTAGCTATCTCTTGGCACTCCTCCTCGAGCTCACAGTGCCTACTCATGTCCATGAAAGTATGAATACTCTCAGTGTGTGTGAGATAGGTCTTAACCACATCCAGGAGTTAGGCAAAGACTGGATCACACCCAATACTTGAAGTTCATCAGACATCGGCTCCCCCATACTCTTTAGAGAAGCGATCATACTCAATATATGCATTAAATACTGCTTCATGGTATGATCGTGCCTCTTCTTATAAGTGATGAATTTATAGGTCAGCATCCTCAACTTAGGAGCTGACGGGGCGCCATAGTGCTCTCTCAGAGCATGCCAGATCGACTGTGCAGTAAGATACTGCTCATAGATGGGAATCAGCTCATCGTGCATGCAGCTAAGAAGGATCACCCTCGCTTGGCTATCCTTTTTTTTCCAAGCACGATACACCTCCTGATCCCGTCGTGCTTGTGCCGTGGTTCCCTTCCCGGGGTCCACGATCTCGTTCTTAAGAACTTCCCCGAGCTCTTGTTCCTCGAAGACAAACTGAACCTTCTGGTGCCAAATGTCATAGTTGTCACCGTTCAACTTGTCTCCCTTTACGAGATCTAGAATGACAGTTTTCGTTGCAGCCATATCTCTGTCACACAGAAAAAAGAGACATTAGTGACAAATTGATGCTTAATTCACAATTTTATGTATCCTACGAATCACCAATACCAAGATGACTCGAATACAGATCTCAAGACGAACGTATGAGTCAACGGACGCCATACACCACAATCCAGGATTGCATCTCACCATTCGGAATAGGATTCGGTACATAAAAACCCACAAATAATCACTTTTTATCACAAAATCCTAAAAAAATCAGAAAATTCCAATTTAAGATGACCTACGCGCCACCGGGAGGGTTTACACGCTGCCAGGTCCTCGACGGTGCGTCTCACGTGCCCTCACACGCCTGGGAGGCGCCTGGGCGCGTGCAGGACGTGCAGCGCGTCAGGTACGCGCCTGCACATGCCCGCTGCGCGTCGACGCACTCGCCTGACGCACGGGAGCGCGGCGACGTGCCTACAAGAGCGCGACCCGGATCATACCCACGAGTATTTCATTGGAGGATCAGTACAGTGCTCCGTGATCAACTGACAATTATAATTTGATGTAGAAAATTTTATGGCTGTCAGTTTTTACTAGTATCCGACACAATCTTAAGAAGAGAAATTTTTGACAGTATTCATTCAGAAACTCTTTCTTAATGAATACTCTTGCCTTAATTTCAATCTTAATATCTTTATTTGATTCTGCAATACTTCCTAATTAATAAATAAAAATATGCCTACCTCACATCAGTTTTCTCCCGTTTAATTTCTAAAACTTTGGAAGATTTCAACACCCAACAACTTACCATCTATTTTCTATGAATTGATTTGGCTTTTATGTGGGTGGATATTTTCAGCCATAGAATCTCATTCCCATTAGTTGATGGAGATTTTTACTGGGAAGAACATCAAATGCGTTTGGGTTTATCATCGTTGGAAATTGAGAAACTATTGAAACCAATGAGAATTGATGAAGAAGATGATGTAGACCATTCCATCTGTCTCAAAAAATTATCTTGAAAAAAACATATTGTTTCGGTTCCTTCTTGTTTGCAACCTTTTCATCATTGTTGTATTCTCGGATGGTTACAACTGAACACTTCATGCCCTCTTTATATATCTAAAATTATTTGATAAAATCCCCTTTGGGTTCTTTTTGGTTTCTTGTTTGAAAAGTTTTTCTTTTTTCCTCTTCTTTTCTTCCTCTAGAATTATATTAATACATACTTTGTTTAATAAATTTAATTATTCAAATTGATTGCCGGTATTTTGAGAAGTCATGGGTTTTAGTTTTATGATTGGAATGACACTTATGATCATTAGATGTCTGCATTCCACTTTCTTCAACCAATTGGTTGAGCAAGAGCCTCTCGGATGTGGCTTCTTCTTGGAACTCAATAGTGAAAACATCATTTGCATTGTATCACATGAATAGAGGATCTTCATACATGAGAGGAACTGTGTATTGGGGAGCTATTGAATGCACCACAATAGCCAAATCTCTCCCGATTACATATCCTCAAATTCCATCCACAGAAGGTGGAAAGTTCATTTTAATGAAAAAAAGGATGGAGGGATCATTTTTGTCGAAACTTATGTTTAGCGAAGGATTTGCATATTTTCACGATTAAAAAAATAAAACCAGATCAAGCAATTTCCTTTTAAAACTAAAATCCAAAATTTCTCAAAATATTATCAATCAATTTGAATAATCAAAATTATTAAATAAAACACATATTAAAATTTTATAGGAAGAAAAGGAAGAGAAAACGAAAAACTTTTCAGACAAGGAACCAAAAGGAACCCAAAGAGATTTTTATCAAACAACTCAAATCTACAGAGTGGGTCTAAAATTTTACGTTGCAGCCATTTGAGGATATAATGACAATGAAAAAGATGCGAACAAAAAGGAACTGAAATAATACGTTTTCTTAACAATAATTTATCGAGATAAAATAAACAGTTTATATCATCCTCTTCATCAATTCTCATTGGTTTTAACTGTTTTTCAATTTTTAATGTGAATAAATACAAACTCATATGATGTTCTTTCTGGTAAAAATCTCCGTCAAATGATTGGAATGAGATTTTGTGGCTAAACATATCCACCCATATAAAATCCAAATCAACTCGTAGAAAACACCTGATAAGTTAATGAATGTTGAAATCTTGCAAAATATTAGAAATTAAATAGGAGAGGACTGATGTGAGATAGGCACGTTTTTGCCCATTAATTGGGAAGTATTGCACAATCGAACAAAGATATTGAGATTGAAACTAAAGCAAGATTGCTCATTGAGGAAGAGTTTCTAAATGAATGTTGCCAAAAATTTCTCTTCTCAATATTGAGTCGGATACTGATAAAAACTGACGGCCATAAAACTTTTTGAGTTAGATTTTAATTGTTGATTGATCATGGAGCACTGTATTAATCCTCTAAAAAAATACTCATAGATATGATTCGATATGACTCATAGTTACTTTACAAAGTCGGAATAAGAGAGAGTTGGTGCAGGATCTCTTTGCTATTACTTAAAACAATGAAAGAAGAAGAAGAAGTTCGGAGAACGAATGGGGACGGGAACATATTTGTAAAAGGGGCTACAACGGCTATTTTCGAGGGAAAAATAGTTGTTTGTCTAGATTTCTAAATTTCTGAATTCCTAAATTTTTCTCTCTTTATCAAAATTTCAAATTATTGTTTAAGCTCAATTTCATATTTATAAAAGGAGCTACAACTGTTATTTTTGAGAAAAAAAATGTTTATCTAAATTTTTAAGTTTCTAAATTTTTAAATTTCTCTTTCTATCAAGATTTCAAATTATTCCCTTAAAAACAATTTTAGTAACACAATGTATAAATGTGCAATTGGGAAAACATATATTATACTAGGCAATATTGTAAACGAACTCAAATTCGTGTACTTATTGACACGCTTTTCCTTTTACGTATATATTTTCAAGACATTAATTAAATTTTATCAAATACTTAATTTTATGCACTTACCTTGGACGGATTTGCTAGTCAGACCAGATCAATGCTCGACTCATACATTCTATAGTTCGAATCGTTAAATGGACAGTATATGCAACCAACTCGGATAAATTTGTGGGTCAACCCGTAACCCATGTGACTTGCAAATTTTTACAAAACCTTTTCTACTGTGCCATCAATCAATACCATCATTTCATCTTTCCCAAATCAAGGTTTAAGATTTAGAGTTTAGGGTTTTTTTTTTTTTGATAAAAAAGAATTTATATCAAAAAGAAAGAGGAAAACAGGCTCTCAGACAAAACCCCGAGAAACCTGGATACAACGATCTACCAAAGGAGATCTAAAAACTAAGTTTGAGCTGATGGAAGAACTACTCTAACAAAAGCAGCTACGGCCCGAGGGGGTAAATGACGCTCGCCTTTCCTTCTCTTGTTTCTCTCCATCCATATATAATAAATGGAAGCGCTGAGAAGGCATTTGAAGATTCTGTTCCGCCGCAACGGGTGTCTCGTGGGAGACAAAAGAGTATCTCGAATGCCTGACCAAGAAATAGGGAAAGACGATGGAACAAGATGCGCAATAGTTAATCTCCACACTTCTCTCGAGAACGAACAACGAAAAAATAGGTGATCAATAGTTTCTCTTCGGCTACCACATAGATGACAAGTCGAAGAAGTCGAAATACGGAGTCTAAACAATAGATCGCTCGTCTGAAGCCGCTCCATGAACACCAACCAAATAATGAAAGCAAACCGAGGAATCGCCCCCGAATACCAGACTATGTCCACTCATTGAACCCGGGGATAAGTACTTCTGAGGTAGTCCCAGGCCGACACAATGGAAAACTCGCCACTGGAGTTGATCGTCCACTCGAGACTATCACTACCGGAGAAAGACGGCCAATAAGTCTCCGGGATAAGATCCCGAAGATGGTCACAAAAAGCTCGCTGAAGTCTCGAGAGCCGCTGATCACCACGCTGGATATACTCAGTCCAAGTGGCGCTCGAAAACACATCCCAAACAGAAGACTGCGCAGGAAATCCTGACCGCTCCATGAAATGTCTCCCCAAAACCTCTATCAGAGGACCGACAGGAGACCAATCGTCATACCAGAACGATATGCGACTCCCATCACCCATCCGCCAAGCAATAAGCTCCCTGACCAAATGCCGAAGCGAAAGAATCTTCCTCCAGATCCACGAACATTTATCCGGAATTCTGACATACCAAAGACTACGACCCCTCAAAAGATATCTCCGAACCCAACGAGACCATACATTATCCTCCAGGTCAGAAAGGATGTGCCAAATATGTTTAAGCATGGCTGCTCTATTCCACTCAGTGACTCGCTTCAACCCAAGACCCCCCTCCTCTTTAGGGCGACACACAGTCGACCAAGAAACCTTGGCCTTCTGCCGGTCTAAAGCCGGACCAGACCACAAGAACCTTGCCATCAAAAGCTCAATCTCTTTACAAACCGCCTTCGGAAGGAGGAAAACAGAAGACCAAAAGGTTTGGATCGAAAATAGCACAGAGCTAACCAGCTGAAGACGACCTGCATAAGAAAGACGTCTACTCGCCCAATGCTGAATCCGAGCCGTAATACGATGGACCAACTGAGAGCAATCCGAGACTGAGAGCCGAGAAGACAAAAGAGGAACCCCCAGATAGCGAACAGGCAAGCAGCCCTGACGAAATCCCGAAATCCTCAAGATCTCCTCCCTAGTCCCCCCGATCCACGGACAGCACGAAAAAAAATCTCACTCTTCTGCGGGTTCATCCGAAGACCAGAAAGCATCCCAAACTACGCTAACCCATCTAAGATACTCTGAACCGAAGATAAACATCCTCGAGAGAACAACATCAAATCATCCGCAAAACAAAGATGGGAGAGGTTAACCTCTTGGCACCTCCAATGGAATTCAAAGTTGGGCCCCTCGGAAATCTGCCGCATAATCCCAGAGAAGACCTCCATACCTAGAACGAAGAGCATGGGGGACATTGGATCTCCCTGACGAAGACCCCTCGAGCTCCGAAAGAAATCAGTCAACTCCCCATTGATTGACACAGCAAAGCTTGCCGAAGAAATACACACCATAATCCGATCAATCAACCAAGAAGGAAAACCAACACACTCGAGAACCATCCGGAGAAAATCCCACTCCACTGAATCATAGGCCTTCATAATATCCACCTTTATCGCACAACAGGGGGCGCCGCGATTCAGGTGGTAACCATGAAGCAACTCATGGGCAAGAAGGATATTATCCCCAATCCTCCTCCCTTTTACAAAAGCAGATTGCTCGCTACCAATAATATTTGGAAGAACTTGACTCATCTTCGCCGCAATGATTTTTGAAATGCATTTATAAATCGTGTTACAGCACGAAATGGGTCTAAAATCCGATAAAGATGTCGGATTATCCTTCTTCGGAATGAGAGTGATGATAGTGCCATTAGCCTCCTTAAGAAGACTCCCGGAAACAAAGAAATCCAACACCGCCCTCGTGACATCCGGACCCACAGTATCCCAACTAGATCTGAAGAACTCAACACTGAACCCATCTGGACCCGGAGCCTTATGCCTACCCAAAGAAAACATGGCCTCCCGAACCTCTGATTCCGTCACCGGGCTCGCCAAAGAGCGAATCTGGTCCTCAGACAGCCTTCTTCGGATAAGGGAAGACATAGAACCTGAGTTTAATTCACCACCTCTAGATCTACTCGAAAATAGACCCCTGAAATAATTAACAGCAGCCCTCTGAATATCATTCGAATCAGAGATCCGAACACCATCCTCAGTCACTAACGAGCAAATGGAATTTCGGTTATATCTCTGACGAACTGTGTTAAAGAAATAAGCGGTATTTCGATCTCCCAAATGAAGCCATCGGATCCTAGCTTTTTGACGCATCATGCTCTCCTCCATATTCATAAGCGAATGATAACGAGCAGCAGCTGCTCTCTCCGCCTCCCCTAGCTGACGACCATCACCAGACAAGAACTCCTGCTGAATCTGAACCAAACTCTCCCGAGCCTCCTCAACTCGAGCAGATAAGTCACTAAATTCCTGCCGATTCAGATGCTTCAATTTAAGCTTCAAACCTTTTAACCTCCTGTAAAGGCAATACATCCGAGTGCCATAATAATCCTCCGCCCATGCCTCCGACACAATCTCTTGATATTTAGGGTGATCCGTCCAGAATTCGAAAAACTTAAACGGAACTCTCCTCCGCTGCCTCTGCTGAAAACGGATCAAACTCGGGGAATGATCTGAGACACCTGGGGGGAGAAACACTGCCTCTGCAAAAGAATAAGTAGATAGCCATGAGGAATTAACCAGCACTCTATCTAACTTCCTCAAAATCGGATCCTCCACCTGTCTGTTCCACCACGTGAAATAGACACCAGAATAGCGAAGATCCTCCAACTCCGACTCCCTCATACAATCATCCAAGGCACAATCAGACAAAGACCACCCTATATTACCACCTCTACGCTCATAAGGATGTCTAACAACATTAAAGTCTCCCAAAATACACCACGGGGTAGCCGAACTCCTACTCTGAGATCTCAAAAAATCCCATAACAGCCGGCGATCACATGCCAGGTTAGACCCATACACAATAGTCATATCCATACACAACCCAGATCCAATACAATGAACTCTACTATGAATCCACTGCATCGCAGAGGCCAGAATGGTCACATTAACCTCCAACGGATCCCAACATAACCAAATTCGCCCAGTATTATTACTCCCATGAACAATCATATAATTCCAGTCACGAAAAAGGGAGTGCTGAATACGAACCTCATTAGAAGACCGCACCCTAGTCTCCAAAAGACCCAGCAGATGTAATCGGTTCTGACTCACAAAACTTCTCGTAGCTCGAATATGAATTGGGTCATTCAGACCCCTTACGTTCCAACAACCTATCATCTGGAACGCACAAAGAGGGGTACACCCCTCAGAAAAATTAGTAAACCTTCCTCCACCCCCGTTTAGTCTTCCTGGCCCTAGAGCGAGGCACAGGAGGATCTGATGGGGGGGAAGAATGAAGATCATTCACACCTGTCCCTACTGAGGAATCTGACTCAGCTCCTCGGGAAACAATACCACTCGGAATCGTCGGAATACTGTCGCACTCATACAGGGTGGCACAATCTCTAAGATTAGGAGACTCAACCCGATCCGACACCCTCACTATCATAGCAAGGCCAGGGTCCGACTCTGGAAGACTGGTCAGCTGCTCTGTCGGCTCCTCCCGAACAACCAATGCATAAGAATCATCCACCTCCTCAGTCGGAGACCGAAGACCCTGATCATCTCGGACTGGCTCACTGACACAGATAACTTGGGATGTTACACTATCATCTCCACCTGAAACACCCAAAGAATACTCCTCTACCTCCGGCGCTCTATCCTCAACAACAACTCTCGGATGTCGCTGACCTCGTCTCCTCGATTTCCTGACTTTCTGAAAGCCATCTACATCTCCCTCCTGAGTACTCGGTCCCAAGTTCCCCGTCCTGTTCTGAGAAGAAGATTTCTTAGGGCATTTCTCATAATGGTGGCCAAAGACGGCACATTCCTCACATCTAGGTGGAATGAAGGAATATTCCGCCTTGACTAGGAACTCGCTCCCATCCGGTAGAGTAAAAACCGCATCCCTACGAATAGGACTCCCAGCATCGAGCTCAACAAATACCCTCGCATATCCAAGTCTAGTGCATGAAGCTGTGATTTCATCCATCAACAAAGGTTTTCCAAACACTGAGGACACATAACTCAATCCACGCCTATTATAGAGAACAAGCGGCACGTTGTGCAATTTCATCCACACTGCAAGTTTCCGTGGCTCAAATTCAACCATAGACATACCCATGGTAAACCTGCGAAGAACAAACGGGATCCCAAAAATATGCCACGGGCTCCTATCCAATATCTTCTGAAAGTGTTCATCAGAATTAAACTTCAAAAGAAATAATCCAGGACCCGCCATAACAACCTCAGAGAGCCCAAGTCTACCCCATAATAAATCAGAGATTCTCTTCACTTCCTTCAATGGCAAGCGCCTTCCTATGAGGTTCCCAACCAGAGTAAAATCATAGGGTTTTTCACCCTCTGCAGCTATAGAATCAGGAACAGAGAAATTACCGCTGTCATCAAGAAGTACGTCTTCTTGGAAAAGAGACGTCGTATGTTGGCGATTGTCAGGATCAAGCCCACTCTGATTATTAGCCCTGCCTCCTAAAGCATCAACATAACTCCTAGCCATCTTGGGAGACTAGGTTTTTTTTTTTTTTTTTTTTT